>JAHDVF020001238.1:0-644837 GCA_022606425.2 Lepidostoma basale
TGACATGGACGATCCGGACTTTTGTGTTTATTTAATTTATGTTACACGTATCCACCGTTTTTTAAATTACCTGTAATTAGGCACTTAACCAGTAATTACACAAATAGGGAGAAGATCATTCACATAATTTATGTTTTACAAAAATAAGTTAATGTTTTATAAATATATATGTTTTATAAAAATAAATTATTTGTACTATTCTATCAATTAGTATACATTTTATTAGTAATTACATCAAATGAGCGACGCACTAACGAAACTCGAACTGAGCTAATTGGGTACTGTTTCGAGTGCCGAGCGGAGGTAAATCCAAAATAACAAAAAAAATCGGTTTGTGTCAAATGGTTATTCGCGAGTTAAATCGCAGTGAGCGTTCCCAACCGCAACTTCGTAATCGGAGTAAAATAATTGAATTGTACTGCAATTGGTCATAGGATTGCGGGATAGAAAGATATTGCAAGAGGGAGCATTGCTTTTGAAACACGTAAAATGTTTTCATACTAATCATCATCGGCTGTCCCTCGTATCCGAGGAAGACTGTCCTTCACGGTTGTGGGTCCGCATGTGACTGAAGAGCCCGATCCTGGACCCACATATTTTGGGGCATCTGGGGCAGGGGAAGGCGCCTGTAGTGGAGCCGTCACCGTCTCCCAGTGGTCTCTCCTTTCTCCTCCTCCTCTCAGCGGCGTCGTCTCTGCGCTGTGCTTCAGATTCTTGTGTGCCTTTATATACTGCTGTTCTCCACCTAGGTCTGTCCTCTGCAGTCTTTTCCCAGCAATCACAGTCGATGCCAGTCTTTTGTAGGTTTCCTTTAAGGGAGTCCCTAAAGCGCTTCCTCTGGCCACCGTGTAAGCGTTTTCCTTGGGTAAGCTGAGAGTACATAATCTTTATTGGGAGTCTTGCCTCAGGCATTCTGACGACGTGACCTTAATGTATTTGTGGAGGCGTACGAGATAATGGGTCTTAAGGTTTATATTGGAAAAACCAAAGTCCTGTATCAAAAAGAACCCAAATCGTCAAATATTGCCCCACCACTAATATATGTAAAGGACACCCCACTCGAGGCTGTCTCACACTACCAATACCTGGGTAGTTTTCATACTAACTAATTAACTAAATAGTCCATTTTTTTGGCCGAAACACTATGATGTTTCAAAATATTACTGTTAAAATTGAAAGCACTGTTATAATATCACAATTTCTTTTTATTCACTGAGATTGTCGCGACAGCTGTTTCGCCAATCGATGTTGCCATCATCAGGTGTTACAATAAGTTTATTGTAACACCTGATGATACCAACATCGGTTGGCGAAACAGCTGTCACGACACTTTCAGTGAGTAAAAAGAATTGTGATATTATAACAGTGCTTTAAATTTTAACAGTAATAATGTTGAAGTATCATAGTGTTTCGGCCAAAACAATGGACTATTTAGTTAGTTAGTTAGTATGAAAACATTTTAATTTATTAATTTATGACAACGTTAACATGATTGTTTAGTGGTTTTATTTGGATTTAATTGATATAAATAGTGACAAATTTGTTTCGCCTTGCGAGTCAGTCTGAGAATGCTCTCACAAGGCGATACAAACTTGTCACTATTTATATAAACTAACTAACTAACTTACCATCGCGCCGTCTCCCTGGAGGGGTAGGCACAAAGAATGGAACGCCACACTGTTCTGTCCTGACATACTTCTCTCGCTTCCTCTACATTCATACATCTTGTCATGCACGCACGTCGATTTCTCCGACTCCTCACGTGACCGACATTCAATATTTGATAGATTTGGTCGTGCTAAGTTTTCCTCGGCCTTCCTCTATTTCTAGCTCCGTTCACGCCGTTTACATATACCTTCTTTACCATTCTGTCTTCACTCATTCTTTCCATGTGTCCAAACCATCTTAATGACCCTTTCTTTATTTTGTTTATAACACTTTCATTCGCACCACATTCACTTCTTATACTTGCATTTGTCACTCTATCATATACAGATTTGCCACACATTCGTCTTTGAGATCTCATTTCTACTGCATTTATTCTACTTTTATCCTTCTTTTGCCAGTTCCATGCTTCACTTCCATAAATAAGGGTCAGTACAAGAACACCATTGTGCACTGCCATCTTAGCTTTTTGGATAGGCTTTTGTTTGCGATGACAACTTTAAGTGCACCATTTATTCTGTTGCCTGCCCCAACCCTTCTTTCAATATCCTTCTCCACCCTTCCATCCTTTGTAAATATACTTCCTAAATAAACAAACGAAATTTGCTTATTTAGGAAGTATATTCACTTTTTATATAATTTACATAAATTAAATCCAAGTAAGACCACTTAACAGTCGTGTTTACTATTATAAATTAATAATGGAGTTACCATCAATTAACTAATTTATTTTAGATATTAATGTGAAACCTTCAGTGTTATTTCTCATCCTTCTCTCTTGAATATTAAAACCCTTTTTTAGGTTTGCGAGCGAGAGGCAAATTGTTTCCCCGTTTGTGGGTCACCTAAAAACGGCGCGCATCTAGCAATGTGGCGGGAAATTTGATCAAAAATGCATTTTCTGTTTTCACCGTTTATATTTTCAGCCCAACCGCGCCGCTTTTCCAACAATAGCGAAGTTTTCATTAAAAAATATCGAAAATCGATTCACGCCACAACGAACGACTGTGATTATGTATAATAAATAGCGAGCGTTCAAAGTCAACGTAGAAATATGTAACTCTTAAATTTGTTTTCACAGGATGTAACTAATTTTAACGTTGACGATTTTTTTATGAATCAGTGGCTTAAATTTCAATCCGTCGGTAGCCATAATGGAAAGAAAAATTCTCTTTGATTGCATGGTTAAATTTAAAGAATTATATTTGGAAAACAGCTGTTTGTAAAAATACATTTTATTATTATACATACTCGTACACCATAGCGTAGAGGCGCGTGAGATGGATTGGTCATGAGTTGCGACACTAATGTTTCCTGCATGATGTATTGGAGGGAATGGTCGAGGGATCCATTGGCAGAGGACGACCTCGCCAGGAGTACCTAGACCAGATTTGCCGAGATGTGGGCTGCACCTCTTATGCAGAGTTGAAGAGAGTTGCCGAGGACAGAGTGGAAGAGGAGATGCGTCGACTTGCTGCAGACCAATCTTTAGATTGAGACCGGAGAAAAACACAATGAACTTCTATCATGAAATTTCAAACAATATTAAATAATAATTAAATACACAGTGTTTTTTAACTACTTCCACTTTTTCTGTCCACAATCATAATATGATTCCAGACTTTTGCAGCTCAAACATGGACTAATGGATGGAAAAACCAAAAAAGGGGACGCCAACCAAACGGACCAAAAAAACATATAATGTTTCAATTCAGTAGTATTAAAAATACAAGTATAAAATTTTCAAACGTTATGTTTAAATATGTCAGCTGTAATTAAATATAAATTCCAATTTCAATATTTAAATTCAGTAAATTTTACATTTTAAGATTATTTTTGTACAGAATCGTGTTTTCCGCACCTGATCTGTATGTATATAAAATAATCAGTTTGTAACAGCGTCACCAGTCTGTTAATGCCAGAGAGCCTGGCGAAACCGGTCGCTGTCGAAATAAAGACAAAATTGGAAGAAGTTAAAAAAATATCGTTTTATAAATAAAAATAAACTTCCATCAAGAGATTTCAGTAAAATAATTCGATTATCTTAACAACATTTTTTTAAATATTAACGGGGTTTCAAAACTTAAATTATTTAACAATGTTAAAGTATCATCGTGTTTCGGTCAAAAAAAAAAAAAAAAAACTAACCATCACGCCGTCTCCCCGAAGGGGTAGGCAGAAAGAATGGACTGCAACATTTTTCTTTCCTGACATATTTCTCTCGCTTCCTTACATCGTGTCATGCACTCGGCACATATGTCCAAACCATCTTAACGATCCTTTCATTATTTTGTTTATTCGTCATTCGCACCGCATTTTGTTCATAACACCATCATTCGCACCGTATTCACTTCTTATGTTTTCATTCGACACTCTATCATACACAGAGTATCACACATTCGTCTAAGAAATCTCATTTCTACTGCATGTATTCTTTTTTCATCCTTATTTTGCCTGTTCCATCTCTCGTCATATAGTCATGTATTTTATAACTGATAGGCAGCAAATCAATCGCCATTATATTATCACGTGAATTCTTCCAGAGCAATGACAGTGTGCCAATCACGCTGCCTTCGCCGAGAATCTAACCCGGAACCTACGGTGTGGTAGTGATAGCTATTCAGCCACCTTACTAAAACAATATCAAATGATTTTGGTATATTTCGTAAGAAGCACTTAATTCGTGGTGACATTTAAAAAAATAATATTAACACAATCCAGGGTTACAGGTTTACAAAAAAAACGATTTATTTTGTAAGCCTAACGGGCCTCGTTCCTCTCCCTTTTGGCCATTATTATAATTTGTGCAGTGATTTTTATTTAATATTATGAAATGCTTCCCAAACCTCGTCCTTTGTCCTACATGTCCAAAACTATATTCCAAAATTTTTGGGACGAATGTGTGTCTAAGAGATCTCATTTCTACTTAATCCAAAACAATAGATTACCTAAATTGGTTTTCTCTTAAAAATTTAATTCTAAATTTGAAATATATCAGCACTAGATAGTGCTGCATAAATGTTTGTTATGGAATCCAGTGACACGAAGAGTCGTTTAATTAAAGTGGGCAAGTACCAATGTTCTGTTGGCTAATTCTGTTGATTAAATCGAGTAGAATATTGAGCACACGTTGAATACAGCAGAAGATAATCATTTGTTCGGTTGTGAATTTGTTTCGTTGTTCTGAATTCAAATTAAAAGTGATTGAGGTGGAATTGAAAACAGTGTGGTACCGGAATTAAATAAATATGTACGGACACGCCGGAGGTATTGTTTAATTATAATTTACCTACCGGTATCAAACGGAACGTGTGGCGAATAGAACAATTATCAACTACAGGAAGTTAGGCGTAATTAACAAGTTAACTCAGTGATTCCTGAAGTGTGAGCCGCGGTGTCGTCATAAGGGCACCGCGAAATATTCAATTAAGCAATTCGGCAAATTTGTTGGAATTCCCAATTCCCGAAATTGTTGCGCCAAGAATCGTGTATACTGACAAAATTTCAAAAATTTAGCGACTTTCGAGTAATTAAAATTACAGTGATCTGAATAAATGATAATCAGAAGGAGCCAGATCTGAAGAATACGGTGGTTGCTTGATAATATCCCAATTCAACTCATTTTGCTTATCATTGCCACATTGGTCGCGCGTTGTCGTGATGTAACACTATCCAATTTCTGTTTATCAATTTTGGCGACCTTCGTGGCCGAGTGGTAAGTGCATTGAATGCCACTCCGAAGGTTCCGGGTTGGATTCCCGGCGAAGGCAGGGTGATTGTCACACTGCCTTTGATCTGGCGTATAATTCGCGTTAGAATAAAATGGTGATAGATTAGCTACCTATCACATGTCACGAGAATCACTATGTTAGCTATAACACCCTTTACATCGATTTGGCTCATGCTGTCATGATTTAAAGAGCGATTCAACAAAATAATAATAATAATTCACTGTTTTCTTTCCAAATGCATAATTTTCTCCATTTTAAAATAATTAATAAATAAAACGATGTTTTTTTTAACTACTTATACTTTATTTAAACAGCCGCCGGTTTCGCCAGGCTTGCTGGCATCGACAGACTGATCAGACTGCCTGCGAGCCTGGCGAAACCAGTCGCTGTCGAAAAAAAGTGGAAGAAAAAACCATCGTTTTGTTTAATTATTATTTAAAATGAACTTCCATCAAGAGATTTCAGTAAAATCATTTGATTATCTCTCCATTTTTTCGTTTTGATCCGATAGTCCCTTTGCGCCTGAAACTACCTGCGTAGTGGTTGTCCAGCCTCAATATAAATAATACGAAACAGTTGAAATGAGATATTTTATATTATCCCTAGGAAAATAGTATCCGTTTTTAATTTTTCGCTGTTAAATGAGTAATTGCTTTTAAAAATGTAAATTTTCCAATTTCTCAAGAAGGCCAAAATTTAAAAAAAATTCTTATGTATTAAGTTGCAGGAAAGTCTGATGTTTTAAGGGAGCCGTTAACCGAAAAAGATTGGGAACCTCTGAGTTAACTACTAAAAATACATTGTGAAATATATTTATGTTATTTCAAAAAACGTTATGATTTTGAAAATTTAGTTTAGTTCATGTGGTACTCCCGTAAATTTGGAGATATTTCGTGTATAAGTGAATTGTTTTGGCCAATTTGATTTGTTGCCGCACTTTATAACATTTAATTGTGACACGTAATACGTTTGTACGGTTTTGATGTTAAAATTATACAAGTTTTTTAGTTGATGTAAAGAATTTTGACAGGTGTAAAAATAAATTTTTCATTTATTCCAATGACAATTTGAATAATTTCTTCAATATTATTTTAAAGTTCTTGCTGGTGTTAGATTGCTTTAAGTGCCAAATTGCAGTTAATTTAAAAAAATGGTGGATGCGTGCAACATAAATTAAATAAACACAAAATTCCGGATCGTCCATGTCAACAAGTGCACCATCTAAAATTAACATTATGTGTTAAAATATATTTATTTGATTTAATTTTGAAACATTGTATTTTATACGATTTGTTTTAAATTTATTTTGTGGATGTTGGATGATCGAAGTGTGGGTGGGAGATGCCTATTGGTGGGGATGAGGTTCGCAACCCATCACACCGCGTCTCCCGCGGGGCGAAAAGAGAAGGATGGAGTGCCGCATCGGTTAGTGTGACAGTCCATTCTTTCTGCCTACCCTTTCGGAAGGACGGCGTGATGGTTAGTTAGATATAACCTCTATGACTTACTGCTGCGGCTCCATGAAACTTGATTATATCTTTAAACGCATTTTTCTCAAAACAACTTTTTTCAACATGGTTGACATGATATCTCGAGTTCAATTGAAGTAATATACGAGTACTTCAAATAATGTACCAATCTTCAATATGAAACCTTCTATTTCCTCTACCACTTTTGTTTCAAAATGTTTTTTTTAAACTATTTAAAAAAATAAAAATTATCAAAAAAAAGCTTTTTTCAAACAGCCGCCATTTTGCGAAAAAAGTTTGTTTGTTCTTTCTAAGGTTGAGACTATAACAATATTCTTACTTATTAAGAATAATTATTTAAATTTGATTTTTAAGTCTTAGAAAGACGAAATATGCCATTTTCATTAATCATAATAAAACAATTTCTGTTAAAATTTAAAACACATATAATAATCACAATTTCTTTTTATTCACCATAGTGCCATAGTGCCAACATCGGTTGGCAAATCAGCTGTCACGACACTTTCAGTGAATAAAAATAAATTGTTATAAATTATATATACATAGGATCTCCGCTTTGTATACTAACTATGTAACTAACAAACCATCACGTCTCCCTGAAGGAGTAATTGATTTATTTTAGGGTAACATAGCGATTGTTATAAACATATTCAAATACACAAACAATCAGTTAAATAAAAACAACCTTCGTGGCCGAGTGGTAAGTGCATTGACTGCCACCCCGAAGGGTCCGGGTTCGTGTTTCAAATTTTAACAGTAATAATGTTGAAGTATCAAAGTGTTTCGGCCAAAACAATGGACTATTTTATAATGAAACTTCTAGAAAATAGATGTTTTCATTTGTATTAAGTATTTGATTTATTCTTCTTCTTCTGGTGCCGTGTAAGGACCCTCCAGCGTTGGCGATCAATGCAGCGAAAACATTGCCCTGCGCTACTTGGAACGTGTTTTAGCCTCTGCTCATTCTTGTACAATCCGTTATATTCCGCAACCAGGACAACTGCGTTCTGCCAACTCCCCGTCGTTCCTCTATCTTACCCATGATTATCACCCAAAGGAAGTGGTATTTTTCTCCCCTTTTATATTACTCTCATCAACGGAATCTACGAACTGAAGGGAAGTGTTATCCTGTAGGTTCAAACAAGAGTTAAAAGTCAATGCAAAAGTATGGCAGTATAAATTAGTGTGTGCTGTTAAATTTGTGATTTAGGTAGTCCTATCAGGAACGGCGGTAATATTCCTACTGAGTAGCTCCATTAAAATGAAAGACGAAGTACCGGTTAGAACATAGCTTCATTTTATTGCTTCTTTCCCGGTATCTTCTAAATGGACAATATCGGAGACTAACCGCCTCCCTGGGGTACGCCGGGGCGCTGGCTACAGTCCGCCTAATAAATAATCTAAGTCTAACAGTAAGGATCTCCGCTTTGTATACTAACTAATAAACTAACTAACAAACCATCACGACGTCTCCGTGAAGGAATATTTGATTTATTTTAGGGTAACATGCAGCGATTGTCATAAAAATATTCAAATACACAAACAATCAGTTAAATAAAGACGACCTTCTATCCGGATGGTAAGTGCATTGACTGCCACCCCGAAAGTTCCGGGTTCGATTCCCGGCGACGGCAGTGTGATTGTTACACTGCCTTTGGTCTGATGTAGGACTCACGTGACAATAAAATGGCGATAGAGAAGCTACCTATCACATGTCATGAGAATCACTATGATAGCTATAATATTTTTACATCCATTTGGCTCATGCTGTCATGATGTAATGAGCGATTCAACAAAATAATAATAATAATAATAATAATAATAAGTTTACACACTGCTTACCCGAAGCTGTTACAGAACGCAGCGGCGCCCTTTCGCTTATACAATCTTCACTCATACAATCCTTAGGCCCGCCCCCCTAACATGCGGATCTAACGTTAACAGAGGAATGAAACATTCTTCCAAAAGCAAGGCGGACCCCAGACTACATTTGATCTATATTCCAATATACCCGAATGAGTAGAAATTAATTGTAGGGTAACATACAGTAATTGTTATGTATGTATCTTTTTATTCAAGTGCCCTGTCTGTTCCCCCCAACGTTGGCGATCACCTCGGCGAACCTGTCCCTGTCTTGCACCGCTCGGAACAGTTCTCCCACACTTCGGATGCCGATCCACTCCTTTACGTTTCGCAACTAGGACATCTGTCTTCTATCTGGCAATCTGCGTCCTTCAATTTTCCCCTCCAATATCAGTTGGAAAAGGTGGTACTTTTCTCCACAAATATACAATTAAATAAAGACATAGAATATTAACGACCGCTTACCCGAAGCTGTTTGAGGACGCAGCAGCGCCTTAAAACAGCTTCCTCAAGAAATCCCAAGGGCCGTGTCCCATCCATGCGGGACTAGCGTTAACTAGGGAATGCAACATTCTAACAAAAGCATGAGAGACTTCAGGCCACATTGAATCTATATCCTTATATGCCCCGAAGTGGTTTGGATTTATTGTAAGGTAGCATACAACGATTGTTACTTATCGTCGATTGTCAGACTTATCACCGTTACTTGGAGGCTGTTCATATTTATGTTCCAGATCTTTCGTTTTATCTCCCAGCATGCAGAACCAAACTGCTGCTGGTGATGCCGGTGGGGAGAGCATACAAACTGCTGAACACGATCGCTTCGAAGGTCGACGTCTTTCATATTCGTGAAAGTACGTTCAGAAGACAAATACTCTTGACTTTGGAGAGTATTTATTTATTTATTTTGACATAAACGCCGCAAGGGCTTTTACAAAAATGACATGTTTAGTTACAAAGGTAATATAAAAGTTTGGGCAAATAGACAGACAACTAACATATAACGGCAAAACACAAAAACGAGAATAAGGATAACATAAGAGAAATTAGAAATTACATGAGATAGAAAGGAACAAAACATAATATAAATTAGAATTTACATGCATAGGATTGAAAAGAACATAACATGATAGAAATTAGAAATTACGAAAAAAGAACAACAGTAAAGAAACAAAGTGATGGTAATTTACCAGTCCAATATGTGACCGGATGATGTACATGTGGGGCGAGCGAATAGGAGACGAATACTAATATAAATAAAGTTTAAAATCTATGTGAATTCTATTCCTAATGTATTCCTAATGTAGAGTATCTTGTATTCCTAATGTAGAACCATCTCTCATGCGTTTCTGGTATTATATATATTCTTTGTTTTACCTGTCGTCAATTGATGCCTTAAACTATAATTGTTGTTTGTAATATCTTTTGAGAAAAAAAATGATTTATTTGGTTTGATTTGATTGTTATGTATATATTGTATAAAATTATTGATAATTAAACAAATAACAAAATTAAACAAAAGATTATCTTGATGGTGTTCACGCACAAATGCTGTTGACTGTAAAAAGCTCCATTCCGAGTATTTATTTCGACGGCAATTATAGCGGGAACAGCTTAAACTGAACGTACTGAGGCGGGCTGTATTAGGCGCTGTGCTTCTCGACTATGTTCTCTCTTGGTACTGCCGCAGAACGGAAGAGGTCGCAGGGAAGACACATTGGCTTAATTACAGATCATAACGTTTCGCCCGGTACGAAGACCTCATTTACCATGATCCGGTTACTTTCAGTGCCAGTTACTTGATGCGATGTTAAAACTAACTTATTATCATATGCTCACTTGTGCCAGAAGCAGAACAAAATTTATTAAAACACTATTGTAAAGATAATCAAATGACTTGATGGAAGTTCATTTTTAAATAATAATGAAATAAAACGATGTTTTTTTAACTACTTCCACTTTTGTCTTTATTTCGACAGCGACCGGTTTCGCCAGGCTCACTGGCATCGACAGACTGGTGACGCTATTGTAAATTTAGTCCTTTATATACTTACAGATCGGGGTGGTAAAAATGATTCTATACAAAAATAATCTTCAAATACTTATGTAAAATTTAGTTAATTTAAATATTGGTATTACAGGTATTCCAGAAGATAACTAACTAACTTACTAATCGTCACGCCGTCTCCCCTAAGGGTTAGGCAGAAATAATGGACTACCACACTTTTCTTTCCTGACACATTACTCTCGCTTCCTCAACATTAATACATCGTGTCACGCACGCGCGTCGATTTCTCTGACTCCTCACATGGCTGACATTCAATATTTGATTTATTTGATCGTGCCACGTTTTCCTCGGTCTTCCTCTATTTCTGATTCCATTTACATCATTAACATATAATTTTTTTACCATTTTTTCTTCATTCATTCTTTCCACGTGTCCAAACCATCTTAATGATCCTTTTATTATTTTGTTCATAACACCGACATTCGCACCCCTTTCCTTTCTTATATTTTTATTCGACCCTCTATCATACACAGAGTTTCTATACATTCGTCTAAGAGATCTCATTTCTACTGCATTCATTTTACTTTCATCCTTCTTTTGCCAGTTCCATGCTTCGCTTCCATACATAAAGGTCGGCACAACACCCTTGCGCCCTGCCATTTTAGCTTTTTTGAATAGGTTTTTGTTTGCGATGACAATTTTAAGTGCATCATTTACTTTGTTGCCTGCCCCAACCCTTTTTTCAATATCCCTTTCCTCACGCCCATCTTTTGTAAACATGATACCCAAAAATACACGAACTCATCAACAATTTTGTAACGCATTAAAAACAAGTAATTTTGGGTGCGATATCCGAGTATTTCAGTGTGTTATGTATTATGTTATTTCAAGTGGAATTGGGCCGACCATATAGCGAGGACAACGGATGATCGTCTGACAAGACGCACCCTGGATTGACAACCTAGAACTGGCCACAAAAATCCTGGCAGAACACCAACAAGATGGTCTGATGACATTAAAAGAGTGGCGGGAAGTCAATGGCACAAATCAGCGAAGGATAGAAGTCGATTTGTGGAAGTCGGGAAGGGAGGCCTATGTCAAACGCTGAACGACTAAAACCTGATGATGATGATGATCAAGTATCATTTCAGATGACAGTTGCTTAAGATTTGATCCTGTCAAGGATACATCAGAATATAAAAATGGATACTCTCCAAGATGACTTATTATCCATATAATTTAATTTCATAAATGCTCTGAAAATATATTTGTAAGTTGACTGCATAAAACCCTTCGTATTGTCAAAAGTGAAACGTATTTTATCATCTAGACTATTTGGCTCCATTTGTTTAAATTTAAAATTATTATCAAATGATGTCCTGAATAAATATAATAACTTTACACTTTGTTTTTTGATTTGAAGGTATGCATCGGTTGTGACCCAACCTTCTTTGAAGCACAAATTTAAAACCAGTACCAGTTTAAATACGAGCTGTGATATCATGACGATCTTCTGACGATTGAGAGCTGTCGTTAAAACCAAAACGCCATTTCTTGGTGACCTACATAGTACATAAATAAACAAAAATAGTTCACACCAATATAAAAACAAAAAAATACGTATTTTGCTCCATCTATTTTTGAACACATTTTTTCTCTACAATTATAATCAAATTAGGTGTTATCTGAATTATTTTTACTTGTAAGAACATAAATGTCTGCATTAAAGTTGTAAATCAAATTAAGAACGTATAAAACCAGTAACATTTAGCCAGCTGTTCCGTGCGCAAATGTCTTTACACCTTGAAAATGCTCTCGGGCAATTAACGAAGTAAATTCGTAAGCGAAAATATTTTACGACCGCACGGCATTGTCGCATTACGGGGTGACGTATTATAAATACACGGTTATCAAACTTACGAAATTACCATCACGCCGTTTCCCGGAGGGGTAGGAAGAGAGGATGGACCGCCATGCTGCTATATCTGCTATGACCTCAATGAACACCATGTCCAGACAGAGTTGTTTTTGATAGTATACAAATACTTGTAGACAAATACTGGATTTTACCCATTACGGGTTAATCATTTTTAACATAGTAGCATCTAATACTTTCACAAATTTGTCAGACGTGGTGGTCGTAAGAAGGGCGGAATGGAGATTGTTGTTAACTTAACCCAATCTTAATCTTAACCCTTAATCTTAACCCAACCAATGACAGGTCATAAGTCCTGTAAACGCTTCGGCCACCATAATGTTTCAAAAAAAAAAAAATTACATCTTCGTCTCCATTGAGATACAACTAATCCTTATAAACCTCTCGAGATTCCTCTACATTCATACATCGTAACATACACGATTCTTGATTTTTCCAACTTCGAATGTGATCGCCTTTTAGTATTTGTAAATATACTCATGACATATTTTCATTCCAGAATCTGTGTATGATAGTGTTGAATTAAAATGTAAGAAGTGAATGAAAGTGTTATAAATAAAATTATGAAAGGATCTTTCAGAAGGTTCGGACACATGGAAAGAATAAATGAAGAAATAATAGTAAGAAAAGTATATGTTAACGATGTAAATGGAACTAGAAATGGAGGAAGACCGAGGAAAATGTGACACGATCAAATAAATCAAATATTTGTCGCCACGTGCGTGCGTGTCACATATTGTATGAATGTGGAGGGAGCGAGTGAAGTATGTCAGTAAAGAAAAGTGTGGCAGTCCATTCTTTCTCTCTACTCCTTCGGAGAGACGGCGTGATGGTCAGTTAATTAGGTAGTCATGCCATGCTTTCCTTGGTCTTCATTCTCCTCGTTGGCAATTAATTGAAACTTTATTTCTACAATGTATTATACAATACACATGTTCGTTATAATATTAACGAAAATCATGGGCATATCCCGGCCATGCTTCCACGTCGACGGCCAAACCAAATATTCACGGTTCCAAGGTTATGCTCAGTATTTGGTGGGACCAGCTCGGCGTAGTGTATTATGAGTTGTTAAAACCGACTGAAACAATCACAGGCGATCGTTTTCGAACGCAATTAATGCGTTTGAGCCGAGCATTGAAAGACAAACGGCCGCAATACAACGAGAGACATGATAAAGTGATTTTACAGCATGACAATGCTCGACCCCATGTTGCGAAAGTGGTCAAGACATACTTGGAAACTTTGAAATGGGAAGTCCTACCCCACCCGCCGTATTCTCCAGACGTTGCTCCCTCGGACTATCACTTGTTTCGATCAATGGCACACGGCCTAGCTGACCAGCACTTCCGGTCTTATGAAGAAGTAAAAAATTGGATCGATTCGTGGATCGCTTCAAAAGATGACCAGTTTTTTCAACGCGGGATTCGTATGCTGCCCGAAAGATGGGAGAAAGTAGTGGCCAGCGATGGACAATACTTTGAATCATAAATGTATAACCAGTTTTTTACGATAAAGCCTTGAATTTCGGAAAAAACGGCGGAAGCAAAGTTATACACCTAATATATGACAACTATTGCAAATAAAGGATTTGATAATTAAATTCTACTTCATCAGCTTGTCTCCATCCTCTGCTTTACGTAATCCTCTCCACCCCAATGCCATCCCTCTCGGTCTCTCGCCAGTGTTCTCCAGGCCCTTCCCCCTTATTTAAATGGTTTTTTTTAGTAACTAACCATCTCTTCGCAACATGCATGTTCGTTGATTGGTCCGACTTCGAATATGGCTACCTTTTAGTATTTTTTGATTAATTAGTTCATGTCATGTTTTTCTAGGCCGTCCATGGATTCTCTTTCCATTCACACTGTTTGTATACAACATTTGAACCTTATTCTCGCATCCATTCGTTCCATATGTCCAAATCATCTTAGTGATTATTTTTGTAGTTTTAATTATGATGCAATCGTCTGCGTTTATTTTCTTCCTTATTTCATTGTTCGGTAATTTATAATAAATGGTTTTCACATTTTTATCAATGATCTCATTTCTATAGCATTTATCCTACTTTCATCCTTCTTTTGCAGCTCCAAGCTTCACATTCATACATAAGGGTTGCCACTAAAACTCCATTATGTACTGCTATCTTTACTTCAGTGGATATATTTCTATTTGCAGTCATGACTTGACAGTTATGACGGTTATTAAAAATTAGTAAAACAAAAATTGTTCTCTTTCGCTATGACCCTAAGCGGGCTCTGAGATAGATATCTCGATAAGCGCTAAGATTGCGCCTTGTCTTTGAATATTTGAATATTTTTCAGTTTTGTAAGCAAAACCTTTGCTTCAAATGAATTTTCATGAAACTTGTAAACAAGATCAAGATTTTAAAAATTTATTTCACCTTGAAAAAAAAATTCTTTCTTTTTTTTATTTATCAAATACATAAACATGATATCATAGAAAATAAATAGATTATCTAAGTATATATATATTTTTTTTACATACTTTGTATACAACACTCACCTTTTAAACAAATTTAAATTAAATATCAAACATGTTTCGGACTACCCAGCCCATTAATTACCCTACCCCTAAATTTATTCATAATATTTGTTATAACAAAAGCATAAACGCTCCAAAATAAATCTTTATAACATTTGTCAAAACTGACCAAATTTGTAAACAATTTTATCTTATTTTTCTTCTTCCTTGTTGTAGACCTATGTGGTATGTTTTCCAGGGTGATAGTCCTCCTGTAAGGTAGACTCCCAGCTGTCTTTCCATCTTTTATGAGGTCTTCCACGAGGACGAGTCCCATGAGGCTGATTATGCAATGCAATATAGGGGAGTCTGGTGGTGTCCATTCTTTGAACATGCCCGTACCAGTCCCTTTTTCGCTGTCTGCTCCATCTTATAATATCCTCAGCCTCACATATCTCCCTTATTCTGGTGTTCTTCACGCGATGCGTGTATGCCCTTGCTCGACGCCATATGATATTATTGGTCTTACGCATGGTTTATAGATTCTCATCTTACTTTTAATGGCCATGTATTTGTGTTTCCGTATTTTGGATTTTAGAGCCCCAGAGATTGCAGCTGCCTTGTTTACTTGGGCTTGTATTTCATCCCGCAGATTAGCTCCTCCCACCAGGTCTATGCCTAGATACTTGAAATTACTGACCTGTTCTATGGGTTGATTTTCTATAGAAACCATGTTTTGGGCGTTTTGGAAAAGGTTTTTAAAAAACAATTTTATAATATTTTAAATATCAATGAGGAAGAGCTGGGTAGTCCGAAATGTTTGATATTTAATTTTAATTTGTTTAAAAAGTGAGTGTTTTATACAAAGTATGTGTATATGAAAAAAAAAGAAAAATATTAAACAACCACAACACAAAGTATGGCGAACATAGAAAAAATTCATCATTTAACAACGACCAATGAAGTGAAAAGCGAGGAATACGACATGACTAAAAAAAACGATTTTATTCGTATCAATTATTTTATATGGAGTTTAACACGTTGTTCCTGAAACAATAAACATTCAATATTTTAAATACAATACATATAACGTGGAGTTTTACATTTTGATTCAAGCAGAAATGTTTCGAAGGCGCGTTCCTGTACAAGTGAGGTAAAAACTTTTGAACGTAGGTGTTTTCGCGCCCGCACCCACGCGTGGGGCGGGACCACGTGAGAAGCAGAGAAAGGATTGTTCATGTATGGAGGGAGCGTAGGATAAGACCCAGGAATAGAGTGGGGTCGTTGCCGCGGGTGGTCCAACACCTCCCCAAGGCGGGCGCCAGGACACGCGACAGTGCGTGACGCTTCAAACACTTTCAAATGCCATTAAATTTAGCGATGAAAGTTGAAAGTTTACTACTTCTAGGGTTGTCCATCTTAGAGCCTACTTCATTAATAAAAACTCAATCGGTATTTACTTACTTTGAAAGAGCTTGTAGATATTTTTTTGTTTAAACTTATAAATATAAAATAATAAAACACTTTTTATAAGGATTAATTGTATCTTAATAGAGACGAAGATGTAAATTGTTTTCTGGGAACAGAATGTGGTGGCCGAGGCGCTTACAAGACTTATGACCTGTCATTGGTTGGGTTGAGCGATCGCTTTATGTTTAACAACATTCCCCATTCCGCATTTTTTCTTATGACCACCACGTCTGACAATTTTTTGGAACTTGTATATATGGTAGGATTCCACGCCTATCTTTACATATTTAAGTTCACTCTACACTAGCGTCATTTATTAAGATTGGAAATAAAAACACAATTTTTTCCACTTTTGAGTTAATTTTTCTCGACATGTTTCAAAGGCCTTCACGATATAAATTAAACGATTCGTTCTCCCGATGATGAAGGTGTAAGCCTTCGAAACATGTCGAGAAAAATAAACATTGAAAAGTGGAAAAAACAGTGTTTTAATTCATTAAAAAATCGTATTTAGATATTTTTTGAGAGCCTTCAAAATAATATTTGAAATAAAAAAAAATACATTTGATTGTTTTTAGTTTTATGTTTTTGAGATAATCAAATGATTTTACTGAAATATCTTGATGGATGTTCATTTTAAATAATAATTAAACTACACGATGTTTTTAATGGTAACTACTTCCACTTTTATATTTTCTGTTTCAGACCAAAATATAGATTAAATTATTATATATTAAAAATCGGTAAAATTAAAAATAAAAGTATAAATTTTTCAAACGTTGTATATGAATATGTCAGCTGTAATACTCGTATATTTAAATTCTATTATATTGAAAACGAATCCACTTAAATAACTTTAATACCAATAATTAAATTCGGTAAATTTTGCTAGTTAGTTGAAGATTATTTTTGTATATTTTGTATTTTGTATTTATCACCCTCTTATATCATGTATATAAAGGAGTCAGTCTGTAACAAAGTCACCAGTCTTTCAATGCCAGCGAGCCTGGCAAAACTGGTCGCTGTAGAATTACAGACAAAAGTGGAAGTATTTGCCTTTTTTTTAAAAACTAACTAACTAACTAACCATCACGCCGTCTCCCCGAAGGGGTAGACAGAAAGAATGGACTGCCATACTTTTCTTTCCTGACATATTTCTCTCGCTTCCTCAACATTCATACATCGTGTCATGCACGCGCGTCGATTTCTCTCACATGGCCGACATTCAATATTTGATTTATTTGATAGTGCCACGTTTTCCTCGGTCTTCCTCTATTTCTGGTTCCATTTACATCATTAACATATAATTTTTTTACCATTCTTTCTTCATTCATTCTTTCCATATGTTCAAACCATCTTAATGACCATTTTATTATTTTGTTCATGACACCATCATTCGCACCGCATTCACTTTTTATATTTTCATTCGACACTCTATCATACACAGAGTATCCACACATTCGTCTAAGAGATCTCATTTCTACTTCATTTATTCTACTCCTTCTTTTGCCAGTTCCATGCTTCGCTTCCATACATAAGGGTCGGTAGAAGAACACCACTGTGCACTGCCATTCTAGCTTTTTTGGATAGGTTAAATAAATTCTTTTTTATATATTTTGTATATATAACACTAAATTTAAAAATTATTAAAAATACATATCAGGCATGTTTCGGACAACCGGTCCTTCTTCAGTGATACATTTTATAAAGATACATATTTAAAATATTATAAAATTGTCTACAAATACGATCAGCTTTGACATCTTTATAACATTTGTCAAAACTCATCATAATTGTAAACAATTTTATAATATTTCATATATGTATCTTTATAATATGTATGAAATGTCTGAAATGTATTTTTTTTATAGTTGGTGTTGTATATACAAAGTATATAAAAAATAAAAAGACAAATTAAACATCTACAACACAAAGTATGGCGAACATAGAAGAAATATTGGAAGTAGTTACAAAACATCGTTTTATTTAATTATTATTATATTTTTGAGTTTGGCAACCCTTGATCGGAGTAACGTAAAGGTTGTAAGGGAGCGGGTTTGTTCAGAAAGTTTTACAAATATTACGCATTAAGACCGTGTTGACATTTATTATGATACACGAGTATGAATTAAGCGTTTCAAGTCTATGGTTTATTGTGTGCTGCTAGGTACGGCACTCGATACTGTGCTGTCGTACGAATATTGCGTCCAGTGGCCCAGATATGGTTGATATGGCGATTTATTACTTGGTCGTAATTCAATCCGCTCGAATGGCTTATACGTCGTAGGGTCAGGTTGCGATAGACGCAAGTGTAGACTAAAAGCAGCTTTCTCTCTTCAACATATACACATTTTACATCTATACGTATTCCCCAAATTATTTTTATATTTATTTCGAGTGGACAATACTTATTTATTTTTATTTTTATTTTTTATGTACTTTGTATATACAACACTTACACTAAAAAAATTAAAATTACATTGGCATGTTTCGGCACTTGTGCTGAGATACTGCGAGTGATCCAAAGAGCCATGGAAAGAGCCATGTTAGGAATAAGCCTAAGAGACAGAGTCAGAATCGATGCGGTGAGAGAAAGAACAAGGGTCACTGACATTATCCACCGGGTGGCGACTTTAAAATGGCAATGGGCTGGTCACGTAGCCAGAAGCTCAGATAAAAAGTAAACAAGAAGACTGCTGACTTGGAGACCATGGACGGCAAAGAGAAGTGCGGGGCGACCGCAACTACGGTGGAAGGACGACCTGAACAGATACGTTGGAATAACCTGGATGCAGTCTGCACAGAACAGAGTGACATGGAAGCGAATGGAGGAGGCCTTTGTCCAGGAGTGGACGGGAATAGGCTGAGGAAGAAGAAGAACAAGAAGAAGGCGTGTTTCGGACAACCAGTCCATCTTCAGTGAAACATATTATAAATACAGGTATACATAATTAAAATAATATAAAATTGTTAACATGGTCTGACAGATGTTATAAAGATTTATTTTGGAACGTTTATGCTTTTGTTATAACAAATATTATGATTCGATATAAAATTTAAAGTTCTTATTGGGGTTCAGGTAATAACTTACAACAAAGGAAATAAATCAAAGATTGGACTTGACGATAAATTTATTTAATTATTTATTATATTTTCTTTATTTTTAATTGCTTTTTAATTTCTAAAATTTCAAGATTGCTCAAAGTTATATTTCTTTCTCTTTCTTTCTCAAAGTTTCTTTCAACGCCATTATCTTTATTAAATGAATGATATTTTTCAACACAAAGTATGGCGAATATAGAAGAAATCTTTGTTTAATTGTAAACAGAACTATATAAAAATTTAATTTAAATCGGGTGGTGGTCTAGGGGATAGAACGCTTGGCTCCTGATCCAGGGGACATGGGTTCAAGCCTGGACACGACCAGATTTCTTCTTCATAATAATGAGCTATTTTCTGCTCACATTGAAGATTGTAAAATAAATTCTAATATCATTGATTAAAATCCTTGGTATTAGTCTTTAAAAAAAAAAAAAATTAACACAAATATGTTTCGGACACAGATATCCTTCATCAGTGTAGTTAATTATTGTATCCTCTTCTTCTTCCTGGCGCTATCCCAACTCATTTTCTTTGTTGACTGTTGGGATCGACTCTTTTCGATCTCAGACTGTACTTCTTACGGTTCTGAGTATCGCCTTCACTCAAGCCATTTCTCTGCAAGACGCTATTGCACTGAATCATCCACGTTTTCCTAGGTCTTCCTTTGGATGGTTGACGAGGAAGATTCACATACAGAGTTACTGTTCGGTGTCAGGTTTTTGCGACAGCTGTAGTTAAATATTGTATATACAAAATAAATATTTAAACACATTTTTGATAAAGGTGGTCAGTTTTTGAAGAAAAAAAAACTGCTAGTCATATATCATCATACATAGTTTTCACTCACGTTATTTTCAGTAATCTTCTGATTTCTACGGCATTTACCTTCACTTCACTACATATGTTTACATAGTGTGATATTATAATACTCGTATATTACTTTTTATTTTATTTTATCTTAATTTTATTTTTTATTTCCAGTACTATAAGTATTTTAAGTCTTAAATATTATGTACGAGTATACCTTATTTTGTCTTAGTTTAACTTCAATCTTGTTTCTCACTATCATTTGTTGATTGTTAACTATTATTTTATATTTGTGGTAGCATGTAATTGGCCTTATTTTAATTATTCCAAATGTTTCTTTTATATACATGTTATTGATATCGCTGTATGTTACTCTTAATAAATAAATAAATAAATAAATAAGGCCATCAAAGTAAAATTTCATAATTAAATTATAATACATATTTCATGAAATGCTAAGTTATTTATATATGTATTGTACAAACGTAGAGGAACCGTATTTTCTCAAGATTTTAGTAAAATTTAACAAAATATGCTAGTATCTATTCACGAGTATGCGGAAGTCCAATTCATCATAACAAATATGCGGAATTACAAGAAACTTCCCGCTTCAAATTAATTGTTATTTACACTTCATTTGTCAGCCCCAAGTATTGCCAGAATCAAGTAATTAGAACGTTGGCAACTTGGTATTGAAAGCAGGCCTTTGTAATAAATTCTACGAGTTCCTGAAGTAAGCATTTAAGTTCCTCAAGACATATATGTATTCATTCCATCTCTGATACTACTAAGATCATTATCTATTCACCAGGAGATATAAGGTTCAGAGTTATGACCTTATATAATTGGCGAATGAGAAGTTTCTAAAATAAGAATATTATATAATAGTATATAACTGCGGAGGAATGATTTTAAATGAGCGAGTATGAGATATAATTTGACATTTAAAAAGCACAACCAATATTTGAGTAAATTACTATTTTGGCATATAGAATGGAATAATACTCCTAGCGGCTTCTAACAATATGTTAGGCGACAACCTTCGCATTGTGTTAATAAGGTAGTTTGCTAAATGCCGAAAATCATTCTCCATAGATGGCGATAGTGGGTCGGTTGTATAGGTTAATTCTTGAAAAAATTCACAAGTGCAACCAAATCTACATAGATGGCTGACTGAAACTGACACGTGAAGATAAATATGGATTTTGAAGTATATATACATCTTCCAAAAATTTGTCATGCATGATCACAATAACAAAGGTGGAATGGGGAATGTTGTAATTACATAAAGCGTGCGCTTAACCCAACCAATGACAGGTCATAAGTCCTGTAAACACCTTGATTATCCATGTTCAGTTTCCAGTTTACGTCTTCGTCTCTATTGAGATACAATTAAAATTTAAATTATTATTATTATTGTTTTGTTGAATCGCTCTTTACATCATGACAGCATGAGTGTATCATAGCTATCATAGTGATTCTCGTGAAATGTGATTGGTAGCTAATGTATCGCCATTTTATTGTCACGTGAATTCTACACCAGACCAAAGACAGTGTGACAGCTATTAAGATAAGTGTAAGAGATTAATAAGATGGCGCTAGTGTAGATTGAACTTAAACATGTGAAGTGTTTCTCAACATAGAAGCATATATACATCTTAAAAAAATAGGAATGGGGAATGTAGTATTACATAAAGCGATCGCTTAACCCAACCAAAAGTCCTGTTTCCAAATATTATTATTTGGAAACAGAATATGGCCTCGACCACCATATTCTGTTTCCAAATAATTTACATCATCGTCTCTATTGATATACAATTAATCTTTAATGATTAACCCGTAAGTTTTTGAGTTATTAATGTTTTTTTATTATTAATTTGAACGAACAATGGTTTAATGTTTGTATTGTACACAATATAAATAGAATATCAAATTTAATGTTTTAACAAAATCGTTGTGATTACATCTTTGAATAAAATAATACAATATTTTCATATGAAGAATTTACTTTGAGCTTTGATAGGGTTCAGAAAATATTTCTAAGTAATCTCTATAAGGGGAAGTTTTTGGGGTGAAAATACCACTGCATTCCTCTTGGGCAGGCTGGGTTCCAACAGTTTGCAGATAAGAAGGAATCGATTCAAATTACTTTGAGAATTTCGCCATCTTGGAGAGAATCCATTTCTATGTTAGAGAAAGGTATGTTGAAAAGCGTTACACATACTGTTTCTTATCTCCCTACTAGCAGAAAATAACTGTCTCTGATGATGCCGGTATGGAGAGCAATTCTGAGGAAGGTCTTATTGGAGATCGACATTTTTTATTTGAATGAATAAATGCACTTTATTTATTAACAACCGTCCGGTTTCACCCTCTCCCCCCCGGAGCCTCGTAAAGGCTACTAAATACACTGTGTCTTTTCTAACCCTGATGAAGACACTAAGTGTCTTTTGTAACCCTGAAAAAGCTCCAGCGGAGACAAAACCGGTTGGTTGTTAAAAAATAAAGTGGTTTGTGATCTGTGATACAGAAAATCTTCCAGGTGGGTGGTGTCCGGTGGGGATTTCATAAGCGGCTGTATATACGAGTCTGTCACTATACATTCGGGATACATGGTCCCAATAGTATCTTCTTCTGGATCTACTCTACCGAATAATATCCTCTTTTTCGCAAGTTTTTCTTATATCCACGTTGCAAACTTGATCTCGGAGAGCTTTTCCAGTAAATGAGTGGTGTAAAAACAAATTAAGAGTTAAGAATTAATTGTATCTCAATAGAGACGAAGATGTAAATTATTTGGAAACAGAATATGGTGGTCGAGGTATTTAAAAGACTTATGACCTGTCATTGGCTGGGTTAAGCGATCGTTTTATGTAATACAACATTCCCCATTCTGCCCATCTACGAATACCACGTCAATTATTTGAAAGTTGTATATATGCTACCATGTTGAGAAACATTTCACATATTTTAGTTCAATCTACACTAGCGCCATCTATTGAGACTAGAGGTAAGCATTAAGCAGAATTTTTTTATTAGTGTAATGTGAAAGGCTATCAAACCAATTATCACATTACTAGATAACGCCTGGAGAAAACTCTCCAATTTTAATATGCTTTTCAATTTTTTACCAGTTTTTATACTACATTTTTTTAATGTGTACACACAAGTATTTGTATACATTAAAAAAATACAAAATTAAGAGTGCATAAATATTATATTTAATAATGCCACACTACAAAATGAGTGCATCATACGAAAGTACAATTTATTTTAATATTAAATTTAATGTAAAAAAAAAGAAACTACGCAATAATTCACCCTATTTCAACTTTTTTATTCTCCATCTAGTATTCGATGGCTTGAATAAGGCAGACACGAAGATATTTTCTGCTCAGAAGTACGCATTGTGCTCGCTATTCTCTTCCACACTCAAACATCACGGCATAATGCTCGGTAATAATATTTGTTGATCATGTTAGGCCTTTTGTATTTTGATCAAAACACACAATTTCTTTCCCTACACAAAATATTTTCTTTTGTTGGGTTTGAATGTATGAAATAATTTTGCAGATTTCCGAGTACTTCCGAGTAAGGATCTGTAAATAATGTTATGAGGATACTCGAGATCGCTAGGATCCTTTATACATTCTAAATTCCTTCGCAAAAACTATTACATTATTAATTTAGTTTTCTTACAAAATACACGTTATAATCTTTCATTATATTATTTAATGGAAATTCGTGGAAGACCTTCTTAAATATGGAAGAACAGCTCGGAATATACCTTAGAGGAGATGTAACCCTCTGGAGAACAGACAGAGGAGAGGAAGAATAAGAAGAAGATGAAGAAGAAGAAAAGAAGAAGAAGAGGAAGAAGAGAAGGAAGAGGAAAAAGTGGAGGAAGTGGAGGAAGAGAAGGAAGAGGAGGAAGGGGAAGAAGATGAAGAAGAAGAAGAAGAAGAATAAAAAGAAAAAGAGGAAGAAGAGGAAGAAGGGGAAGAAGAGGAAGAAGAAGAAGAAGAATAATAAGAAGAAGAATAATAGGAAGAAGAAGAAGAAGAAGAAATACTGAAAAATTTTACACTGTCTCAGACCATAGGTCCGGTAGAATTAACGAGACATAAAAGTCAGCATGGTAAGGAATCTCGAGAGGTATATAAGTACAGAGGACAGAGCAGAATGGCGTTCCATCCTCTCTGCCTACTTCCCCGGAGTAACGGCGTGATAGTTATTGATTGAGTTAGTTTTAACTTGTATTATTCTTAGTTAACTTCATTCACTTCTAATGTCTACTTTTGCCATGATATTTATTTCACATTCGTCTAAAATATCTGATTTATACTGTATTGAATTAACTTTTATCCTTCTTTTGCCAGTTCCATGATTCAATTTCATATGCACTGCCATCTTAGTTTTTTTTTTGATAAACTTTTGTTTGTGTTTACTTTTGTTTGTTTTGGTGTAGACTTTTGTTCACCCTTCGCTTTGTCCTATTTCAATATCCCTCCCCACTTTATAAATATGGTGTACTGAGTAAAGATTTAAAATTTCTTCAATAATACATTTGCCTTCACTTTGTGTTGTGGATTCACATTTGAATAAATAGAATTACACTTTGTATGTTCACACTTTATTTTACTTTTCGCAGATATACCGAGTTTAACATGAATACAATTTACTACATATTTTGAAATAATATATGTTAACATGATGAGACGACCTTCGTGGCAGAGTGGCAAAAGCTGTGATTACCACACCGAACGTCTCGGGTTCAATTTCCGGCGATGGCAGAGTAAATATCACACTATAATGACAATGTGACATTCAAACTGCCATCGCCGGGAACAAATGAGTCTGGTATAGAATTCACATGACATTAAAATAGCTATAGCTTAGCTACCTATCATATGTCATGAGAATCAATTTAAGCAGCTAAAAACAAATTGTAACAGTAGTTCAAACATGCTATTATATACAGTTTTTTTTCATCTTTAATTTATTATGTTTCATCGTTTTTGACTCTATATTATGTGCAATTGTTCCTTCTTATTACTATATTTATTATCATTATTTTTTATTATTATATCTTCCACCATTAATATTTTCTCCTATAAATAGTAACTAACCGTTCTTTTAATTAAAATAATTATGTACTTAACTCCAGCAAGAACTTCAAAATAATATCAAATAAATTATTCAAATTGACATAGGAACAAATACACATAAAGGTTCGAAAAATCAGGAAAATTTGACATTTGATGTATTATTGTAACACCTGATGATGTCAACAAAGGTTGACGAAACAGATGTCGCGTAAAATAAAATAATATTGTGATACATAAAACAAAGTTTTTTTAATTTAATAGTTTAAAATGAACGCGGTCTCCTCGGAGATCGACGTCTTTCATATTAGTGAAGGTACGTTCAGGAGACAAATACTCTTGACTTTAGAATGTATCTTGTCTTCCTAATGTCGAACCATCTCTAATGCGTTCCTGGTACTATGTTGTATTTTTATAATATTTTATCTGTACTCAATAGATGCCTTAAACATTTTCCTGTTTGTAATGTCTTTTGACATTACCAACAGACCGCATTAGACATTACGCTGGACCGAGGATCTGAAGAAGATTGCTGGACCTGGATGGATGGGAGCGGTGGCGTGCTTTGGGAGAGGCCTACACTTAGCAGTGGATGACAGACGGCTGATGATGATGATGATGATGAATGTCTTTTGAGTCAATGAACTGATTTGATTTAATTTGATAATGTTAAAGTATCGTAGTGTTTCGGCCAAAAAACGGAATATTTAAAAAAAAAATTCCAAGTCATTCATTAATTGATGTTTTCTTTTATGAACCTCATTGTTTTTTTAATTATCGTAAGCATAAAATGGACATTAGGCGACAGTGAAACTCAGTATAAAAAATAAACGTTAGCCAATAAAGGAACAAATGAATTAGCGAAATTTCGCCCGAAGTGCCCTTACCTATTAGTCATCATTAAAGCGCTTTATAAGCCCCCGTCAAAGTTTTATTCACTTTTGAATTTTTAAGTACAACTCATCAACTCGGCAAGAAAAATTTAAAGAAAGCTCCCGACGAAGCTTTAAAGTTTGATAATTGAAGAAGGTAAATGAATACAATTCCCTCGTTATGGAGATTACAGCGTTTTCAGCGGAGATTGCGCACACAATCGCTCGGACCCTTTGAGTAACGAAGTTCATGTTGGTACTTTGACGATTAGCGAAATAAAGTAAGGTAACGTTTGAAAAAATTGTTTCTCTAAAATTACCGGTTATTATAGAAGCTTTTTAAATACCGTTATTATTTAATAAGTTGTTATTGAGTTAAAAAAAATGCTATTTATTACGTAAATATAATATACGTTAATAGATAAAAAAAAATATATCAACAATTGTGTTGACATCATCAGGTGTAACAAACAACTGTGTTGGCGAAACAGCTTTCGTGACATTCTCAAAAAGTGTAAAAACTAACTAACTAACTAACCATCACGCCGTCTCCCTGAAGGGGTAGGCAGAAAGAATGGACTGCCACACATTTCTTTCCTGACATATTTCTCTCGCTTCCTCAACATTCATACATCGTGTCATGCACGCGCGTCGATTATTCCGACTTCTAATGTGTCCGCCTTTTAGTAATTGATTTCTTTTCTCGGTTTCTTTTTCCACTCACACTGCTTGTGTACAACTTTTTAATCATTCTACTCTCATCCATTCATTCCATATTCTTCTTAGTGATCTCATTTCTACGGCGTTTATCCTGCTTTCATCCTTCTTTTGCCAGATCCAAGCTTCACTTCCATACATGAGGGTTGGGACTAGAACTCCATTGTGTACTGCCATCATAAACTGTTTGTATTAATAAAAATAAAACCATATTTATTTATTTATTCAGTAAGGGCAGCATACAGCGATATCAATATATTAATTAAGAAACATTAAGAAAAATAATAAATATAGCCAATTACATGCTACCACAAATACAATGAACAGTTAATTGAATTTAAGCTAAGGCAAAATTAAATTAAGGAGAGTTAAGCATAATAATAGTAGTAGAAATAAGAACAAAATTTAAAGTATAAATAAAAGTAAAAATAAAAGTAACATTTTATAATATCATGTGTAACATTATGGTCTAATCCACACCGAAAGGTTGTTCCTATCGCTTTTTTTGTTGTTTCGTTCGTTCAAGTGGAAAACATCGATGTCTCCAAAATACTTGTTGTAGTTATCACAAATCCTGTACATTGCCGCGCTTTGAGCGTAGTTAGTGTGATAAACATATAAAAAATTCATTCTCATTCTCCATAGATGGCGTTAGTGGGTGGATTATATAGGTTAATCTTAAAAGATTGATTAGTATAATCAAATCTACATAGAGGGCCAATTAAAAACTGACACGTGAAGATATGCATGGATTTGGAGTATATATACAACTTCCAAAAATTATCATGCATGATCATAATAACAATGGTGGAATGGGGAATGTTGTAATTACATAAAGCGTGCGCTTAACCCAACCAATGACAGGTCATAAGTTCTGTAAACACCTTGATCATCCGTATTCAGTTTCCAGTTTGCTTCTTCGTCTCTTTTGAGATACAATTAAATTTGATATAAAAAAATCATCATTATAGACTTCCACAGTGTTTCTATAATTAATTTTAAATTATATAGTTTGTAATCTAATAGTATTGCTGTAAGATAATGTACAATGTTTTCAGACAGAACAACAAGACGCTTGGATCGTCAGGGTAGTCGGCTATTTGATCAGGGCTCCCCGGAGACATCGCGTTAAAATAATTGAAACATGCGGAGTTTCTTATTGCATCCGTCGTAACTTTCGACTTGGAATGGCGTCCCGGGCCACCTGAGAGCCGGCAGGTGTTCCTGCTGCTTATTTGATGAAAATGCAATTCGCTGCAATACCCGGAGACATCCCGGTGCAGAATGGCTTTTATTGCATTGCGACGTATCAGATATGTGCATGGGTGTCTAGCCGGTTCGTTCGTCATTTTGATTGGAAAAGTTTCCTTCTTGCAACAGGGCTGAATTAATACAGAATAAAAACTTTGACATTGAAATAAAATGCAGAATTAAAGTTGCACGAGCTGCATTTAATAAAATGAGAATCTTCTTTTGCAACGATAATCTTAACCTGAAACTCCGATTCAAATCAAATCAAATCAGTTTGTTTTCTCAAAAAACATTACAAACATTTTTTATAGTTTAAGGCATCTATTGAGAACAGGTAAAACATAATAAATATATAATACCGGGAACGCATGAGAGATGGTTCGACATTAGAATACAAGATACTCTCCAAAGTCAAGAGTATTTGTCTTCTGAAGCGATCACGTTAAGCAGTTTGATTGCTCTCCCCCAGACATCACCAGAGGCAGGTTAGTTCTGCATGCTGGCAGATAAAACAGTCTGTGCTGACGCTGTCGAAGATAACCATCCGGAACATAAAGATGGATAGCCTCCAAGATGACGGAATTCTCAAAGAATCCCCTGAAAAGTCTGAAGAAATGGGTAAGTGTGCACCCATCCCTTCTTATCTGATTCAGAACAAGAGGAGAGGCATGCTGACAAACGAAGTATGCCTGCTGCAAGACATTGCCAGAAGGAAATGCTCGCCTCGTTTAAATGGAATGTCCTGAACCATTCCGCGCATTCCCCTGACCTAGCACCTCAGATTACTATCTCATTACTATCCTGAAGCTGCACATGGGTGGAAAAAAGGTTTTCAACCGACGAGGAGGTAAAATAGGAGGTGGAGAAGTGGACGAAGGGGTTGCACACTGGAGCCGAATTAAAAATTGTCGGAATAAATTATTTTTGTGGTCTTTTAAATATGAAATAAATAAAACAATGTAAATAAATTGTTATAAAGTAATTTTAAAAAGAAAAACAGGATTTTTAAATTTTTTATTCACTATCTGAAGAATTTTCGGCTTCGTTTTCACTGATCGTGGATTGCGTGGAAACGTCGGACGTTATAATATTAGGTGGAGCCAATAGATCTAAAGTATCCTTTTCAAAATTTACATCTTTCTTTACAGATACTTCTCTTAAGCTGCTAATAAGAGGGTCCGAAGATATTAAAATTAAATTAAATACATCTTCATCAGTTTTTATACGTGACATTTTTCGCGAGAAGCATTCTCTGTATCTTTTGAACTCTTTGTTTCTTGCTTCTTGGGCCTCTTCACTTAGCTGGCCTATAGGTAATAAAGCATGCTTTTTTATTTCTGGGCCGTGAATTAAAACTTTGTGAATAGTTGGAGGCATCGGGTACCACGCATATTTTCCCGCAAAGAGTTTATGGGTCTACAGTATCGTGTCTTTCATTTTGACAAAAAACTATTTTATTTTGTAATATTAAATTGTCTGATATCAATCTTAAATGTACTTAAGACGATATAAAAATATTATTATCCTTAGAATTTGGATCGCTACTAAACTTCTGTTTTTATTCTGACTGTGCAGATCCGTCGAAGCACCATTTGCATATTAAGGTTATATTTTTTATATTTTCTGATTTCTGAACTTCTAAAATTTCTTTATGAGCTTCCAAAAGACGAGTGGCAGTATGATCAAGTAAAATTTGCAATTTAATCTCAGCAAAAGTATCTGTGACTGCAATGCTTTCCTTTGGTGGATAACATTCGCTTTTCGCCTGTTGTATTTTTTTGCAAGATGGAAATAGGAATTTGTCATGTTCTCGAATTAAATTGTATTGATGTTTGGTGAGTTTTACTTCAATAAACATCAAAAGAGCTTCTTTTTCTGTAAGCTGCTAACCTTTTAGAGATGTTAATTTTCTTGTATGCATTTTTGTATGAGGCAGCTGTGGATAAAGTTGTCGTAACTTCCTTCAAAACTTTGGAGGCATCCACTTGACTAGCAGCTCGCAAAGTCACCTGTACTGCAAATGTTCATTCCTTAAGAGAGTGCTTTGATCTCAAAGATTTAGTCTTTTGGCGTTTAGCTCTATCACAAGATTCTTCAAAATTTGTTTGAGGGCGACCTACTTTTTTACTTAAAACAATAGAAAAGTTATGAAAACCTATTGAAGTATTTAGGCAGTCATTATTAAAAACCAAATATCTGTTCTCTTTTCTGATAGCCTTTTGCCACTTCTTCTTAAAATCAGACACAAAAAATGAAATTGTTTTATGAAGGCTTGGTAATTGGTATTTTAGACATTTAGTACGTATTTCGACAAATTCCTTCAAACATGATACTTGATCAGCCAATTTAACGTAGCCAGATTGTCTCATTTGATCAAATAAGGTACGTCTACTTATAAAAATATTAGTTGTACCTGATCCTGAAAGAAAAAATAATAATTGAAATTAATTTAAAATAACTCATAAATGCCTTCTTTTTTATTATGTTTCCACATCCTGGACAAAAGTGACCTTTAAGTGAAAAAGCGCAAATATGCGCAAAATGTTTTTTATATTTCCTTAAGAACAATGAATACGTAAGCAAATAAGCCCAAAATTGCAGACATGATATGAACTGATATCAACTAAAACTTTACATATAAAATCAATAAACTAAAAAAAAGCAAATATTTTCCCCAGTAATGTAAATACCCCTTTAAAATATTACAATTCAGAATATATCAAAGATATTTTCAAAAAATATATATACCAACATGTGGGTGATAATGCCATATTGAAATAATAACAAAATTTGGAAGCACTATAAAGTATTAGCCATGAGTACAAGGTGACTTTTCGTATTGAAATCGCAGACGGCAAAAGCTTCGCCTATGACGGACAAGTTTCGACTGGAACAGGGATAAAAGTTGACTTGCACCATGACTTTAGAGTACTGAGCTGTATGCCAGGTATATTTAACTATCAATTCCAGGAATTATTTGTGATCTAATGTTATTTTAAAAAAAGGGGTTTATTCGCACAATTCCTGGATCGGCCCCAGTGTGGGTTGGCGGGAAACTACTTCGAAGAAGGCATCAAAAAGTTGATACCCCGCTTCACCACCTGCATCGAGAGGAATGGCAACTATGTCGAAAAATTGCTTACATATGTACTACAGTAACCACATAATTTTTTGTTGAAATAAAAACAATTGTAACCTACAAAAATTCAGTACACTTACTTTCTGGCTATGCTTCGTATATGGTATGTTCTACTATATGGCTGCGAAACCTGGACTCTAAAAGTGAATGTAATGAACCCGTTGGAGGCGTTTGAGATGTGGATATACCGCAGAATGCTCCGTATACCGTGGACCGATAGGGTCAGTAATTCAGACGTACTACAAAGAGCCAGGGCTTATAGAGAGCTGTTGTCGAGTGTGAAAGTTAGAAAGGTCTCATATAATATTTGGGTCAAATATTATATGAGAAGAAAAGAAGAAAAATACCACCTTTTCGACGGATATTAATGCTTAAAGTGGACGGACAAATAATTATTATCTTATCCTTAACTTAATGACTTACTTTTTGCCCCATATTGCCATACAGAGGCGTTTCGAAGTTCTCCTGTATTGAAGACGATTCGTCTTCAAAACGAGATAGACCTTTTTAGATGCAATTATAGCGAATTCGTGAATACCCTTACATTGAGAGGAACAAAGAGATAACTGTCATATTTCTTTCTATTCACATGGTTCTATGCATATTTCCTTTGATGTTATTTTTTCCCCACCCTTAACATTGGTTTGGCTCGCGCTATAATGATGTAAAAAGCTATTCAACAAAATAATTATTATAATACATGGTTGAATAAATATAACTACACTTCGTATTTTTACAACACTCTGTTTCACATTTTTTACGCTTTTTTCAGCCATTTTTCTTTATCAATGAACAAATTTTAACAATATAATGAAAAAAGTGGAGTTACATATAAAGGTGGAGGGGGTATAATTAGGAATGAAGAAAACGGAGGAATAACGGGAACATTTCAAACATGGCAATTAAATTTATATTTAATTTGTCTTTTTCTTTTTAATATACTTTGTATACACAAAACTACCTTTAAAAAAACAATTACATATCAGTAAAATTGTTTTTAAATATGATCTGTTTTGACAGATGTTTGAAGATTTTGTTTAAAATTATATATTTAAATATGTACTCGTATCTTTATTATATCACTGAGGTCGACCGGTTGTCTGAAACATGTCTGATATCTAATTTGATTTTTTTTTAAACGCGATTTTATTATAGGTGTAGTGTTAAAATTTGTACATCGATAGAAACATGTCGAGAAAAAGTGTAATAAAGTGCTGTAAAGAAGTTTAGTTAAATATGAATCCACAACACAAAGTGAAGGCGAATATATAAGCAATAAAATATAAGTTTCACAAAAGCCAACAGAAGAATCTATAAAATGAAAGAAAATAGTGTGCCTACGTAGATGATTAAATTACTTAAATTGTTATTCGTGAAGTAATCACTGAATAACCTTAACCAGTATCCAATTTAACAAAAACACTACTTTCGCAGAGAAGTGGAAGAAAACCATCAAAACCTATCCGTATTATTTTGGCCTGATTCGTCGATTTGACTACCCACTTAACTAGTTTCCGAACTCCACATACATTGTACGTTTTATAAACGCGGTAGGGGAAGGGGGGGCTAGTTGTTACAGGGGCAAGTTGTTACATTCTAAATAACTCCCCCACCACTAGGTTCTGTGGCTTATGTGTCACATAGTATGTCCAAGTATTGTATCCGCGGTGCTCGACGGAATTTCGCTCTTGCCAGTCTTGCGTAATACAAATAAACTCGATTATAGTGCAATTCGTATCTGAAAGTAACTTTCGTTGACTGATTTTGAAGTTTAATTGTTCACTAACTATAAGAGGTAAGTTGATTCTAAGTAAATTGGTAAAACACTATATGTCTCTGCTTACATTAAGATAATATATCGAAATAATAACACTTTCCGTGTTAATGTTATAGCAATTTGTTTTCATTTTGGGTCAGGGGGGCTAGTTGTTACAACGATGGGGGGGCAAGTTGTTACTGTAACAACTAGCCCCACTACGTTTCCCTTTAACTTCAAATAGCATATTTATATAAAATTATTAAACTATTTATTATTATTGTTCTAGATTTTATATTACAATGGTACGGACATATAAAAAAAAACAATTGGGGTAAAATTTCCGAGGAGACCTACAAAAGAGCAGCTAAAGAAGTAACAGAAAAAATATATCTATTCGAAGAGCTGCCAAAGCATACAAAGTAAATTTTATGACATTACATCGTTACGTAAAACGTCAAGAGAATGGTCCAACCACATCTAACTTAGTGGGCTACAACAAGCCTCGGAATATATTTTCGGTCGATCAGGAAAATGAGCTTACATTTTATTTATATAGATACTATATGGCCATATAATCGAGATGTCTTTTCAGAGGAAGACTTCGAGCCTTCCGAAATTACCGATCGTCCAATGCCTGAGAACGTTAGCACTGAAAGTGTATCAATAGATAATACCAACGAAACCATGGCAGAAACCGTTTCTATGGTCAATGAACCACATTCATCTTCTCCTTTATAACCTGCAACCTTCAGTTGTGAAGCTCTACCTTAAAATCAAGAAGAGAAATTATCTATTTTCACGAAACCGCAGCCATCAACAAGTGGCATCAATAAAATACAGCATACCACGCCTGAACAAATAAGGCCATATCCTAAATCTGAACCAAGAAAGGGGGTTAATTATTCCAGAAGAAAAATTTAATCAGCAATATTGACTGACACTCCGGTTAAGAACCAAATCGAACTGGAAGAGAGCTCGAGAAAACAAAAACAGGCCGCTTAATCAATTACAAAAAACGTTTCGATGTGTGCATTTAAAAAAAAAAAACAGTAGAAGAAACTGAAGTAGAAGCAAGTACTGGATTCTTCTTCCGACTCGGAACATGAAGAATGCCTGTGTTTGGAATGTATGGAGAGTTTTGATTGCTCTAAACATGGACGGGAATGGATTCATTGCATCGCATGCAATAAATGGGCTCACATTTCCTGCATTCATTGCGATAAAGTTAATTTTAGATGCCAAAATTGTGATTCGGACATAGATTTAAGCGATTAAATATTGAAAAATTAAATTTTACATGTTATTATATATATTTTACATATTATTGTTAACAATTACATACATGTTTGATTTTTGTTTTAGTTCGTAACAACGTGCCCCCACCCTGTAACAACTTGCCCCCCCGTGGGGCACATTGTTACACTTTGATTTTTTTTTTTATAAATTCTATAATTATTTTTGTGGACTTTCTATGAACACATGTAAATTGTTTTATTATATTTTAATACACGTACTTTAAGATATAATCAATATGATGTCTCTCAAAATAAACAGTTATCAGATATTCAACTTTTAATTTTTTTGTAACAACTAGCCCCCCCTTCCCCTATAGTCGACACACAATAAAAGCTTCATTACTTACTTTATTAAAAATACTTATTTTATTAAATAGTCCATTGTTTTGTCAACATAGGTTGATGACGACGACCTCCGTGGCAGAGTGGTAAAAGTTCTGACTTCCATACCGAAGGTCCCAGGTTCGATTTCCGGCGATGGCAGTGTGATTGTCACACTGTCGTTTGGTCTGGTGTAGAATTCACGTGACAATAAAATGGCAATAGATTGGCTACCTATCACATGTCACGAGAATCAATATAATAGCCAAAAAAATAAAATTGTATACTGTAATTGGGTCCAAACGACCTGTTGTGTACATAAGAAAAAAAAAAAAGAAACAGCTGTCGCGTAAAAATAAAATGGAATTGTGATACAAAAAACAAAGTTATTTAATATCACAGTTTAAAACTTATTTTATTTAAGATTATTTTGCGTGCATTACTTTGGACAAGTCCTCTTAATCTTCTTCTTCTTCTTCTTTCTCTTAGTTTAGGTCGTATGACCTGTTTGTGACGGTGGGCTGTCCTGGGAAGATGATGTCCATCTTCGACGGCCTTCCTGGTGATCTCTTGCTGCTTGGGTTTTCATCTTTAACAATTTTTGCTCTTTTGGTATTCTCCATGCGGTCCACGTGTTCTTTCCAAAAGCGCCTTCTGCTTCTTCCCCATCTTACTATGTCCCCAACACAACAGACATACCTTATCGTTTCATTTCTGATCCGATCTCTGAGGGTTTTGCCTGCGACGGAGCGTAGGGTTTGCATTTCTGCTACTCTAAGAAGGTCCTTAGTTCTATTGGTATCGGTTCTGACCTCTATTCCATACGTCATGATAGTGCGAACGCATGCCTTGTATATCTTAATCGATTCAACTAATTACAATTTATTGTAATATTATAAAAAATAATATATGGTGTACGGAGCGAGGCAGACCGAGGAAAACATGGCATGACCAAATTTATCAAATTTTAAAGGTTGGTCATGTTAGAAGTCGGAAGAATCGACTTGCGTGTATAACTCGTTGTATGAATGTTGCGGTCCATTTTCTCTGCCTACCCATGCGGAGAAACAGCGCGATGGTATGTTTGTTTTGTAAATAGTTAAACAACAAAGCTAAAAAGGTACTGGGTGAGGTCAGGTGATCATCTAGAATCCTGAAGTGTAGGCCTTGGAACAACAGAAGAGGCATAGGAAGACCTTGAAAAAGGTGGACGGGTGATACTATCCAACTTGCGGGTTGGAGGTGGAAACAGATAGCCTTAGATAGAAAATATTGGAAGAGTTTAGAAGTGGCTTTTATTCAGCATTGGAGTAAAATTATCTATAATAATAAAAAGAGAAGGAGATAATTCATTGTATGTAAGGAAAGGTTAGGTAGAGATATCACTAAAATTCTACATCGCTACTTCTTTTATATGTTTTATTGCACGTTGTATCTGTGAGGCTGTATAGTTTTTGGCAAGTGTCCATCGTCGGTTTAGTCAAACGAAGGGTACGTTAGGTTGGGTTTTCACGAAGCTCAGTTAATGGGAGGAAAGCATGCCAACTGATTTCACTGTTGCATTATTCACACTAAGTAGTGCCGCGACCGAATTTACTACTTTTAATGTACTTTAAAAAATATTTTAAATTTAGAACAAAAAACACGAGTCACTTATTTAACATTTCCTAAAAAAAAGAAGCTATGTAAAAGTAATGAAAAAAAAAACAGATTTTTTTAAAGCTATATTAGTGAAAGTACTTTGAGATGGCAAATACTCTTGATATCGGAGAGTATCTTTTCTTCCTAATGTGGAACCATCTCTCATGCGTTTCTGGTAGTACTATATACAATATATTAATTAAAAAGGTTCGCAACCCATCACACCGCGTCTCCCGCGGGGCGAAAAGAGAAGGGTGGAGTGCCGCATTAGTAAAAGTGTGACAGTCCATTCTTTCTTCCTACCCTTTCGGGGAGACGGCGTGATGGTTAGTTAGTTAGTTAATTAACCTGTTCTCAAAAGATGCCGTAAACCTTAATTTTGTAATGTCTATTGATGAAATAAATTGATTTGATTTGTATTTTTCTTTTTTATATACTTTGAATGCAACACTCACTTTTTAAACAAATTAAAATTTATTATTAAACATGTTTTGGACTACCCAGTCCTTCCTCAGTGATATTATAATATATAGATATTTAAATATTATAAAATTGTTCGCAAATATGATCAGGTTTAACAAATGTCATAAAGATATTTTTGGAACGTTAATGATTTTGTTATAACAAATATCTCTCATGCGTTTCTGGTAGTATACTATATATAATAAATAATATATTGTATTTAGTATAGTATAAAAAAAAATACCAGAAACGCATGAGAGATGGTTCTACATTAGGAAGACAAGGTACTCTCCAAAATAAAGAGTATTTGCCTTCTGAACGTGCTTACACTTATATGAAAAACATCGATCTCAGAGGAGACCGCGTTCACCAGATTAATTGCTTTTCCCAGCGGTGTCACCAGAGGCAGGTTGGGTTCTGGCGGATATATCTATCAGAGACAAAAAGCCGAGCACTCTCCAGCACGGCTTAGTTCTCGAAATATCCCCTGAGTAATCTAAAAGATCGGTTATGAGATGCCCATCTCTTCGATGCTGCAGAGAGTTGGTCCCAAACATTCTCAAAAGAAATGCAGTGGGATAGAGCCATTAAAGAGACTGCCGATACAGCGGCCAGGATCGATAGACATGGAATCAGATAGAGGAGATCTACGTCCAGGAATGAACGGATATAGGCTAATGATAATGATGATGACGAAAACAATGAAACATCCAGAAATGTACATTTTAGTACATATTAAATCATGTGCTCATACCTTTATAATGTTGTCAGATTTAAGCATAATAAAAACACGTTTCAAAGATAATCATCATTATTTATCTATGGAACAAACTGGCAATCATTTTCGACAGCAATTTCAAATCGTTCAAAACGCGTGATACATGTTTTCGATCAAACATCATCGGGTCTTTCGAAAATATATGTAAAAAGAGCGGAAACATTATGGACTCGGCCGCATTTAATAGTTCCTAATTGCGGGGGTAGCTAATTCCAATGAATATTTTAATACTAAGTGGAAAGGTACATGGAAAGATTAATGATATGAAAAGGGCGAAGGAAATTAGATCCGATAACAGGAACATGTGCTTCCCAGAGAGTGTGTGACCTGAGGAAGTTACATTTTACTGCGGTAACAAAGCTACGTATTTGAAAGTGACTGAAGAATAATTTGAAAAAATATAAAAAATATTTCATAGTCCATTGTTTTGGCCGAAACACAATGTTACCTTTACATTTTGAACTGTTATTAAATAAGGATTAATTGTATGTAAATTGTTTTTTGGAAACAGAATAAGGTGGTCGAGGTGCTTACAGGATTTATGACCTGTCATTGGTTGGGTTAAGCGATCGCTTTTTGTTAACAACATTCCCCATTTCGCCCTTCTTACGACCCTACGTCTGACAAATTTTTGGAAGATCTATATATGCCACCATGTTGAAAAGTGTAGATTGAACTAAAAAATGTGAAGTGTTTCTCAACATGGTGGCATATATACATCTTCCAAAAATTTGTCAGACGTGGTGGTTGTAAGAAGGGCGGAATGTTGTTGACATAAAGCGATTGCTTTACGTGACCACAGACAGGTCATAAGTACTGTAAGCGCCTCGACCACCATATTCTGTTTCCAAAAAACAAACATCTTCGTCTCTATTGAGATACAATTAATCCTTAAAAATGTTTAAAACCTGTATATGTCTACAAGTATTTGTATACATTCAAAATGTTGTTAATGAATAAACTTTGTTTTTTGTATCACAATTGTATTTTATTTGACGCGAAAGCTGTTTCATTAATCAATGTTGACATCATCAGGTGTTAAAATAATATATGCAATGTAAAATTTTTCGAATCTTTATGTGAATTTGTTCCTATGTCAATTTGAATGATTTTTTTGATATAATTTTGAAGTTCTTGCTGAAATTGAGTTAGGTACATAAATATTTTAATTAAAAGAACGGTTAGTTACTGTTAATAGGAGAAAATATTAAAGGCGGACACTATAATAATAAAATAATAATAATAATAAACAATAATTAGAAGGAACAATTACACATAGTATAAACATAATAAATTAAAAACGGTAAACAATAACAGGAAGTACACAGATTACATTAATAAAAAAGGTGACAAAAGTTGAAGGTAGTATTATTATTTTTTAGCTAGATTGTACTATCGCGTAAAATAAAATACAATTGTGATACAAAAAACAAAGTTTATTCATTAAAAGTTTATAAATATTTCAGTTTTATGATAATCTAATGATTTATTTGTCTTTTTCTTTTTTATATATTTTGTATACACAGCATAACAGTAAAAAAAAATTAAAATTACATATCAGCCATGTTTCGGACAACCGGTGCTTCTTCAGTGATATTATAAAGATACATATTTAAAATATTATACAATTGTTTACAAATATAATCAGTTTTGACAGACTGTGCAAATTTATTTTCAAAATCATGGTTTGCTTCGCCAAACTTATCGTGCACTACGTCCATTTCACGGTCGACATAATCGTCCATCTGAGCAAGTTATTCGGAAGTCCATGGATCGTTTTCGCACCACGTACACTCTAGTGGATAATACGCATCCACAAAGACGACAATTGTCGAAAATTGGATTTCACGATTGCGCTTCATTCGAGCTAGCCGTGGCGCTCATATGCCAGAAATCACATTTAAACAATAATGGCATAAAATTATTAACTAACTAACTAACTAACTAACTAACCATCACGCCGTCTCCCCGAAGCGGTAGGCAGAAAGAATGGACTGCCACACCTTTCTTTCCTGACATTTTTCTCTCGCATCCTCAACATTCATACATCGTGTCATGCACGCGCGTCGATTTCTCTGACTCCTCACATGGCCGACATTCAATATTTGATTTATTTGATCGTGCCACGTTTTCTTCGGTCTTCCTCTATTTCTGGTTCCATTTACATCATTAACATATAATTTTTTTACCATTCTTTCTTCATTCATTCTTTCCATATGTCAAACCATCTTAATGATCCTTTCATTATTTTGTTCATGACACCATCATTCGCACCGCATTCACTTCTTATATTTTCATTCGACACTCTATCATACACAGAGTATCCCCACATTCGTCTAAGAGATCTCATTTCTACTGCATTTATTCTACTTTCATCCTTCTTTTGCCAGTTCCATGCTTCGCTTCCATACATAGGGTCGGTAGAAGAACACCATTGTGCACTGCCATTTTAGCTTTTTTGGATAGGTTTTTGTTTGCGATGACAACTTTAAGTGCACCATTCACTTTGTTGCCTGCCCCAACCCTTCTTTCAATATCCCTCTCCACTCTCCTATCTCTTGTAAACATACTACCTAAATACACAAACTCAACTACTTGCTCCAAGTTTTCACCATTCACGCTAATGTTGCAGACTGTCGTGGTTTCTTCCTTTTCAAAAATCATAACCTTTGGGCTTATTAACATTCATCATCAGATCATTTCGTATGCATACCTCATACATACAATTCACCAGGACTTGTAGTTCATGCTCGTTGTCAGCAAGTAGGACAGCGTCATCCGCATACAAGAGACAGCTTACTGACACTCCGCTCATTTTGGCACCTACATCAAACCCTTTCAGCTCTCTCATACAATTGTCCATATACAGATTAAATAACCACGGGGACATTACGCAACCTTGTTTGACACCTTTATTGATATCAAACCAGGCTGTAAGATCTCCATTTACTCTGACACTAGCAGTGCTTTGCACTATTTATTGAATAAAATTATTTATTCAATAAATCCAATATCATAGACATTTAAATATTTTAATGTGTTTTTTTTTTTCATTATGAATATGTATTGTATACCTCTAAAAAAACTGTATTGATTTCAGAACTTCTATAATAAATACTATTATATATATAATGCATAAAAGCGTATTATTACAAATGTAAAAATAAATATAAAGTTAAGTCTACACGTGACTGTTTCATATAACCTACATTTTTTAGTCCTATTATTCATCTCCAGGCCTTGTATTACTTCCTGGCTCATTTCTCCCGCGATGATATATCGCCCATTCGCCACAATAAAAATTAAATTCCTTGTAATAAAAAAAAACTTCTAGAAAATGTGACTTCCTTTCTGTATTAAATTAAATTTAATCGTAAACATGGTATTTTGAAAACAAAAGCAAATAGAAAAACTCGTTTTTTTTAAAATTTAATCTATTTTTATGGCAGTGCACAATGGTGTTCTTGTGCCGACCCTTATGTGTGGAAGTGAAGCATGGAACTGGCAAAAGATGGATGAAAGTAGAATAAATGCAGTAGAAATGAGATCTCTAAGACGAATGTGTGGTAAATCTGTTTATGTTAGAGTGACAAATGCAAGTATAAGAAGTTAATGTGGTGCGAATGAAAGTGTTATGAACAAAATAAGGAAAGGGTCATTAAGATGGTTTGGACACATGGAAAGGATGAGTGAAGACAGAATGGTAAAGAAGGTATATGTAAACGGCGTGAACGGAGCTAGAAATAGAGGAAGGCCGAGAAAAACGTGGCACGATCAAATCAATCAAATATTGAATGTCGGTCATGTGAGGAGTCGGAAAAATCGACGTGCGTGCATGACAAGATGTATGAATGTAGAGGAAGCGAGAGACGTATGTCAGGACAGAACAGTGTGGCGTTCCGTTCTTTCTGCCTACCCCTCCGGGGAGACGGCGTGATGGTAAGTTAGTTAGTTAGTTTTAGCTTTCTGAATACCGATCGTATATAACGAAAGCCATACTAGAAAAAAGATTTTTAAAGTAGTTCTTTGTTTTGGCCGAAACACTATGATACTTCAACATTATTAACTGTTAAAATATAAAACGAAGTTTACGGTATCACAATTTTTCACATTTTATTTTTATTTTTCGCGACAGCTGCTTCCTCAACCGATGTTGACATCATGAGGTGTTAAATTTTTTTATAAAAAATATAATGTTATTTTTTGTATTACATGGAAACAATGACAATATATTTTAACATTGTAAACAGAACAAGAAATAGAGGAAAACTAAAGAAAATGTGGCACGATCGAATCCTCAATTATTAAAGTTGGAGAAATTGACGTGCGTGCATCTCACGATGTGTGAATGTTGAGAGAACCAGAGAAGTCTTGTTAGGAAAAAAAAACAGTGTTGCCGTGAATTTGTTCCTCCCACTAGACAAGTTGATGGTTAATTATTTAGTTTTTATGAATATTTCTATTTATTTATTAATAATTCTTCTGTACGGGCGTATGTAGTTGAACTCCTCCTAAACGGCTGGGCCGATTTAGATGATTTTTTTTGTGTTTGAGTGGGTACCTGCCTTGGATTCACAATTGGACCGGGTAGGTGACCGTAAAAACCTTCTGAGAAGTTCATTCATAATTGACTTTTTGAGAATAATTTATAGTTATATTTTTTTACCGTAGATGGCGCTGATGTCGAATCATGTGGTATTTTGATTACTTATCTTGCCAGCTAATAGCATTCGGGCAGGATAACGTCTGTCGGGTTCGCTAGTGATTTAAAAAAAAAAAATTTAGAACTAGATTTTTTTTATAACTAACTAACTAACCATCACGCCGTCTCCCCGAAAGGGTAGGCAGAAAGAATGGACTGTCACACTTTTACTGATGCGGCACTCCATACTTCTCTTTCGCACACTTCGATCGTCCAACACCCACAAAATAAATCTAAAACAAATAATATCAAATACAATGATACAAAATAAAATAACAAAATTAAAATAATTTATCACAAAATGTTATTTTTAGATGGTGCACATATTGCCTATTTAATTTATGTTCCACGTATCCACCGTTTTTTTTTTAATTAAGCACATAATGTAATACAACATAATGTATTTTTCGATGTTGCACATGTTAACATGGACGATCCGGACTTTTGTGTTTATTTAATTTATGTTACACGTATCCAACGTTTTTTATATAAAATTTTTATTCACGTTATTAGATGCGTAAGCTGTGAATATTTCTTATGTCATTAGGCTGAGCATCCCGAATGTGAACCCAAATACAATGCAGGGTTGCAATGATCTAATCTGAATATAATTTTACTAATGTGTTTATTAACAAAGGGTTTGCGTGTGCTCTTTGTTGGGGAGTTCAGGTTTGTTTCCATGAAGGCCAATTTTAAACCAAAATGGGGCACGGAATGAATATGTATCGCGTGGTTACTGCGAAACTCGTACGCGTTTGATCGAAAAACGTTTTCGATAAAAAATTGTATTAATAGTATTATTATCAGCGACTCGTGAACAAACTGGTCATAATAAAAAAGTATTATTATCAGCGACTCTTAAACAAGCTGATTGTAAAAAATAGTATTATTGTATTAAATGTGGCAAACAAAAACAAAAACAAAAAAGCTAGAATGGCAGTGCACAATAGTGTTCTTATACCGCCCCTTATGTATGGAAGCGAAGCATGGAACTGGCAAAAGAAGGATGAAAGTAGAATAAATGCAGTAGAAATGAGATCTCTTAGACGAATGTGTGATACTATGTGTATGATAGAGCGTCGAATGAAAATATAAGTGAATGCGGTGCGAATGATGGTGTTACGAACAAAATAATGAAAGGATCATTAAGATGCTTTGGAAATATGGAAAGAACGAATGAAGAAAGAATGGTAAAAAATTATATGTTAATGATTTAAATGGAACCAGAAAATCAAATAAATCAAATATTGAATGTCGGTCATGTAAAGAGTCAGAGAAATCGACGCGCGTGCATGACACGATGTATGAATGTTGAGGAAGCGAGTGAAATATGTCGGGAAAGTTAAGTGTGGCAGTCCATTCTTTCTGCCTACCCATTCGGGGAGACGGCGTGATGGTTAGTTAGTTAGTTAGTTATACTATTTTAAAGTTCTTGCTGGTGTTGGTTTATGCCTAATTTCAGCTAATTAAAAAAAAACGGACGTGGAAAATAAATTAAATAGACAATTTGTATACCATCTAAAAAGAACATTATGTGTTAAATTATTTTTATTTTGTTATTTTATTCTAAATCATTTGTATTTTAAAATATTTGTTTTAGATTTATTTTGTGGATGTTGGACGATCGAAATGTGCGCGGGAGATGCATATTGGTGGCGATGAGGTTCGCAACCCATCACACCGCGTCTCCCGCGGGGAGAAAAGAGAAGGATGGAGTGCCGCATCGGTTAAAGTGTGACAGTCCATTCTTTCAGCCTACCCTTTCGAGAGACGGCGTGATAGTTAGTTAGTTAGTTAGTTATTTCTTTAAAAAAACTGATTTAATTTGATTTTAACATTCAAACATCGTGTCATGTGCTAACGTCTAGTTCTGCGACATTTAATATTTGATTAATTTGATCATGCCCCATTTTCCGCGTGTATGATAATTAACATTTGATTATTTTCTTTTTGAATGAAGCATTTCTAAATGTTAATAAGAGTTAATGACACAGAACAATGTACAAGGCCACAAAACAGTCGTTTATACATCGCTGCACACATTTTGTTAACCTTTTAGATGGCTGGTATTTCATATTAAATGTCACCAAAAGTTTGATATAAATAATCAAACAATTTTGAACAACAGTCTAATTTAGGAACTCTTCACAACGGATGTTTTCTTCTCAGTCGTTTTCCTCGTGATTAAAGGTCGTGTCCATCCTGTAAACTATTGTACATGGCACGCCATGCGCTCCTGTCACCCGTCAGTCTCCAGGCTGCAGCTAATGAGAGACCAGTCAGATTCCTGATTTGATCGGAACAGCGGCTCGGTGGTAGTCCTTGTGGTCACCTTCCCTTCACTTTGCCCATGATGATGAGCTTTTCAAGGTTGTCCTGATCTCTCTGAGCTATGTGTCGAAAATATCTCAACACTCTCTGAGAGCACATCCGTGAGAGTCTTGCCTTGATACCAAGCTGGTCCATTGACTGGTTTGTTCTTTTTGCCATCCAGGGTATACGGATCATTCATCACCATAACGGATGTAGAAATAATTAATTTAAAATTAAAAAGCCAAGATGCACGATGGTGTTCTTGTATCGACCCTTATGTTTCGAAAGCTTGCATGGAACTGGCAATTGCAAATATAAGAAGTAAATGCAGTGTGAATGAATGTGTTGTAAGCAAAATAATGAAAGGATCATTAAGATGGTTTGAACACATGCAAATAATGAATGATGAAAGAATGGTAATGAATGTATATGTAAACGACGTAAACGGCACTAGAAATATAGGATAACAAATGAAAATGTGGCACGATCAAATAAATTCAATATTAATTGTCAGCCACGCGAGGAGTCATTGAAATCGACATGCGTGCATGACACGATGAATGAATGTTAAAGAAGTGAAGAAGTATGTCAGAAAATAACAGTGTATCGGTCCATTCTTCTTATCTACCCCTTTGGGAGACAAAACAAACATTGTTACAAAAAAAGTACTGTACTCGTATATTGGAATACATTTTAAATAGCCCATTATTTTGGCCGAAACACTATAATATTTCAACATTATTAACTATTAAAATTTGATATGATATCACCAATTTTATAATTCACTATTTGAGTGTCGCAACAGCTGTTTCGCTAATCGATATCCGCATCATCAGGTGTGACAAACAAGTTGTTTGTAACACCTAATTGTGCCGACATCAACTGGCGAAATAGCTGTCGCGACACTCAAAAAGTGAGAGATAAAAATTGTGATATCATAAAAGTGTTATAAATTTTTAAGAGGAATACATTTTTAAATGTTTAAAACAATTATTTAACTAGATCTCTTAAAAGAGAACCAGCGAATGGATTGACTTATCCTTAACGTTATTTTGTAGCACTTTCCTTATTCCTGATACGGAAAATTGCATCGTTTAAATTGAATTTTCTTCTGGAGTGTGATGGGAAGAAAACATGTGATTGTTTCCCGAACACCTGCTCACAGTTGTAAGATAAAATACAAACGTATGTGTTACAAACTTAACTTGAATTTTAAATTTCGTATAAAATAAAATAAAATTTCAATGATGAAAACCAAAGCAACAAGAGATTAACAGAAAGGCCGCTGAAGAGATGGAGGGATGGCTGGTGGAGGCATATTAAGAGGAAGAGTGAGGAAGAGGAAGAGGAAGAGGAAGAGGAAGAGGAAGAGGAAGAGGAAGAGGAAGAGGAAGAGGAAGAGGAAGAGGAAGAGGAAGAGGAAGAGGAAGAGGAAGAGGAAGAGGAAGTAAGAGGAAGAGGAAGAGGAAGAGGAAGAGGAAGAGGAAGAGGAAGAGGAAGAGGAAGAGGAAGAGGAAGAGGAAGAGGAAGAGGAAGAGGAAGAGAATTTCAAGAAGAAACATATTCTGGAGATGGCAGCGAGCTGCCGAAACCGGTACAACCGCGGTATGTACGTCACAATGGTAATAACTAACTAACTAACTAACCATCACGCCTCTCCCCGAAGGGGTAGGCAAAAAGAATGGACTGCCACACTTTTCTTTCCTGACATATTTCTCTCGTTTTCTCAACATTCACACATCGTGTCATCCACGCGCTTCGATTTCTCTGACTCCTCACAAAGCCGACATTCAATATTTGATTTATTTGGTCGTGCCACGTTTTCCTCGGTTTTCCTCTATTTCTGGTTCCGTTTACATCGTTAACATATAATTTTTTTGCCATTATTTTTTCATTCATTATTTCCATACGTCCAAACCATCTTAATGATCCTTTCATTATTTTGTTCATAACACCATCATTCGCACCGCATTCACTTCTTATTTTTTCATTTGACACTCTATCATACATAGAGTATACACAGTGTATTCGCACATTCGTCTAAGAGATCTCATTTCCACTGCATTTATTCTACTTTCATCCTTCTTTTACCAGTTCCATGCTTCGCTTCCGTTCACTGCCATTCTAGCTTTTTTGGATAGGTTTTTGTTTGCGATGACAACCTGTATTAAACCACCATACCGTGGTTATATACAAAGTGTTTTCTTATTTTACTCGTATCTCTTTAAATTTAAAATGTGACAATAAAAATTGAGTATTTTTGATATTTTTAATTTTTAAATTTGGAATATGCTACTTAAATATAAAATAAAAACAAATTTCTCGTGCTGTGCCGGGTTATTGTGTCTAAGTCTGAGCTAAATGCATCGTATTGTAAGCAAGTTATTATTTTGCGCCGGAGAACTCTATTTTAGCCGAGCTAGGTACATGAATTGTCGGGTGCAAGAGTCCGTACAAAGGACGCAATTTTGCCTAAAGAAAGTTAAAGTAATTAAAACATTAAAAATTCCCGAAACGTTAAACAATTTCTAGGCTTAAAATAATATTATCGTGTCTTTAAACGACCCCAACTAATTAACTTGAAATAGAAAATTTAAATGAAAAAAGCAGAAATATTTCAAAGCCGCAGAAAATTTAAGAAAACTTTGGATCTGTGTGGGTAGGAAGAAAAAGAATTAATGAAACGTGTAGAAAAATATTTTGCTGAGCCGGAGTTTGTAGCGTCCTGAATTAAAGAGGTCGTTCAACAAATTTTTCAACCCCTGGTTTAGGACTATGCTGTTATATTATATTCCCTTAGCTTTGTTGGTTACCCAAACTTACTTCAATAGAGAATATTTTCGCAGTATCTATTCTTTTCGTACACATCCAGAGTCCAATAAGAATGGAACTTCTTCAAAAATGTTTAAGTCAGGGTTATTTTTGTATCTAGAATAAAAACTTTTGAATTTTGATGCAACCTAATTAAATATACACTTTGTATATACAACACTTATATAATAAAAAAAATATAGACATGTTTCGGACAAACAGTCCTTCTTCAGTAAAGATAGTCCTCGATCACCATGTTCTGTTTCCAATTTGCATCTTCGTCTTTATTGAGATACAATTAATCCGAAAAATACTTTGTTTATTTTCCACAAAATATTAATAACATGTTTCAGAGGATACCTCCATCTTTAGGTGTAAATATATAATAAAAACTAAACAAAGACTAATATTAAAAACGCATTTAAAAGTCGTTTTTAAAAATTTCATTTTTGAAAAATTAACCTGGGCTTATTGTTATAAGTTAATTATTATAAGTTATATTAAAAAAAAAATACATATATATAATAATAAAACGGTATAATAAGTGCGGTGGGCGAGAAATTGGAGCAAGTTACCGAATTTACGTATCTGGGAAGCATGTTTACAAGAGACGAAAAAATGGAGAAAGACTTCGAAAGAAGGGTTAGTGCTGGAAATAAAAAAAACGAGGCACTCAAAGTCATTACTGCAAATAGAAATATATCCACAGAAGCAAATATGGCAGTACACAATGGAGTTCTAGTGAAGTGAAACTTGGAGCTGGCAAAAGAAGGATGAAAGCAGGATAAACGGTGCAAAATGAGATCATTAAGAAGAATATGCGGGGAAAACGTTGTATGATAGAATACCGAACGATGAAATAAGACAGAAATGTAAGGCAAATGACTGCATCATGGATAAAATTAAAAAAGAATCCCTGAGATGATTTGGACTTATGGAACGAATGGATGAGAGTAGAATGGTTAGAATGTTCTACACAAGAAGCGTGAGTGGAAAAAGAAGCCGAGGACGACCGAGGATAACATAGCATGACCAAATTAATCTATTAAGTCGGAATAATCGACGTGCGTGCATGGTACGATGTATGAATGTAGAGGAAGCCCGAGAGGTATGCCAAGAGAGAGCATTGTGGCGATCTATCCTCTCTGCCTATCCCTCCGGGGAAATGACGTGATGGTTAATTAGTAAGATAGTTTAGTTTTTATTTCAGTGGCATTCTAACACATTTAAAAAAATGCAAACTCGCTCGTTATAAAATAGTAGTTGATCGTTAAAATATTTATGTTAAAAAGCAATTAAAATACAATCAGAGTATGGTCTTTGAGTAAATTAATTTTGCTTTGAGGTTAACATTCGAATCAAATCGGTTTAATTTTCGTAGAAGCTAAAATATTTAAACATTCTTAAAATCGCTACTACTCCCTAGAAACTAAATTCGAAATCGTAAAATTTTAAAATCATTTATATATTTTTTAACGAAAACTCCACCGATGCGTTAAATTAAATTTTTAATATTTATATACGGTGAAATTACCAGAAAAAGTAAGTAGACAATTTTGCTTAAAATTTTATTATATTTAAAATGTATCCTTTCAATGTTGAATTTCTATTTTAAGTTCCAATCAATTTTCCAAAGTTTCAGTCGCGCAAAACCTCCACTATGTTTTTTTAATTAGTCGCTAAAGTTTTTTTGTAAAAAAAAAATTTGCTAACTTCATCACACGGGTACATATCTTTCTGAAATTGTTAGCAGATGTTGAGTTCAAATCATTATGTGGAATACTAAAAAACGTATTTTTAACAACAACAACAACAAATCATCACGCTGTTTCGCCATAGGGGTAGGCAGAGAGAATGGCACACCTCTCTAGCTTCCTCCACATTCATACAGCGAGTCATACACGCACGTCGATTTTTCCGACTTCTTACATGACCAACCTTTAAAATTGGATTAATTTGGTCATGACCTAAGAATTTTGTTTTTGATTAATTTGGTCATTTCTAGAAGGATAGCGGACGACATTTGGCGACATGGGACATCGATTATTCTGTTCATTTATATTTGTGGTAGCATGTAATTGGCCCTGTTTGATTGTTTCTATGTATTTTTATTATTTGTATAACAATCGTTGTTTATTATTATTCTAAAAACATAATAAATAAATAAATCTATCATATGAAACGGTTAACGATTTTTTAAAATTATTTTCAATGTTCAAAAAAATATTTCTGACTGCAATGCTATATGCCACGTATAATAAACCTTTTAGATATTTTTTCACCCTTTGAATTAATATAATACGATACCTACCCTTAATGTAAAAGCACGCTTCAGTGCGTTTAAAAACCGCTTGGCACATTAATATCTCTAGAGGTGGGTTCGTACGTTGGGAGACTCTTATTTTGGCATTTTCGTATCGCGTTACCCTCCCCCGCCCCCAAAGCCACCCCTTCTAAGGGACCAACACTACGTAGCAAGTACCGAAGATTAAACACCACCTCATCTTGTATATTATTTATATATATAAATATATTTTAGATTTTAATAAAATATCCAAAAATATAGATTTCTCCAAACAACCTTCATTTTTTTTTTTATCAATAAAACAAAAGTTTTATTGAACAACAACAACAAACCATCATGCGGTTTCCCCGCAAGGGTAGGTAGAGATAATGGACCGCCACACTTCTCTATCCTGACATACCTCTCTAGCTTTCTTCACATTCATACAGCGAGTTATACACGTACATCGATTCTTCCGGCTTCTGACATGACCAACCTTTACAATTTGATTAATTTGGTAATGCCATGTTTTCCTCGGTCTACCTCGACTCCGCACTCCATTGACATCGTTAACGTATACTTTTTTTTAACCATTCTTTCTTCACCCATGCGCTTCATATGTCCGAACCAACGCAGCGATCCTTTCATAATTTTGTTCATAATACCTTCTTTCGCTGTACATTCCTTTCTAATATCAGTATTTGAGATTCTGTCGTACATCGTTCTATCACACATACTTGGGGCCTAATCTCTACCGCATTTATTCTGCTCTCATCTTTCTTCTGCCAGTTCAATGCTTCATTACCATACATAAGGGTTGGGTTCCATACATGTATTATGATTTGTGATTAAACATATTGGTAATTTTTATTTTATTTTACTAAATTTTAAGAATTACTAAAATTGATGCGATTTTTTCGGGGGACGATATTATTCCACGATTACTGCAGTATGTATAAATATTATTTGGGTGAAATAAAGTAGATAATAATTGAAAAGTGTTTCTTTTTCACGGAATAAACAGAACGAAACATTGTAAAAAAAAAAAACTATTGTGTTTCGAAAAGGCGCGGGCAAGATTAAAGCTTAATGACGATCTGACAACATGAAAGGGAGGGAATTTCATTAGCGGCCCTTGAGGGTACAGGCAATGAAGAATCAACGCAAAGAATATGCCATTGTCGGTTAAAAAAAACCCAATTTAAGCTAACTAACCACCCATCACGGCTATAATACGAACTATATAACCAATCGGACGTCGTAAAATTTTTAACACTCCAAAGACTTACGATCCTTTTACACTGGACAGTCATCAGCCATGCTACATCCATGGAAAGAGCCATGCTTGGAATAACCTTGAGGGACAGATTTAGAAACGAATTTATTCGACAACAAACCAAGGTGACTGAGGTGCCTCTGCGGATAGGCGGGCTGAAGTGGCGGTGGGCTGGCCATATCCGTCGGAGAACCGTCCGTAGTGTTGGACGTTCCCCTGCCCGCTGGACCGACGATCTGAAGATGATTGTTGGACATGGATGGATGGGAGCCGCGATAGATAGGGGGCGGTGGCGTTCTTTGGGAGAGGCCTACGTTCAGCAGTAGATGACAGACGGCTGATGATGAGTCATCAGCCGATACCGACACGTCACGCGTTTGCGTTGAGCAAATAATCGTTTTGTTTGTTTTGATGGTGTCTTGTTACTTTTAATTAACTAACTAACTAACCATCACGCCGTCTCCCCGAAAGGGTAGGCAGAAATAATGGACTGTCACACTTTTACTGATGCGGCACTCCATCCTTCTCTTTTCGTCCCGTGGGAGACGCGGTGTGATGGGTTGCGAACCTCATCGCCAATATTTAAATTCCGAGATAATCGCCTTCTTCACGGCGAATTTAAATGGTAGTAAAAACGGTATTTTGTAAAAAAGAATTGTAAACTGTAGGAAACACATCCTGAAAAATATTGATCATTTTTATTAAGTGTCGGTAAATGGAACTCAAAATAGAGGAATATTTTTTTTGTTTTTTTATTTTATTTTATATCATTATATTTTATGTTATTTGTTTTATAATTATTTTACGGATGTTGGATCGAAGTTTACGCGGAAAATGCCTATTGGTGTCGATTAGGTTCGCAACCGATCACACCGCGTCTCCCGCGGTGGCGAAAAGAGAAGAATGGAGTGCCGCACGGTTAACGTGTGGCAGTCCATTATTTCTGAGGGAGACGGCGTGATAGTTATTTAATTAGTAAGGAATAAAGAATGGACTGCCACACTTTTCTTTCCTGACATACTTCTTTCCTTTCCTCAACATTCATACATCGTGTCATGCACGCACGTCGACTCCTCACGTGGCCGACATTCAATATTTGATTTGTTTGATCATGCCACTTTTTCCTTGGTCTTTTTCTATTTTTAGTTCCAATTACATAGTCAACATATACTTTTTTAACATTATTTCTTATTCATTCTTTCCACGTGTAAAAACCAGCTTAATGATCCTTTCATTAACTTGTTCATTAAAAATTCGTTCGCACCGCATTCACTTATTATATTTTTATTCGTTTACATATACTTTTTTACCATTCTTTTTTCATTCATTATTTCTATGTGTCCAAACATTATTTCGCAAATTTAATAAAACATATCATAGCATGTCAGTGACATGTTAAATTTTGTTATATAAAATAATAAATCTTTTAAAAAACGTATGTTTTCATCAAATACAAATATCTCATTTATGTTTGAGTAACTTTTTGGAAACATTGTATATTATCACTACACTTTTTTGCTCTTTTCACAAACATGTTTCGGGACACAAGTGTTTGAAAGTTTAAATTCATACACCGAAGAAGAGAAGTTTGTGTTCCGAAGCATGTTTGCGAAAAGTGCAATAAAGTGTTGTAATAATACAATGTTTCAAAAAAGTTATTCAAATGTGAATCCGCAACAGAAAGTGATGGCGAATATAGAAGAAAATCTCATTTATAAAATTTTCAAGGAAAAGTGAAGAAAACAAAATTCTGTAGCACTTCTTTGCACTTCTTTCATCGAGAAGAGAGGGGGGAATATGGATCTTAATCAAATATTTGGCAGAAGGACGGGGAAACAAGAAAATAATGGTATCACGACAAATAGATAGATTACGATATAATTGATTACAGTTCCATTTTAGAAAGGCCATATTATTCGGGAAGATTAATAGCATTTTCCATTTTTTACGATTGCCTTCTTAGAAAATGAATTAAGATTATTTTAAGGTTTCTCGTTCCGTTTGAAGTCTATGACTTTATTTGGTAATCAAATTTCAAATTAAAATTGAGATTAATGAAATTTCGAAACGAAATTTACGCACATACCTAGCCAGGTCGAAGATTACATTTCGAATTAATTTTTCAGTTTTTGTTAAAAGTACGCAGATTCTAATGTATATATAAATTTGATAAGTCAGGTGATTCTGAGTTAAGAAAAGTAATTAGAAATCTAATCTAATTTCTATAGAAAATGTTAGCATAGTAGATTTGTATTAAAAATATTATCCATAATATATATTTTTTGTTAAAATTTAATCTGAAGATACCATAGAATAGAAATGGGATCTCTTAGACCAGAGGTTCCCAAACTTTTTTGTCCCGTAGACCCCTTGCCGATTTTTTCTATCTCTAGTAGACCCCCTGTATTTCTAATTGATTTTTCAAGTCGATTGCTAAGAAAATTAGTCACTGCCGAATTCCACTGGCCGGAAATCGCTGTCGAACTAAAAAAAAGGTCGCCACCTAGCTAACTGGAAATCGCTATTGAGCTAAAAAAAAGAACGCTAACGATTTCGATCATTCAATTTTCCCCAAATGAGCTAAAACAAAAAAAGGTCGTAGGTCACCGATGATTTCGATTGTCCGATTTTCCAAAAATGAGCTAAAAAAAACGGTCGCCAATAATTTCGATTGTCCAATTTTTCCCAAATGAGTTCAAAAACGTCCCCTACAATTTCAATATTCGTCTTCAATTTAGTTGAACCATCTCGTGGACCCCCAATTTTTTTTGCAATTGTCGTGGACCCCCTGCAAGTTGTCGTGGACCCCTGGGGGTCTATATAGACCACTTTGGGAATCGCTGTCTTAGACTAATAAGAAATAAATCTGTATATGATAGTGTCAAATGTCAATATAAGAATTGGTTGTGGTGTGAATACAAGTGTAATGAACAAAACAATGAAAGAGTATTTAATATGGTTAGGACAAATGGAAAGAATGAATGAAGTCAGAATGGTGAAGAATGTATATATAACCGACATGAATTGAGTTAGAAATAGAGGAAAGCCGTGAAAAATGCGATAAGATCAAATCAATCAAATATTAAATGTCGATCACGTAAGGAGTCTGAGAAATCGAGGTGCGTGCATGAGTCGATGTGTGAATATAGACGAAGCGTGGTAAGTGTGACAGACAAGAATTACATAAAATGCTTTATTTTTTAATTAATACGAATGTAAACGTCTGTTTTCTAGAAGTTTTGTTAGGTTTTATGTAAATGATATGTTTTGCCTGTCTAAGGAATTATCAAATGTTGATAATACCTTGGTCTTCTTCCGGTGCCGTGTCAGGTCCCTCCGACGTTGGCGATCACTGCTGCGAAGGCATCTCAGTCCTGCGCCACTTGGAACATGTTCTGAATTCATTTCTGTCCATAATCTTATATTTCACAACCAAGACAACTGCCTTCTACCAACTCCCCTACGTCCCTCTATTTTACCCATTAATATAAGCCGAAGGAGTTGTTATTTTTCTTCCCTAAGCACATAACCCAATATGAGATTTTTCTGACTTTCATACTCGACAACGGCTCTCTATTGGCTCTGGCTCTGTGTAGTACTTCTACATTACTGACTCTATTGGTCCACGGTATATGGAGTCATTTTCATAAAATATAATAAAACTTAAAAATACAGATTGTTGCCGCACTTTATAATAGTTGATTGTGACACGTAATACGTTTGTACTGCTTTGATGTTAAAATTATATAAGTTTTTTCGTTTATATAAAAAAATTTGACAGGTGTAAAAATAAATTTATCTTTTTTTCCAATGACAATTTGAATAATTTCTTCTATATTATTTTTAAGTTCTTGCTGGTGTTGGTTTTTTAAATGCCTAATTAGTGGTAATTAAAAAAAACGGTGTATACGTGGAACATAAATTAAATACTCGTAGACATGTGCACCATCTAAAAATAACATTATGTGTTAAATTATTTTTATTTTATATCACTGTATTTTATATTATTTGTTTTAGATTTATTAAGTGGATGCCTATTGGTGGCGATGAGGTTCGCAACCCAACCCACCGCGTCTCCCGCGGGGCGAAAAGCGAAGGATGAAGTGCCGCATAGGTTAAAGTGTGACAGTCCATTCTTTCTGCCTACTCTTTCGAGGAGACGGCGTGATGGTTAATTAGTTAGTTAGTTAGTTATAAAAGACAGACGTTTTCATTCGTATTAATTATTTAATGTAGAGTTTTACACCATTGTTCAAGAAACAATAGTTTTTTACTTTATTTTTATTTGATATAAGTGTGAATATTTGGAACACGAATAAACTAAGTTATTAATTCGCCAAAACACATTTGAATTAAAGGACGCCAGAGACGTGGCAGTATAATTAAGCACCGGAGCGTAAATTATAACCAAATATTTGGTTTCCATCGCAAATTTCTATTCACAGAAAGACTCGAACAGCGAACTTTGTGCCGAAAGACACCTTTGATGAAAATTTCGCCATACTCCAGCTAATCAAAACCCTAGCTCTGAGGTGAGGCTGTCTCTAGAGATTGGGGGAGTCGAGGTGCAGGGGAACAAATTTATCTGTGTATTTTGGAATTTTCATCTTAACTTTGTATCGCTCATTGTATCCAATTTTATTTCAACTAGTTGCAACCCGTGAAATATTCACGAGTATAAACACAATTCTAAACTTTTTAAACAAGATTTTTTAATGTATACAAATACTTGTAGACAAATACTGGATTTTACCCATTACGGGTTAATCATTAAGAATGAATTGTATCTCAATAGTAATGTGTGATAATTGGGTTGATAGCCTTTCACATTACATTAATGAAGATTTTCTGCTTAATGATTACATCTAGTCTCAATAGATGGCGCTAGTGTAAATTGAATTAAAATATGTGAAATGTTTCTCAACATGGTAGCATATTTACAACTTTCAAATTGTCAGACGTGGTGTTCGCAAGAAAGGCGGAATGGGGAATGTTGTATTGCATAAAGCGATCGCTTAACCCAACCAATGACAGGTCATAAGTCCTGTAAACGCCTCGACCACAATATTCTGTTTCCAAATAATTTACATCTTCATCTCTATTGAAATACAATTAATTTTTAAATAAGCATTACAATATTTCCTTTTTGTTTCTTCACATTTAATAAATGATTTGATTTATTGTGTGTTGAACAATGATGTATAACTCTATATAAAATAATTAATATAAATAAAAATGTCTGTCTTCTAGGAGTTTTGTTATATTTTAGATGGAATGACATGTTTCGCCCTTCCAAGACATTTGACAATACCTAAGAAGGGCGAAACGTGCCAATGCATCTCAAATATAATAAAGCTTCTAAAATACATACGTTTTCATTTATATTAATTAACTAGTGGGAGATGTCTATTGGTGGCGATGAGGTTCGCAACCCATCACACCGCGTCTCCCGCGGGGCGAAAAGAGAAGGATGGAGTGCCGCATCAGCAAAAGTGTGACAGTCCATTCTTTCTGCCTACCCTTTCGGGGAGACGGCATGATGGTTAGTTAGTTAGTTAGTTTAATTAATTATTTATATCATAAACTCTCAGACTACCCGATATAATATGAATAAATTGTGATACGTAAAAACAGTTTTTCAAATTTAAACAATTAAGAATTTTATTTTCCAATTTTGAAAAATTTATTTATGATAATTGAATATATTCGTATATATCTATACCTATTTGGTAAAAGCACATATGTCATTTTTCGTATTTTACCGGAGAGTTTTTTTAATATTTAAAAAAGTTCCACAATTTCGCTTACGAATGAATACGTTTTTAAAATAGTGTGTTTTAATAAAAAATAAATAATCAAATATGATAACACATGCATTCATTAGATAATTCGTTGTTTTGGGCCAAACACAATAATACTTCACCTTTATTAAATGTTTGAATTTTAGAAACACGCATTGAAATATTATACGCATCAAAATTTATATTTATGAGGTGGTCGCGACAACTGTTTTTCCAAACCTGTTGGCATTATCAAGTGTTATTGACAACTGTTGTTTAAAGTGATGAAATGTTTTCATTTTGTAACATTGTTGTTAAACGTATCACAATTTATTTTGAGAATGTGGCGATAGCTGTTTCGCCAACCTATATTGTCATCATCAGGTGTTACAAACAACTGTTGTTAACATGATGCCAACATAGATTGGAGAAACAGCTGTCGTGACAATCTCTTAAAAATAAATTGCGATACGTATAAAAACACCTGGGTGGACTGATGATATTGTCCGAATAGCTTGAGCGACCTGGATGTGGAATGGAAAGACAGGGACGAGTAGAAGAAAATGGAAAAGGCCTATACCCAGCAGTGGAGGAAAAAGGCTGAAGAAGAAGAAGGAGAATTATAATAACCGCGTTTCAAAATTAAAACATCTAAAATATTTAAAAAGTTTATATAAAGAATTACTGTGCTTTTAATGGCATGAAGGGCTTTGAAGGGTTTTGGCATTTAGTGTTTTTTTTTTTAACTTGAACTTTTAACGAACTTTTCATGTTCGAAGACATTTCTTCTTTTTCTCAGTCGTATTTATTGTGATTGAGGGTCGTGTCTATCCTGTAAACCATTGACCATGGCACGCCATGCGCTACTGTCACCTGTCAGTCTCCAGGCTGCAGCTGAGAGTCCAGTCAGATCCCTGATTTGACCGGACCAGCTGCTCGGTGGTCGTCCCTGTGATCACTTTCCCTTCCATAATGATGAGCTTTTTAAGGTTGCCCTGATCTCTCCGGGCTATATGTCCAAAATATTTCAGCACTCTCCGAAAACACATCCGCGGAAAACTTGCCTTGATACCCAGCTGGTCAATGATTGACTTGTTTGTTCTTCTTGCCATCCAGGATATTCGCAGCAGTCGTCGCCAGCACCACATCTCAAAAGCATTAATTTTGGACCTCTCTGTTATTCATATTTCAAGATATAAAGGTACATTTTTTTGCCAATGCGTTTGTGCATAATCTATTTGTTTTAGAAACATTAACTTTTGCCATAATGATTAGTTTGTTATTAAATGACATATCGGCATTAAAATTTCAAAATCGACAAAAACTGACATGTGTGCTTTTGCCAAATATGCATGGTTATGTTTACCTTTACTCAAATATTGTTCCAAGGCTACATATAAAAATATTAAAACGAAACAATAGCTAAATCAATACAATTATATTAAGGTATATTTTTGTTTCAAGGAATCTTATTACAAAAAATTCTTCGAAATTAGACTCCCACTCTGTTCTTTGTTGTGATTTCCGATATCGATAATATTTCTCATATTTTTCTACTTTGATTATAAATAAAATAAGCCTAAATACATGTTTCCACGTTGTTTATTACCGTATTTTCTCATTCCAGGTTAACCAAATTCTAATTCACAGTGGCATACTATATTTCAATCTTTACATTTGTTTTGTATACAATATAGAAAGTTACCCACCGCTTACCCGAAGCTATTATAGGACGCATCGGCGCCCTTTCGCCAGCTTGGCTCATATTATCCCTAGTCATGTTTCCTGTTCATGCAGGACTTACGTTGATGATGATGATGATGATGATTTATATAGCGCCATTTTTGTGAGAGATTCACTTCAAGGGCGCTAAACGTCCGGAAAGCTTCTCTTAAAAATAAAAGTTTTAAGAGAGCTTCTGAACACTCCTTCGTCGTCTTGATTGCGGATATTATAGGGCAGCCTGTTCCACGCCGTCGGTCCCGCGATGCCAAAAGCGCGATCTGCGAAGTTTGAAGCTTGTGGCTTAGGCCTTGTGAACAAGTTAACTGGGGAATGCAAAAAAAGCCAAAAGCAAAAGGGTCTCCATGCCACATTTAATCTAGTTTCATTTCTATTCACTTCTATGTCCCAATCTCACACAACAGAGCATAGCATGGTATATGATTTTATGCGCTATCATACGATAAATAGTTTGAACCCTGTTGAAATTTATAAAACTATTATGATAATTGTTAAAATTTATAAAGCTATTATGATATCCCAGTTTTTATTTTTCTCGTTTTGACTGTCGCAACAGCTGTTTCGCCAACCGATCATCATCGTTGGCACCTGATGATGCCAACATAGGTTGGCGAAACAGCTGTCGCGACACTCAAAAAGTGAATAATAAAAATTGGGATAACATTGTTATACTCGTACATTTTAATGTTGAAATATCATAGTGTTTGTGCCAAAACAATGGACTACTAATTTTAACTCTCTAGTAAATTTGCTATAAACACAATTTTATTGATATTGGAATATAAATAAATGAAACTAACTAACTAACTAACCATCACGCCGTCTCCCCGAAAGGGTAGGCAGAAAGAATGGACTGCCACACTTTAATCGATGGGGCACTCCATCCTTCTCTTTTCGCCATCGCGAGAGACGCGGTGTGATGGGTTGCGAACCTCATCGCCACCAACAGGCATCTCCCGCATATTTATAGAATAACATTTACAAAAGCTAGCGTCTGATAAGGGTTAATAGCAATATTGTTTCAAAACTTTAAAACAAAAGGTATCCAATTTCAGATACTGTATTCCTGTTTCGATTTTACGTTACATTCAGGAATATTATATTTAAAACATATCTGAAAAAATATAATGTAAAAAAGTTATTAAAAAGTTACCTGAAGGTAAGGCGGTTAAACAGATTATTCATCATCATCATATTATAAATTATTAAATAAATGAATAATATTATTATTTCATCATCATATTATAAATTATTAAATAAATGAATAATACCTTATTCTATTTTACAAAGATAACGTTTAATATTGTGTTTGTAAAAATATAATACATATAAAGGGGTCAACCTTAGACGTAGAAAACACTTTTTCTTTTAGATTTAGTAATTTTAATTATATCTTCATATTGTGATTACCAATGTTAGCATAAGATTACTAACAACCGCCATTTTACTAACAAACCGTCATTTTACTAACAATGCTACTAACATCCTATTTTATGTAGTTGTGACGATACAGGCTATGCCTAGTGTGACAACTACAGTCCATATACTTTTTTGGCAAATTATTGTTATAATATGTAAAAAAAAATGATGTTCAGAATTAAATACAATATTTCCCAGCATGTCCTAATGTGGTCCAGCGTCTCCAATAGCAGAACAGGTGTAAAGGGGGTGCGGCTCTCCCCTTCGTCACAACACGGCGAAGGACAAACGGAAACCTTACATTAGCCGAACAAATTCCCATTCCTTTGAGGCTGAAGTTAGCTCTCCAGACCCGCGGGAGGTGAATAATTACTTCGATAGTCACAATATGTAGTAACGCTCAAAAGCAACGACTAAAATATTATGATAATGATCCCGATGTTACTCAAGAACCGCCAACTTTTGAGCCATCCTATTAACGTACGAATTTTAAAATCAAAAAACGAACTAACTAACTAACCATCACGCCGTCTCCTCGAAGGGGTAGGCAGAAAGAATGAACTACCCCACTTTTCTTTCCTGACAACTCGCATCCTCAACATTCATACATCGTGTCATGCACGCGCGTCGATTTTTCTGACTCCTCACGTGGCCGACATTCAATATTTGATTTATTTGATCGTGACACGTTTACCTCAGTCTTCCTCTATTTCTAGTTCCATTTACATCGTTAACGTATACTTTTTTTTACCTCTCTTTCTCTCTCTGGTTTCAATCCTGGGATTGGTTTGCAGCAATTTCCTATATTCTTCTCTTCCATTCTTCCCTGTCTTGTGCGGCTCTTTTGAAATCTGCATATGATGAGCAGCGCACGTCCACCAACAGGTCCTCCAGGTACTCTCGGCGTGGGTGTCCCCTAAGTTTGTACCCTCGGTCATACCCTACATTACGGCATGCAAGAGGCCTTCTTGTCGTATTACATGGCCGATCCATCTTGCACGCCTTTCGGACAAGGTCCTGAGCAGGTGCCTTCCTCCTTCGATTCTTTGGAGAACCTCTTCATTTGTGATGTGGTCTCACCAGGAAATTTCTAATGGTCTTCTATAGGATCACATCTCAAAAGCTTCTAGTCTCCGTTTATCTCTTTCGGATAGGCACCATGTCGTTCCCCCAAAGGGGTAGGCAATGAGACATTCATTCGACACTCTATCTATCATACACAGAGTATCACACATTCGTCTAAGAGATCTCAAAAATAAATACATGAAATAAAAAATGCAAATAATATACGAGTATATATACTTAAAATAAATAAAAGTAATATATGAGTATTCAACTATTTATTGTACAGTGCATTCAATTCGGGGAGGAATATTTGCTATAGTATGTGTAACACCTAAATTACTAATTAATATACTCGTAAATGAAAACGTCTGTCTTCTGGAGTTTGATTTAATTTTATATGGAATGACATGTTTAGCCCTTCGAAGGCATTGTCAAATCTAACATTTGATAATGCCTTAAAAGGCCAAAACTTGTCCTTCCATATAAAAATTAATAAACCACCTCAAAGACAAACGTTTTCATTTATATTTATTATTTAATATGGAGTTTTACACCATTCTTTAAAAAACTATAATTACCTCCTAAATTGGTTATAGAACGTTATTGGATTGGTTCCTGGGTCCAAGCAGGCTTTTTTGATTATCTGTCAAAACTGACCACATTCATGAAAAAATGTATAAATATTTGTTTTGTATATACAAAAAATAACTTCATTGATGAAAGGCTTCTGTGTCCGAAACATTTTTTTGTTAATGTAATTTAATGTTTAATAAAGTATTGTTAACAAAGAAAATATTTTTCCTTAATGATCATGATTCACAGTTCTAACATTCCATTCGTCCTCGCGCACACTTTCTTCCACACCTCTTTCTTCCCTCCATTTTATATTTCTTTCTTCGTATGTTGTTCTCTGATTTTATATTAAGTTTACTCTCTCACCCCGACGAAGTTCCGTCGGGAGCAAAACCGCTTTGTGTTACCAAATAAAATGGTTTAGATACAAATACTTGAAGTGTATTATTATTTTATTTGAAATTAACATGTTCAATGAATCTGCAGTAAAAAGTTGTGGTGAATATAGAATAAGAAGAACAACAACACACTTTCACGCCGTTTTTCCGAAGGGGTAGGCAGAGAGAATGGATTGCCACACAATTCGATCCTGACATACGTCTCTAGCTTCTTCCACATTAATACAGAGAGTTATACTCGTACACAAAGAACGTCGATTATTTACTTCTAACATGGCCGAAATATAGAAGAAATGTTTTCAAATCAAATCAAATCAAATCAGTTTATTAACTCAAAATACATTACAAACAGCAAAGTCAAGAGTATTTGTCTCCTGAATATACCTTCACTGATCTGAAAGACGTCGATCTCCAAGGAGACCGCGTTCAGCAGACTAATTGCTCTACCCACCGGTGTCACCAGAGGCAGATTGGTTCTGGTGGCCGGTAAGTAAAACAATCTGTGCTGTCGCTGTTGGAGAAATCTATCAGGGACACAGAGACCAACACCCTCTAGCACGGCCGAGTTCTCGAAATATCCCATAATTAATTAATTAATATAATCAAATGATTTTACTGAAATCTCTTGATGGAAGTTCATTTTAAATAATAATTAAATAAAACGATGTTTTTTAACTACTTCCACTTTTGTCTTGACCAGTCTGTCGATGCCAGCGAGCCTGGCGAAACCGGTCGCTGTCTAAATAAAGACAAAAGTGGAAGTAGTCAAAAAACATCGTTTTATTTAATTATTATTTAATTAATGTTAAAATATTTTAGGGGGCGTTGGAATTTTTTTTCTCTTGTAATGGGGGCGGTGGTCCAGAAAAGGTTGGGAACCAGTGTTTAAGAATGGGAGCAGTGTGATGTGGCAGACTTCAGCATGAAATTAGATTTCATCCGAAACATGCAATTTTGGAATTATTCCCCTAATGTCATTCATTACCGGTTTACTACAAAGCCCCACCCAAAACTTATAATAACTAGGCTAATATTTGCCAACAGCTAATTAATTCACGTTCATTTCGATTAAGTCCCCGCCCGCAGTCCGCAAATAAATCGATCAACGAGAGTTCAGAACCAAATAATGCTTTGTAGCCGTTCCTAGCGAGGACGGAATTAAATTTTAGCGTATATAAATGGTATTTAAATGGCGATTGTTCACAGAGTCGTCGCCACGGAAAACCGGATCAAATTGTCAGAATAGTGTTATCAAATATTAATTTATGACCCAAATCATTATCCAAGTGAAATAATTTTGCCAGTTTAATAGAAGAAATATTATTTTTGCTATCGAAGAATTATAAATTAACTAACCACTACGCCGTCTTTCCGAAGGGGTAGGCAGGAAGAATGGACTGCCACGCTTTAACCCCTAGGTTCTCAAAGTGGGCGATAACGCTCCCTTGTGGGCGTTTGAGACTTTCAGGGGTGCAGTAGAAGACCCAAAAAAAGTAGAGAGCGTTGCCAGATAAAAAAATATAGTCTAAAAAGGCAAAAAAAAACCCACGCTAATCACGTAGGTACTAATAAAGCAAACTAAACTTAAATATTGGTTGATTTTGTTATTGTATGTATTATAATCATTTTCCCTTTTTTGGAATAACTTTTATGGGAGGGGGGCGTTGAACGTTTATTTTTCTTGTGAAAGCGTGGCACTCCATCCTTCTCTTTTCGCCCCCGTGGGAGACTCGGTGTGATGGGTTGCGAACCTCATCGCCACCAATAACCATCTCCTGCGCGCACTTCGATCGTCCAACGTCCATAAAATAAACAAAAAAAAAATATAAAATACAAAGATATTAAAAAAAAATAAAAAAATAGGATGTGTTACCTACAGTATATAACATTTTTTTAACGTTATACCATTTTTAAAAGCATTTTAATTCGCCATGGAGTAGACGATTATCTCGGAATTTAAATATAATATGCACGGAATCGGCATTAATAAAAGTAACAAGACACCATCAAAACAAACAAAACGATTATTTGCTCAACGCAAAATTTTATGCTGGCATTCCTTAAAAAATAATTACACACTGTAGGAAGCACACCCTGAAAAAGATTGATCATTTTTAATAAGTATCAGTTTTACGTCTGCGCGTGTCCTATCAATTTTCCAGAAAGTGATTTTATTATGTTATAGCATATGAGATAAGGAGTCGGTGAGATTCAAAGCAAGTCGGGACGGTAATAATTGATGAGTGTAAATAGACCTTTACACGGATTTTACCAACATATTGTAATTAACCGTGAAAATCTGCGTAAGTACTTGAAAATAATTTCTTCATTATTTTGCCAGTTACATGCTTCCCTCAAGGATCTTTACAAGAACACCATTGTCCACTGTCATATTAGTGACGAGTCAGAGAAATCGACGCGCGTTAATGACATGATGAATGAATGTTGAGGAATCGAGAGAAATATGTCAGGAAAGAAAAGTGTGGCAATCCATTCTTTCTGCCTACCTATTCGGAGAGACGGCGTGATGGTAAGTTAGTTAGTTTGAATAAGTTTTTGTTTGCGAAACTTCGGCGACCTTCGTGGCAGAGTGGTTAGAGCTCTGACTTCCATACCGAAGGTCCCGGGTTCGATTCCCGGCGATGGCAGTGTGATTGTCACATTGTCTTTGATCTGGTGTAGAATTCACGTGACAATAAAATGGCAATAGATTAGCTACCTATCACATGTCATGTGAATCATCAATATAATAGCTAAAAATAATGTGTATACAGTAATTGGGTTTAAGCAACCTGTTGTATACAAGAAAAAAAAAAAAAACTTGCACAATTCACTTTGTTGTTTACCCCAACCTTCTTTTCAATATTCCTCTCCACTGGCCCATCCTTTAATATCAAATGTCGCGACCCACAATAACTTCTAATTGCGTATATTTGAATAACTCAATTAAATTTTAAGCCACACGTCCGTTCTTTTGAAACGCGGATACAGGTCGCGTTCCAAGATAGGAGATGAGTTCTTGCGCAGAACAAACCTATTTAGCGCAATTAGTATTCATTACGCTCGATCACCGGGATTCGTTAATTATTTCACGGTAATACGAGTCAGAGACACAGGTGAGCCGAGGCGGGGTCTTGTTCTGAGGTAAGTAACTCTAATACCATAATTCTATTAAACTTTGGAAATATTTGATAATACGTTATGTAATCTTAAGTATTAATTTTATGAATAAATACATTAGTAACAACTAACTAAAGAGGTAGGCAGAAATAATGGACTACCACACTTTAACTGATGCGGCAATTCATCCTTATCTTTTTGCCCCCCGGTAAACGTGATGTGATGGGTTGCGAACGTCATCGCCACCAATAGGCATCTCCCGCGCACAAACGTAAACAAAATAAATCTAAAAAAATAATACAATATACAATGATATAAAATAGAATAACAAAATGAAAATAACATAACACATAATGTTCTTTTTGATGGTGCACTTGTTATCTGCTGGAAGAACCTGACTTTTGTTTTTATTTAATTTATATTCCTCGTATCCACTGTTCTTTTAATGAACTGTAATTAGAATTTCTTCTATAATCGCCATACTTTGTGTTGTAATTGCTTTATTTCTCTTTTTCTCTTTTTCTTATTTTTATACACTTTATTTTTTATACAACACTTACATTAAATTTTTTTTAATTACATAGACATGTTTCGGACAACTAGTCCTTCTTCAGTGATACATATTATAAAGATATATATTTAAAATATTATAAAATTGTTTACATGATCTGACAGATGTTATAAAGATTTATTTGTCAGATCATGTAAACAATTTTATAATACAATATTTTAAATATGTATTACTGAAGAAGGACTGGTTGTCCGAAACATGTCTACGTAATTTAATTTTTTTTAATGTAAGTGTTGTATAAAAAATGTGTATAAAAAAAGAAAAAGAGAAATAACTGTAATTAGGAATTTAAAACAATCCAACCCCAGCAAGAATTTCTGAGTGTTATCAAAGAAACGATTCAAATTGAGATTGGAAGAAATGCATATAAATACATTAGTAAAATAATAAATAAGTGTTTTATAATTTAAACTCCGACAGAGAATGATCGAATGCTATGTGTGGTCTGTTTTATTGTATGGATGTGAAACGTGGACCTTAAAAGTCAACTCAATGATATAAATAGATAAAATTAAAATTATAAAGATAGTTAAAATGTGATATATTATTAAATTTAAACAGGTATGTAATTGCATAATGGTGTTATTGTACCGACTGTTAAGTATACAAGTAAAGAATAAAACTGGCAAAATAAGGATGAAAGTTGAATAAATGAAGTAGAAATGAGATTTGTTAGACAAATATGAGAAAAATATATGCATGGTAGACTCCCGAATGAAAATTTAAGAAGTGAATTCAGTGCGAATGAATGTTTCATGGACGAAATAATGAAAGGAACATTAAGATGGTTTGGACACACGGAAGGAATGAATGTATAGAGAATTGTAAAAAGTATATATTTACAACGTGAATGGAACTAGAAGTATAAATATTATAAATGGAGAAAAACGTGACCCAATTAAATAAATCTAATGTGAATGTCGGCCACTTGAGGAGTCGGGGAAATCGACGTGCGTGCATGGCAAGATATATGAATGTTGAGGAAATAAGATAAGTATATCAGGAAAGAAAAGTGTGGCAGTCCATTTTTATTGTAGGCTTGATGGTTAGTTAGTTGCTTTTACATTGGAAATTTAGGAAAATGAATTAAAAACTAGTAAGTTATAATAGATAATGAGATCTCTTAGACCGAATGTGTGGATACTCTGTGTATGATAGAGTGTCGAATGAAACTATAAAAAGTGAATGATGGTGTTATGAACAAAATAATGAAATGATCATTAAAATGGTTTGGACATATGGAATGAATTAATGAAGAAAGAATGGTAAAAAAAATATTTGTTTACAATGTAAATGGAATCAGAAATAGAGGAAGACCGAGGAAAACGTGGCACAATTAAATAAATCAAATTTGAATGTCGGCCACGTGAGGAGTCTGGGAAATCGACGTGCTCGCATGGCACGATGTATGTTGAGAGAGCGAGAAAAATATGTCAGGAAAGAAAAGTGTGTCAGTCCATTCGTTATGCCTACCCCTTCGCGGAGACGGCGTGACGGTTAGTTAATAAGTTAAGTTTCTAATTGTTCCTATTTGAAATACAAATTTGATGTTTCCATTTGTGTGCGGAGGAATATTTTGGCATTTACACTTCAAGGTAGCTATGCTGGTTGGATAACAACAACAAACCATCACGCCCTTTAACTGGAAGGGTAAGCAGAAATAACGGACCGCCACACTACTCTTCCCTAACATATCCCTCTAGCTTCCTCATTCATACACGCATATCGATTCTTTCGACATCTAACGTGGCCGACTTTGATTAATTAGATCATGCCAAGTTTTTCACAGTCTTAATTGAAAAATAAGGAAAAGATATATAAATTATTTAACATTCGCTTTGGATGCTTTGTCACCTCGTATCAAGTTTCGAAATAATTTACAATTCCAAATAGAGTATCTTTGACAGATTACTTAACAAAGTTTTCTCTCTGACTCTGACTCAATATTTGTAAATTATCAAATTATTTTGGCAACGGGAAATACATTGAGAGCTTTTCTGTTTATTTTATCAAAAGTACTGGGTGGTTTGTTAGAACTAGTGAATACAGATAAATAAATATTACTTTTTAATATGTACACGTAAAATTTTTTTGGTGTTAGCCAAACCTTCTACCACAATGGTAAGAGAAATAGAAAATATGAGACCCTATAAAGGCAATTCTTACGAGTCTATCTTGCCATCGATACGAAGAAGAAGAGGAATACAATGTATTTATTGTTTCTTGACCAATGATGTAAAACTCTAAGTAATACGAGAGCAGAATAATATGAGGTCCCAAAGAGTTATGTGTGGTAGAACGATGTACGACGGAATCTCAAATGCTGATATTAGAAAGGAATGTAGAGTGAAAGAAGCTATTTCTTCTTCTTCTTCTTTGCTAGCCTTCTTCCCTCCACTGCTGGATATAGGCCTCTTCCAATTTCTTCCACTCGTCTCTATCCTGCCCCTTTTGTATCCAAGATTTTCCAACCCTTTTGATAATATCATCGGTGGCCTTCCGACACTTCGTCTATTTTCCCATGGTCTCCAACTGAGTATAAGAAGCTATTATAAACAAAATTATGAAAGGATCGCTGCGTTGGTTCAGACATATGGAGCACATGGGAGAAGAAATAATGGTTAAAAAAGTATACGTAAACGATCTAAATGGAGTACGGAGTCGAGGTATATCTAGGAAAACATGGCATGACCAAATTAATCAAATTGTAAAGGCTGGTCATGTTAGAAGCCGGAAGAATCGACGTGCGTGTATGACTCGCTGTATGAATGTGAAGCAATCCATAAAGGTATGTCAGGATAGAGGAGTGTGGCGGCCCCTTCTCTCTGCCTACTCCTGCGGGGAAACGGCGTGATGGTTTGTTGTTGCAGTTGTTGAGACTTGAAACTTGAATACAATGTTGATATTTTAATATTTTTTGTGAATGTATACTTTATACTTGTATACGAATACTAGATTTCACCCACCGTGGGTTATGAATTCATGATTTAATTGTATCTCAATAAAGACGAAGATGCAAATTGGAAACTGAATATGGTTGATCAAGGTGTTTACAGGACTTATGACCTGTCATTGGTTGGGTTAAGCGCACGCTTTATGTAATTACAACATTCCCCATTCCACCTTTGTTTATGACCATGTATGACAAATTTTTGGAAGTTGTATATTAGGGTGTCCCTTATATGGGCAAAAAAACTTTTTTTTGGATTATTGAAACGCATACCCCCTAATTATGTTTAATAGTCTATTAGTTACTCAAATACAGAATTTCAACTTCCTACGTTAATTCTAACCCGTGCCGACTTGCCCTCAAAGTTTTAGAAAATAGCCGCTTTAAGTGTCTCTTAAATATAGTTATAGATGATCACTTAAAACATTTTGTTACATAAATATTGATGAAAACATGTATTTATATAATGTTTTTCTTATAATTATCAAAAAAGATCCAAATTTATATTTATTTACTTGGATATTTCCTCTTTAAAGTCTCTTTTTTTACAGTCTGGGCAAATTTTTCTATGTTCTGGCACACAACATAATATGAACTGCTTATGTTCTTCATCTGCGGTAGTCAATCCATGATAGTATTTTATTATATTAACAGCTCTTTCAGCTGTGTCATTAACTGCTTTTAAGCTAGTAACCTTATTTTTAGCTTCCACAAACTTCGCGCTATCTTTCTATGATGATACAATTTCTTGAAGGAAACTACTATCAAGTTTCAGTCGTGAAAATAAATTTTTATTCTTGACAGAAACAAAATCACTCAAATATTTTCATAAGACAAGATAACAAATACTTGTAGTACCTATAAATAAAACAAATAAGTGCTAATTTAAATACCAGATTAAACACTACTTACGTACCATATAGAGAGACAGACATCTGTTCCTTTGATGGAACATATATCTTTCCCGAATCACCAAAACTTTCTTTTTGTAAGTTTTCTACAATGTTTCCTTAGGTCTGCTCATCAATGTTGTCATCAAACATTAAAAGGACAGCTATTTCTTCTGACAAGTACCACAAATGTTGACTGAACTTGTATAAAACCGCTTTGGAAATTGTCAACTTCTTCGTAATCTTTTAAAAACCAAAAATCTTGATTCGGAGCTTTTATTGCCAAACTATATTCAAGCCAAGGCTTCACATGGCTTGAATATAGTTTGGCAATGCCACAATAAATAAACAGATATCTCGTAAAGCTTTTTTGTCCTTAGCGCACATTTTAAACTGGGACTGCAGCAAACGTATTTTTAAGGAGTAAATAGATCTTGCCATCCATCGTGTATTGGGCCAGCAGGTCTGATTTTTATTTTATTTTCATTGCCTCCACCCAGAAAAACAATAACAAGCTCAATGAGTTCGCTATAATCATCTCGCACAATCGATTTCGCGATTCAAACGCACTTTTGAGCATCAGTTCATATATATGATGGCGGCAAGCAAAGAGTAACAAATCTCTTTCTAGTTTTTGCACACAAGCTCCGTTCAAGCATCCTGTATAAGATGCTGTCGTATCACAGCACATTTAAGAGCATCGGCTTGTGCGATATCGAATAAATTATCTAATTCAAGTTGAAAGTTCTCTTCGCGGCGCCTATGTAAGTCCTGCATCGTCTTGCTATTTTTTGCAGTTCTCGTCAGACCTGATAAAGTTCTACTAACTTCTTAACATAATTAAGAACAGCTCTGGTCGGTGTTCTAGCCTTTTTTCAGAATATATTGCACTCAAGAATGATAAGTTTCGGGCTTTCATTAACAGTCAAATTAACTTCACGTATATTGAAAAATAGAACCGCGAGAACTTGACGATTAGATGGTAGTTTACACCTGTTATTTGGTGATTTACTACACCAACCAAGAAAATAGTGTTTTAATTGCTTCTTAGTTCCATTGACATCTTCGAAATATAAAACAATCCGTGCTACTACCCGACAAGCCTAGACTAAACGATAATAACAACGATAGCGCGCCGCTCCAGTGACGCAATTTGTATGGGACATCTTTGCGCGCAAGTCGGCACGGGTTGCACTGTTCCGAATAAGGAAAAAAATTGTTTTCGGATGTTTTAGGCCCAAATGAATAAAATAATAGCCTATGCATTATAAAATTAAAACTTTGAAAAATAAGGGACACCCTATTGTATATATGTTAAAGTCCTATGTCAGTTTTCACATGTCAGTTTCAATGTGCCATCTGAAATATTTTATTTTGGATTCAGTGCAAGATTGTAAGTATATTTGGCCGCCCTGTTGGATTCGTCGTTTGTATGAATAATAATGTAAAAGCCGACATTTTGGTTGGTAGGACTGTTAGTACGTGATATCACCACATCCTTTAATGAACCCAGCGCCAATTATAACCGAATTTCAATTCCCATTGTTAGCGCTCGTCCTGTTCGTCTCTGTGAGAGCAATTGTTTGTTGTCAATTTTAATTAGGGCACGTGAAACATTCGGGTGATATGAAAGCTGATTGAATGTAACGAAAACAGTAATCAAATCTCGAAAATTAACAAAGTGATATTATAACAACAGTGTGCTTGGAAGAGGCGAAATATACAACATGCTTTGTTAGCTGTGGAGAAAAATACATTTATTTAAAAAAAACTACAAGTTCATAGGATAATCTATAATCATAAGAGATTTGCAGAGTTTATATAATTTGAGAAACAATTATTCCTATAATTCGCGAAGAACAAAAAACTTGTACATTGTGAATCAAGAGCTCAAAAAATGAAAAACAATGACATGTACAAATGAAAACATAATGAAGTTTTATGATCCAATTTTAAAATAACGAACAAAGTAAACTATTTCTTATTCTTCTTCTTCCTCAGCCTATTTCCATCCACCCCTGGACAAATTCCTCTTACATTCGCATACGCAGCTCCAAGCTTAACTTACATACATAAGGGTTGGCTCTAGAACTATAATATATACTTTCAACTTCTTACATATAATTATAAAGGATATATATTTTATTTTACGCGGTCCTTTGATTGATAATCCTGTCACAAAAACTCGCACCTCCATCACGTTTTGATGGAAGAAAACCTGAGCCTTCTTCCCTTACAAATTGCCCAAGTTATTATCTTTCTTAGGGCTACTTCTAAACGACACAATCAGATGACTAATTGGCGGGAAAAGTGCCTCGGACCCTTGTTGCTAGGCTGTTGCTAGCCGTTGCTAGGCGCCCTGTATATGGCCTAACTAATAGGAGAGATTTGTACCATAATTACTCGTCCCTTAGTTGCAGAATGTGTGGACAAGCTAACCGGAAAATTGAGTTTTATGTGCGTAGAATCTTATTTCACGTAGAAATCTAAGAAGGGTTAATAAGTTTATCCCATTTTTTCTCTCTTTTATGATTAACTAACTAACCAACACCCCGTCTCCTTAAGGGCCAAGCAGATTTTTTTTTACCGCCAAACTATATTTTTTTTCAAACGTTATAAATGAATATTACTACTAACGCAATCTCTTGACCCAGATGTACAGATAAAATGCAGAATTGAGGCAGCAAGAGCTACGTTTAATAAAATGAAATCACTCTTCTGCAATGATAACGTAAACTTGAAACTCCGCCAGAGAATGATCAAATGTTATGTGTGGTCTATTTTATTGTACGGATGTGAAACGTGGACCTTGAAAGTTAACTCAATGAACAGACTGGAAGCATTAAAAAAGAGACTCCATCGCCGAATGCTCAGAGTTCCCTGGACAGATATGGTTACCAATACCGAAGTCCTGAGGCGAGCTAGAGTTGACAGGGAACTGATATCAACTACCAAGGTTCGAAAAAGCTCACATCTCGGTCATATACTGCGTGGGGAAAAGTACCACCTTCTTCAACTGATATTGGAGGGAAAAATTGAGAGACGCCGAGTGCCCGGCAGGAGACAAATGTCCTGGCTGCGAAACGTGAGGGAGTGGACCGGCATCCGAAGTGTGGAGGAGCTGTTCCGAGCGGCGCAGGACAGGGACAGGTTCGCCGAGGTTATCGCCAACGTTGGGGTGACAGGGCACTTGAAGAAGAAGATTAATGAATATGTAAGCGATAATAAAATTTAAAATCCATTGTAATGAATATGAATCTTCATGAATACCTGTAATACCAAAATTTAAATTCAGTAAATTTTACATAAATATTTGAAGATAATCTTTGTATGGAATCATGTTTACCACCCCTGATCTGTATGTATATAAAGGACTAAGTTTACAATATGCTACTCTCCCTTGATGTCCCGTTGTGCACACATAGCAATAAAACAGCAAAATAAAATACACGATTGATACATAATAGATTTGGCTCATGCTGTCATGGTGTAAAGAGCGATTTAACAAAATAATAAATAAATAAGAGTTGGAACTAAATAGAACTATATTGTGAAAGGCCATTTTTGCTATCATGGATACATCCTTGTTTCCAATCACAGTTTTTAAAGTTATGACGTAGTTATAAAAGAGGAATACTGTATAATCTGACAACTTTGGCAAAATTACAAAATAGATTGAAAAAAATCTTAAGATTAGGGTGAGTACATTTTTATAGGAAGACATTTGAAACTTTTCAAATTACAAATTTGTCATAGAACTTTGTGGGTGGATCACGTCTTGGGGTAAGGGTGCCCGTGAGCGGTTCGGAGAAGGGATAGCGCGAATGCAGAATCACGTATCATAATGAATGAGGAGTACGATTCGCAAAATTCCATCTTAATTATCCCGCCATTAGCTGGGGTTGGGTGGCGTGGAAGATTTAAACTAATAATTATCTGACTACGTTTAAAGCTAAGTTCATTCAGAGGCAATCAAGAAATTTAGTATTAACCCAATTTCGCTGTAACGTGATATGTGATTGTGTAAGTATTGAACATCTTCTTCTTCTCGAAGTTTTATCCCAGTGTGGAACTTTTTTTATTATTATTTATTTTTTTCTCCTTGTATACAACAGGTTGTTTGAACGCAATTACTGTATACAATTTATTTTAGCTATTATATTGATTCTCGTGACATGTGGTAGGTAGCCAATCTATCGCCATTTTACTGTCACGTGAATTCTACACCAGACCAATGACAGTGTGACAATCACACTGCCATCGCCGGGAATCGAACCCGGGACCTTGAGAATGGAAGTCGGAGCTCTTACCACTCAGCCACGAAGGTCTACTTGGCCTCCTCCACAATAAGTTTCTACTGGTTCCTGTCCCTGGCCATCTATTTTTATTATCAAGATCTTTCTAACTTCTCCCAGTCCTCTTCCACGCAGTCTGATCAACTTTTTCTTAGCCTGTTTCTTACATTTTTAGCATGTACAATTAAAAATTGATTTAAGAGGAAAGAACGGAGCCTCACAAGGTGCCCCTTATCCCCCAACGAGGAGTCCGACACACCCTCAAAGGGGCGGATGTACAAAACAAATGTTAGGTTCCCTGTTTCCTAGTTTCCATGGCCAGTATTTTATCTATTTCCTTAAAAAAAATATTTTCATCATTACAATTTTTCTCTTCCATCCCACCCTCACCAATGTCTAATATAATAATTATTATTTTGTTGAACAATTCTTCAATCAAAATATCCATTATGTATTAATAAATATTATTATTACAAGGTCATACGTTTAATTTCGATTTAAGATTAAGAAACTTTAATTAGTATTTTGATTAAAAATAATATAGAGATCCATTTAATAATATTCTCAGCCTGAAATATCTATCTAATTCTGGTGTTTCCATGCGATCTCTATGTGTCTTGCCTGTTATCATTCTCAGTATCTAGAAAGTCCTGAGAACTTGTTTTATCCTGACAACAGCATATGCACATATTTGATTGACATGTGTGTTAAAACAATTTCTTTTTGCTTCTTTTTCTTTTTCCTTGTTAAGACATATTTGGTCTGTTCTCCAGAGTGTTGCTCCTCCTGTGAGATAGATTCCAGCTATCCTTCTTTTATGAGGTCTTCAAATCAAATCAAATCAATCAAATCAGTTTATTTTCTCAAAAGACATTACAAACATTTTTTATATTACAGTTTAAGGCATCTATTGAGAACAGGTAAAACATAATAAATATATAATACCAGGAACGCATAAGAGATGGTTCGACATTAGGAATACAAGATATTCTCCAAAGTCAAGAGTATTTGTCTTCTGAACGTACTTTTACGAATATGAAGGACATTGATCTCCGAAGCGATCGTGTTCAGCAGTTTGATTGCTCTCCCCACCGGCATCACCAGAGACAGGTTGGTTCTGCATGCTGGGAGATAAAACAGTCTGTGCTGTGCTTCTACGAAGATGAGTTCCACGAGGTTAATTATGTAGTGCAATATAAGGTAGTGTCCATTAATTGGACATGACCGTACCAGTCCCTTTTAGCTGCCAACTCCTCATTAAAATATTCTCAACCTCGCATCTCTCCCTAATTCTGGCGTTCGCCACGCGATCTCTCAGTGTCTTGCCTGCTATCGTTCTCAGTGTCTTCATCTCGGAAGTCCTCAAAACTTGTTTGGTCCTAAATGAGTCTGCCCTTGCTTCAACGCCATATATTATTATTGGTCTTACGGATGCTTTATATATCAATTTGCTGTGTAGTTAAAAAACACGTCAAAGTATATTGAAGTACCAAATTTAAACCCTCTAAACTGTAGTTGCAAACATCAATTTGGCAGATACTTAGGGAACATAGAAACATCATACCGTATGGTCGAGATATAATACCCCGTGCTGTGGTGGAGATCCCGCCTCTGAATATTGTATAAGCCGCTAGGTGAGTCGGAAAAGTTCATTGCAGTCCGGGTAGTAATATCTACAATAAGAATGATGGAATTCGCTTTGTTAGGGCACCGTCAATTTTCACATATTTAATTTGGGTAAGGTTTATGACAGTTTGCAAAATAAGCAAGCATGAATGGTGAAAATCTGGAACAAGTAGATTAGTTTGTATATTTAGGTAGTATGTTTACAAAAAATGGGCGATTATAGAGGTATATTGAAAGAAGGTGGAGAAAGGCATTAAAATAAATGGTGCAAAATTTCAGTTCGTTGCTGTTTATATACACTTATAGGAGCTGAATATGGGAATTAACGAAAATCGTTGTGACTATATACATTTTGAACAAATAATTATTTGGGTAGGTCCAGAAATATTGGAAAGTGTTTTATGGAACTCGTTAAGAAATTTTATGACAATGATTACATAGGTAGAGGATACATAAATCAAAAGAGGATATATAAATCAAAAATAAATTATATAAGGTAGGATGAATAGGTAGGTAGGATGAACAATGTCACAAAAAAGTGCCAACAAGCTAAGAGTCACTCAGAGAGCAATGGAGAGAGCCTCATGGGTATCAGTTTACGGGACAGACTCAGAAATGAGGACATAAGAGTCAGGACAAAGGTTTCCGATGTTGTCAAGATGGCCACAACCCTCAAATGGCGATGGGCGGGACATGTCGCTCGCGATCCAGAAGAAAAGTGGACAAGACGACTGCTGTGCTGGTGGCCAAGGACGGCAAAGCGTGGAGTTGGGCGCCCACAGTTGCGTTGGCGCGACGATATCCGGAGAAGTGCGGGAAGTGCCTGGATGTGGATCGCTCAGAATAGAAGAGAATGGAAATGCGAGAGGAGGCCTACGTCCAGGAGTGGACGGTCAATACGGGCTGAAGAAGAAGAAGAAGAAGAAGGATGAAATAAAGTGTTTCTAAGAAAAACATCTTTTTACAAATTGTTTACAAATAATTTTACATATTTCAAGGTGTCTAATGATTCTAAGTATTATACGAGTGTAAATCGTTAAGTACGGCTCCCTATGTTGTCAATAAAGAAAGCGGCGCGCTGGGAGAAATCTGGCAACACTAGCTGACTCATCAACTCCTCCACTCTCTATCCCTGCCGCTCCCGCCACGCTACACCTCTCAGTGTCGACCTGGCAGCCACCGAAGATGGAGCTTCCTATCGCTGATTCCGTCAGATGAGAAGTTGAGAGCATAATGCTTGAGGATCGGAGGATTACCATTAACGAACTTGCTGTTCGTATTCCTGGGACTTCCAACACCACAATTCAAAAATTTTAGCTGAAAAATAAGGCTATCGAAAGGTGTATGCGCGGTGGGTACCACGAATGCTCACAGAAAACCACAAGCAGAAACGCGTTGAGCGCTCGACCTCACGTCTCAAATCAAAAGCAAAACTGCTGACAGATTTTGGCTGGACTGTTTTGCCCTACCCACCCTTCAGATGAATGGCGGCAGAATTTTATGACTTGGGGATACAAAAGTTGGAGCATCTTCTGCAAAAGTGTTTAGACAGAAACGGCGATTATGTAGAAAAATAGAGTAAGTTTTAAGTTTTAAACAATAAAGCTGTATGTTTTAAAAAATATGGGAACCTTATTTTATGAATGACCCTAGTATATAAAATAAAAAATAAATTCGCCATCCTGTGTGCTGATGGACATTTCTTCTTCTTCTCGTGCCACTCCCCGCCGCTGGGCCGAGCCCGGCAGTATTAATGGCGCAGGTTTAATGGAGCCACGGCCGCACGCCATTCGGGCATCGCCAAATAATTATATCATTTCCCACGAAAGCAGCGGCGCAGATAACTATCATATTTTACTTCGCTCCTGCGAGGCAGGATACAGCGATGAGTATCGTTTTTCTGCCATTATCCATCTCTTCGTTCTGCGGCGAAAATTTCGGCTGGATGTTATGTTTCATACTCCGCGAGACTCGGACTACCCAGTGACGGCGTCTATTAAATTGAATATTTCGGTACCTATTTGGCAAAAGGTTCCAACTGTTTTTTTTATGAATTTTACAGGAGAGCAAAAATAAGATTTTTGCATTATTTTGATTATTTATAAAATTTTTTTTTTGTTATAAATTGTTTATTTCAAATGTCATTTTACTTAGCATATCGTTATCTACAAGATATATCAGTAACTAAATTAAAAATATTTATATATATGTTCAGTTTATATATATCAGCTCTAAAGTTTTGTCAAAATATAAAATGTGCAAAAATAAAACTGGTGGTATATTTAACTCAATTTCACAGAAAAACGCATCTGGGACCATTTGCCAAATAAGTACCGATTTAATAATTAATATTCCTTTGTCTTTTTCTTTTTTATGTACTTTGTGTATACAACACTAACTTAAAAAAATATATATATATCAGACATGTTTCGGACAACCCGGTGCTTCCTCAGTGATATTAAAAAGATATTTAAAATATTATGAAATTGTTTACGATTTATGATCAGTTTTGACAGATGTTATGATGTTGCAAATAAAACATCTACAACACAAAGTATGGCGAACATGTAATAAAATAAATATTCAATTTCAATTGTATCAAATGATAAATAAATATGCCTATTGGTGGCAATGAGGTTCGCAACCCATCACACGGCGACTTCTGTGGGGGCGAAAAGAGAAGAATGAAGTGCCGCATCCGTTAAAGTGTGACAGTCCATTTTTTCTGCCTACCCCTCCGGAGAGACGGTTTGTGAGTTAGTTTAAATAATAAGAGAAAAATAAGATTTAGGCAATTTCATCAATATATATTATTATAATATATAAGAAAAAACTAACTAACTAACCATCACGCCGTCTCATCGAAGGAGTAGGCAGAAAAAATGGACTGCCACACTTTTCTTACCTGACATACTTTCCTCGATTCCTCAACATTCATACATCGTGTCATGCACGCACGTCGATTTTTTCCCTTGCATACAACAGGTCGTTTGAATCCAATTACTTTATACATTTTTCTGACTCCTCATGTGACCGACATTTAATATTTGATTGATTTGATCGTGCCACGTTTTCCTCGGTCTTCCTCTATTTCTAGCTCCGTTTATATATACATTTTTCACCCTTATGTCTTTACTCAATCTTTCCACGTGTCCAAACCATCTTAATGATCCTTTCATTATTTTATTCATAACCCTTTCATTCGCATCGCATTCACTTCTTATATTTGCATTTGACACTCTATCATATATAGATTTTCAACACATTCGTCTTAGAGATCTCATTTAAGTGCATTTAGTCTACTTTCATCCTCCTTTTGCCAGTTCTATGCTTCACTTCCATACATAAGGATCAGCACAAGAACACCACTACGCATTGCATCTTAGTCTTTTTGGATAGGTTTTTGTTTGCGATGACAACTATGGTAAATAATATAATAATATACGTGCTATGTGTGCGTTTATATATGAATGTATTCAAGCTTTGAATTAAATTACACACATATTAAAAATATATCCACCATAATGTATACACATAATGTACAAATTACGTGTTCATATCATATTCGCGGCAGCATTAGCGTCCATTTGGACACACCCAGTCTCCAATACAGGGTGTTCCGAGCTTTGCTGTGACGTCACACCAGTGTAAATGTTTATTGCCACGTGACTCGTGATATTTGACATGAATTGACATTCGATGGAGGTGGATGCACAAACACGTGCGGGACTTATTGGGTAAATATGTGACATCGAAAGGATAAGTGGTAAAAGTCGAAATAATATATTTTCACAATTTTTGACATTTTAAACAATGTTTTCATTTTCCATTCTGGGTTGATCACTACAGAGAGCGAGAGCCAATAGAAAGCTATTGTCGAGTGTAAAATTTAGAAAAGTCTCATATTTGGGTCATGTGCTAAGGGGAGAAAAATACCACCTCATTCGACTGATAATAATGGGTAAAGTGGAGGGACGTCGGGGAGTTGGTAGAAGGCAGCTGTCCTGTCTGCGTAACATTAAAGAGTGGACAGGAATAACAAGAGTTCAGAACGTTTTCCAAGTGGCGCAGGATAGAGATGCCTTTGCTGCAGTGATCGGGGACCTGACACGGCACCGAAAGAAGAAGAAGGGTTGATTTATTAATAATGAAAATAAAATAAAAATACGTATATTTTTTAAATGTATATTTAGCTAAAAATTACTAAGGTTTGTGTCTTCGATCTTCGTTAGAAGATGGCAGCAAGCTGCTGCTCCGGGGAAGACACAAACATTGGTGGATGCTAACTAAATATACAATGCATTTTAAAATATTTTTTTACATTTTAATTTAATTTCTTTAATTACGGTGAAATTTCAAAAAGCCAAAATATTTAATCTTGCTTTATTAAGATACATTTTTTAATGCTGTACATATACCATCATAATAGGGATAAAGAGTATGACATTTAAAACAATTATATTATCTTCCAGTTTATGTGGAAAGAGTATGTTCTGAAAGAGTGATAAATATAGCCGCAAATAAAGTACCAACAGGAAATCGACCTGCAGGAAGACCACCTAAAAGATGGCGAGACAGTTGGACATCTGCATCCCAGGAACAGGCTCCGAGAAATAACAGGACATAGTCCTAAATAAAGCAGAAGAAGAAGAATATATTGTCTTCCGATGATGAAGGTTTACTGTTTTCGAAACTTTTCGAGATAAATATTCATGAAAGTGGTAAAACAGAGTTTTACTTTACGAAGTCACAAAGTATGAAACCAAAGATGTTGCTAGAAGTTTGCTTAAAAACGCGAATTTAAACGAATGAAAACGTCTATTTTCTAAAAGTTTTTTTTATATTGTACTGTATTATATTGTCAGTTTCATGCATGAATGTCGCTATAAGTACACCATTGTGCAATGCCCTTTAAGATATTTGGATAGGGTTTATAATTTGAACTTCTTCATTTAAAGAAAGTAACAAAATATGGTTTGAACGCATTAAAATAATGTAGAAAGAATGGTCAACAAAAGTATATATTAACAATGTAAATAAAACTAGAAACAGAGAAAGACCGAGGAAAACGTGACAGGATCAAATAAATCAAATTATTGAATGTTAAGAAGTCGTAAACGCTGTGGAATTTTATAGCAAAATCTTGGGAATAGAAAAAACAACGCTGTTTACGTCCACTTCTACATTATTCGATATCCTTATACAATAATAATATTAAACACGACAATGTTTCGGAGGTGACCTTCATCCTGAAGTTTTAATATTATAACTGAGGATGGAAGTCACTTCCGAAACATGTCGTGGTTAATATTGTTGTTGTATAAAGACATTTTTTAATAAATTAAAGCGGACCATAAACAGCGTTGTTTATTCAATTCCAATATTTTGACAAATAATAAATATTGGCCGCGTGAGGAGTCGGAGTAATCGACATGCGTGCATGCCACGATGTATGAATGTTGAGGATTCGAGAGAAGTATATCAGGAAATAAAAGTGTGAAAGTCCATTCTTTCGGCCTACCCCTTCGAGGAGACGGCGTGATGATTAGTAAGCTAGTGTAAATTTATTAAAATAAAGTTTTCTTGCCCAAAATTAAGTTATTAATATTTTCAATTGAAATTTCTCTGTAGAAGTTCATTTATAATAATGAAAACAAAAAAAGTTGATACAAAATTTCTTCATTATTATATACGACCCTCGTGGCCGAGTGGTAAGTGGTTTGACTGCCACCCCGAAGGTTCTGGGTTCAATTCCGGCGAGGGCAGTGTGATTGTCACACCTTCTTTGGTCTGGTGTAGAATTCACGTGACAATAAAATGGCGATAGATTAGCTACCTATCACATGTCACGAGAATCACTATGATAGCTATAATACCCTTTACATCGATTTGGCTCATGCTGTCATAATGTAAAGAGCGATTCAACAAAATAATAATAATAATAATAGCTTGGTGTGCTTCCACTGGCCCATGCCCAGAAGATGGCAGCTAGCTGCTGAAACCGGTCGACGATAAACACAAGTGGAAGCATACTAAATATATAATAATAAAGACATTTTGTACATATTTTTTTTTGTTTTCATTGTTTCCCATAATTAAGGGTTAACATATTTTGCATACTGTGATTTTTGGCTTGTATCACTTTGCATTTGAATGTTTGTTTCTATGTACCACCAAGTCATAACACAGAAGATATAATTTATTCGATAATATTACGAATTTGACACAAATATTGACTAATAGTCAAAATATTAATAAACGTTATTTACTAAAACGTGTATTATAATGTCCCTATTATCTATATATGTCACTTATTTGATATTACAAGCGGCTCTTCGTGCATTCGATCATTTGTATTGTATTATGACTGTAATAAATCATCAGGGAATTCTTCAGTTCATGGCAGATACGAATGATATGTTGTATTATTACATTTATTGGCGAATATTTTACGAACGAAATTGTTATGAATAAAGCAATGAGAAGAATGTGCGGGAAAACGATGTTTGATAGAACGACGAAATAACAAAAAAAAAAGTAAATAAATCACGCCGTTTCCTCGCAGGGGTCGGCAGAGAAAATAGCCCGCCACCCTACTCTATCCTGGCACACCTCTCTAGCTTCCTCCACATTCATACAGCGAGTCATACACGCACGTCGATTCTTCCGGCTTCTTACATGACCAACCTAACTAACTAACTAACCAACCATCACGCCGTCTCCCCGAAAGGGTAGGCAGAAACAATGGACTGTCACACTTTTACTGATGCGGCATTTCATCCTTCTCTTTTCGCCCCGCGGGAGACGCGGTGACCAACCTTTAAAATATGATTAATTCAGCCATGCCATGTTTTTATCGGTCTACCTCGACTCCGTACTCTATTTACATCGTTAATGTATACTTTTTTAACCAATCTTTCTTCACCCATGCATTTCATATGTCCGAACGAACGAAGCGATCCTTTCATAATTTTGTTCATAATACTTTCTTCCGCTCTACATTCCTTTCTTATATCAGCATTTGAGATTCTGTCGTACATCATTCTGCCATACATACGTCATTGGGACCTCATTTCTACCGCATTTATTCTGTTCTCATCTTTCGTTTTCATCTGCCAGTTCCTTGCTTCGCTTCCATACATTAGGGTTGGGACTAGAACTCCATTGTGAATGGCCGTCTTCGTTTTCATAGATAATTTCTTGTTTCCGATATCTATTTTTAAAACTCCATTCACTTTGTTACCCGCACCGACCACTCTTTCGACATCACTATCCGTTCGGCCATCCGCTGTGAACATCCCACCTAAATACACAAATTCACTCACCTGCTCCAAGTTCTATTCGTTCACACTTATGTTACAAACTGCCATTTGATCTTCCCTTTCAAAACCATCACATTTGACTTTACGACATTCATCATTAAATCATTTGACTTGCATATCTCATATATTCTCGACACCAAAACTTGTAATTCGTCCGCATTACAGGTCTTGAAGATTACAACATAAAAAAAAAAATTAAAAAAAAAACTATACCTTGGATGTTTTTTCTTTTGTTTATTAGTTTATTTATTTATTCAAAAGATACAACAAAGATTGTTATAGTTTAAGGCACGCATGAGAGATGGTTCAACTTTAAAAATACAATATACTCTCTAAAGTTAAGGATATTTGTATTCTTCTACTTTCACTATTATTAAAGACGTCGATCTCCGAGGGAATCTTGTTTAACAGACTGATTGATCTTCCCACCGGCATTATTACAGGCAGGTTGGTTTTTGCGGCCGAAAGAAAGAACAATCTATGCTTGCGTGTTCGGAGATATCTGTCGGGAACAAAAAGACCCACGCCCTCCAGCACGGCTGAATTCTCAAAATATCTCCTAATTAATCTTAAGAGGTTATGAGAATTCCGTCTCTTCGAAGCGGCAGAGAATTATACCACAACATTCCCAGAAGAAACGCTGTGGGATGGAGCCATGGATAGTTATCATATTCCTTCATGTAGAGATACCTCAAAATTTTTTCTGAACCCTCTCCATTATAATGGAATATCTCTTCTCGTGCTCCACATTCACATTCAATAAACCAATGAATAGTATATAGCCAATGGGTAATGTTGTTGACATATAGAACGAATGGACGAGAGAAAAATGGTTAAAATGTTGTATTCAAGCAGTGTGAGTGAAAATAAAATCAAGGAAAGCATTGAAAGCATTCGAAATCATAAAAATCGACGAATGTGCATGTTACGATGTATGAATGTAGAGGAAACTAAAGAATTATGTCAGGACAGAGCAGTATGGTATCCATCCTCTCTTCCTACCCCTCCGATAAATGGCATGAGGGTTAGTAAGTTAGTAAGTTAAATAATGAAAGGGTCGTTAAGAGGGTTTGTACACATGGAAAGAATAAATTAAGAAATAATGATAAACTATCATATCTTAAAGAAAAAAGTAAAAAAGGCTTACGTTTTAAATAATATTAAATAGTAGAATAATTATAGAATTGTGCAGAAGTTTCTAGTGGTATTAAATAAATTTTACGTTATAATGCTAATGCAGCAATGATAGAATTTTGGTTAAAGTTTCTAACTAACTAACTAACTAACTAACCATCACGCCGTCTTTCCGAAGGGGTAGGCAGAAAGAATGGACTGTCACACTTTTCTTTCCTGACATATTTCTCTCGCTTCCTCAACATTCATACATCGTGTCATGCACGCGCGTGATTTCTTTCACTCCTCACATGGCCGGCATTCAATATTTGATTTATTTGAACGTGCCACGTTTTCCTCGGTCTTCCTCTATTTCTGGCTCCATTTACATCATTAAAATATAATTTTTTTACCATTCTCTCTTCATTCATTCTTTCCATATGTCCAAATCATCTTAATGATCCTTTCATGATTTTGATCATAACACCTTCATTTGCACCGCATTCACTTCTTATATTAGGTCCTTACATATGAAATTGGCGTTTTGCCGTACTGGCAACTTTGATCTCAAATATCTTCTCTTTGGTTAGGAATTCCAAATTCAAATTTATACAGCTATTTACTCAAGTATTTGTGTTTCGAAAACTATAATTCATTTGTTTTTTCCTCAATTGTTTTTTTTCTTTGCGTCACTCAGTTTACAAAATGGAAAACTTGAAATATCGCGTTATTTACGATTACGAGTTCCACCGTGGCACCAGTGCTGCAGAAACGGCTCGAAGGATTAATGATGTGTATGGCGACGGTGCCGCAAAAGAAAACACAGTGCGTTTTTGGTTCCAACGTTTTCGTTCTGGAAATTTCGACCTGCAGAACAAGCCCCGTGGACGGCCGGAGACCAAAGTTGATAATGAAGAATTGAAGGCTATTGTGGAAGCGGATCCATCGCAAACCACGTCCGAGTTAGCTGCAGGCTGCGGTGTTAGTGATAAAACTGTTTTAATCCACTTGAAGCAAATTGGGAAGGTGAAAAAGCTTGAAAGGTGGGTACCTCACGAATTGAGTGAAGCAAATCAACAAACGCGCGTTGACTGCTGCGTTGCATTACTCAACCGGCCCAATAATGAAGGGATTTTGAATCGAATCATTACCTGTGATGAAAAGTGGATCCTGTATGATAATCGGAAGCGCTCATCGCAATGGCTGAACCCTGCCGAACCAGCCAAACCATACCCCAAGCGAAAATTGACTCCAAAAAAGTTACTTGTGAGCGTTTGGTGGACTAGTGCTGGTGTAGTTCACTACAGCTTTCTTAAATCTGGCCAGACGATTACGGCAGATGTCTATTGTCAGCAACTGCAAACCATGATGGAAAAGCTAGCTGCTAAACAACCGAGGCTGGTTAATCGCTCTAGGCCACTGCTGCTTCATGATAACGCTAGACCACACTGCACAACAGACGGCTACCAAATTAGAAGAGCTTCAATTGGAATGTCTAAGACATCCACCGTACTCTCCGGACCTTGCCCCAATAGATTACTATTTTTTTCGAAATTTGGATAACTTCTTGCAAGGGAAAAAATTCAACTCCGATGGGGCAGTCCAAACCGACTTCAAAGATTTTATTGATTCCCGTCCGAATGTTTTTAGTAAAGGGATCGATGAACTACCTATGAGATGGCAAAAGTGCATAGATAGCAATGGTACATACTTTGATTAAATAAATATATTATATTAAAAAAAAATCAACTTTATGTTCCTCCCATACAAAACGCCAATTTCAAATGTAAGGACCTAATATTAATTTGATCATGTCACGATTTCTTCGGTATGCCACTATTTCTAGTTCTAGTGATGAAGCTTGGGTCCAAGCAAAACTAGTTGTCATAAATTATAATAACCATACCGTGTTTAAATACAAATTGTTTTGTTATTTTATATTTTTAAAATTTAAATTTAAAGACAACAAAGTGTATGGTGCACTTAAAGTTGTCATCGCAAACAAAAACCTATCCAAAAAATCTAGAATGGCAGTGCACAATGGTGTTCTTCTACCGACCCTTATGTATGGAAGCGAATTATCATTTAATAATATAATTTCAAAAAAAATGATTATATAATAAATACATAACTAACTAACTAACTAACTAACCATCACGCCGTTTCCCCGAAAGGGTAGACAGAAAGAATGGACTGCAACACTTCAATCGATGCTGCACTCCATTCTTCTCTTTTCGCCAACGCGAGAGACGCGGTTGATGGGTTGCGAACCTCATCGCCACCAATAGGCATCTCCCGCGCACACTTCAATCATTCAACGTCTACATAATAAATCTAAAACAAATTATACAAAATACAATGATATAAAATAAAATAACACATAAAAATAATTTAACACATAATGTTCTTTTAGATGGTGCACTTGTCGTCAGCTGGACAATCCGGACATTTGTGTTTATTTATTTTTTTATTCCACAGTTTTCATTTTAATTAGGCACTTAAAACAATCCAACACCAGCAAAAACTTGAAAATTTGATTGAAGAATTTATTCAAATTGTCATTGGAACAAATGAAAAATTTATTTTGACACCTGTCAAAATTATTTTTATAAACGAATATTTAATAAAAACATTGTTTTATGTATTGTGATATCAAAACAAAAATGCTCCATAGGATCATGAAGAAGAAGCTAAATTTATGTTTTCTAAGAAAGGTTTGATAAACCATAACTCGGTAAAAAAAATACTAATGTTCACTCACCTGTGAGTTAAAATATTTGAAGACTTCGAAATCGGTAACACAATTAGCAGAAATTCATTATTATATCAATATTTTTAGTTAAATGGACACGTGCAAAATTCGCAAACAACTGTCAAACAGAAATGATAGAGAATTAATACCATCTATGAAGAATAAATATAACTATTTTTTTTTATATATTTTAGCGCTCATATTCAAAATGTTCAAATCTCCTCTGTCCGAAAATGCATCCTTCTTCAATATAATTTGTTGCACCTGAGCATAAGCATTGTTGCAAAAAAAATATTTATTTCCACTAGAAACTTTAACTTTGGCAGTGCACAATGGTGTTCTTCTACCGACCCTTATGTATGGAAGCGAAGCATGGAACTGGCAAAAGAAGGATGAAAGTAGAATAAATGCAGTAGAAATGAGATCTCTTAGACGAGTGTGTGGATACTCTGTGTATGATAGAGTGTCGAATGAAAATATAAGAAGTGAATGCGGTGCGAATGATGGTGTCATGAACAAAATAATGAAAGGATCATTAAGATGGTTTGGTCATATGGAAAGAATGAATAAAGAAAGAATGGTAAAAAAAATTATATGTTAATGATGTAAATGGAACCAGAAATAGAGGAAGACCGATGAAAACGTGGTACGATCAAATAAATCAAATATTGAATGTGGGTCATGTGAGGAGTCAGAGAAATCGACGCGCGTGCATGACACGATGTATGAATGTTGAGGAAGCGAGAGAAATATGTCAGGAAAGAAAAGTGTGGCAGTCCATTCTTCCTGACTACCCCTTCGGGGAGACGGCGTGATGGTTAGTTAGTTAGTTAGTTAGTTTAAATGTCTAACCACAAAGTTAGTGCTTTATACGAAAATAAAATAAAACTTAAACATTTTAACAAGAATAGTTAACAAGAAAATATATGAATAACTTTGTAAATAGACTATTGATAATAAAGATCTTGAAGATATGTATGTACATCAATAAACGTAAAATTTGTGAAGTATTTGTGAGGTGCTTACTCATGAAATATATGAGGGTATAATTTGCAGGCGTAAAATACGATTTTCGTGACGAAAAATGGCTTATTAGCAAAATGATTGATGTTGTCGGAAAATACTTAAAAATACATTGCCCGCCCAAAAGGTCAACACCGAAAGAATTTTCATTAATGCAACCACTTTTATACGCACAATCATACGATCCACCGTATTGTATCATGTAGGTACGACGTAGACTGTACCTATCAGTAGCGGCCAATATAATATCAAATCATTCAACTCCATTGGCCGTTCACAATGGAGTTCTGGTCCCAACCCTTATGTATGGAAGCGAAGCATGGAACTGGCAGAAGAAGGATGAGAGTAGAATATATGCGGTAGAGATGAGGTCCCTAAGACGCATGGGTGGTAGTACGATGTAATGATGAGCGAAATAAGGTATTATGAACAAACTTATGAAAGGATCGCTGCGTTGGTTCGGACATATGGAGCGCATGGATGAAGAAAGAATGGTTAAAAAAGTATACATTAACGATGTTAATGGAGTACGGAGTCGAGGTAGACCGAGAAAAACATGGCATCACCAAATTAATCAAATTTTAAGGTCGGTCATGTTAAAAGCCGGAAGAATCGACGTGCGTGTATGACTCGCTGTATGAATGTGGAGGAAGCTAGAGAAGTATGTCAGGATAGAGTAGTGTGGCGGTCCATTCTCTCTGCTTACCCCTGCGGGGAAACGGCGGGATGGTTTGTTATTAAATTTGTCAGACGAGCGTGTTTGTCAACTAACCTAATAAGAGCCTGAAAATTACCGTCAAATATTAATAATCATCTCTCGATCTTCCTCTATTCTTTGTTCTGTTAACATATATTTTTATATCATTCTTTCTTTATTCATTCTTTCCGTGTGTCCAAACCATCGAATAGTTTTACTTATCTTTAGAATTTTTGGCAGCTTATAACGAATTCATGTCGTTGGCATTCCGATGGAAGAAACTCTGTTTAGTGTGTGCATTTACTTCTTAGGGTACCCATAGTATCCCGTGAATGTCCTGAATGTGCAAGTATGCAATAGGAATGACTTGCTTAAACAGCTGTGCCGTTGAAAATACGCGATGTGAACTAAGCGATATCTGAAATCTGAGAGTCTCGTCGTGGACTTTGAACGTAAGTTCTTCAATATAACCATCAAAGCCCGAGCCATTTGAATCAAATTTAAGAGATAAAAAAACATTAATGACTCACGTTATCAGAATGCCTGAGACAAGACTCCTATGGAATATTATGAACTTTCCGCTGAACCAAGGAAACGTTCACACAAGGGTCAGAGGAAACGCTTCAATGACTTCTTTAAAGCAAACCTCCAAAATACTAACATCGATTGTGATTAATCATCATCAGCCGTCTGTCATCCACAGCTAATGTAGGCCTCTCCCAAAGCATGCCACCGCCCCCTATCCATTGCCGCTTCCATCCATCCATGTCCAGCAATCCTCTTCAGATCGTCGGTACAGCGGGCAGGGGGACGTCCAACTCTGCGGAATCCTGTACGCGGTCTCCACTCCAGAACCCGCCTCCCCCATCGGCCGTCGGTTCTCCGACAGATATGGCCAGCCCATCGTCACTTCAGCCCGCCCATCTTCATAGCCACCTCAGTCACCTTGGTTTGTTGTCGAATAAATACGTTTCTAAATCTGTCCCTCATGGTTATTCCAAACGTGACTCTTTCCACCGCTTTGATTGTGATTACTGGAAAAATAATGTAGAAGACAAACCTAGGTGGAGAATAACAGCACATAAAGGCACGCAGGACTTTGAAGCACAGTGCAGAGACGACGCTGCAGAGAGGAGGACGAGGAGAAAGAAGAGACTTTCGGGAGGTGACGGTTCCACTACCAGCGCCTTTTCCTGCCTAAGATGCCCCACAATGTGCGGGTCCAGGATCGGGCTATTTAGTCACATTCAAAATAGTTTTTATGCATTTTTAATAATCAAAACATTATTTTCGTTTCTTTGTTGTTGTGGCCATCCAATACTGGATGTAGGTCTCCTCTCGTATTTTCCACTCCCTTCTATCCTGGGCAATCTGCGTCCTGGCACTTCCCGGACTCTTCCGAGTATCGTCGCGCCGATGCAACTGTGGGCGTCCAACTCCACGCTTTGCCGTCCTTGGGAACCAGCACAGCAGTCGCTCTGTCAACTTTTCATCTGGGTCATAAGAGAAAATATTTGTATGTACGGTAAGAATAATACCCAAAACACAAGCTTAATCTTTGTAAAAAAAATATTGCTGTGACCATGCACAAAATTCATAATTAATGCTAACGAAAAGTCAGCTTTCTAGAATTTTTATTAAGGCATAATCACCAAATATACATTATTTAAAATTTATTCGTAAACTAGAAAAATTATTATGACATTCTTTAGTAGTTCAAATATTGTGGACCGATTTCAGTAGGATATCTTCTGAGAGTGGTTTGACTGCCACTCCGAAGGTCCCGAGTTAGATTCCCAGCAATGGCAGTGTGTTTGTCACACTGTTTTTGGTCTGCTGTAGAATCCACGTGACAATAAAATGGCGATAGATTAATTACCCGTCACATGTCACGAAAATCAATATGATAGCTATACCCTTTACATTGATTTGACTCGCGCTGTAATGATGTAAATAACGATTCAACAAAATATAAATAATAATAATAATAATAATAAATGGAACTAGAAATAAACGAATATCGAGGAAAAACGTGGCAGAAACAAATAAATCAAATATTGAATGTCGGTTACGTGAAGAGTCGGAGAAATCGACGTTCGCACATGACACTTTGTATGAATGTAGAGGAACGAGAGAAGTATATCAGAAAAGAATAGTCTGGCAGTCCATTCTTTCTGCCTACCTTTTTCACGAGACGGCGTGGTGGTTAGTTAGTTAATTTTTGTGACGGTTGAAGCCTTCATACTATTCAGTATTAAAATTATCAAGATCAATCCTCTTTCAACTTAATGGTTCAAAGTTAAAATATAGTTTAAATATGTGTAACCTTTTGGTGTGTACTGTTCATGCTAATAGTGTAAGTACTTTTTTTTCCGGTAGAAAAAAATTATCCACCACCCCTGACATATGTTCAAGTAGAAGGATGGGGGTGTGGTGGGGACACGGTTCCAGAATGATTTATCGCTGGACCGATACAAGGGAGGATGAATTGGATTTTTGGTAGGATGACATCACTATGTCAATGTCCTGTCTGGAAGACACGTATGAATTCATAAGCGCCGAGGAGGATTGAAGAGAAGTGTGAAAAAACGCATTCTACAATAGGCTACATTAATTCCTTTGTGTTGTGGATTCATATTTGAATAAATATAATTATACTTTGTATTACAACACTTTTTATTTTCACTGAACTCAGACATGTTTCGGTTACAAGTAACGTGACCGGCCCATCTCAGTTTATTCAGTCTGACCTGTGCGGAGAAATTAGGAGCTTTGTAAATATTGTACAGCTCGTCATTTACAATATTAAACATGATCGCTTCAGAGATCAACGTATTCATATTAGTGAATGTCCGTTCAGAAGCCAAATACTCTTGACTTCAGAGAGTATCTTGTATTCTTAGTGTCGAACTATCTCTCAGGCGTTCCTGGTATTATACAATCCATTATATTTTATTATTGTTCTTGTACCGACCCTCATGTATGGAAGTGAAGCGTGGAACTAGCAAAAGAAGGATGAAAGTAGAATAAATGCAATAGAAATGAGATCTCTTAGACGAATGTGTTTAAACTCTGTGTATGATAAAGTGTCGACTGAAAATGTAAGAAGTGAATGCGGTGCGAATTATGGTGTTATAAGCAAAATAATAAGAGGATCATTAAGATGGTTTGGACACTTGGAAAGAATGAATGAAGAAAGGATGGTAAAAAAAGAATATGTTAACGATGTAAATGAAACTAGAAATAGAGAAAGACCTAGGAAAACGTTCCACGATCAAATAAAACAAATATTTAATGTCGGCCACGTGAGGAGTTAGAAAAATGGACGCGCTTGCATGACACGATGTATGAATGTTGAGGAAGCGAGAGAAATATGTCAGGAAAGAAAAGTGTGGCAGTCTATTCTTTCTGCCTACCCCTTCCGGAGACGGCATGATGATTAGTTAGTTTATATTTTACCTGTTCTAAATAGATGCCTGATATTTTTTGTTTGTAATATCTTTTGAGGAACTAAAATGGTTTGATTTGATTATGCCGTACTCTCCAGCCTTCACCGTTGTTCACAGGTCCCAAGATTCAACGCAACATGCTTCTCTCAAAAGTATCCAGTCGCTCTGCGGAGTTCGCTGTCATAGTCCACGCCTCATACCCATAGGTCACCACTGTTCGGATGATTGTCTTATACAGGGTAAATATTGGAGACAAATCATCTTTTTGTTTATTTAATAGTATATATCAGCCGCATTATTATTTGAAATATTAAAGTTTTAACATAAAGTGAAAACGTTTTGAAACGGGTGGGCTAGTATAGGGTAGTTTTTGCATTCAGTTCCTCAATTTATTCAAAGGCCGTAGGTATTGGAATAATAAATAAAATGTTCGCCGACCTTGGGATATAATTTCTCTCGCTTGTAAAGAATGTGTGGGCCTCACACAAGAAGGTTTTTAATATCATGTTTTAAACATAAGGGTGGAAAACGAAATTATGTAAGTACTTCGTAAAGCGAAATATGTGTTCTGTGAACTAGGAATTTCACAAGAGGGTGATATGAATACCGTAAGGGAATATTTTAACATTTTTATTAGAATTTAAATTATATTATTATAAACGGATTTTCAACTAACTAACTAACTAACCATCACGCCATCTCCCCGGAGGGGTAGGCAGAGAGGATGGATCGCCACACTGGCCTGTCCTGGCATATCTCTCGGGCTTCTTCCACATTCATACATCGTACCATGCACGCACGTCGATTGTTCCGACTTCAAATGTGGCCGAATGAATAAACGGATTTTTAATTGTTATTTAAAGATGGGTCTTAACTGACTAATTAACTAACCATCACGCCGTCTCCCCAAAGGGGTAGGCAGAAATAATGGACTGCCACACTTTTCTTTCCTGACATATTTCTCTCGCTTCCTCAACATTCATACATCGTGTCATGCACGCGCGTCGATTTCTCTGACCCCTCATATGGCCGACATTCAATATTTGATTTATTTGATCATGCCACGTTTTCCTTGGTTTTTTCACGTTTTCCTCTATTTCTGGTTCCATTTACATCATTAACGTAATTTTTTTGTACCATTCTTTCTTCATTCATTCTTTTCATATGTCCAAACCATCTTAATGATCTTAAGATGGGTCTTCTTATTTTAAAAATATTTTTATCTCATCAAACCTTTATGGTGCAAATGGGCTTGAGGATCCTCCTACACTCGAATCTATCACACTCCTGAAGCCTACCACCATCTTAAGTGAGGGCTACCGCATTAACCTATCCTGCAGGGTTCTTTTTAACGTGGTCCAGGTCTGTCTCTTTTTGCACAAAGAGGACCAGCTTAGTGCGTCCTGAGCTTTGCAGACTGGGTTGTGTCCCAGGGTGTAATCGATCGATTTGAGTACCTTCGATGATTGTCTATTCACCTGCCATGATCCAAAAACAGCCATTTGACACTATTAGGGGTCAAACAATCTTAAATATTGAGCGTAGAAACCTATTTACATAATATAATTATATTTCTTGTATGTTCGCCATAACTTTGTGCTGTAGAGGTTTAATGTTTCTTTTTTATTTATTTTATATGCTTTGTCTAAAACACTCACATTTATTAAAAAATAAAAAATAAATATCAAACGTGTTTCGGATTAACCAGCCTTTCATCAATGATATTATATAAATATTTAGAACAGTGGATAACGTGGAATACAAATTTAATAAACACAAATGTCCGGATCGTCCAGCTGACGACAAGTGCACCATCTAAAATAACATTATGTGTAAAATTATTTTTATATGTTATTTTATATTATAACATTGTACATTGTATTTTACATGATTTGTTTTTGATTTATTATGTAGACGTTGAACGATCGAAGTGTGCGCGCGAGATGCCTATTAGTGGCGATGAGGTTCGCAACCCATCACACCGCGATGGGTTGCGAATAGGCTCTTATCCTGCTTCTACTAGATCCATGCTTCATTTCCATACATCAGGTTTAATACTAAAACTCCATTGTGAACGACCATTTTTGCCATCTAAAAACTTATTAATTATTCGAACCAGGGCAACCACAATCAATTGTATATGTGACTTTAATTATTTAGCCAGCAATTGTTACACTAATTCCATTTCACCCTTGGGGGCTGTTGACATCTGCGGATATCTTACTCGGTTGAGCTTTGCCACCGCACTTTGGGCTTTTTACGTCGCCGCCCCCGCACGCTCTGCCCAAGACCGAACGGGAGACAAGACCATAAATTACCTCTGGGATGAGTGGAGTATTTTCGGAAATCGTGATCCAGAATCCAAGCTTGCTAGAAGGGGTCTTTCATCAAGGTCTAGTTTTGAAAAACGAACAATAAACATGTTATGTTTGTTATTTGTTTGCATTATTTTGCCCAGAAGCTCACACACTTCATAAAGGGATAAAAAAATTCTGAAGCTTTACAAAATAGTGGAGTTTTGTAGGTTTCTGGTGTTTCATCTGAATGAAATTATTATTTTTTAAATCTTCTTGTGAACCAAGTACTTTGTGAATAAACATTTTAAACTTATACATATAAAATAATAAAATACTTTATCTTAACCACGATATGGTTATCATAAGGCAGATCAGGAATTAAAACATTATTTTGTAGCGTCGCGTTACAATTAAAAATATATATTTTAGTTGCTAGTTTTACAAAATATAATTGCCATCATTATTGGTAACCTCTTCCCATATATTTTGTAATTTTCAGTACCCCTTTAATAAAAAATATGGTGACTAACTAACTAACTATCACGCCGTCTCTCCGAAGGGGTAGGCAGAAAGAATTAACTGCCATACTTTTCTTTCCTGACGTATTTCTCACGATTCCTCAATATTCATACATCGTGGCATGCACGCGCGTCGATTTCTTTGACTCCTCACGTGGCCGACATTCAATATTTGATTCATTTGATCGTGCCACGTTTTCCTCGGTCTTCGTCTATTTCTAGTTCCATTTACATGGTTAAAATAATAAAAAAATTACCATTTTTTTTACCAAAAAATATGGTTTTGAATAAAAATATCGGATGAGGTTATTTACAACAACTACCAATTTTTTTAATTTTTTATCTTGAGTGCTCTATAATAGACCGAAATAGAAGATAGTCAGACGGCACAAGATTTGGTGAATATGGGGGGTGAGGTATCCTCCCACTTAAGATCTTGGATTTTTTTACGGGTCATTTATGCTGAGTGAGGGCGTGCATTGTATTGTTCTATGACTCCACTTCCGTTGACTACATTAAGGTATTTTTTTCAGCTTCCATTCGAGTCTGTCCAAGTACGACATTAAACTTTTGAAATTATTGTTTCACCCACTTTTAATGACTCGTTGTAAATGATACCTCGAATATCCCACCGTACGCATAAAATAACCGTTGTTAGTGTTAATTTTGGCTAAGCTCTCGGGATGGGTGTTTGATTTTGTGAAAGCCATTGTTTTTTTTACACGATCTTAAATTATCCACTTTTTGTCCCATGCCTGTTGTGCCAAAAAAGGTGGGTTTTTGTCGTGATAATAAATAACTACATATGTTCACGCACGCTTCTTTGTTAGTTGACAGTCCATTGACAGTTTTAAAACATTGATCAATTCCTTCGTCGTATCCCAACTAGATTACTGCAATGGTGTCTACGCCAACATCCCCAAACAGCAAATAAATAAACTCCAGTCTGCATTCAATGCAGCAGCAAGACTGATAAGGGGTGTGCCAAAGAGTTATCACATAACACAGCATCTTAAGGAGCTCCACTGGCTGAAATGTCCAGAAAGGATACAACACAAGCTCTGCTGGACGGTCTATAAGGCATTGCATGGAATGGCACCAGCTTATATATCTGAACTCTGCACCAACGAGAACCTGAATGCTAGACAGTCTACATTGCGATCAGCTTAGTCTTCTGCGATCGGTAGATTGACTGTGCCAAAACGCTGTCCAAGCACAAACTTTGGCGACCGAGCCTTTGCGGTAGCCGGCCGTTCAGCCTGGAACAGTCTTCCAGCAGACCTTAAGTGCATTGAGAATCAATCAAAGTTTAGATCGAGACTAAAAACGCACCTTTTCAAATTATCATTTCCTGACAGGAAGGGCTGATCGATTTCGTCGGGTGCAGCCCTCATAATAAATATGGTTATATATATTTTTTATCATTATTATTATAACTATTATCTAGTTGATAAAACGTAGCATCTTCTACAGCGCCCTTGAGATGAGCAATTCATAAAAATGGCGCTTTATAAATTATCCAATTTATTATTATTATTATTATTAGGAGCGGATTGCTCGTGCGGCATCTTAATACCCATATTTTGCGCTTTACCAATTCGGTTTAAATAAAACTGCTTTATGTACCAGGAGGATCCAAGTTTCTGACTTAATTCTTCAATGGTTTGAAGTGAATCGGATGCAAACGAACCCAAACTGGTTTGAATCTGATCATTTCAAATAATGGCGAATTCCTGGTCCACCTAATAAAATTGATGACAGAAGAATGAGAAGAAGAAGATTTAACATTACAGTATAAAGTATAAAAATCTGGTTCTGATTTTGAAAATTTGCTTTGGTTCAAGTGGTCCTCCCGTAAATTTGGAGATATTTCGTGTATAAGTGAATTGTTTTGGTCAATTTGATTGTTGCCGCACTTTATAATTGTTAATTTTGACACGTAATACGTTTGTACCGTTTTGATGTTAAAATTATACGAGTTTTTTCGTTTATATAAAGAATTTTGACAGATGTAAAAATAAATTTTTCATTTGTTCCAATGACAATTTAAATAAATTCTTCAATATTATTTTAAAGTTCTTGCTGGTGTCGTTTTGTTTCAAGTACCTAATTGCAGGTTATTAAAAAAACGGTGGATACGTGGGACATAAATTAAAAGGCAATGTAAAATATACAATAGACAATGTGCACCATCTAAAAATAACATTATGTGTTAAATTATTTTTATTGTGTTTTTTTATTTTATATCATTGTATTTTATATTATTTGTTTTAGATTTATTTTGTGGAGATGCCTATTGGTGCCGATGAGGTTCGCAACCCACCACACCGCGTCTCCCGCGGTGCAAAAAGAGAAGGATGGAGTGCCGCATCGGTTAAAGTGTGGCAATCCATTCTTTTTGTCTACCCTTTCGGGGAGACGGCGTGGTGGTTAGTTAGTTAGTTAGTATAAAGTATATTTATTTTACAAATTGCTTGCATTTGTGAGTCAAATAGAAAAACCGAGCCACTGAATGAAAAGGAGATATACGGCGAGGGGCATATTACCGTGTGTCATAAATAATACGAGGTTTGAAGGCTCCACCAGAGAATGGGGAGGCGCTTTATCAAAAGGCTCACTGTATTTTCAGGTGTTCCAAATTCTACTCATATTGCAGGAAATCATCAATAATATCGGTCTCCGCAAAATGTAGGTTAATCCAACGATTACGAAAACATTTTTTTTACCTGTGCTTATGTTTATAATTTAGCTTTGATTACTTTGCATAGTATAAATTTTATACATTATCTAGTAAAATTGTGTTCCATACACATAAAATCATACATTTTTAAATTGTTATAATATTCGAATTAAAAAAACAACGCTGTTTATATTTTATGGTATTATATTAGGTGGTAGCCTTTCACATTGCGTTAATAAAGATCTTCTGCTTAATGCTTAATCTAATATTAATAGATGGCACTAGTGTAGATTGAACTAAAATATGTGAAGTGTGGTGTTACATTGTAGCATATATACATCTTCCAAAAATTGGTCAGACATGGTGGTCGTAAGAAGGGCGGAATGGGGAATGTTGTATTACATAAAGCGTGCGCTTAATTCAACCAATGACATGTCATAAGTCCTGTAAACGCCTCGACCATCATATTCTGTTTCCAATTTGCGTCTTCGTCTCTATTGAGATACAATTAATCCTTCAAATGTTAACCCGCAATGGGTAAAATCCAGTATTCGTCTACAAGTATTTGTATACATTCAAAATGTTATTATATTATATTTCAATTTATTAAATATTTTTATAAAATTTAATATTAACCACGACATGTTTCGGAGATGATCTCAATTCTCAGGTGTAAATAATATAACTGTTATATGTTTACACCTGAGGATGGATGTCACTTTCGAAACATGTTGTGCATAATATTTGTAAATTGAAAAAAAAAAACACTTTTTATAAACCTCTTCATTTTTGAGAAAGGAGCGCCAGCTAGTTTCACTCTGTAACGAGCTTCCTCAGGACTATACACAAAGTTTGTTGTGTATAGCCCTGTTGAAGCTCGTTACAGAGTGAAACCGGTTGGCGCTCCTTACTAATAAATAAAGTGGTTTTATACAAAGTGCTTTTAAAAAAAGTGTTCATTTTTTAAATATGACAAACCACCAATTATAAGCTTCTTACCAAAGGTAATATTATTATTATCTGTTTATTAATTAATATTCGTATTTCATAAAAATATTTAATAAATTAAAGTGAAACATAAACAGCGTTGCATTTTCAAATCCAAGGTTATTACAATATAACTCCACAGTATTATAACCTTAACATTAAATAAAGTGATTTTGATTGTTCCTATTTATACGTACATCACGTGATAACAACTATCAGATTGTAAAATATCATCATGAATGGTTTTATAATATCAATCAATATTTAAGTGCTTAATTATGTGAGGTCTGTTTTTATCGATTTTGAACATTTACGTCTCTGTTAACATCATTTGTTATGCAGACGATGCGGCAATAATATTATCTTATTCTTCTTCTTCCTCAGCCTATTCCCGTCCACTCCTGGACAAAGGCCTCCTCTATTTGCTTCCATGTCACTCTGTCTTGTGTAGACGGCATCCAGGTTATTCCGACGTGTCTGTTTAGATCATCCTTCCACCGAAGTTGTGGTCGCCCTGCAGTTCTCTTCGCCGTCCACGGTTTCCAAGTCAGCAGTCTTCTTGTCCATTTTTCATCTGAGCTTCTGGCTACGTGACCCGCCCATTGCCATTTTAGAGTCGCCACCCGGTGGATGATGTCATTGACCTTTTTTTTTCTCTCACCGTATCGTTTCTGACTCTGTCTCTTAGGCTTATTCCTAACATGGCTCTTTCCATAGCTCTTTGGGTCACTCGCAGTTTCTCGGCACTTTTTTTGGACAATGTAACAGTTTCAAGACCATAAGTACCAACTGGCAGAACGCAGGCTTCATAGACTTTTCGTTTCAGGTTGATCGGTATTTTCCGGTTTTTAAAGATGTAGCTCAGGTTTCCGAAAGCTGCCCAACTTATAATATTATGATGAACGATGTCCAGAGTGGGATCAAGGGCGACATTAGGTGCTTTTGGGAATTTGTCAATTCTCAAAGAGCGGACGGGCGTTCGCATATTGCGCTTTCTGCCGGAGGTGTGAGTGTGGAGAGCCCGGATGCAGTCTCAAAGATTTTCGCAGATTATTTCCAATCTGTATATAACCAGGAAGTCCCCAATTTGGACACTACTGGTCTTCAAAATGAAACACCCTGGAACATGGGTGATATCTCGCTAGGTACAGTGACAACAGAAGATGTGGCGTCCTGTATTCGAGACTTAAAGCCAAATAAGGCTCCAGGACCCGATGGTATTCCACCAAATATAGTTATGGGGCTCTCATCTGCCATAACAGAGCCCTTATGCTATATTTATAATCGTGCAATACTATCGTCCACCTTCCCACAGCAATGGAAACTTACCCGAGTTAGTCCTATCTTCAAATCGGGGGACAAGACAGAGGTTAAAAATTATCGTCCGGTAGCTGTATTGTCCACGTTTCCGAAAATATTCGAAATGTTAATTTACCAAAACATTCACTCTCAGATCATGCCATTTCTCAAAGAAAGTCAACATGGCTTTCTTCCGAAAAAATCCACAGTAACAAATCTACTTTCTTTTTCGCACAATGTCGCAGTGGGACTAGATTGTAGAATTCAAACAGATGTGATATACACTGATTTTGCCAAAGCATTCGATCGGGTGGATCACGATGTACTCTTAAGGAAGATGCATCATTTGGGTTTCAGCGTCCCACTGCTGAATCTCTGTGCGTCATACCTCAACTCCAGAAGTCAATTTGTTAGAATTGGTGGATATAATTCCAAAGAGTTCCCCGCATTATCGGGTATTCCACAAGGATCGAACCTTGGACCATTGTTATTCCTAATCCTGATAAATGACATTCAAGACTGCATTCGGCACGGCACCTGTCTGCTCTTTGCAGATGATCTTAAGCTATTTTCGAGAATTCAGTCTATTGATGACTGCATAAAATTGCAGTCTGACATAGATGCGATAGAAAAATGGTCAATGGAAAATAAGCTGGAATTAAACATTAAAAAATGTGTTACAATGACATTTACGCGTTCTCCAAGACCAATTGATTTCATTTATACAATTAACAATCAGGCTCTGGAACGAGTTTCCACAATAAAGGATCTCGGTGTCGTATTTGATCCCAGGCTGACTTTTTCTGATCACGTGTTAATGTTAGCATCGACTGGCTATAAACTTCTGGGTTTTGTCTTAAGAACTTGCAAACAGTTCCGAAATCCCGAAGCGATGACATCAATGTTTAACGGCATCGTTAGATCAAAATTAGAATACGCGAGTGGTGTATGGTCTCCATACCAGCACAAGTATGTGGAGGTATTAGAACAAATCCAGAAAAAATTTCTGAGATACCTCTACATGCGGATGAATGGGGTGTATCCGAGGTTTATGCACCACAATGATCTATTGATTAACACAGAGTACCGCAGTCTTGAATCAAGAAGAAAGGGTACATTGATGATCTTAGGATTTAAAATACTCCGTAACCTCATTGATAGCCCATACCTCTTAGAGTGTTATGGTCTCAATGCACCGGAAAGGTATGCTCGCGCTAGAAGACACGATCAGTTGTGCATACCGCATAGCAGGACAAATGTCTTGGCGCAGCATACAATAACTCGGGGTATGGTGCTCTTGAATGAGGTGTCAGTCGATGTGGACATTTTCCAAATGACCTATATGTCCTTTAAGGAACATATAGGTACATACCACAACTGTTAAATATTGTTTTATTTTATTTTAATTGTTTTATTTTAAAATGTATGTAAAATGCATGCAAAATTTATGTAAATTGTATACAGTAATAGGGTCATAAAAACCTGTTGAATACAAAAAAAAAAAAAAAAGCTAAATCAAATAAACGAACTAACTAACTAACTGTCTCCTGAAGTGGTTGGCAGAAAGAGTGGACTGCCACACTTTAACTGATGCGGCACTCCATCATTCTATTTTCGCCCCCGCGGGAGACGCGGTATGATGGGTTGCGAACATCATCGCCACCAATAGGCATCCCCCACGCGAACTTCGATTGTCCAACGTCCACAAAATAAATCTAAAACAAATAATAAAAAATAAAAAGGATGTACAACAAAGTGTTTTTTTCGATGGTGCACCATATGTTGTCCAGCTGGACAATCCAGACTTTTGTATTTATTTAATTTATATTTCACGCATCCACCGTTCGTTAATCAACTATTTTTAGGCACTTAAAACAATGTAACTCCTGCATGAACTTCAAAATGTTATCAAAGAAATTATTTAAATTGACATTGGAACAAATGCACATAACTAACTAACTAACCATCACGGCGTCTCCCCGAGGGGGTAGGCAGAAAGAATGGACAGCCACACTTTTCTTTCCTGACATATTTCTCTCGCTTCCTCAACATTTATATCGTGTCATGCACGCGCGTCGTTTTCTCCGACTCCTCACATGGCCGACATTCAATATTTAATTTATTTGATCGTGCCACGTTTTCCTCGGTCTTCCTCTATTTTTGGTTCCATTTACATCATTAACATATAATTTTTTTATCATTCTTTCTTCATTCATTCTTTCCATATGTCCAAACCATCTTAATGATCCTTTCATTATTTTGTTCATGACACCATCATTCGCACCGCATTCACTTCTTATATTTTCATTCGACACTCTATCATACACATAAGGGTTGGTAGAAGAACACCATTGTGCACTTTCATTCTAGCTTTTTTGGATTGGTTTTTGTGTAATGCAATAAAGGTTCGAATTACAAAAAATAATCGAAACGGCTGTCAAAACTCTCCACATAAACGAAAAACCAATCAAATATTGCCGAATAAATTCTAAATTTTAAACCCTTAGATATAAAATAATAATATAACAACTTGAAAACGGACATTCCCATCAAATATATGGGTTTTTATATAATTGCTCGAGAAACAATAAATAAGTATTAATTTTATTTACTTGATATTGAATATTTCATGTGTATGTAAAAACAAATTCTTCAGTCCTAAACGCCATCTCCCTTGGCAGTATTTCTTTCGTAATATTAACGTTTGAACGTGATACACACTTACAGTTGACGTGTTTGATATTTATGAAAATTCAATACTCGGAAGCATTCGCAGAAAAAAAATCACAGGTGTTTTTCGTCAGCTCCCGCGGGAGCTTCTGTCATTCTCCATTTTCTTTCCACTGGAGATAAATCAAACATTTCAGTTAATATTGCCTGTTATATCTCACGGAAACTTTGCGAAATGTGTATAGATTTTTGTACGAGGGTAATATTGTAAAACTTGGCGCAAGGTCACCCCCGGCGGTAAACGGCGAAATTGAAAGTTAAGGGTGTTATATTCTGTTACCTACCACCTACATTTGATAGAAAGGGGTGTCTTAAGTAAAATTTGATCGAGGATATACAATATATTGCCTATTTTGTCATATTAAGCATCAGAATATGGATGCAACAAGCAAAACCATTCACTCATTTTTTTTTTACTTATAGATATAAGTAAAAAAAAATATTCAAAAGGGTAGTAGGGCTACGATGGGGTATGTTTTGCTGGAAAATATGCCTCTACAAAATGTCGTAAGGCGCCATGTTGCATTTACAATAGCAACACTACTATTAAGTCCAACTTTCTAGCGTCCAAGAGAGGTCTTTGTAAAGACCCCGCGAACCCCGGGCAATGTGGCACATATTACTTAGTGCCATAGCAGATAGAGAGAGGACGAATGGCAAGCTTTCAGCGCCATAAAACTGGATACGCCTAGCTAAGGGAAGGTAACCCCGACAGAATGTCCTCCAGAGAAGACAAGGGGATACCACTCTGGATATTTTTCCCCAGGTCATCATCACCATGAGGCCTACGTTAGGGAGACCTGACAAGACACAGAAAGAAGAAGAAGAAGAAGATAGATATAAAGTAAAATAATACATTTCTTCTATATTCGCCATTACTTTGTGTTGCGGATTCATATTTGAATTACTTTTTGATAACTTTGTATCACAACAAATTGTAATACAAAGTTATCAAAAAGTAATTCAAATAAAATAATACACATTGTTAAAAATTTAAATTTAAATTACTGTTATGATATCAATTTTTTATTATTATTATTTGTCGTCACAGCTGTTTTGCTAACCAATGTTTAATTACTGTTATGATACCAAAAATATTCTTTTTTATTTGTCGCGACAGCTGTATGCTAACCGATTTAAGAAAATCATAAAGTAATAAATTATAAATAAATCACGTTTTCCTTGGCCAATCTGTATTTCTAGCTCCGTTCACGTTGTTTAAAAAATCCTGCTTCACCATTCTGTCATTCCTTTAATAAGTCCAAATCATCTTAACGACCCTTTAATTTTTTTGTTCTTAACATATTTTATATTTGCATTTGACACTCGATCATATACAGATTTAACACACATTCGTCAAAATTGGCTTTTTTTTACTGCATGTACTGCATGTTCTTCTTTCGAGGAGAGGAAAATCGATCTTGGGTGGGCGGCATACAGCAATCTGAAGAAGTTCTTTAATAGTAAGATTCCCCAGTGTCTGAAACGCAAAATTTATGATCAATGCAAACTTCCAGTACTGACATATGGAGCAGAAACGCTAACCCTCACCAAGATGACCATAAGGAGACTCCGTGTAGCACAGAGGAAACACGAAAGAGCCATGCTACATGTAAGACTCTTAGACCGGATAAGAAATACTGAAATACGTAGAAGGTCGGGAGTAACATATGTTGTCGCAAGGGTAGCGAAGCTTAAATGGTCATTTGAGGGACATTTTGCCAAATTGGTAGACGATAGATGGACCAGAAGAGTGGTAGAGTAGAGTACCCCGCAAAGACAAAATAAACAGAGGGAGAATACCCACACGATGGTCCGATGACATTAGAAGAATTGCTGGCGATAAGATGCGAAAGGCACAAGACAGGGATACGTGGAGAAATATGAGGGAGGCCTATGTTCAGCAGTGGGCGACAACGGCTGTCTAGGTAAGTAAGTTAGTAAAGATTCTACTTTCATTCTTTGGCCAGTTCCATGCTTCACTTCCATACATAAAAATAGAAAAATATGTCATTTATCTGACAGATCTGGCATATATAGATCTACCACATTTTCGTTTAAAAAACCCATACATATAACATAACTTACATTTTTTGAATTCCAATTCATATTTATGAATAAAAATAGGCTATTTTAAGCGACAGTATATTTATATTTCGCAACCTTTGCAATGTACAGCAATTAAATTCCGTTATTCATTTCCCAATTTATTTGATAGTCTACCATTTCGCTTTGTGGGTACCGAGCTTTTTCCAATAAGCTTCTATCAGAGACGAAGCTCGCTCGCTGCTTACAGGGCACCGCAAAGCTCCCAGGTTTAGTACTATTATTCTCCGGTTCTAATACTTGTAAGGTGTCTTAAGTTGTTCGCTGTACTTTACAATCAATTTATTTAAGGGCCAGAGAAATAATTAAATATAAAGAATAAATTCATTGAAATGATTTCATAGAAGCTTATCCAAAAAAACTAAAATGATAGTGTTCAAGTATATTATTATTATTGTACCAACCTTTATCGACCTTTGTATCGAAGTGAGCATGGAACTGGCAAAAGAAGGATGAAATTAAAATACATGGAGCAGAAATGAGATCGACGAATGCGTGGAAAATCGAATCGTTGAAATCGTCGAAAAATGAATAATAAACCAACTAACCAAACCACCAACCATCACGCTGTTTCCCCGCAGGGGTAGGCAGAGAGAATGAACCGCCACACTTCTCTATCCTGACAAACCTCTCTAGAGCATGCAAGCTAGAATGGCAGTGCACAATGGTGTTCTTCTACCGACCCTTATGTATGGAAGCGAAGCATGGAACTAGCAAAAGAAGGATGAAAGTAGAATAAATGCAGTAGAAATGAGATCTCTTAGACGAATGTGTGAATACTCTGTGTATGATACAGTGTCGAATGAAAATATAAGAAGTGAATGCGGTGCGAATGATGGTGTCATGAACAAAATAATGAAAGGATCATAAAGATGGTTTAGACATATGGAATGAATGAAGAAAGAATGGTAAAAAGATTATATGTTATTGATGTATACGGAACCAGAAATAGAGGAAGACCGAGGAAAACGTGGCATGATCAAATAAATCAAATATTGAATGTCGGCCATGTGAGGAGTCGGAGAAAACGACGCGCGTGCATGACACGATATAAATGTTGAGGAAGCGAGAGAAATATGTCAGGAAAGAAAAGTGTGGCTGTCCATTCTTTCTGCCTACCCCCTCGGGGAGATGGCGCGATGGTTAGTTAGTTAGTTAGTTATAATAAATTATAAATGGTACACAATGAACGCTAAAATATTTTTTAAAACGTATAGCATTTCGAATCATTTATTACCAAACCACTTTAAGATTCTATTAAAACAAATGGAGTGAAAAATTGCACAAATGGAGAAATACTAGTACTGTGACCCGGTAGGAAAACTCGCTCTGAGCTTGGCCCGCGGTAGCCTTGTAAAAGTCATAAGCTCAAATTTTCAGTGGGATTAGCTTTTGATTTATTAGAGCTCTCCGGAGCTGGAGTCAGCATGATAAGTCTGGCGTTCTATCTGGAGCTGGGGACATCTATGGAGTATCTCGCGAGGGAATCGATTGCTGAGACGAAATATAATGAGATTTCTCTGGGATCTTATTAAATCATAGTCGATTTCCCTTTCTCAATCGTTTTTTGAGATTCGATAGTTTTCCAAGTGGCAGAAATGTGAGAAGACGTGTATGAGATTAAAAATTCATTCACGATTCTGCCGTGGAAAAATGTAAAATGAAATTTTACTCGAATAATTATTAAGTAAACGTTTATTTTAATATAGAATGTTTATCTTAGAGGATCATTAAGATGGTTTGGACATATGGAAAGAATGAATGAAGAAAGAATGGTAAAAAAATTATATGTTAATGATGTAAATGGTACCAGAAATAGAGGAAGACCAAGGAAAACGTGGCACGATCAAATAAATCAAATATTGAATGTCGGCCATGTGAAGAGTCAGAGAAATCGACGCGCGTGCATGACACGATGTATGAATGTTCAAATCAAATCAAATCAGTTTATTTTCTTTTACGAGAGCATTGCGTACTGTTTATTACAGATACACAATGGATAACCAGCAACTTAAGCGTGTTTCAACGATAAAGGATCTTGGTATCGTTTATGAAAGTAGGCTGACTTTCCGTGCTCACATCGAGAGAATATGTGGAGTTGCACTGAAAATGTTGGGATTTATTCTCCGAACTGGTAGAGTTTTCAAGAATCCCTATGTTTTGCGAATATTGTACAACTCATTGGTTCGAGTGTGGCTCGGTGATATGGAGTCCCCACGAGGCGAGATACTCGCTCATGTTAAAGAGGGTTCAGAAAAGATTTCTGAGATATCTCTACATGAGGGAGTTTGGTAGCTAGGTAATATTCAAGATCTATTGGCCCCAAGCAGTGTCAAATGCTGTTCTTTGAACCATGGCAGGCGAAAAGTCAATAAGAGAACAAGTCGCAAGACGCAAATGGCAGTGGACCTGCATCGCTCGGGGCGCACTAGACTGGTCCCCTTTGGGGAAAGAAGAAGCGAGGCAGACCTAGAGCCACCTGAAGAAGTTCCCCGCAGGATTAGGTTAAAGTAGCAGGGCTCACTTAGGATGATGTAAGGCATCAGGCATGCGATAGAGTCGGGTGGAGGAGGTTTCTTAAGGCCCTATGCACCACGGAGGTGACAGGACAAAAAGAAGAAAAAGACTCCACTGGCTTATTATTATTATTTGCGAAATGTTTTGAAGATACAAGACTTTGAACGATCGGATATTGATATTAATACGTCAATCGCGTAAGGGGTTGGGGAAATCGACATACGTGGATAACAGGATGCATGAATGCAGAGGAATCGAGAGAAGTATGTCCGGATAGAACAATGCTCGTTATATAATTTTTCTTGAACAATTTTGTAAAATTCCATAAAATAATTAATACAATCGAAAACACTTGTTTTCTAATGTTTTATGTGATTTAAATTTGACTCATGTCATTAATCAATATGAATGAAATTAATAAGCCTGCGTTCTGGCAGCTGGTACTTATGGTCTTGAAACTGTCACATTGTTCAAAAAAATTGCCGAGAAACTACGAGTGACCCAAAGAGCCATAGAAAGAGCCATGCTAGGAATAAGCCTAAGAGACAGAGTCAGAAACGATACGGTAGGCGAAAAAACAAAGGTCACTGACATCACCCACCGGGTGGCGACTCTAAAATGGTAATGGGCAGGTCACGTAGCCAGAATCTCAGATAAAAAATGGACAAGAAAACTGACTTGGAGACCGTGGACGGCAAAGAGATTTGCAGGGCGACCGCAATTACGGTGGAAGGATGATCTGAACAGACACGTCGGAATAAATTGGATGCAGTCTGCACAAGACAAGTGACATGGTAGCGAATGGAGGAGGCCTTTGTCCAAGAGTGGACGGGAATAGGCTGAGGAAGAAGAAGAATTAATGCTCCGTTAGTTAGTAAGTAATAATAATAGAATCAAATAATATAGACCTAAAACTGATAACACTCCTCATCAAGACCTATGTATAGAGTATCTTGATGTACGGCTGCGAGACATGGTGCCTATCCGAAAGAGATAAGCGGAGACTAGAGGCTTTTGAGATTTGGTCCTATAGAAGACTATTAGGAATTTCCTGGAGAGACCACATCACGAGTAAGGAAGTTCTTCAAGGAATCGAAGGAGGAAGGCACCTGCTCAGGACCTTGTCCAAAAGGCGTGCAAGATGGATCGGCCATGTTATACGTCAAGAAGGTCTCTTGCATGCCATAATGGAGGGTATGACCGAGGGGACAAACTTTAGCGGACGCCCACGCCGAGAGTACCTGGAGACCCTGTTGGTGGACGTGTGCTGCTCATCATATGCGGATTTCACAAGAGCCGCACAAGACAGGGAAGAATGGAAGAGAAGAATAGAAGAAATTGCTGCAAACCAATCCCAGAATTGAAACTTTCTAACTAACTAGTTAGTTAGTTAGTTAGTAACAAGAGAGGATTAATATGAATCGTAGGCAGATCGAATTAAGCCTCTCTTAATATCCGAGTTGTCTTAAGAGTGCCCACAAAAATTATTACCAGTACTTTCTCCTACAAAACGAAGACTCTTCCCATTTAAATGGCCTTAACTCCCCGAAGTCTTATACAAAGGACAGACGCCGACTACCCCTGCGGTTGGGAAATTCGCCCTTGTATTTGATAATTAAAACAAAATTAATATTATTTGCCTGTTTCTCGTGAAAGAAGTCTCAGTTAAAGGTTCAATAAAGGTTAAACAATACGTTGGAATTGCTTAATTACAGAGATCTTATAACGGATTCCACTCCATCTTGTAGAAACGGGAATTGAATTCAAATCTACTGTTTTTATTACATTAAAACCTTTTCTTGAAATGCTTAAGTTTAAAATAATCATTAACAAAAATAATTTAAAGACGATAACAGAATTAATATGTTTTTTTAAGAATATAAACATTTAAAAATGTCTACATTCTACTGTATATTATAAAATGGAATTTTAATTAAAAAGCGAAAAAAAAAACATACAGCTATTTTCCCGCTGAGATAAGCAGAAAAAATAAAATAATATGGTTGTATTTTTAATAAACGTATTATTTATTTTTTGTTTCTTAAACGATTGACGAGTTTGCGATAGAGTAGTAGGAGCTCTGACTGCCATTCCGAAGATCCTGTGTTCGATATCCGGCGATGTCAATGTTATTGTCACACTGTCTTTGGTCTGGTGTAGAATTCACGTGAGAATAAAAAGACGATAGATTAGCTACCTATTACAAACAAACAACAAACAAAAAAACCATTACAGGTAGACAGAGAGAATGGACCGCCACAATACTCTATCCTGACATACCTCTCTAGCTTCCTCCACATTCATTCAGCAAATCATACACGCACGTCGCTTCTCCCGGCTTCTAACATGACCAACTTTTAAAATTTGATTAATTTGGTCATGCCATGTTTTCCTCGGTCTACCTTGACTTCGTACTCCATTTACATCGCTAACGAACACTTTTTAACCATTCTTTCTCCATCCATGCGTTCCATATATCCGAACCATCACAGTGATCCTTTCATAATTTTGATCATATAATATTACCTTCTTCCTCTCTCCATTCTTTTCTTATATCAGCATTTGAGATTCTGTCGTATATGGTTCTACCACACATACGTCTTAGGGATCTCATATCTACCGCATTTATTCTGCTTTCATCTTCTACTGCCAGTTTCATGTTTCGCTTAAATACATTAGGAATGGGACCAGAACGCCATTGTGAACGGTTTAATATATTTAAATATTTATATTTATATAATATCACTGATGAAGTGCTGGTTGTTCCGAAATGGGTTTGGTATTTAATTTTTTTAAATAAAGTATGTTTTTTTAATAAAGTATGTATTGCACCAGCGCCCCACAAGTCGACGTCTTCCTCCTCTGTCAAGAAGAGGAAGAAGGGAGCCGGAAAGGGATCGAGTGGTGGTGGAAGCGCAGCCCCTCCCTCACCGGCTGCTTCACAGTCTGCTTCACAGGTTGCTTCTCCGGCTGCTGCTGTTGTGGCTCCATGTACGACTGGTACGAGTGCGGTGGCGACCGCCGCCCCCGGTGCGGGAGACGCTGCCAGAGCGATTAAATAGACAATATGTGCACCATCTAAAAATAACATTCTGTGTTAAATTATTTTTATTTTGTTATTTTATTTTATATCATTGTATTTTATATTATTTGTTTTAGATTTATTTTGTGGGTGTCGGACGATCGAAGTGTGCGCGGGAGATGCCTATTGGTGGCGATGAGGTTCGCAACCCATCACACCGCGTCTCCCGCGGGGCGAAAAGAGAAGGATGGAGTGCCGCATCAGTAAAAGTGTGACAGTCCATTCTTTCTGCCTACCCTTTCGGGGAGACGGCGTGATGGTTAGTTAGTTAGTTAGTTTTTGTATACTAGGTATATAAAAAAAATAATTAAACAACATTAAGTAATGGTGAATATAGAAGAATATATATAAATTCTTTTGATGAAATTTAATTTGTATTTTGAAAAAGGGTGCATTAGTTTTCAGAAGGTGGTAAATTTTTACTTCTTCGTGAGGATTTGTACGGATAACGAAAAAAAATTCACCCCCTGAAAATAAAAATGTAAAACAATTGAACTCAGCAAATGGCTGATAAAACAAATGGCGAATAAATCTTTGTTTATACAAAGTTACAGTCCCCCAGAGAGAATTGTGTAATAGACCAAAACATTTCCGCTGTTAGCGAACAATTTGTTCGAGCTCGCTGCTAAGCCAATCTTTTCGAGTTTTTAGGCGATCTTAAATGACAATTTATTGGAAAACTGAGGGCTGGTCCCTAAACGCCGCTTCATTAAACACGCTTTCTTATGTACCAGACGATAGAAAACTCGTTTAATTATTTATTCTTTCTTGAATAATGATGTAAAACTCCATTTCAAATAATGAATACCAATACACAATGGAGTTCTAGTGCCAACCCTCATGTATGGAAGTGAAGCTTAGAGCTGGCAAAATAAAGATGAAAGCAGGATTAACGCCGTAGAAATGAGATCACTAAGAAGAACGTGCGGGAAAACGTTGTATGATAGAATACCGAACGATGAAATAACTAAGAAATGTAAGGCAGATGACTGCATCATGAATACAATTAAAAAAGGATCCCTGAGGTGGTTCGGACAAACGGAACGAATGGATGAGAGTAGAATGGTTAAAAAGTTGTACACAAGCAGCGTGAGTGGGAAAAGAAGCCGAGGAAAATATGGCATGACCAAATTAATCACATTCGAAGTCGGAATAATCGACGTGCGTGCATGGTACGATGTATGAATGTAGAGGAAGCCCGAGAGGTATGCCAGGACAGGCCAGTGTGGCGATCTATCCTCTCTGCCTACCCCTCCGGGGAAATGGCGTGATGGTTAGTTAGTTAGTAAGTTAGTTATGAAAACGACTATTTTATGCAACAAATCATCGCGCCGTTTCCCCTCAGGGATAGTGGGACCAGAACTCCATTGTGACAGGTCATTTTCGCTTTCATTGATACGAGTACATGGTTAATTCTTGTTTTCAATAACTATTTTTAAAGCTTCATTCACTTTGTTACCCGCACCAACCCTTCTTTCAAAGTCACTATTCGTTCGGTCATCCGCTGTGAACATGTTACCTAAATACACAAATTTCCTCACCTGTTCCAAGTTATACAACATTATAATATATTACAAACTGTCATTTACTCTTCCCTTTCAAAAACATTAAGATGGAAAGAATGAATGAAGAAAGAATGGTAAAAAGTATATGTTTACGATGTAAATGGAACTAGAAATAGAGGAAGAAGAGAATAAAGAGAAGTATAAGAAGTGAATGCGGTACGAATGGTGGTGCTATGAACAAAATAATGAAAGGATCATGGATACATAGAAAAAGAGGAATACCGAGGAAAACGTGACACGATCAAATAAATCAAATATTTAATGTCGGCCACGTGAGGAGTCAGAGAAACCGACGCGCCGACACAATTTTGGAATGTTGAGGAAGCGAGAGAAATATGTCAGGAAAGAAAAGTGTGGCAGTCCATTCTTTCTGCTTACCCTTTGAAATCGACGCGTATGCATGACACGATGTATGCATGTTGAGAAAGCGAGTGAAATATGTCAGGAAAGAAAAGTGTGGCAGCCCATTGTTTCTGCCTACCCCTTCGGGGAGATGGCGTGATGGTTAGTTAGTTAGTTAGTTAATAATAATAATGAATGAAGAACGGAAATAAGGAATGAAGAAAGAATGGTTAAAAAAGTATATGTTTACGATGTAAATGAAATAAGAAATAGAAGAAGACAGTGGGAAATGTGGCACGATCAAATAAATCAAATATTAAATGTCGGCCTCTTGAGGAGTCAGAGAAATCGACTAGCGTGCATGACACGAAGCATGAATATTGAGGAGTCGAAAGAAATGTGTCCATTTTGTGAGACGGCGTGATTGTAAGTTAGTTAGTTATTTTGTTATTACATTATAATAAGCGTTTTTATCTACGAGTATAATAGAATATCGTGATCCAATTGATTTCTTGAAACGTGCAGAATCAGAGCTACTTATGATTTATATACTTACATATACGAGTATGTTCCGTAACTACGTTGGCGCTGAAAACACTTCCTTTCTGCAGTAGCATAAAGTACACTTCCCAAGAACAAGCCGAGTATGGGGATCACGGACCATTGTTAAATAGATTCTAGTAGCATGCAGTGAGAAGGCTTCAGATGCCGCATTCGAGGATCTGTGCTTGACGGGAATTCAAGTACTGCTGCGGGATTTCCTTTAGACTTTTATTTTAGAGGGGCTTTTAAAAATCAAACGAAGCTGCGTTTTACGCTTGCGCTTTTCTTTGTGAGGGCGCCGACGATACGGAAAATGCGCTTTCATAAAATGCATGCATTTTCTTTCGCAATATATTGTTTTATTACATCTACCAGGCTATATATGCAGCTTTTATTTTATAAAACGTATATTATTTTCATTGTAAATTTAATGTATCAATTTGTAGCTTGAAACATGAGGTTAAACAATTTTTTTGAGAAAACGTCCTTTGGAAATTGTTTAAAATTTTCGTTAAATTATTATAACTAACTAACTAACTAACCATCACGCCGTCTTCTAGAAAGGGTAGGCAGAAATAACGGACTGCCACACTTCAATCGATGCGGCTCTACATCTTTCTCTTTTCGCCCCCGCGAGAGACGCAGTGTGATGGGTGGCGAAACATCTAACGTCTACAAAATTTTATTATTATTATAAACTAACTAACAAATTAACTAACCATCAAACCGTCTCCGCGAAGGAGTAGGCAGAAATAATGGACCACCACACTTTTCTTTCCTGACATATTTTTCTAGATTTCTCAACATTCATACATCGTGTCCGATATTTTTAATATTTAATTTATTTGATCGTGGCACGTTTTTCTCAGTCTTCCTCTTTTTCTAGTTCCATTTACATCGTTAACATAAACTTTTTTTACTATTCTTTATTCATTCTTTGTTTCCATGTGTCCAAACCGTCTGAATGATCCATTCATTATTTTGTTCATAGCACCATCATTCGCAACGCATTCACTTCTTATATTTTCATTCGACACTATTATAGACAGAGAATATTCGCACATTCGTCTAAGAGATCTCATTTCTACTGCATGTATTCTTTTTTCATCCTTATTTTGCCTGTTCCATCTCTCGTCATATAGTCATGTATTTCATAACTGATAGGCAGCAAATCAATCGCCATTATATTATCACGTGAATTCTACCAGAGCAATGACAGTGTGCCAATCACGCTGCCTTCGCCGAGAATCTAACCCGGAACCTACGGTGTGGTAGTGATAGCTATTCAGCCACCTTACTAAAACAATATCAAATGATTTTGGTATATTTCGTAAGAAGCACTTAATTCGTGGTGACATTTAAAAAATAATATAAACACAATCCAGGGTTACAGGTTTACAAAATAAACGATTTATTTGTTCCTCTCCCTTTTGGCCATTATTATAATTTGTGCAGTGATTTTTATTTAATATTATGAAATGCTTCCCAAACCTCGTCCTTTGTCCTACATGTCCAAAACTGTATTCCAAAAATTTTCCCATCCCGCATTTGCCTCCTCAGCCTCTCCTATTCTTCTCCCTGTATATTCCTGTGCTGTATTTTTCTTTTAATCTTACACAATGTAGCTGAAATTGTATTATATATTTTGCTTATTCATTCAATAAAGTACAGCGGAGCATAGAAGTAAGATAGTGTAGATTAAATGTGGTCTGGCATCCCCTTGTTGTTGCCATCATTAAATGTAAGTCCCGGATGGACCGGGGACAGGCCCAGGGAGTGTACGAGCGAGGCTGGCATAAGGGCGCCGCTACGCCCTATAACAGCCTCGAGTATGTGGCGGGAACTTCTATATTCCTTTTAAAAAAAACTGCTAGAAAACAAACCCTTTCATTCATATGAAAAAAAAAATGCATTTGATACAGATCGAGAAAACGTATTCTCGTAACAATATAACATGAGAGTTTTCTTCGTTAAAAGTTGGCAGGTTGCGTGTTTATTAGGAATTTATTAGGTAACCTTAGTGAGATCCGAGGGGAATCTTGAGGAGAGAGATATGAGGCGGCGGATGATGGCGAGCACAATACATCATGTCACTCGAGTGGACATCTGTCTTGAGGAGTATTCTCAGCCCACTTGTTCTCATGAATAATTCAGCCAGGGCTGGAGTATCCACTGCAGAATTCAAAGGCTCTCGTTATTTTGTAAACAAGCTGTGGTAGTTCGATGCTAAGATAAACGAAATAAATCTTAAATTTTTAATTGTATCTCAATAGAGACGAAGAAACAAACTGGAAACTGAATATGGATGATCAAGGTGTTTACAGGACTTATGACCTGTCATTGGTAATAAATCTTATAAACTGTTAAATAAAAAAAAAACGTTGTTTTATGTATCACAATTGTAATTCTATTTTACGTGACAGTTGTTTTGTCAACCTATGTTGACATCATCAGGTGTTACAATAATATATATTTTATTTATTTTATTTAACACATTCACCATGGAGTGTTATGTGTCATACAAGTAATAATACATTAAGGTTACACATTTATATACAAACAATTAGTCCATTTCAAAATAACATCATTAACTTACAAAATTGAATAGTTTAAATTAACAAATATTTATTGTATTCTTAATAATTATGTGAAAAAGAAATAGAGAAAACTAACTTATAGATTATTTACATTATAAAATCGTGAAATTCCTATAATTTCAAATTATAAACAGAGAGAAAATTATAACAATAATACTTCTATGGTGATGGGGAATGTGAAAAATACACTAATGATTTATTTGAGAAAGTTTTCCCGCCCTACTAAAAGAGGCCAATAATATATCAAATGTCAAATTTTAGTTGTGTTCTTATATGTATTTATTAAAATTTCTTTTATATAATTTTGAAGTTCTTCCTGGAGTTGAGTTACGTACCTAATTATTTTAATTAAAAGAACGATTAGTTACTATTTATAAGAGAAAATATTAAAGGTGGAAAATATAATAATAAAATAATAATAGTAATAATAAAACAGTTATTAGAAGGGACAATTACACGTGTCCGAAATTCAATATTTGATTTATTTGATCGACGAGTCGGAAAAATCGACATGCGTGCATGATACGATGTATGAATATTGGAAGCATGATAAGTATAAATGTTGGTAGCAAGATAAGTATTTAAGGCCTCCTACATTCGTTTCCATGTCACTCTGTCTTGTGCAGACTGCATCCAGGTTATTCCGACGTGTCTGTTCAGACCATCCTTCCACCGTAGTTCCGGTCGCCCTGCACTTCTCTTTGCCGTCCCCGTATCCAAGTCAGCAGTCTTCTTGTCCATTTTTCATCTGAGCTTCTGGCTACGTGACCTGCCACCTTAGTGTTGTTACCCGGTGGATGATGTCAGTGTCATTTGTTTTTTCTCTCACCGTATCGTTTCTGACTCTTAGGCTTATTCCTAACATAGCTCTTTTCATGGCTCTTTGGGTCACTCGTAGCTTCTCGGCACTTTGTTTGTACAATGTTACAGTTTCAAGACTATATATACCAACTGGCAGAACGCAGGCTTCATAGACTTTTCGTTTCGTTTTTAAGGATGTAACCCATGATTCCGTTTTACATCATTATTTTATTAATTTCGGTAAAATCAATCTCAAAATTTTGTTGTTAAAATTTCTATTCTCTCTGCCTACCTCTGAGGAAACGGTGTGATGGTTTGTTGTTGTGGACTAGTAACGTTATATAACTACCACCCAGAAGTCTCAGACTCAACTTGTCCAAGGCTCGTAGCGTCTTATAAACGGATTCCGTGTATAGAGAATTATTAAGACGTACTGCGAACACATTCTATTGTGAGTTCTCGCGTATTTATTCGGGAATGTTTGGGACAATTTAAACGTCGATATTTTTTTCTCAAGACGTGACTTGAGTTTCGCAAGAGGTGCTTCACTTTAACGGGGGCTTATTTCGTATTCTTACATGGAATAAGTACCTGTCTACTCTTAAAATAGCAATAATTTCTAATGACAGCTAAACATTTTTTGGAATCCTAAGTGTGATGAAAAATGGAAAATACGTATATTTTACACATTTCTCTCTTTTATGATTTTTCCCACAGTTTCCAGGAGTGTTTTCGTGTTTTAATAAAAAAATAATTAATTATTTGTTTCTTATAAAACAATAATCTAAAACTTTTTTATTTAATGTATACAAATACGTATAGACAAATACTGGATTTTACCCTTTGCGGGTTAATCATTTGCAATGGGTAAAATCCAGTATTTGCCTACAAGTTTAAAGTATACATTCAAAAACAACTTGTATAAAAACTGATCCAAGTTAAAAGCATAAAAATTGGAGATTGGATCTCCAGGCGTTGTCTAGCAATGTATGTTTTTCTGCTAAATGCTTACATATATTCTTAATAGATGGCGCTAGTGTAGATTAACCTAAACATGTGAAGTGTGTCTCAACATAGTAGCATATATACACCTTTCAAAAATTTGCAGGCGTGGTGGTCGTAAGAAAGGCGGAATGGGGAATGTTGTTATATATACATAAAGCGATCGTTTAACCCAACCAATGACAGGTCATAAGTCCTGTAAACTCCTCGACCACCAAAATCTGTTTCCAAAATCAATTTACTTCTTCGTCTCTATTAAGATACAATTAATCCTTAAAAATCTAAAACTTCATATGAAATATTTAATATGAATGAAAACGTATATGAATGAAATGTAAGAATGGAATGTGGTGCGAATAATGTGTTATGAACAAAATAATGAAAGGATCACAAAGATGGTTTGGACACACAGAAAGAATAAATGAAGAAAGAATGGTAAAAAAATTATTTGTTGACAATGTAAATGGAACTAGAAAAAGAGGAAGACCGAGAAAAACGTGACACGATCAAACAAATCAAATATTGAATATCGGCCACGTGAGGAGTCAGGGAAATCGACGCACGTGCACGATGTATTAATGTTTAGGAAGTAAGAGAAATATGTCAGGAAATAAAATTGTGGCACTCCATTCTTTCTGCCTACTCCTTCGGGGAGTGATGGTTAGTTAGTTATTAAAACGTTTGTTTTATAGATATTTTAGTTTTAAGTATTATCAAATTTAGAAAGAATCAACGCGTTGTTGTTTATATACATTTATAACTTGGTTTGTATTAAATGTATTATATAAGCGACCACGGAAGTATTATCATTATTATTATTATTAATATTATTTTGTCGAATCGCTCTTTACATCATGACAGCATGAGCCAAATCGATGTAAAGGGTATTATTATAGCTATAATAGTGATTCTCGTGACATGTGATAGGTAGCTGATCTATCGCCATTTTATTGTCACGTGAATTCTACACCAGACCAAAGACAGTGTGACAATCACACTGCCCTCGCCGGGAATCGAACCCGGGACTTTCGAGGTGGCAGTCAATGCACTTACCACTCGGCCACAAAGGTCGCAAATTATGAATACACCCTGAAAATTTCGTCACAATTTGTTCATTATTTGCGGAGATATTTGGCCACACAGGAACACACATTGCCTTTTATTTATACACATTACATACATTATTCATACAGTTGTCTATACACACACGCAGAAGAATACGGTAATTTAGGTAATCGATCTGGCTGTTTAAACAATCATATACTATATAATTATAAAACTTCTAGATAACATACGTTTTTATTCGTATTAATCAATGAATTTTTATGGATTGCCAGGAACTGAAGCCAGTGGAGGGCTGTTATGGGGGAGACCAAATCTCTTACTTGGATGTGGCACCGAAAAAAATACATAATTTATTATTCTTCTTTTTCTTATACTGGTTGGAGGCCGCTAGGGCCTGTTTGTGCAGAGATTGCTGCTTCTTGCGATGTGGACTTCCAGCTATCTTTACATCTCTTGGGAAGTCTTCCAGGGAACCTTTATTCCTCTGGTTTCTTACATGTGTCCATTCTTTCCACATGGTACCTCCAATGTCTTCTTCTTTGTCTCCCCATCTGACAACATCCTGGATATCAACGAAGTGAAGTTTGAAACTGGTAAAGGAAGGATGAAAGTAGGATACGTGGATAAGTGCTGTAAAATAAGATCACTGAGAAGAAAGTGAGGGAAAACGATAGATAATAGAATACCGAACAACTAAATAAGGAAGAAATCTATGGGAGATGATTGCATCATACGTAAAATTAAAAAAATAAACCTGAGATAATTTGGACATAAGGAAAGAATAGACGAGAGAATTTTTTTTTTAAATGTTGTAAACTAAGAGTGTGAGTGCCAAGAAAAGCCGTTGAAGATAAAAGAAAGCATCGCATGACGACATTAATCAAATACTAAAAGGTCACATTCGAAGTCGGAAAAATCAACGAGCGTGCATGTTACGATGTATGAATGAAAAGGAATCTGGAGAGGTGTGTCAGGACAGCGCATTGTGGTGGACCATCGTCTTTGCCTATCCCTTTGTTACCCGCACCAGCCCTTCTTTCGACGTCACTATCCGTTCGGCCATCCGCTGTGAACATGTTACCTAAATACACAAATTCACTAACCTGCTCCAAGTTCTCCTTGTTCACACTTATGTTACAAACTTATAAAAAAGACGTTTGTCTAAAAATATCTATATCGTAATAATGATACGAACGGGGTGGGTTTTGTAGGAAATGTGATAATGGCGAAACAACAATTCCACATGGTTGCGTGTCAAACGCTTGCAGCCATATTACCCTGCACAAGAATTACTTGATTAAGGCGTGTGTGCTTCTGTGTGGCTCTAATTGTAACGGCGCTCACGGAATTTATACGATTTCCAGGAGCAAGCGTAATACGTACATTGAAGTATTAATTACATTCGAGTAGCGCTTTTCAACTAAAAAAAGTAATTAAAATTATATTTAAATGTTTCACAACTGTCGGAAGTAAAGAATTTCTACCCTTTAAACACTTGTTTCACTCGTAATCAGTAATAAGTTTTTGGGGGTGACAGGCCGTCGTCGGGGTCACCACTTTGGGGGTGGGTGGTGAGAGTGGAAAGACGGCGGAGGTTTCAGCGTTTATTGCGGACCACAAGTAATTACACGTAAACAGTATGATGTACTCGTGATGGAGCGCGGCTGGATGTCGATGGCAGCGGGGCGGAGTCCGGGTGGTGAGCCGTAGAGGACGGATAGCTCGCTGGGCGGTAGCGTCGGTTGGCTGGAGCGAAGAGGCGTCGAAGGTTTCGTGACGTAGCCGTGTAGACAGTTAATTGTGTACTCGGGAGGAATATCGGAGGTTTCTCGCACGTAGAGTTGGTAGCGTAGACTTGTGTCGTTTAGAGATCGTGATACTGACTGACGTAGCTTCGTAGCTCGGCGCCGGAGGGAGTCCGATATCCCTCGTGGCGTAGACTTATTAACGTAGACTCGCGTCTGTTAGAAGTCGTAAGAAATACTGGCGGCTTAGAGTTGACTGACGTGTTGGGTGTTTGGAAGTACTGCTTTTATATGCTTTGCTTTCGTCATCCACGATGCCCTGACCTAGTGACCAAACCCGAAATATTCGGGGCTCTCGAGTCATCAAATTTAATAAGTAAGTCCTGAGTCGGCGTTTTTCGGTTTATTCGTGTCATATATTTCATCATGACATATGTTTATCTGGGTTATGCATTTAACCCCGACAAGTTTTAACAAATTTTAATGAATTAAAATCATTCATTATGAATTAATTATGAATTAAAACGACCTTCGTGGCAGAGTGGTTAGAGCTCTGACTTCCATGCCGAAGGTCTTGGGTCTTGGGATGCACCTGGAGGCACAGGGAAAACATTTCTTATCTCATTGGTGCTGGCAACCATACGCTCAGAAAATAATATTGCATTGGCGATCGCATCATCTGGAATTGCTGCGACTTTATTGGATGGTGGTCGAACAGCGCATTCAGCACTTAAATTGCCATTAAATATACAAAGCATTGAAACACTTACATGTAATATTTCAAAAAGTTCCGGAATGGGTAAAGTACTCCAACAATGCAAGTTAATTGTATGGGATGAATGCACAATGGCACATAAAAAATCATTGGAAGCATTGGATCGAACATTAGAAGATTTACGTGGAAGCGAACAGCCATTTGGTGGGGCGCTAATATTATTAGCGGGTGATTTTCGTCAAACATTACCTGTTATACCACGTTCAACACCAGCAGATGAACTGAATGCCTGCTTTAAATCATCAATTTTGTGGAGACACGTTAAAAAATGTACATTGACGACGAACATGCGTGTTCAATTGCAAAACGATGCTTCTGCAGAACATTTTACAAAACAACTATTGGATATTGGAAATGGTAAAATGCCAATTGATGAATCAACAGGCTGCATTAAATTATCGACTGATTTCTGTAGAATCGCACACTCCAAAGAAGAATTGATTCAATGTGTATTTCCTGATATAACACAAAATTATAAAAATCATCAATGGTTGAGTGAACGTGCAATACTAGCTGCAAAAAATGTGGACGTAAATGTCATTAACATCAGCATTCAGCGTGTATTACCAGGTGAAATAACTACATATAAATCAGTGGACACTGTAACGAATCAAGACGAAGCAGTAAATTGTCCGACTGAATTTTTAAATTCACTTGATTTATCAGGATTACCATCACACATTATAAATTTAAAGATTGGTGTTCCAATAATTCTTCTTCGAAACATTGATCCACCCCGTCTCTGCAACGGTACCAGACTGGCAGTCAAAAAATTATTAAAGAATGTCATCGAAGCAACAATTTTAATTGGCAAATTCAAAGGAGAGAGTGTACTGTTACCGCGCATACCAATGATTCCTACAGATATGCCATTTCAATTCAAAAGATGACAATTTCCCATTAAACCGGCTTTTGCAATAACAATAAACAAATCCCAAGGACAATCATTACCAGAGTCCATGCTTCTCACATGGACAATTATACGTTGCATGCTCGCGTGTAGGAAAACCAAGTGATTTGTTTGTATATGCTCCAAACGGAATCACAAAAAACATAGTCTACTCAAGAGCATTGCAATAGAGCTGCTGACAGATAGAGTGAATTAAAATTTTGTTTTGGATATTTAACCGTCTGTTTCCACAACAGTGTCTACGGACTTCTATGTAAATGCCTCGCTTTGAATACTGAATGATATTGTTAAGTTCGTAGATATCTTTGTTTTTGGGGGCAAGGATAACCTGTTCACTCAGCCAATCGTGATTTTTATGATTGGTTTGAATATTGGGAAATGCTTTTTCAAACAATTCTTCGTTTGATGTCGCTAAATTGCAGATGTTACGAGGCAATGAAATTTGTCCTGAAGTTAGATCAACTGGCACCTTTCGGTTTCCAATTTCCGGTAATTGATGTAAGAAAATTTCAACTGATTGATTATTTGGCAGCTGAACACGCATATTTGTAGTTATTTTCAATGTTTTTACGTGTCTTCACAAAGAAGGCTATTTCAGGCAAGCATTATTTCATTCTCTGCCGTCGATTAAGGATTTACAGGTAATGTTTCCTTAAAATCTCCTGCAAGTAATATTAATGCGTTTCCAAATGGTCTAATGTTTCCACGCAAATCTTACAATGATTGATTAAGAGCCTCGAGTGTTTTTTATGTGTGCAATTGTGCATTGATTCTTAAAAATATGTTTGGATTTCTGCAATACTTTCCCAATTCCAGATGCTTTTAAAATGTTGCATGCAGGAGTTTCAATCAATTGCGTTTTCAATGGCAATTTCAAAGCGAAATGAACAGTTCTTCCACTTGGTAACAATGTCGCGTCTATTCCGGATAACGCAAGGGCTAAGGCTATATGATTTTAGGATCTAATTGCTCTCAGAATCAATCAAATTAGGAACGTTTTATCTGTTCCTCTTGGCTTATCTATCATGAAATACCACCAGATCAGTTCGGTGATGGCATTCCCAATTTATCGAGAGATTTGTGAGTGATTCCCAAGCACAAATCTTCAATCATTATAAATGCTTCGTTTTAGATTTCTGCTGTGAAATCCATGTTCATATTTGAATTTTCCATACATATTCGACCAAGAATATCTTCGGCCATGTGCAATTTATATTTCTCCCATAACTCTGATCGAGATGAAGGAGAGCAGGCGGTCAGTATTATTGCAAACTATAGGTTAATTTGATTTGGGTGTGACGTGTAGCATGCGTCATCAATGCATACATCGCAGTGTCAGTCATTCTCCAATAACTTTAGAGCTTTACATGCACCGTGGGTGGCATGTGAAACACCATTGACAATTCTCAATTGTTGGAAAGGCGTCGGACCGGATACATTTACCAACAACATGCGTAAAAAAGAATATTCATCTTGATTGGGATGCACGGTGTGGTCTGCTTATCATAGTTTCTTTGAAAATGCCAGGTCGAATCGCCCTCCGCGCTTGCATTGTTCAAATGATTTTCTGTTCGCATTCAATGTATAATACGTAGACACTTCCAATACAGCAATATTTTTGCAAACGCGTCATTTTGACATAACAGGAAGAAAGCAGTTGTGTAGCCATTGGATTCAGGTACATTTGCAGCTGTGAAATAAACGCATTCGCTTTCTAGATGTACCGCTAAGTGAACAACAACCAGAAATCGTTAATGAATGGGAAATGAAAGCTTGCCATACAGCTTCATTGCTGCTTAGTTATCTTCCAACCTGATGCTGTGTGATTTCCTCACTCATTTTCACTTCTTTCTGGATGCACAACAAAAGTTGCATTTTTTAACGTACTTACAATTTTTTTGATACATTTAAAGGAATTACAGTTTTCTACATTAATGTGCGCTTTATATGTTTTTGATAGCAATGGCGAATATGGAACAACCCACCGATTGTCTACTTCGATGTCACCGTTTCTCTTTTGTTTAGTTACTAATTTACCACCATTTTCTGCTGATCTTCTATATAAAGGATATCCATCGTATCCTGTAATTGTGTTGGATACTAATACTCGAGGAACCGCTTAGAGCATTTTCCGTCTATCATGCATATTGAATTTGGAATCAGTGTACCACAAGGTTCATGAATCATATTTTTCATCAACTTCATGCAGATCCTTATGGACACATTCTACATCATCAATTGGGTTTGAAGTAATTTTGTTATAGTGATACATCCAGCAGCGCACAGACCCAAACATTAACTTTTACCATGAAAACCTACAGCTATTTTAGCTTTTGTCTGAAAACACGTGCTGTGATATCATGCCTATCCGCCGGCGATTTTCCAGGAAGTAAGAGCTGTTGTATATCGTCCGAAGTAGTGACGAACATATGCAATTTCATCTTAAGCGTACTCGGGCATATGACGTGGACTACCTTTTATAAGATGATGCCAAAATTGTTAGTCATATTACCATCATTTACAACTTCATCTCGCAAAGAATGTATTCTTCAGAGCGAAGCTTAGTCTGATTAAAACAGATTAATATCGAATTTCTGTTTCTATTTTAAAATTTCAAAATGTGATGGTCTTCATAATCTAAAATCATTTATCGGTACGAATAATAGTTACTTGCGCTGCATTATTTTTTTTGGTTCTTCGCCACTGATTGGATTTATTGTTTTAACGTTGAAACATATTGCCTAGCAGGTGTTTTGTCTGATGATTAACAGTCCTGTGTGTATCAGATGCCCTCATGTCAATTGCTGTTTTGAACAAACACATTAAATTGTTTTTTTGTTATTATTTTGTTAAGGACCTTTTAATACTGGTAGAAATTCTGCAGCGTGGATTCAATTTATCATTGCATTAACCGATGAAATACATTTGTAGAAATTTTTGTTAAACATCTAGGAACGGAAGCAGGGAGCCAACTGTACGATACATTTGCCCTTTTACTTTGAAAGTTGGCATGAACCGAGTTGTTTCAATTTCTGCACCAAACAACGTTATTTGAAAGCATTATTTATATTTCACTATGTTAAAGGAAGTGCTTTGATTCGGCGGTTTATCCGGCAAGCAAAGTTTTTAATGGAGGTGGTTTTCCAAGTTGAAGCAGTTTCATTTTTCCGGTGGCGCAACATATGCCTTTCATTTCTCCATTAAAATTATTTTATTGATTCATATGTTGGTGTGTCGATGAGACTGTCAATGACAATAAGGTAAAATATAATATGCTTATTTTATAACACTCAATATAACGTATGTCTTACAAACGTTTAAAAAATAAAATTTTATTTACAGCAGATGACGGTGGCAGGGCAAAGATGGATATCATTTTAACATCATCGCCTATTTGGGGAAACACGTTAGATGTATTCAGCTGAAATTCCTGATTCAAGTGTTTATCCTCAATTGGCTGAAATTGTATCAAAAATATGATTCATGGTCCATGTGTATATGGTTATAATTATGGAATTAGGACATATTTCGATAACCCGCCATGAGGTAAATATAATAATCTTATTTTATAATACTCAATATAACGTATGTCTTACAAACGTTTAAAAAATAAAATTTTATTTACAGCAGATGACGGTGGCAGGGCAAAGATGGATATCATTTTAACATCATCGCCTATTTGGGGAAACACGTTAGATGTATTCAGCTGAAATTCCTGATTCAAGTGTTTATCCTCAATTGGCTGAAATTGTATCAAAAAATATGATTCATGGTCCATGTGTATATGGTTATAATTATGGAATTAGGACATATTTCGATAACCCGCCATGAGGTAAAATATAATAAGCTTATTTTATAATACTCAATATAACGTATGTCTTACAAACGTTTAAAAAATAAAATTTTATTTACAGCAGATGACGGTGGCAGGGCAAAGATGGATATCATTTTAACATCATCGCCTATTTGGGGAAACACGTTAGATGTATTCCATTGGATGGCATAAACGAGGCTCACCGCATGCCCACATTTTGATTTGGTTGATCAATAAAATAAGACTTGAATTTGATAACGGTGATTTCAGCTGAAATTCCTGATTCAAGTGTTTATCCTCAATTGGCAGAAATTGTATCAAAAAATATGATTCATGGTCCATATGTATATGGTTATAATTATGGAATTAGGACATATTTCGATAACCCGCCATGAGGTAAATATAATAATCTTATTTTATAATACTCAATATAACGTATGTCTTACAAACGTTTACAAAATAAAATTTTATTTACAGCAGATGACGGTGGCAGGGCAAAGATGGATATCATTTTAACATCATCGCCTATTTGGGGAAACACGTTAGATGTATTCAGCTGAAATTCCTGATTCAAGTGTTTATCCTCAATTGGCTGAAATTGTATCAACAAATATGATTCATGGTCCATGTGTATATGGTTATAATCATGGTCCACAAAATTTATTCGTCATGCATGGTTAATGAAAAATACAAGAAATGTTATCCAAGAACATTGCTTCTAGAAACTAATACAGGCGATGATGGACATCGACAATATCGCCATCAATCAAATATATACATAATTTATAATCATATTATCTACGTGCCTACCATCAAATCCAACAGATTTATGGGGAAAATATAAAGATTTTATGACTGATGACATTTTATATCGCCTACGTATAAGTTGTCTTAATCATGAGTATAATGAAGCATTCATTTTGATAGAAGCATATATAACGAATAATGAATTGGTACAATTGGGAATGACATCACCTAATCGGTTGGTTAATCACATATTTGATAGTGATTAAAACGAGGAAAATGCTTTGATATCAATGAATTGAGTGTATTTGTACATTCAAAGATTACTTCCATAACAAAAACAAGTGTATGATGCCATAATGCGAGCCGTACACAATCTAAGTGGTGGATTGCATTTCTTAGATTCATCTGGTGGCACAGGGACAACATTTCATCTTATTGGTATTGCCAACCATATATTCAGAAAAAAAAAATACATTGGCAATCGCTTCATCTGGAATTGCTGTGACTTCAACAGCGCATCCAGCACTTCAATTGACATTGAATATAAATCTTTACACAAAAAGTTCTAACAAGAATACAAGAAAATTGTAACAAAAAAACTCACTAAAATTCGACTTCTATTCAGGAGTAGCTACAGTACAACGAGTATAACATGCCTCTGTACTAGCCTTTGTGGATTATCAAAAAGCTTTTGATTCAATTGAAGTATGGTCAATGAACCAAACACAGATAGTGTCCAGATATTCCAACTTAATCTGCAGTATATATGACAAGACTACCCTACAAGTAACTATTAATGATTACTGGCTAACTGCAGAGATACCTATACCAAGAGGAGTCCGACAGGGTGATACCATATCTCCAAAATTATTAACTCTCATTTTTAAATAATTTAATTGGGAGGACAGAGGAATACTCATAAATAAATAATACTTCAATCATTTACGGTTTGCGGATGACAGTGGTGATTAGCAGTAACCCTGGGCAAATATCCACGATTTTGGAAAAACTAAATAAAAAATCAAAGGAAATAGGACTATGCGTGCATTTTGGGAAAACAAAAATCATTGTACCTACTCCTGTACAAATCACAATAGACAACACCGTAATCAAAATAGTCGATTCATATATATATATATTTGGATTACACAATAGTACTGAGTGGAGAAAATCAAACCGCAGAAATCGAACAAAGCATATTTTGAAAAGCCCACGAACCCCATCAACCTTAAACTGAAGGTGTTGGATTGCTGTGTCCTGCCGGTGTTATCTTATTGGTTTCAAACCATAACGTTGTCTCAGAAAAGCGCTATTAAATTAAGAATTGTCCAAAGAGCTATGAAAGTTGGGAATCAGTATAATGGACGGGGTAAGAAACACCACTATTAGAGCCAGAACAGGAGTGTCGGACATCATCGGAAGAGTGGCAGCGCTAAAATGGCATGCCGCTCGCAGCCCTGATGATAGATGAACTGCAACCCGAAACCCAGGACGTCCTCAACTTCGATGGAGGGACGACATTGGATGCGTGTTGCGATGGAGGAGGCCTACGCCCAGGAGTGAACGGATATGAATTGTATATGTATGAATGTTTTATGCAAATGTGATATAGTATATTTATTTGTTTTTTTAATTTCACTTAAAATATTAAGAAAAAAAATTAAGACTGGACGTTTAATGGTTTAAACATAAAGCTGAAAAAGATAAATATTAACTTTTTTTTGGGTGGCATCTTTAGGGTAACGTTTGAACTATACTATATTATTTAATCATAACGCGCTTTTGCACAGCTACGTTTAAGACCAATTGGCATCAAAAACTCATTTCAGACTTTTTGTAAACTTGCCACCTTGGTAATGTCCAGCCTTCAATTGTTCAATTCACATTAGTATTATTCAAGTTCACAGCAAGTTTGCTTGGATTAAAAAAATGTTTTAAAGATATGAACTGAATTAGGATACACACATTCTTGCACCTATACACATGTCATTTTATCCAATAAAATAATTGATATTGAACTTTAATTGTATTTCTTTAATATATATTGGGTGTACTTATATACTCCAATCTAGCAATAGCGAAGCGTTGCCGGGTCAGCTAGTAATTAAATAAAACTATGTTTTTTAACTACTTCTACTTTTGTCTTTATTTCGACAGCGACCGGTTTCGCCAGGCTCGCTGGCATCGACAGACTGGTAATATAATAATAAAGACAAAGAGAGAGATAAAGATAAAGACAAAAAAATAAAGCCAAAAGTGGAAATAGTGAAAAAACATCGTTTTATTTAAATATAATTTAAAATGAACTTCCATCAAGAAATTTCAGTAAAATCATGTTATTTGTATGTTTGATTTATCAATGTATTTCCTATAAACTATGATATAATACAATTTATTATAGAAAATAAATGTTTTTATTAGTGTCAATTATCTAGTACGGTCATACAACGATAATAAAGTAATTAGAAAAGTAAAGATCATTCACACTTATATCGACAGTCCGTTTCTGGTTATAAATTTGTTTTCAGGGGCGTGTTGCTATGATACTTTTGCGACATAGCATGTACGAGAAAAGCTTTCGGTAAAATTAATATTGCTCCGCGGCTCTGGTAATCTGGGAAACACACAACATGTGATCACAGATTATGTGAACTAATCTGCGTAATTTGATTTTAAATTTTCAATATTCAGAGACTGTAACCTGTGATTACTCGTATCACTTCGGAGGTCGACGTATTTTGTAATAGTGTAGCTCTCCTGCGGGAAGGACTTTCTTTATAAAAGTCTTCAACCATCTAACCATCACGCCGTGTCCCTGAAAGGGTAGGCAGAAATAATGGACCGCCTTACTGTTATGTCTTGACATACATCTCTCGATTCCTCTACACTTATACATCGTGTCATGTACGTACGTCGATTTATTAGACTCCTCACGTGACCGGCATTTAATATTTGGTTGATTTGATACACGAGTATTATACTCGTAATATCATGTAACATCGTGGTCACATCTACGCCGAAATGTTGCTCCGATCATTTTCTTAAAATTTCACTCGTTCAAATGAAAAACATCAATGTCTCCAAAATGCTTGTTGTAGTTGTCACAGATTCGATACAATGCCGCTCTCTGAGCGTAGTTAGTGCGATAAACAGGAAGATGGAAAACTTGGCTCGCAGTGTGTCTCGTGCGAGACATGGGGGTATTGAGTGGGGATATATACTCAATACGCAGGCAATTGTGATTCATGCCATACATGGAATATCGAAACACGGCAAACATAATTTTAAATCTACGCCACGCTACAAAGCATGCAATCTGCGCATGCTTAAATACATAATTCGACATCAGCGCCATCTATGATAAACAAACGTAACTATGAATTATTCTCTGAAGGTCAATTATTCATGAACTTCCCATAAGATGTGAACAGTCACCAAGTGGGTCCAATTGTGAATTGAATCAAAACCATCCAGATACCCACCAAATACACACACAAAATTTGGTACACACACAAACCGTTTAGAAAAAGTTCAACTACATACCCTGAAGGACGAGGTTAAGGCAGCAGGCCTCACTTGGGATGATGTTAAGTATCAGGCATGCGATAGAGTCGGGTGGAGAAGATTCCTTGAGGCCCTATGCACCACGGAGGTGTGACAGGATCAAAAGAAAAAGAAGATATAAAGATAATAATTTATACACAGTTCAATTAAATATAAAAAGACTTGAATAACGAATAAGAAAAATATCGTTAATAATTTCGTTAGAAAGTTTTAATTATAACAAAATGAACATCAATAAAAATATATTTAAAAACTTATTCAAAGGAAATCATTGAAGTGAAATTGAACTTTCTAACTATCATAATTTACTTTTTTAAATCGACTCGCAACCGGGAACTCCCGCGTTTTAATATGGCAAAAGTTGGAATGAAAGCAAAGCTACAAGAAATCAGAAAGTTTGTAGAATACTGCAGCCAATCTCCATTCCCTGTCCTTTGATCAAAACATTTCATCGAAGTCAGAGCTTAATTGGCTCGACATTTTTCTTCCTGGGGTCTTACACTGCTCTATGGGTAGATGTAACGGCGAACTTTGTAAAACTGTCTTCTTTGATAGTTATTTTTCATATTTACGTTACCTTCAGTTTTTTTATTCGCTTGAGTTTTCCACCTTTAAAATGATTTCAATATTTTTTCCAAGAGCTTTATAACAAGTTCCTTTATGCAAAATATTCTTTTACAAGAACATTTTGTTCTGGATAACTGACTTACAAACTAACTAACGAACTACATAACCATCACGCCGTTTTCCCGGAAGGGTAGGCAGAGAGGATGGACCGTCATACCGTTTTGTCCTGACATATCTCTTTAGCTTCCTCCACATTCATACATAACATGCACGTTCCTCGATTTTTCCGACTCCAAATGTGGCCGTCGATGGGTCGGCTCTCGAAGTGGTACAATAATATACATATCTTGGCCAAATCATACAATTAGGACGAAACAATTTCGAGAAAGAAGCCGACCGAAGAATTCAGTTGGGTTGGGCGGCTTTTGGATAATTACGCCATGTTCTCACTTCCAAAATACCACAATGCCTCAAGACTAAAGTCTTCAACCAGTGCGTCTTGCCAGTCATGACGTACGGAGCCGAGACGTGGACACCGACAAAAGGTCTAGTCTACAGATTCAAGGTCGCCCAGCGCGCCATGAATGGAAATCATTGAGATGATACTTAAATATTAGACATATGGTAGATATGAGACATGGAGATGAAACATTGAGATAAGACATAGATATGAGACATAGAAATGAGACATAGAGATGAAACATAGAGATGAGACATGGAGATGAAACATAGAGATGAGACATAGAGATGAGACATAGAGATGAGACATAGAGATGAGTCATAGAGATGAGACATAGAGATGAGACATAGAGATGAGACATAGAGATGAGACATAGAGATGAGACATAGAGATGAGACATAGAGATGAGACATAGAGATGAGACCTAGAGATGAGACATAGAGATGAGACATAGAGATGAGACATAGAGATGAGACATAGAGATGAGACATAGAGATGAGACATAGAGATGAGACATAGAGATGAGACATAGAGATGAGACATAGAGATGAGACATAGAGATGAGACATAGAGATGAGACATAGAGATGAGACATAGAGATGAGACATAGAGATGAGACATAGACAAGGTGTAGGCACGACTGGTAACTTAGTTTGTCCTTTCCTTTGTTATTCTAATAGCTGCGAGTTTAAATAAGCACTTTAATAAATTTCATAGGGAGTTAATTACTCAAATAAATCATTAATTAATTTGAACAACAATATAATAGCTGATTTTTGTAATATTTTTAGAATAAAAATAAATCGTAACTCATTTTCGTATTGTTGTACTAAATTATGGAGAAAACTTGAGCAAACAAACTAAACACTAAACATCTCTAGAAATCTTGAAAACAATCAACAAATTTGTACTTAATCAAAACTTTCGTTTGACATAATTTCAGCGAGTTAACATTTTAACATTATTATAAAGGACTGAAACGTAATGAGAAAATCCGTTGAATTCTCTAAGAAGATGGAGAATGTATCTCTCAAGTCTGCTGCCTTCGTATTTTCAAACCGTTTTTTTTTTTAATTATTAGAACTTTATGTTTTGATTTTGTTTCAAATATATAAATTTATTAGTAAGTGCTTAACGGTGTTGAATGTACGATTCAGTCTCTCTACGAAATTGTTAATATCTAGAAAATTAAATTAATGTTTCGCCTTTGTAAGGCATTATCTATCTCTAAAAAATTCTACAATCCATTTGCTAATGCCTCGGAATGGCGAAACATTAATATAATTTTCTAAACGTTGATCTTCTTCTTCTTCAAGTGCCTTGTCGGGCCTCTCAACCTCAGTGAACCTGTCCCTGTTCTGCGTTGCTCAGGACAGCTCATTTACGCTTCAGATGCCGGTACACTTCCTTACGTTTCGCAGCCAAGACATCTGTCTTCTACCGGGCCCTCGGCGTCCCTTAACTTTCCCTCCAATATCAGTTGGAGAAGGTGGTACTTTTCCCCACGCAGTACATGACTCAGATGTGAAATCTTCCGAACCTTGATAGTTGACAACAGCTCCCTGTCAAATCTAGCTCGCCTCAAGACTTCGGTATTGGTAACCGTGTCTGCCCAGGGTATTCTGAGCATACGGTGATAGAGCCGCATTTCAAATGCTTATATTCATTGAGTTGACTTTAAGGATCCACGTTTCACATCCATACAATAAAACAGACCACACATAGCATTTGATCATTCTTTGGCGGAGTTTCAAATTTATGTTATCATTGCAGAGGAGTGAATTCATTTTATTAAATGTAGCTCTTGCTGCCTCAATTCTGTTAAAAAAATATTGATAATGGGAAAGAATGAATGAAGAAATAATGGTAAAAAAACTATATGTTAATGACGTAAACGATTAAAGAATAGAGAAACATCGAAGAAAACGTGGCACGATAAAAAAAATAAATATTGAATATCCACGTGAGGAGTCGAAGAAATCGGCGTGCGTGCATCACACAGTGTATGAATATTGAGGAATCAAAAGAAGTATATTAGGAAAGAACAGTGGGGTGGTCCAATTTTTCTACCTACCCCTTTAGAAAGATGGTGTGTTGGTTGGTTAGTTAGTTAGAGATTGATAATGCCTTAGAAAGGAGAAACATATGATTCCCATAAACTTAACTTATATATTTGTATAAATTATTGAATATTTTCTTTAATTTATTTCTAAAAAATAAAACAAAATTCATCCCTCTTAAGACTCGAAAATTACATTAACATCTTCTTGTGTGAGAAGTCATTAAGGTTTTATATCAGGGCCGAAGTTTCCGAGTTAGCAGTGACTTTCTTCCTAACGCAATTGCACTAACACAATTAGTGTGTACGCTTTTAGCGGACACTATCAGCCGAGGAGACAGGGGTGAGATGAGGATGGGGCACTTCTTACTATTTAATAAAACTTCCTTTTACAAAACTAAAATCATGCATTTTTATTCTTCTTCTGGTACCGGGTCAAGTTCCCCCAACATTGGCGATCACTGCTGCGTAAGCATCTATGTCCAGTGCTACTTGGAATAGATTTTTAACTCTGCACATTCCTTCAGGCAGTTGTCACACTCCTCTGACAACTGCCTTCTGCCAACTCCCCACACATGATTATTATTATTTTGTTGAATCGCTCTTTATGATGCCGTGAGTAAAATCGATGTTAAGGGTATTATAGCTATCAAAGTGATTCTCGTAACACGTGATAGGTAGCTAATCTATCGCCACTTTATTATCACGTGAATTCTACACCAAAACAAAGACAGTGTGACAATTACGCTGCCCTCGCCGGGAATCGAACCCGGAACCTTCGGGGTGGCATAGAGGATTCCCACCGCTTACCCGAAGCTGTCATAGGCGAACGGCGCCTTTCGTCAGCTTCGCTCATTCAATCCCTAGGCCCGTCCTTCGTCCATGCGGGACTTACATTAGAAAAATAAAAGTATAAAATAAATCAAGAGGGACCAGGCCACATTTAATCTACTAATATTTCCCTCAATGTCCCGCCGGGTGGCAGTCAATGCACTTACCACTCGGCCACGAAGGTCGTCGATCATCAGCCGAAGAAAGCGGTATTTTTCTCTCCTTAGCACACGATCCGCCACCCTTCTGGTCCATCTATCGTCTATCAATAAGCATCATCAGAAGGGTGGTGGAGTGGAGACCCTGCGAAGATAAAATAAACCGAGGGAGCCCCCCACACGATGGTCCGATGATATTCGAAGAATAGCTGGGGATTGGATGCGAAAGACACAAGAATGGAGTACGTGGAGAAATATGGGGGAGGCCTATGTTCAGCAGTGGACGACAAGGGCTGTCTTAGTAAGTAAGTTAGTAGCACAAGATCCAAATACATATAAATACCTTTCTTACCTGCACATACGATGACAGCTCTCTATTGACTCCGGCTCTCTGTAGTACGTCTGCATTACTGACCTTATTTGTCCACGGTATACGGAGCATTTTGCAGTATATCCACATCTTAAAAGCTTGACGTTATTTAAATACTTATATAGTATTCATTTTCTTTGTAAACATGGTATTTATAAATTTAACTAATTCCAGGTAATACAAATTGCCGTTCACAATGGAGTTTTAGTACCAACCCTAATATATGGAAGTGAAGCATGCAATTGGCAGAAGAAGGATGAGAGCAGAATAAATGCGGTAGAGAATCCATAAGACGTATGTGTGGTAAAACGATGTACTCTAGAATTTTAAATGCTGATGAATGTAAGAAATGTAGAGCGAAAGAACCATCTCTCATGCGTTCCGAACCATCTCTCATGCGTTCCTGGTATTATATATTCCTTATGTTTTACCTGTTCTCAATAGATGCCGTAAACTATAAAAAATGTTTGTAATGTCTTTTGAGAAAATAAACTGATTTGATTTGATTTGATTTGATTATGAACAAAATTATCAAAGAATCACTGCATTGGTTTGGACATATGGAACATATGGATGAATGAAGAATGGTTAAGAAAGTACACGTTAACGGAGTGAATGGAATACGGAGTCGTGGAAGACCAAGGAAAACTTGGTATGATCAAATTAATCAAATTTTATAGCTCGGCCATGTAAGAAGTCGGTAGAATAGACGTTCTGTATGACTTGCTGTATGAATGTGGAGGAAGCAAGAGACGTGTGTCAGGATCGAGTAGTGTGACGGTTCATTCTCTCTACCTACTACTTTGGAGAAACAGCGTGATTGTTTGTTGTTGTTGTTGTGTGGGTAATACTTTCCTGTATTGGTTGATTCCTTAATTGTTTTTAAGAATGTTTATGTTTTGTAACGGCCACTTCAAACACCTTAATTATCGAATTCCGATAAAACCACCTTACCTATTTGAACGTACGTGATACGTTCACTTTGACTGTACCATTCTACGATATCCCGTATCACGTACGGGCTTGAGAAAAAGTAATGTACCTAAAATGTACAGTTTTAGGGATACGCGCGTGTGCCATCAAAACTTGAGCACAAGTCTTCATAAATATGAAAGTTTTACAAGGGGCAGGCGAAGTGTGCGGCCGAATATTTGACGTTTCGTAATTTAAAAAAATAAAATTAGTATATAATTTAATTTCATTAATTAAAAAGCTGCTTGTTTTTTGCACGTTTCTCGGAAAATAACCCAAAGGTAGAGCGGTTAACTCGTGTATAAAACAACGACGCGTTTGATTTTCGCTATATTTGATAATGCCTCAGACAAGCGAAATATGTCATTCACATAAAATATAATAAAATAATTGCTTTATATGGTATTTTACATCATTGTTCAAGAAACAACAAATAATATGGAATTGTACATTATTATTCAAGTAAGAATAAATTAATTTTTAAACAGCATTTTTTTATGTATCTTCGTACAAAATAAAGATAAGAGAAAAAGAAACCATGAATGTGCCCCGATGTACCCCGTAATCCTCTATATATTCCAAATAGTATGTGGAGGCTAAGCGGAGCTGACTCCCGCCTACCCCAAACGTGTCTTTAATACATTAATGGCCGTTAAGTTGTTTACCAAGAGTTGGGGGCGAGGGCGAGGGTTGCAGGGTGGAGGGACGAATAGATAATGGACTTAGTTACGGAGAAAATAACACAAAAATAGCTGATATTGTTCAAAATTGATAGGTTCATTACGGCTAATTGAAAATAGTTGGATCTCTAGAGCGTCATTTCCTTTAGTTTAACGTGGGCCATAAATTTGTATTTAGCTTACATATACGATGTATGAAGCGGTAAAATTATTATTTTCATACAAAGTTTGAGTAATCTTCAAATTAAATCATAATTATTTTTTGATACATGGATTAATCTTAATAACAAGTAGTTTGAAACTAGGATTTTTTAACTTATCACAATTCTGATTGATAAATAATCCGCAAAGAGTTTAAAAAAAAAATTTTTTTAATACGGGTGTGCATGTTTTTTTTTATTATTCATATATAAAAGTGATAAATTTGTTTCTAAAGCTTAATCGCATAATAATGTGTCCTTGTGAATATGATTTAAAAAAATAGGGGTGGGGGATTTATATTCCATAATGCAAATTACGTTTGTGCCTTCGAACGGTTTCGGCAGCTCGCTAAAGCAGAAGATGGCGGCGAGCAGCCAAAACAGGTCGAAGACACAAATATTTGTGGATTTTAGCTTATTATACAGCCAAATGCGATAGCAGGGAGTCAGTTTCCCAAAAGAGGCTTCTCTTACAGGAACAGACATAGAAAGATCTATTCCTTTGTTATTTTTATGCATATCCATTACATGATGTTTGCGGTCATTTGCTCGATTCTAATCCTTTCCATCGAAGGTTGTATTAAGGACAGGATATAATAATTTTCGGCAGTGAATATTCCATTTTAGATTCAATTTAATTGGTGTTATTGATTACATTCCAATGAATTGACACATGTTTTTTGTTGTTCAACAAAAGCTCTATATGTGGAACTATAGTAGAGATTAAATGTAGCGAAGTACCTTCATCTCCGAAGTGTCATATCTCCGATCCTGGGTTTGACAGAATAGGATTTTTCTTATTCAATTTCCGGTTACCTTTGGTGTCGTGAGTACAAATGCCTACAAAGGGGTACATATAGCAAATCACTTTTCGGGAATCAATAAATAAGTATAATTGTATACTGAAAAGAAGTCGACCGAAGAATTCAGTTGGGTTGGACGGCCTTTGGAAAATTTCGTAATGTTCTCACCTCTAAAATTCCACAATGCCTCAAGACTAAAGTCTTCAACCAGAAGAGTCTTCAAAGAACCATTCTTGGAATAATCTTGAGGGACAGATTTAGAAACGAATTTATTTGTCAACAAACCAAGGCTTTGAAGATGGGCGGGCTGAAGTGGCGAAAGGCTGGCCATATCTGTCGGAGAACTGACGGCCGATGGGGGAGATGGGTTCTGGAGTGGAGACCGCGTACAGGATTCCGCAGAGTTGGACGTCCCCCCGCCCGCTGGACCGATGATCTGAAAAGGATTGCTGGACGTGGATGGATGGGAGCGGCAATGGAAAGGTACTTTGGGAAGAGGCCTGCATTCAGCAGTGGATGACAGACGGCTGATGATGATAATGATGTATACTGAAATTGTTTGATCAATTTATTACTCTGTGATAATTTTTGATGGTTGGATATTGTTGGATGGTGAGAGGAGGGTGTTTGAAGAGTGTGGTAAGTTGGGTCTGGCATTTGGATCTGACTACCCGGGTAGGGAGGAGCGTGGAGGGATCGGGGTGGCTTCGGACAGGGGCCGAAGTCTTGGGTGGACACCAAGGGACGGTGACCGAGTGGCCTTGAATGGGGGCCGATTGGTCCTGGGTACGGAACCGAGTTGGGTCGAGAGTCGCCTTGGGTATGGGCCGGTGGTCTTAGGTGGAGATACTCGTATATATGGCAATGGGGTCAAGATGCAGGATGGGATAAGAATGGTGGAAAGGGAATCCAAAAAGCAATAAAATGTTTTTTTACAATAATATTCGTAAACTAAGGGTAGGCAGGCAGGTAGGCAGAGGTAACGAGGGGTAGGCAGAGAGGATGGACCGCCACAGTGTTCTATCACTGACATCACTGACAACTCCGGCACCTCTTCTACATTCACACATCGTGACATGCTAGCTCGTCGATTGTTCCTACTTCGAACATAGTCGCCTTTCAGTAATTGATTAATTTGGTCATGCCATGTCTTCCTTGGCCTTCCTCGACTTCTTTTTCCATTTACAGTACTTGACATATTTATTTAACGATTCTTTCCTCATCCATTCGTTCTTTCTTAATTTTATTTACTTAGATATTCTATCATAATTTTTTTTCCCACATTCTTCTTAGTGACCTCATTTCTACGGCATTTATCCGAATTTAATCCTTCTTCTGCCAACTCCAACCTTCACTTCCCTATATTAGGGTCCGCACTAGAACTCAATTGTGCGCTACCATCTTTGCTTCAGTATATTTCTATTTGCGTAATGACTTTGAGTGTACCATTTATTTTGTTTCCAGTTCCAAACCTTCTCTCGATATCTTGTTCAATTTTTCATCTCTTGTAAACAGTCATAATCGGAATTAATTTTCTATTATGTTATATACAAGTGTTTTTTTTAAAATCATTTTTATTGAGCATTCTTCCCTTGCTTACTTTAGAATAAGGGTTCACTAGAATGACAACGATTTTATTCCTAAGTACGCAATTATTTTTCATGTTTATGGTTACATTGTCTCTGAATCTGTGACCACAAAATGAATTTGACACAAAGCAATTTGACTCGGACACATGGAGCCTTTCGAAGAAAAAATGAAGTTGTTTGAACGTTAAAACTGTCCTTAAATGTAAGGGCCTTTTTCACTGAACTGAATGACACTGAAGATGATCACAAGACACCGATATATCGCGTGAAGAACACTAGAATATAGGAGATATGTGATGCTCCTTAGTATCGCATATCCTTATATTAGAAGATGGAGTACATAGAAGGGAGAACGGGTTTCTTTCTCTGGTCTCAATCTAAAGATTGGTCTGCAGCAAGGCGAGGCATCTCCTTTTCCACTCCGCTCGGTCCTCGGCAACTCTCTTCTCCGCATAAGAGGTGCACCCCATATCTCGGCAAACCTGGTCTAGGTACTCCTGGCGAGGTCGTCCTCTGCTAATTGATCCCTCGACCATTCCCTCCAAAACATCATACAGGAAACATTCTTATCATTTTATTATGTAATCTTATTTTAAGAAAAACAGATATAACTTCTAAATATATTGCAAATTATTTATTGACCTGTGATATATTACATGCAATAGATTATGAGAACTCAATATATCAATATATCTAGTAAATAATATGCAAACGAAATTTAAATTATATTTTGTAAAAATTTGGAAATTGAAAATAGTATGTAATGATTATCCTCACGTTATCGCCTAAACCAAAGGCAATTAAAAATAATCAATTCATTTATTGTTTATTGAACATTGATATAAAACTCCATATTAAATAATTAATACGAAAAAAATTAATTTTCCTAGAAGTTTCACTATTTTTTATAGGAATGACATTAGTAAGGCGAAACGTGCAGTTCTCATAAAATAAAATTATTCTTCTAGAAAGCAGATGTTTTCATTCGTATTAATTTATAAAAAAAAAAAAAAAACAGTTTTTTCGTGATTTGTTTGAATTGATTTCAAATCGTTACAAAAAAAATCACTTACATGGTATCCTAAATGTGTTTTTTAATAGTGCGTAAATTGAAACATATAATTTCTATGAAATAAAATGATTCTTCTAGAAAACAGACGTTTACGTTCGTATTCATAAAAAAATCTGATTTATCGTGATGACTTCAAAGCATTTCACACAAAAATCACTTAAAGCTCTTCCAACTACATCATTCCTCCTCGATGCCACGCGCGGTACGTACCGGCTCTTTTCATATTTTTCCGGAAAGCTCGCTACAGTCTATTGTTTGTCTTCCAATAAGGCGTTAGTGCGGCCCCAGGGGTGTTCCGCAAGGACTGTTCGAGGGCTCTCCAGACCCTTGGGCGAGGGGTGGCGCAAGGGTTGAGATGGGTAGCTGTGAGACCACTTGTACTTCATGTATTTATTTTCATTTTCATCTGAAAATTTGTCTCTTATTAAAATTGTCTTTTTCATATTTTGGATTTACGCGATATTGATAATGTTATTTTCTAATTTATTATTAATAATTCATCATAACCACTTATTTACTTAAACAAAAATGTGCGGATATTCCGTTTATGATAGAGTTTCGAATGATAATATAAGAATTTTCATATGTGCAAACCATCTTAATGATCCTTTCATTATTGTGTTCATAACACCGTCATTCGCACCGCATTCACTTATTATATTTTCATTCGACACTATCATACACTGAGTATGCACACATTCGTCAAAAAATCTCAGTTCTACTGCATTAATTCTACTTACATCCCTCTTTTGCTAGTTCCACGCTTCGCTTCCATATATAAGGGTCGGTAGAAGAACACTATTGTGCACTGCCATTCTAGCTTTTTGTTTGCGGTGACAACTTTAAAAGCACCATTCATTTTGTTGCCTGCTCCCAACCTTTTTTAAATATTCCACTCCACTTGCCCATCTTTTGTAAACATACTACCTGAATACACATCTACTTGCTCCAAATTTTAACCGTTCACGCTAATGTTGCAGACTGTCATGATTTCTTCATTTTCAAAAATCATTACCTTGGATTTATTAACATTCATCATCAGATCATTTCGTATGCATACCTCATACATACTATTCACCAGAACTTGTAGTTCATGCTCGTTGTCTGCAAGTAGAACAGCGACATCCGCATACAAGAGACAGCTTACTGACACTCCGCTCATTTTGGCACCTACATCTTTCTTTTACATTTTCTTCCACTCCACTCTATTTTGGGCTTTTTTGCCACATTCTACCCGCGACAGGGATGATATCGTCGGCTCATCATTTTTGCGGTCGGCCCACTTCTCTTTTTCTATCCCATGGTCTCCATTTGAGGGCTCTGGGTGCCCATTGCTCTGTTCCCTGTCTGGCGACATGACCACTGCAATTTCTGCTTAGCCACAAGGTCTTTTATGTCTATGACTTTTGTTCGGTGTCTTATTTCTTCATTTCTTATTTTGTCTTTTAGACATTTGGGAGATGTGGTGAGAGTTAAAAGCAGTGGAGGTTTCAGCGTTTATTGAAGATCACAAGTAATGAGTAATCATACGTTAACAGTATTATGTACTCGTGATGGAGCGTGCGCCTGGACGTCGATAGCAGCTGGGGTTGATGACTCGCTGGGCAGTAGCGTCGGTCGGCTGGAGCGAAGACTCGTCAGAAGTTACGTGGCGTAGCAGTGTAGACAGTAGCGTGGCTCGGTGGTAGAGTCGGAGGTTTCTCGTACGTAGACTTGATGGTGTAGACTCGTGTCGGTTAGTCGCAAGAAGGAATACTGTCCATGGTGGTCGGATGTACCGCTTTTATATGCTTTGCTTTCCTTTTCACACGATGCTCTGCTTTAGTGACCTTGTGACCTGTGTGAATAAATCTGGGCCCCGATTCATCACTTTTGATAAGTAGGTCCTTAGTCAGGCGTTTTCGGTTATTCGTGTAATATATTTCATCATGAAATATGCTGATTCAGCCGTCGAAGTCCACTTATATGGGTTATGCATTTAACCCTGACAGACATACGAGTACGCCTAACATTTGTCTTTCCATGGACCATTGCGCGCATTTTAGTTTACTCCAAGAAACAATAAATAACGATTTTTTTTCTATCCTTACCTATCGTGAGGTCGTTTGAGTTTGTTTTATACAAAATGTGTGTAGTGTTAACTAAACGCAGCATATGTATGTATATGAAAGGTTCTCCCCTAGCCGTGTATGCAACACTTTTAAAGACTCAGACTGTACTCGTTATGAGCAAAGCAAAAATCAGCGAAGCGAATCCCTGAGCTTGCTTTGATACTTGATTAGTCTTTCGAAATAAATATTTACATTCGTATCTTACTCCGTTAGCCGTGGTTCATTGGTTAGGAATTAGTCGGCGTGCTCATTGAAGTAAATTATTTCTTAGAACCAACTTCAGTCTGGTGGGCATGAATATTTATTTTCTATGAATGTGACCCATGGCAGGGCCGGAATATCCTATTAACGTAGCTCCTTAAAGATTATTTCGTGTTTCTTCTATATGTTCATATTCGTCTTCAATTTGTTTTGTAGATTCATATACTGCATTCCTCCCACTGCATTCCTCTTGGGCATGCTGGGGACCAATAGTTTACAGATAAGAAGGGATGGGTGCACATTTACCCATTTCTTCAGACTTATCAGGGGATTCTTTGAGAACTCCGTCATCTTGGAGGCTATCCATCTTTATGTTCCGGATGGCTATCTTCGACAGCGTCAGCACAGACTGTTTTATCTCCCAGCATGCAGAACCAACCTGCCTCTGGTGATGCCGGTGGGGAGAGCAATCAAACTGCTGAACATGATCGCTTCGGAGATCGATGTCTTTCATATTCGTGAAAGTACATTCAGAAGACAAATACTCTTGACTTTGGAGAGTATTTTGTATTCCTAATGTCGAACCATCTCTCATGCGTTCCTGGTATTATATATTCCTTATGTTTTACCTGTTCTCAATAGATGCCTTAAACTATAAAAAATGTTTGTAATGTCTTTTGAGAAAATAAACTGATTTGATTTGTAAGTGCATTGACTGCCACCCCGAAGGTTCGGAGTTCAATTCCCGGCGAGGGCAATGTGATTTTCACACTGTCTTTGGTCTGGTGTAGAATTCACGGGACAATAAAATGGCGATAGATTAGCTACCTATTACATGTCATGAGAATTACTTGATAGCTCTAACCCTTTACATCAATTTGGCTCATGCTGTCATGATGTAAAGAGCGATTCAACAAAATAATAATAATAAAATTATTCATATTCACATTTAAAAGATTTTTTAAACTTAATTACACAGTAATTTTTTAATCAGCTATGGAAAGAGCCATGTTAGGAAAAAGCCTAAGAGATAGAGACAGAAACGATACGGTGAGAGAAAAAACAATGGTCACTGACATCATCCACCGGGTGGCGACTTTAAAATAGCAATGGGCAGGTCACGTAGCCAGAAGCTCAGATGAAAAATGGACAAGAAGACTGCTGACTTGGAGACCGTGGAGAGAAGTGCAGGGCGACCGCAACTACGGTGGAAGGATGGTGTTGCAACATCCATCCTATCCGCGTGGTCTCTTCAGTAGCACCGTCTTTTTTATCATTTTATAAACTCCGTTAGTATCTACATAAATGTTTACATCGTTCTACCGATGATAAAAGTGAAAAACCTCAAAAGAATGTCGAGAAAAATGAACTCAAAAGTAAAATAAAACTTTTTTAATTCAAAGAAAAATTATTTATTTACTTGAGATTTTTATAGACATTTCTGGTTGCTGTAATTGAGTTGAATGAATTTAATTATTCATTTCATTTGATCTTCTTCTTAAAGTGCCCTGTCAGGTCCCCCCGACGTTGGTGATTATTCTGGTAAACTCTTCCCTATCCTGCGCTGTCCGGAATAGCTCCTCCACAGTTCCGATTCCCGTCCATTCCCTCACATTGCGCAGCCAAGAGATCTGCCTTCTCCCTGCTTCTCTGCGGCCCTCTATTTTTCCCTTCAAAATTAGATGCAGCAGGTGATATTTTTCTCCTCGTAGAATGTGACCCAGATATGAAATCTTGCGGACTTTGATCAATGTCAGCAGCTATCTATTTACTCCTGCACGATTCAAGACTTCTATGTTCGTCACTCTGTCTGTCCATGGGATCCTGAACATTCTTCGGTGAAGCCATCCTGAAGCCATCCTCAGAAATCCTGAGTGATGTAGATCTGTTCGTCCCTGATAATTATCTTCGACGAAGGGGCCATTGATTGTTTTATCTCCCACGATGCAGAACCAACCTGCCAATGGTTATGCCGGTAGGTAAAGCAATATAAAGATATTGGCAAAGATATTTAAGCAAAGGCTTAACCGTATCACCTCGGAGTTTGAATATTTTGTGATAGTTTGGCTCATCTGAGGGAAGTACTATCTTTATTATAATTGTATGGTATATTTATTTTATTAATTTGTCATACATCTTATGTTTCTCGCTCTTTTTATTCTTTTATGTATTACTTATTATTGTGTACCTCTAACTTGTATCTTTAGTATATTGGAAAAAAAATCTGTAAAACTTTAGATATGTTAAAAATAAATAAATGAAGTTAAGCCATATTTCAAATGCCTCTAAGCGGTTCATTGTATTTATTATCATTTGATAATGCCTTTGAAAGGCAAAACATGCGATTCCCATAAATTATAATTAAATTCTTTGAAAACAGAAGTTTTCATTCGTATAAATAAACGATACATGTTATATGAAAGGTCTTTTTTAGTCGCTGATTTAAATCCAGTACTGTTGAATTCTAGCAATTAATCGAACATACGGGCCTGAGTATTACATAAGTATTCTGGGACCAGCTAGTGTGGGTGTGTACATGGACAAACAGGAGAATCTCAGCCCGAGTACTAAACTCATTAACCTTTACTGCTCACATCAAAGAAGTGTCCTTTCGCATAGAAGACATATGTACCTAGCCGTTACGTCATTACCCATGTCCACAGAAGTGTGGAGAGCGGAATATGAACATTTACATGCAAATAGCTGTAGTTTGAAATCAAAACTTTGCTTCCAGTCGGGTGTTCGAGGTTAATAAGATTTATTTAATGGCGCCACGCTGAAATCTCTGAACAAATTTTAAACTTTGGGGTCCGAAAAGCATATGTTGTTTATAGTACTTATTTTTATATAACATAATTTATTTCAAGGATTAATTTTATCTCAATAGAGACGAATATGCAAACTGGAAACTGAATATGGTGAGCGAGGTCTTTACAGGACTTATGACTTGTCATTGGTTGGGTTAAGCGCGCGTATTATGTAAATTACAACATTCCCCATTCCACCTTTCTTATAACCACCATGTCTGACAATTTTTTGGAAGTTGTATAAATGTTAATATCCAACACCACAATTCACATGTCAGTTTCAATGCGCCATCTATGAAGATTAGATTTAAGCATTAAGCAGAAGATCTTTATAATGCAATGTGAAGGCTACTACCTATTAATGATGTAAATGGGGTACGAAGTCGAGGCAGACCGAGGAAAATATGGCATGACCAAATTAATCAAATTTTAAAAGGTTGGTCATGTTAGAAGTCGGAAGAATTGACGTGCGTGTTTGACTCGTTGTATGAATGTGGAGGAAGGTAGAGAGATTTGCCAGGATAGAGTAGTGTGGCGGTCCATTCTCTCTGCCTACCTCTGCGGGGAAACAGCGTGATGGTTTATTTGTTTGTTTGTTTAATTTATTTATGTATGGAAGCGAAACATGGAACTGGAAAAAGAAGGATGAAAGTAGAATAAATGCAGTAGAAATGAGATCACTTAGATCAGATGTTCCCAAACTTTTTTGTCCCGTAGACCCCTTGCTGATTTTTTATAATTCGTGTAGACCCCCTGCTTTCCGAATTGATTGCAAAAAAATGGTCGCTGCCGCTGTCAACCTAAAAAAAAGAGATCGCCGAATTCTCTGCTTACTTACCGGAAAAGGCTGCCGAAAATTTCGATATTCGTTTTACGTTTCAATATTCGACCCATCATGACGTATGCTGTAGAGACACTGTGCGAATTAAGAGACACTGTGCGAATTAAGAGACACTTAGTGCGAATTAAGAGACACAGAATTAGAGACACTGTGCGAATTAAGAGACATCGGAGATGAAGGTCCTAAGATCAATTACTGGAAAAACCCTACAAGATCGTGTCCGCAACGTAGACATAAGAACAACTTGCGAAATAGAGGATATCGTTCAGTGGAGTAGATCCAGAAGAAGATACTGGAGGGACCATGTAGCCCGAATGGATGGTGACAGACTTCCATATACAGCCGCTTATGAAATCCCCTCCGGACACCGCCCACCTGGATGACCGCCGAAGAGATGGAGAGACAGGTGGATCTCATCATCCGAGGATATATGATTTCTGTATCACAGATCGTCAGATCTATTAAAAGAAGAAGAAGAAGAAGAATACGGCTTCAATTTACTTGAACCATCTCGTGGACCCCCAATTTTTTTTTGCAACTGTCGTAGACCCCCAATTTTTTTTGCAACTGTCGTAAGCCCCCTGCAAGTTGTCGTGGACCCCTGGGGGTCTGTATAGACCACTTTGGGAATCACTGACTTAGATGAATGTGTGATACTCTGTGTATGATAGAGTGTCGAATGAAAATATAAGAAGGGAATGCGGTGCGAATGATGATGTTATGAACAAAATAATGAAAGGTTTATTAAGATGGTTTGGACATATGGAAAGAATGAATGAAGAAAGAATGGTATAAAATTATAAGTTTGCGATGTAAACGGAACCAGAAATAGAGGAAGACCGAGGAAAACGTGGCACGATCAAATAATTCAAATATTGAATGTCGGCCATGTGAGGAGTTAGAGAAATTGACGCGCTTGCATAACACGATGTATGAATGTTGAGGAAGCGAGAGAAATATGTGAGGAAAGAAAAGTGTGGCAGTCCATTCTTTCTGAATACCCTTTCGGGGAGACGGCGTGATGGTTATGGTTCGTTAATTAATTAATTTATTTTAATTTTATTTATAATAAATAATGCATTGTTTTGGCGAAAACAATTTGATATATTAATATTATTAACTGTTTAATTAAATCACTGTTTTAAAATATCACAATCGAATTAAGTTCTTATAAAATTGTCACGACAGCTATTTCGCTTTAACTTCGCTTCGCTTTATTAAATGACTGTTTGCTTGTATTGAGCGAAACCGGTTGGTTTTGTCAAAAACTCAGTGTTGTAAAAACTAGTATAAGTGTTTTAAAATTATTTTAAATATTTGATTGATTTGATCGTGACACATTTTTATATGTCTTTCTCTATTTTTAGTTCCGTTTACGTCGTTAACATATACTTCCTGTCTTCACTAATTCTTTCTCTTTTATATATAATACAATACATACATGTAAAAAGCAACGAAAAACTATCACATTACATAAAAAGTAACTAACATGAACATCATAAAAAAAACTCAGAATTCTCTTATGTATAAAGCATTTAAAATTATACCGGAGGATGTCAAAAGTGTACAGAGCATAAAAAAATTTAGAATAGAATTAAATAAATATATAAACAAAATGCAACCTTATATTGTAACCTTATCATTATAATTGAATGTTTAATTGTTTTTATTAGAACATGTGTTGTGTACATGTGTACTATTTCAAGTAAATAAATAAAATTAAAAAAAAATTACATGCCCAAGTGGCATCCAAAGAATCAGCAAAGGTGTAAAAGGCGTGCTGCATATATTGATATCGTCACCTGAGAGTAAGAGGGTTCCAACTAACAAAATTTCACATTTGGCTTTTTTTCGTGAAAACTGTTCTTACTAACCTAATCTATACGTACAATTAAAAAAAAACATGTAATAGTATCGTCATTTTCATATTACGAAAATAATCAAGTTCTATCTGATCATTAAAAACACACGATTCACTTAATAAAAATTAATTTAAACTTAGAACTTTATTATTCCAACTGTTGCCAGACAAAATTTACACGTTTCTCGGTAAAAGGATCTCTGGAAATTGGAATAAAACCCTTTAATTCCAAGATACACACCGAAACCCACAAAACTTTGACTTCATTTTTCTCAGCTTTTTACTTTTGTCAGTTGGAACCTTCTTACTTTCAGGTGACGATATATATTATATATATTTTAATTTTAACTATAAAAATATATACACGTGTTTACATATTCTAAAAAAGTTAAATGTAAAAAAAAATTGTAAAATTAAAACAGAATTTTTAATAATATTATTCTCGGAAATAAAACATTTTGTAAGTAATCGATTTTAAATCATAAATTACCCTTTTGAAAATATTTTTTAAAATACAATGATTTTTTAAATAAAAGTGTTATCTATTTTATTTTAAAACTAAGTTTTATTATGGGTTGCTAATTGGTTATAAAATATTATTCTGAACTGAAAGCAAACAAAAAAATAATTAATTATTTGTTATCCGCACTTGGCTATTCAAATAGGATTCTAAACTGTTTAACATGTTAAAGGCAAGTTCCATGAGGTGCCTTTTAAAATTTATGAGTTAACAGAGATTGAAGTAATTTTTCTCGAGCGACATCCAAATTCCCAGTATAAAGCCCTCAAGTTGAACGCTAAAGTACTTAATTAATAACGAAACAATAGGGCGCCAGACGAAAATTAACGAGATATTTTTAATTAAGCGGTAATTGTTTTCTTCTTCTAGGGAAAATCTGAAAACTGGGGGGAGGCGGGTTTTGGATTATTTTTAATTGCCTTCAACGTTTTGGGAAAATTGTTATTTTCGTGGTTTATTTTGATTTTTGTTAAGCGGTAAAAATTCAAAGCAATTTATTTACAAACCAATTGAGGTGTAAGTTCAAATATTGCTTATATAATAAGACGAATGGGAACGGATCGTGAGTTAAATTTTACTTATGATGTAATTAATAACCTTACATTTCTTCCTTATTTCATCGTTTCGTATTTTATCTTACATCGTTTTCTCACACATTATTCTAAGTGATCCCTTTTCTATGGCATTTATCCTTCTTTAACAAGCTCCAAGCTTCACTTTCCTATATAAGAATTATTATGAATAAATGAGGCGTATAGAAACAAAAACGGCAATGTCAGCATCATGTCAGCATCATCAAATTGTTGGTAAACAATGAAAAATGTTTAAATTTAAACCTGTTTAAGGATATACGATGTAACAATTTTTAAATATTAAAACATAACGTGCAGCTATAATTTGAGTAAATTATATTTATACCCGTTGTTTATTTTCCAAGATATCTGCTATTTTATAATTGACATTGCCGTTTTTGTAACAAATTTATTGACACTGTCGGTTTTGTTTTGAATGCAGCATGACAATGCCATGTTTGTTATCAACACCTTTTTCATACGAACGATATTTGTATGGGACACCATCATGAAAAATGCCATTTATCGCATTCTGTTTGGTTCATTTAGTAACTGCCGCTTCTGTTCTGAAAATTTGTTAAAACTACCGGGTTTGTTTCAAATCTGATTTAAAAAAGTCGAAAATGTATGTTTTAATGGCGGATTTGTTTCAAACCAAATGTACACTCCGATTGTAATAAATTTTCTCCATCAAACTGAATATTTAAATCATTTTTTATTTATTTAACGTCTTTGTTTCTATACGCCTCAGATACTGAAGTATACTCGTATGTAGCTATTGTAGAAAAACAAAGTTTGTCTAGTTATCGTGAATAAATCCTGAAGTTTGTCTAGTTATCATGCATACGTATGGAAGTTTGTTTAGTTATTATGAAAGAATACTGAAGTTTGTCTAGTTATTGTGCATACATATTGAAGTTTGTCTAGTAATTGTGAAAAAATACTTAAGTTTGTCTTGTTATTGTGAAAAAAATACTGAAGTTTGTCTAGTTACTGTGAATAAACACTGAAGTGTGTCTAGTTTGTGTGAATAAACACTGAAGATTGTCTAGTATTGTACAAACATAATGAAGTTTGTCTAGTTATTGTGAAAAAATACTAAAGTTTGTCTAGTTATTGAGAATAAATACTGTGAAGTTTGTCTGGTTATTGTGCATACATATTGAAGTTTGTCTAGTTATTGTGAAAAAATACTGAAGTTTGTCTAGTTTCTGTGAATAAATAATGAAGTTCGTGTATTTATTGTAAATAAATTCTGAAGTTTGACTAGTTATTGTAAAAAATACTGATGTTTGTTTAGTTACTGTGAAAAAAAAGGTTTTCTATTATAGTTACTGTGAATAAACACTGAAGTTTGTCTAGTTTGTGTAAATAAATACTGATGATTGTCTAGTAATTATGAAATAATACTGAAGTTTGTCTAGTTATTGTGAGTAAATTCAGAAGTTAGTATACTCGTATTACTGTTAAAATTTAAAACACCGTCATAATATCATAATTTATTTTTATTCACTGAGAGTGTCGCGACAGCTGTTTCGCCAACCGATGTTGGCATCATCAGGTGTTACAATAAACTTCAAACGTCGAGACACTCTCAGCGAATAAAAAGAAATTGTTATATTATAACAGTGTTGTAAATTTTAACAGTAATAATGTTGAAGTATCATAGTGTTTCGGCCAAAACAATGGAAGTACGAGGTCTAGATATTTTGATAAATATTGAAAATTGTCTAGTTATTGAGAAAAAAATACTGAAGTTTGTTTAGACATTGTGAATAAATACTGAAGTTTGTCTAGTTAATATAAAAAAATACTAAATATTGTCTTGTTATTGTGAATTAATACGGAATAGATTGCTGTGATTTTTATTTTATAATACTCCATTATCTGATCTGACATGGTACCGCAAGAAGAATGATAATACTCCATTATAAATTATATTGTAATCGAGATTATTTTGTCGGTTTTATAGAGATTTTTTTCATTTATACATTAAAATACAAATAATTGTTACAAAGGGTATTCTAAAACTAAAATTATATAAGGATGAATTGTATCTCAATAGAGACGAAGATGTAAATTATTTGGAAACAGAATATGGTAGTCGAGGCGTTTACAGGACTTATGACCTGTCATTGGTTGGATTAAGCGATCACTTTATGTTTAACAACATTCACCATTCCGCCCTTCTTACGACACCACGCCCGACAAATTTTTGGAACTTGTAAATGTGCTAATATTTTTTAATAACTTCACTGTTGGTAGGTCTATCTACACTTGCGCCATCTATTACGATAATTTGTAATTAAAAATTATTGACCCGCAGTATTTTTCTACAAGTATTTGTATACATAAAAACAAATTGTAAAATTATATATTTTTATATATTGTATAATACATTAATGAAAAATCAGCTGGGCAGCATTCAAAAATCTTGGTCACATTTTGAAAAAACCGAAAATACCCATCAACTTGAAAAGGAGAGTGTTCAATGCCTGTGTCCTGCCAGTGTTCACTTATGGTTTTGAGACAGTGACAATGTCACAAAAAAGTGCCAACAAGCTAAGAATCACTCAGAGAGCACAGGAGAGAGCCATGTTGGGTATCAGTTTACGGGACAGACTCAGAAATGAGGACATAAGAGTCAGGACAAAGGTTTCCGATGTTATCAAGATGGCCGCAACCCTTAAGTGGCGATGGGCGGGACATGTCACTCAGGATCCAGATGAAAAGTGGACAAGGCGACTGCTGTGCTGGTGGCCAAGGACGGCAAAGCGTGGATTTGGGCGCCCACAGTTGCGTTGGCGCGACGATGTCCGGAGAAGTGCGGGAAGTGCCTGGATGTGGATTGCTCAGAATAGAAGAGAATGGAAAATGCGAGAGGAGGCCTACGTCCAGGAGTGGACGGTCAATACAGGCTTAAGAAGAAGACGAAGAAGAATGGAAAATCTCCGTAAAACTGACGAAATAATCGTGTTTACATTATAAATAATACTGAAGTATTCAAGGAAATGCAGAACTTAATAAATAACTGGAATCGCTTATGAATTGTATAAAGCACAGCGATAATGGAACGTATTTCTAATACGGAGACGGAATGTTAATTGATTTTATAAATTTAAATCCAGAATTGTCGGATAAAATAATAATAAGAGCACGGGCTTACCCAGAGGCATCTGCTTAAATCGTAATTAAGGAATATTCATAGCAAAGAAAATGAAGCTGGGGCCTGGAGTATCCGAGAAATGTTGGACGAAATTCGAAACAAAAGATTTACAATGTTCGGATATCCCCCGAAAGTGGGAAATTGAATTTAAATAATTTTAATAACTGTTCCATTTAAGATAATACGGCCTTTTGAAATATTTGACAGTTTGCGAAATCAGGGAATGTGTTTTAAAGTAAGCGCTTTATATTTTAATTTTCAATAGTATGTCTAGTTATTACGAATGAAAACTGAAGTTTATCTAGTTATTGTGTATTAATGCAGAAGTTTGTCTATATATTGTGAATAAAAACTAATAGATGGCGCTAGTGTAGATTGAACAAAAATATGTGAAGTGTTCCTCAACATATAAGCATATATACAGCTTTCAAAAATTTGGCAGACGTGGTGGTCATAAGAAGGGCAAAATGGGGAATGTTGTATTACATTAAGCAATCGCTTAACCCAACCAATGACAGGTCATAAGTCCTGTAAACGCCTCGACCACCATATTCTGTTTCCAAAATAAAATTTACATCTTCATCTCTATTGAGATAAAATTAATCCTTAAAAATGATTAACCCACAATGGGTTAAATCCAGTATTTGTCTACAAGTATTTGTATATCTTCAAAATGTTGTACAAATACCGAAATTTGTCTAGTGCTTGTGAATAAATGCTGAAGTTTGTCTAGATATTGTGAATAATTACTTAAGTTTGTCATGTTTTTGTAAGTAAATACTGAAGTTTGTCTAGTTATTGTGAACACATACTGAAGTTTGTCTAGATATTGTGAAAAAATACTGAAGCTTGTCTAGTTATTGTGAATAAATGCTGAAATTTGTCTAGATATTGTGAATAAATACTAAAGTTTGTCCAATTATTGTGAACACATACTGAATTTTGACTAGATATTGTGAAAAAAAACTGAAGTTTGTTTAGTTATTGTGAATATGTTAAAGTTTGTCTAGTTCTTCTTCTTCTCCTTACTGTAGATCTCGCGATCTGTTTAGACAGGATATCAAATTTCTGACAAATTTGTTTCGCCTTGTGAGGGCATTTTCACACGTGTAAATCGTGTTTGAGAATGTCCTTGCAAGGCGAAACTGTTTATATAATTTATATATATAAAATCCAAGTAAAACCATTAGGCATTCGTTATTACTATTATAAATTTATAATGGATTTTTACAAAACTAACATCTCAACCATCAATGAGTAATACGTATTTTAACAAAAACTCAATTAAGGTAATCACTTTGGAAAGATTTTATTTACGGTGGAAACTTTAATATTCGATAACTGTAATTTATATTGTTAATGAAGTTACACAAAATCATAAAATCTAGAGCTTCGGGGTATTATTTTTGCTCGCCGGACCATAAACAGAACTTATACTTTGAATTTTCATATCTAACTATTTATTATTCAATAAATCGAAGAAGCTTTATAATTAAACATTAGGTATAATAACAGCGCCGTGAGAATTTTAACGATGAACCCAGAAAGCGCCTAAGTAAATCCATTCATGAATAAACCACTAAATTAATATAATTTAAGCGAATTTTGAAGATAAATAATCAATTTAAACTCGCCACTTGAAACTACATCTTATTTATCTTCTTCTTCTTTGAGTGCCATGTCAGGTCCTCCCGACGTCCAATGAATGAAAAGAAGGATGAAAGTAGAATAATGCAGTAGAAATGAGATCACTTAGACGAACGTGTGTTACTCTGTGTATGATAGAGTCTCAACTGAAAATATAAGAAGTGAATGCGCACGAACAAAATAATGAAAGGATCATTAAGATGGTTTGGACATATGGAAATAATGAATGAAGAAAGAATGGTTATAAAATTATATGTTAACGATGTAAATGGAACAAGAAATGGAGGAAGACCAAGGAAAACATGGCACGATCAAATAAATCAAATATTGAATGTCGGCCACGTGAGGAGTCAGAGAAATCGACGCGCCTGCATGACACGATGTATGAATGTTGGGCAGCGAGAGAAATATGTCAGAAAAGAAAAGTGTGCATTGCATTATTATTGTCTAGCCCTTCGGGGAGACGGTGTGATGGTTGTTTAGTATTTTTTTAAATGAAAAAATAATAACATTGTTTAATTTATCAAAAATCATGGTGAATTCAGACAAAAAATCAAATTAAGAATTGGAAAAAAGTGTAAAAAGTGTAAAAAGTGTAAAAAATGTAAAAAGTGTAAAAAGTGTAAAAAGTGTAAAAAGTGTAAAAAGTGTAAAAAGTGTAAAAAGTGCAAAAAGTGTAAAAAGTTTAAAAGTGTAACAAGTGTAAAATAGTGCAAAAAGTGTAAAAAGTGTAAATAAAAAAATAGAGGTTAACTGAAAAATTATCTGTCTCGTTCTGAGAAAAGCATAATTTAAAAAATTTACATGTTTGCGAATGTCATAAAATTGGGGAACATCCCAGCTATGAAAACGTCGTTTCGTGTTGTATTTTGCAGACGAATACTTCAGCAGGAAAAACTTTTTTAATCCTTAACGAGAAAACTTAAGAAAATTGTTCTTAGGACATGCTACGTTTAGTATTACTTAAATTGTTTGCCGTCTTACGGAAAGTTTGGAAAGGTTGTGAAGACATTATTGTCAAGTTTACGTTGGGGGCGCCCCGTATTTAAATACACACAATACATACGTGCTTGGGAACTTATTCAAACTGAATTTTAAAAATTAGGTTTCGCCGAGTTTAATAACATGCTTGTTTTACTGTGGAATATTTTATGCCCGGGTGACGAAACGAGTTTACATTTTGGCGGAAGTTTTATCACGAAATATTTCAGAAAAATTTAAACATAAACAACTTAATTTAAGTCGGATTTGTTTATAAAATCTTGACGATTGTTATCAGAAGAAGCTTAACAAAAAAATAATAATCTAATGATCTGAAGTCTCTTGATGAAAGTTTATTTAAAAAAAAAATGAAATAAAACGATTTATTTATTTTGTTATAAAATGAATAAATTTCTATATATTTTTTTTATTACATACAGTTTACTTAAATCTATGAACATGTTATGAGCAACGGTAAAAATTAAGCCTATTCTTCTTCTTCTTCTTTTTGTCCTGTAACACCTCCGTGATGCATAGGGCCTCAAGGAACCTTCTCCACCCGACTCTATCGCATGCCTGATGCCTAACATCATCCCAAGTGAGGGCTGCCGCCTTAACCTCGTCCTGCAGAGTTCTTCTCCAGGTGGCTCTAGGTCTACCTCGCTTTCTCTTTCCCCCCATAGGGGACCAGTCTTGTGCACCCTTAGCGATGAAGGCTGGATTCCGTCTCAGAGTGTGACCGATCCACTGCCATTTGCGTCTAACGACTTGTTCTCTAATTGGCTTTTCGCCTAAAATTAAGCCTAAGACGAGTTAAGTCTGTGATCAGTCTTAATAATACAGGTAAGTATTGTAATAGGTTTTTAATGAAAGAATGACACTATTATAAATGAGAATACAAGTATGTTGAGTAATAAAGAAAGGACATAGTTAAAATTAAGAATACAGGTTTAAGATTATTAACGGGAGAAGAACAATTATCAAATCAAGACTACAGGTATATATAGATTATTTAAGAACTACAAAAAGATAACAAAGAACTTATTCAAATCGACATAGAAACAGAAGGTTCGAAAAATCACGTACATTAATACTAATACATAATGTACTTTAGATTAACAATGTGAACATGGCTAACAATTAGCTATTGAACTTAAACTGATTTAAATAATAATAATAATAATTAAGGGTTTGGTAGAGGTCGATACTTTTTAAGTGTAGAAATAAAGGAATCTTGATTTATTCCAAGTCATGACAAGAGTTTGCCAGTCTAGTCATTCTCGGTATAGGTGCATTATATCCATAGTTGGTTTTATGTAGATTTTTAGAATAGTTTAAAATCCCTTAAATTTCAGGTTGGTATATTGAATTTTATACATTTGAGAAGACAGGGTGTATCAAAGTGTGAGTTTATAATTTTGAAAAAGGAGATTAAGTCAATATTCAGTAGTCTTTCCAGGTCGGAGTAGGAAAAGTCTTCTCTATCAAGTCTTAGCATTCTAAACGATGTTTTATTTATTAACTACTTCCACTTGTTGTCTTTATTTCAACAGCGACCGGTTTCGCCAGGCTAGCTGGAATCGACAAACTGGTCTGGACAGACGGACCAGTCCGACGATGCCAGCTAATCTGACAAAATCGGTCGCTATCGAAGTTTCGGTTGCGTGTGTGTGAATATAGAAGTAGCGCGAGAGTTGTGTTAAGATATTATCGTGTGGTAGTTCATCTTTTCTGCCTATCTCCCCGGAGAAACGGCATGACGTTAGTAAGTAAGATAGTTGAAAAATCGCATATTTTGTCTTTTAATTATTATTGTTTGAAAATCGAGATATATGCAGGCATCACGCCGTTTCCCTGGAAGGGTAGGCAGATATGATGGATTACCACACTGTTCTTTGCTGACATATCTCTTGAGCCTTCTCTATTCATACATCGTAACATGTACGCTCGGCGATGTTTCCGACTTTGAATGTGGTCGCCTTTTTTAGTTATTGATTTTTTTGGTGCATAATGCGCAGGAAACTGGAAGACTTCGGAAACATTATGAGAAACAATAAATACAAAGTTATCTTGCTGGGGGAGGGGAGACTGACCCGCGATGCCGGGTCTTGTCTTCCTCCTGCTTGGTTCAATAGCAATATTTGTCTTCTCTTAAATATGTGTAGTAGAAACTTCCTATGATACCTTCCCTATTCAACATATTAAATAAATTTCCTTATTTCTCCTATCCTGCATTTTATCTCCTCCCCCCTCCTGTGCCTCCTGCTGTGCATTATTTATTTTTTATTCTTTCTCTAACATATGTTATTTATGTATCAATTGTGTATTTTCTTTTATTGTTGAGGGAGAGTATCGTAGCATAAATGTGGTCTGGGTCCCCCTTGGTTGCAAATATACATATATTCATATAAGGGACGGGCCTAGGGAGTGCACGAGTGAAGCTGACGAAAGGCTCCGCTGCGCCTATAGCAGCTTCGGGTAAGCGGACGGAGCCCTCTATGGCTCGGCTATATGTAAATACAAAGTGCTGTAACAAATTGACCGAGATTGAAGCTGCTGTATTAAATGCCATGATATTCTGCCCATGATATTTTAGGCCATGATATTCATAGCCATGATATTCTCCAACCTCCGATGGGAAAGAAACAAGAAGAAGAAGAAGAACGTCATTCTATGTTTTCCACGGCCGTCCTCGGTTTATATTCCAGTTTTTCCCGCCCTTTTGAATAAGTAAAATAAGATAAATATGAGATATTATTTTAACAAGAACGCCAGCGTCTTTTTTAACCGCTTTCCCGGTACAGTTTTCACCTGGAGTCTCCAGAGACGTGAATAATAGCAAAATAACAATAAACCATGTGACCGAGCAGTAAGATAGGGAAGTTTTCTTTATTCCATAGATTACGTTGTCTGGTTTCTCTACTTTTCATTTTATCCTTGTCCATTGTCTCGTTGTTCCATGATGTATTATTTAAAAAACTTTTAAAAAGATTTTTCTTCGCTCTACTGACCCTTTTTATAAGTCGAAAAGTTTTGAAAAAGGTTAAAAAAAAATTTCATTGGAAACATAAGTTACCTACTGAAAATACAAAAATTTCAAATTGTGAGATAAATTTTTTCGTATTATATATATATTATATATGATATATTTATATATATGATATTTTGTAAGTTTTTTCGTTTGTAAAAAATTTTGACAGGAAATTTATTTTTCCGTTTTTTAAGGTATCCTTTTTTGAATTTTACTTATGATATGATACAATAATCTGCCTTACATTTCTTCCTTATTTCGTCGTTCGGCATTCTATTATATATCGTTTTCCCGCATATTCTTCTCACTGATCTCATTTTTACGACATTTATCCTACTTTCATCCTTTTTTGCCAGCTCCGAGCTTCACTTCCATAAATAAGGGTTGGCACTAGAACTCCATTATGTACTGCTATATTTGATTTTATTGACATCTTTATATTTGCAATGATAACTTTGAGAGCGCTATTAATTTTGTTCCCAGCACCGACCCTTCATTCGATATCTTTCTCCATTTTTCCATCTCTTGTTAACATGTTTCTCAAATAAATACATTTAGTATCTTGCTCCATTTTTCCGACTTATGCCACAAATCGTCATACATTCTTTTTTTTTCAAATATTATATAGTATATATAAAAGAGATTTATTTATAGGTATACACTATATAGATTTACATACAAATAAAAAATTCTATATAACCGACAAAACAATCGCATTAACATTATAACATACAATATGCAAGTTTGTAAGGAATATTACAAAACTCAGAGAAATTGTTGAATTCAAGTACTTATTTTACATCGATGCCTGCGTTAATGGAGTTTTCAAAAACAAAATTATTTATATACCAATTAACTGAGTAAGAAGTACGAACTGAGTTCCTTCCCGGACGATTTAATTTTAATAAGGTAAGCAAGCACACGTGTAAGCTTTACGAGTATTCGAGGCTCGTGAAAGTACATCGACTCCGAGCTCATATTGCAGAATTATGGAAACTTTCCTGAGACCGTACTCAAGTTGAATATGATACTGATGATGGTTTAGGTTGAGCTGCCTTCCGATAATTATACCATACATTGAAAAATCAATGAACATTTATCTTAAACGGATGGTGTTTGACTGCTGCGTTCTAACGGTGTTATGTTCTTTCTCTTCTTCTTCTTCCTCAGCCTATTCCCTTACACTCCTGGACAAAGGCCTCCTCCATTTGCTTCCATGTCATTCTGTCCTGTGCAGACTTTACCCAGGTTATTCCGACGTGTCTGTTTAGATCATCCTTCTACCGTAGTTGCGGTCGCCCTGCACTTCTCTTCGCTGTCCACGGTCTCCCAGTCAGCAGTCTTCTTGTCCACTTTTGTCCACCGTGACCATTGCCATTTTAGAGTCGCTACCCGGTGGATGATGTCAGTGACCTTTGTTTATTCTCTCACCGTATCGTTTCTGACTCTGTCTCTTAGGCTTATTCCTTACATGTCTCTTTCCATGGCCCTTTGTTATGTTATGGGTTTGAAATTGTAACATTATCTCCAAAAAGCGCAAATAAATTGAGAATCGTCCAAAGAGCTATGGAAAGAGCAATGTTGGGAATTAGTATAGCGAGCAGGCTGACAAACACCACTATTAGAGCCAGAATAGGAATTTCAGACATCACCAAAAGAGTGGCAGCACTAAAATGGCACTGGGCTGACCATGTCGCTCACAGCTCTGACAATAGATGAACAAAACGCCTTCTTCGCTGATGTCCTAGAACTGCCACTTGAAACCCAGGACGTCCGCAGCTACGGCATGGATCCAAAGATCGACCTTACAACTAACAAACTAACCATCATATCGTTTCTCCGGGTGTAGGCAAAGAGAATAGTCATACTTTTATAATATGGCCGAGCCATAGAAGGCTCCCTCCGCTTACCCGAAGTTGTTATAAGCGCGGCGGCGCCTTTCGTCAGTTTCACTCGTGCACTCCCTAGGCCCGTCCCCCATCCAAGCGGGACTTACGTTAAAAAAAAACAATATTTATATATTTGCAGCCAAGGGGGATCCAGACCACATTTAAGCTACGCTACTCTCCCTCGATGTCCCGCCGTACACACATAGCAATACAACAGCAAAAGAAAATACTCTATTGATACTTAAATAACATATGTTAGAGAAAGAACAAGAAAGAAATAATGCACAGTAGGAGGCACAGGAGGAAGGGAGGAGATAAAATATGGCCATACTGCTTTGTCCTGACATACCTCTTGAATCTCTAAATTCATACATCGTAACATGTACGCTCGTCGATTTTTCTAACTTCGAAAGTAGCCGTCTTTAAAATAAAATATTTTGATGTGCCAGGCACACTGCTTCTAAACAACTTTTTAACCATTCTTTTGTCTGTCATCCATTCGTTCCATATGTAGAAACCATATCAGGGATCTTCTTCTTCGTCTTCTTCTTCTTCTTTTAATCTGACGATCTGTGACACAGAAATCATATCTCGTCGGAAGATGAGATCCAGCTGTCCCTCCATCTCTTAGGCGGTCTTCCAGGTGGGCGGTGTCCGGAGAGGATTTCATAAGCGGCTGTATATGCGAGTCTGTCACCATCCATTCGGGCTACATGGTCCCTCCAGTATCTTCTTCTGGATCTACTCCACTGAACGATATCCTCTATTTCGCAGGTTTTTCTTATGTCTACGTTGCGGACACGATCTTGGAGGGTTTTTCCAGTAATTGATTTTAGGACCTTCATCTCCGATGTTCTAAGTAGTCGCAAGGTTCGCACAGTGTCAGCCCGCGTCTCTACAGCGTACGTCATGATAGGTCGCACGCATGTTTTATAGATTCTGATCTTGATCGTGCTTGCTCTTCCAGACCAGATTCTTCAGGCATCCTGACACGGTAGAGGCTTTACTGGAGCTTTACTCAGGGATCCTATTTAAATTTTACTTTTGATGCAATCATCTGCCTTTCATTTCTTTCTGATTTTGAGCGATCTCTCAGTGTCTTGCCTGCTATCGTCCTCAGTGTCTTCATTTCGGAAGTCCTCAAAACTTGTTTGGTCCTTACTGTGTCTGCCCTTGTTTCGACGCCATATGTTATTATTGGTCTTACGGATGCTTTATAGATTCTCATCTTACTCTTAATCGCCATGTCTTTGTTTTTCCATATTGTGGATTTTAGAGCACCAGATATTGCAGCTGCCTTGTTTACTTGGGCTTTTATTTCTTCCCTCAGATCAGCTCCCTCCACCAGGTCTATGCCTAGATACTTGAAGCCTGTTCTATGGGTTGATTTTCTATAACCACATTACATGTTTTTAATAATGCTTGTTTTAAAATAACAACAATTAACGTTCAGTTGATGTTTTACTTAAGTACAATATTACTTTGGTTAAACTAAGAAAGCAAGGTTTGGTAATTTGAGCCCAATTTAGGAATGCTCGTTGAATTAAGGAGTTAGGAATAAAGTAATTAAATAATATAAGCTCAGTGAATGAGAAAATTTTCTTTAGTTAATAATTTAGTTCAAGAAGCTAGATATTTTGGAAAGACTTAACTTCAAACGGTGAATTTTATATTTAGGACTAGGGTATTTTTAATACTCAAAGTTAATTTTTCTTACGTAATAAAATATGATAAAAAATTTGGTAAAGTAAATAATTTAAAAATCACATTATTTTTTCTTCTTCCTGGTTTAGGTCGAATGGCTTGTATATGACGGTGAGCTGTCCTGGGATAATGATGACGAGCCATCTCTGCATCTCTTCGGCAGCCTTCCTGGCAATCTCTTGCTGCTGGGGTTCCCCATCCTACTATGTCCTAAACATTACAGATAGACCTTATCGTCTTATTTCTGATCCAATGGTTTAAACATATGAAACGAATGGGCGGAGAAGAATGGTTAAAATGTTGTATGCAGCCAGTGTGAGTAGAAAGAAAAGCCGTCAAAGATCTAGGAAAGCATGGCTTGACCAAATTTATCGAATTTGAGCAATCTACGATATAAAATCTATTAAAAATACATTTAATATTATTATTTATAATTGAATTCTACGATATAAAAAACCTTTACCCTTATTAACGTTTGATATTATAATTTATAATTTATTTATTATAATTTATAATAGAATTCTACGAACCAAAAAACCTAAACCATAAATGACTATAATGTTGTTGTAATCACGAGGTGAATAAAGAAGAGAATACACTTTTGAATATGTATGAAAAACGATAGTTTTTCAAGGAGTTTTATTATAATAATGTTTGATATGTTTCGCCCTTCTAAGGCATTATCAAATGCCTTAGAAGGGCGACACATGTTACATAAATATTATAATATAACTCCTTGAAAAACTATCGTTTATAATTTAATATGGAGTTTTACATCATTGTTCAAGAAACAATAAATAAGAGAATACACGGTTGATTGAAAGTTTTATCAACTGTTAAGGCAATTTAAGCAATATAAGTTCTTAAATCGATATAAAATCTATTAAAAAATACGTTTGATATTATAATTTATAATTAAATTCTACGAAATATAAAAAACCTAAACCATTAATGACTTTAATGTTGTTTTAATCACGAGGTGAATAGAGAATAATTAAGATGATTTGAGTAATCTACGATCTAAAATCGAAATAAAATAAGTTAAACAATACGTTTGATATTATAATTTATAATAGAATTCTAAGAAACAAATAACCTAAACAATAAATGACTGGCGATGAGGTTCGCAACCCATCACACCGCGTCTCCCGCGGAGCGAAAAGAGAAGGGTGGAGTGCCGCATCAGTAAAAGTGTGACAGTCCATTCATTCTGTCTACCCTTTCGGGGAGACGGCGTGATGGTTAGTTAGTTAGTTAGTATAAATGACTTTTATGTTGTTGTAATCACGAGGTGAATAATGAAAAATATACACGGTTGATTTAAAGTTTCATAGACTGTTCAGGCAATTTGAGCAATCTAAGTTCTTAAATCGATATAAAATCTATTAAAAAATACGTTCGATATTATAATTAATAATTGAATTATTCGAAATAAAAAAATCTAAGCCATTAATATCGTTTGGTATTTTTATTTATAATAGAATTCTATGAAACAAAAAAATATAAATAATAAATGACTTTAATGTTGTTGTAATCACGAGGTAAATAAAAAAGAGAATATTCGGTTGATTGAAAGTTTTATCGACTGTTAAGGCAATTTGAGCAATCTACGTGGTGCAATAAAATGTAACGTAAACTATTTTGTAACGGGGAAACGCTGAAAGTTTTCCAACTGTTTGTTACAAGCAACTATCGCCCGTCAAGCGCCCCGTTCGCGGCAATAAAACAGGGTTATAACAACTGTTATCATGGACCAGGGGAATGTTGACAACTTAGTATGGAATAAGTTTACCTGACAGCCCATTATGCTACTCTTTAACTGCCAGCTATCGAACAAAACAAACCAACAATATTACTTACAACATTATTTTAAATAGACGTAAAAATTAGAATATTTGAGATTGTTTTTAAGTATGGAATTATAATAGTTGACCTGACAGCCCATTTTGTAACTGTTTAACTGACAGATATCGAACATAACAATACCCCAACTATTTTAGTATTAACATTATTTATGTAAAATAAAACATAAGATATTATATTACGAGTATATTTAAATACTCCATTGTTTTGTCCGAAACACTATGATACCTTAACATTTTAAACTGTTAAATTATTGAACTTTGTTTTTGTATCTTAATTATACTTTATTTTACGCAACAGCTGTTTCATCAACCTATGTTGACATCATCAGGTGTTACAATAATATATCAAATGTAAAATTTCCGTGATTTTTTAAAATCTTTATGTGTATTTGTTCCTATGTTAATTTGAATAATTTCTTTGATATAATTTTGAAGTTTTTGCTGAAATTGAACTAGGTACTCGTACCTTTATATTTTAATTAAATATTTTAATAAAGTTTCGGTAAAAAAAATGGACTATTTAATTAATGTCTTTTGAGTAAACAAATTGATTTGATTTGATTTGAGTTAAACTTCTCAAAGCTTGTGGTCCAACTTGTTCTACTTTTGGCTTGTAAAGTATCAAGTGCAACTCGGTACACAACCTATATAAAAGTACCTACGTAGTGTTCGGATCATTCTAGTCTCACCGCCCCTCTCGCTCCAGACCACTCCACTTCTCCGCATTGTTCCCCGGTGGCTTTGCAGGCATGCCGCCGGTGTAAACGGATAATAAAGTCCTCAAATGGAAAGCACCTGGACCAGCCGTACCGCCAAAACACGTGACAGAAGTACGTAAAATCCTCGGTTCAAGTTGCAGCAGAGTTTCAAGGAATTGTACGCTCACATGTTTTCATACAAAAATATATTTTAATACAACATTTTGAATGTACATTCAAAATATTGTATAAAACAAAAACTGGTCCAAGTCAGCATATAAATTAGAGTAACATTTCCGGGCGTTATCTAGCAGTGCGTTAATGGCGGTAGCCTTTTACATTGCGTTATATAAAGATCTTCTGCTTAATGCTTAAATCTAATCTTCATAGATGGCGCTGGTCTGTAAATTAAAACTGAAATGTGAATTGTGATGTTGGTTATTAACATATATACAACTTCCAAAAAATTGTCAGACATGGTGGTCATAAGAAATGTGAAATGGGGAATGTTGTATTACATAAAGCGTGCGCTTAACCAAATCAATGACAGGTCATAAGTCATGTAAACACCTCGATCACCATATTCAGTTTCCAGTTCGCATCTTCGTCTCTATTGAGATAAAATTAATCCACATATTTTCATATTTTTTTTGCATCTGAACGAACGTAATAATATCAGCGTTTCCCATCACCATACAAGTATTATTGTCATCACAATGAAAACTTGTAATTATATCATTCAATCATTTTCTCGCTGTTAATAATTTAAAATTACAGGATTTTCACGATTTTATAATGTAATTAATCTATAAGTTAGTTTTCTCTACTCCTTTTTCACATAATTATTAAGAATATAATAAATATTATATTCTTAATAATTAGGTTACATATTTATGGACAAAAAAATAGTGCATTTAAAAATAACATAATTGAACAGTTTGAACTAATATTTATTACTACTAGTTAGTAGTAGTAATAAATATTAGTTTAAACTATTCAATTATGTTAGTCAATGATGTTATTTTTAAATGCACTATTTTTTTGTCCATAAATATGTAACCTTAATGTATTGTTACTTGTATGACACACAACGCTCCGTGGTAAATGTGTCAAATAAATAAATATAAAAAATATCTATATAGCAGCGTGTTTTTAAATTATGTACCGTTTTAATATAAAAAAAACAAGTAAACTTTTTTATGAATTAAAACGCTGTTTTTTCCTCTTTTGAGTTTATTTTTCTCGACGTGTTTCAAAGGCGTACACCTTCATCATTGGGAGAACGATATAAACTGGAGGAGAGAATAAGTTTATATCGTTCTTCCGATGATGAAGGTGTAAGCCTTCGACATATGTCGAGAAAAATAAACTCAACTGTGGAAAAATAGTGGTTAATTCATAAATATTCATCATTATGGAATTTCACAGTTTTAATGCCTTAAGTTTATCTAAAAGTAAACTTTTTGTAATAATTTTATTTTTACACGGAAGAGCGCGGTTATATTTACTTTTCCACATAATTACCACCGATATTAAGACTCCTTCGACCATCGCCTGCGACAATTTGGCTTTAAAATAATCGTTACAGCATTTAAGTGCTCAGAAAAAGTCAGATGGCTAACTTCTATCACAGCGGAATACAAAAGCTTCGATATGATAAGTGTCTTAATATTAGCGGTAATTATGTGGAAAAGCAAATAAAGCCATGGTCTTTCATGTAAAAATAAAATTTTACAAAAAGTTTACTCGTTTTTATAAGTATCAAAATGATATAAATAGATTCAAAATTTCGAACATAACAATACTGAATGTTGGTCACGTGAGGAGTCAGAGAAATCGACGAGTGTGAATGGCACGATGAATGCGAGAGAAAAGATACGACGTGATGTTTAGAGTTATTAAGTTTCTGGCTGACTTTAAAAACACGCTGATATTTAAAAAAGAAAGAACGTATTTTTAAATTTGTAATTAATATTTAAACGTGTGATAGTTAAGAGACAAAAAAGTTGGCTCCAGTTTCAGAAGACTTGAGTCATACAAAGATATAACCGAAGTTCTTACTTCACAATGACGAACAAATATTTTTAATACAATAAAATAAACAACATATTTAGTAATAGTATTTTTTTAAATATGCATAGCGAGGAAAATGTTTTAAATATAATAATATTTTTTATATTCACTTTGTAATGTCTTTTGAGTAAATAAACTGATTTGATTGGATTTAAGTTGAACTTAACTGTTAATGATCATTTCATTTCCTATTAATGTAATCTATGTACTTCCTGTTATTGTTTATATTTTTTAATGTATTAGGTTTCATCGTTTTTGACTCTTTATTATGTGTAATTGTTACTTCTAATTACTGTTTTATTATTATTAATTTTATTTTATTTTTATATTTTCCACCTTTTATATTTTCTCCTATAAACAGTAACTTACCGTTCTTTTAATTAAAATATTAAGTTACCTAACTCAATTTTAGCAAAAACTTCAAAATAAAGATTCGAAAAATCACGAAAATTTGACATTTGATATATTATTGTAACACCTGATGATGTCAACATTGGTTGATGAAACAGCTGTCGCGTAAAATACAATTGTTATACAAAAAACAAAGTTTATTCATTAACAGTTTAAAATGTTAAGTTATCATAGTGTTTCGGCCAAAACACTATTTAATATTTTTTTAAATGACAATTAAACTGCTAAAACTATTCATACCACCACCAGAATTATTTCAGTGCTTTTGAAATGCACGTCTTTTATTTTTAAAAATATAGAGTAGTATTATTGATCACACCTGTACACACCATTTTGAAAATTAATAAAATTTTGGCGCGTATTGTATTAAAGCGAACTGCAGCTATGAGAGGGGTGCAAGTTGAAAAGCAGAGCGCTTTTCATTACTGTCGGGTTCAACTGCTGCGGAACTAAGCTCTGTGGTATTTCCTTTCCTCATATCCACTTAAAGCGGTCGAAAGAGCTGAATCGTTTCAGAGAATAATTGTTCAGTCATAGTTAAGGATTTAGGTAAAAGCTATAGGTGCTTTATAACGCTATAACTAACTAACTAACCATCACGCCGTCTCCCCGAAGGGGTAGGCAGAAAGAATAGACTGCCACACTTTGCTTTCCTGACAAATTTCTCTCGCTTCTTCAACATTCATACATCGTGTCATGCACGCGCGTCGATTTCTCTGACTCCTCACATGGCCGACATTCAATATTTGATTTATTTGATCGTGCCACGTTTTCCTTGGTCTTCCTCTATTTTTGGTTCCATTTACATCGTTAACATATAATTTTTTTACCATTCTTTCTTCATTCATTCTTTACGTATGTCTAAACCATCTTTATGATCCTTTCATTATTTTGTTTATAATACCAGCATTCGCACCGCATTCACTTCTTATATTTATTCAACACTGTATGATACACAGAGTATCCACATATTCGTCTAAGAGATCTTATTTCTACTGCATTTATTATACTTTCATCCTTCTTTTGCCAGTTCCATGCTTCGCTTCCATACCTATTTATTAACTATAATATATAATATATAACTATAACAACTATAAAGTTCAAAATGTAAAAATAAGCTAAGGTGAAAATCGTGTTAGAATGATGAGTCATGTGCAGGCAACCATTGATCGGGTATTATACGGCAGTTAAACCTTATAAATTGAAAAGTAATATGGGTTTACCGCTCCGAAACAACACGTAATGCACCTCGATAATAATATATTAGTACGTTGTTAAAATTTGGAGTAGTGAATAAAATACCAAGTGCCTGCACACGAACCCTTGCTAAAATGACAGCTCGGCATGCGAGCTGTAGGGCAGAGGACTGTACCCTGTCTAGACACAGCTCATTAAGAATAGAAATGGCAAGAAGTCACGTGTGCATATCTATTGCACGTGAGATTATCTCAGAGAGGCGGTTTGATAGCATAGAAAATTGGAAATGTTTATGTAATTATTATAAAAATGCAGTGTCATCAAATTTTAATAGTTAATAAGAATGAAAACGTCTGTTTTCTAAAAAAATAAATTTAATTTATTGAAAGCTAAGGCATTAACACCTTGGAAATTCATAGTAATACACTTTGGAAATTGAAAATAACGTTATTTATTGTGTCTTGAACAATGCTGTAAAATGCCATGTAAAACAATTAATACGAATGAAAACGTCAGTTTTCTAGAAGTTTTATTATATTTTAAGGGAATAACATATTTCGCCCTTCTAAGGCATATTATCTTAGAAAGGCGAAACATGTCATTCCCATTAAATATAATAAAACTTCTAGAAAACTGACGTTTTCATTCGTATTAATTATGAAAATAACGTTGTTTGTAATCCACAGAATATAAAAAAAACAACTACATACTGAGAAGGATACATCCATCTTCAGGTTTAAATAAATAATATAAACTAAACAAGTATTCCTTTAAAATTATTTTGGATTATAAACAACGTTATTTTCAATTTCCAATAAAAAATAAATTTATTTACCGGGATGACATGTTTCGCTTTTAAGAGGCATTATATAAAATATAGCAAAAATCAAACGGGTTGCTGTTTTCACACACGAGTCAAAGGAGCTGAATACGGTAATGAAAGTAATTGAAATTGCTTAATACATTTTTGATAATAATAAATGTCATTCCCATAAAACTTCTAGAAAATAGGCGTTTCCATCCATATGCATTATTTATAATATAATAATATGGAGTGTAACATGTACAGCATCGCATATACAGCCGCTTACGAAATCCCGCCCAGATACCGCCCACCTGGAAGATTACGCAAGAGATGGAAGGACAGCTGGAAATATCCCAGGGGACCTGATTTCTGTGCCACAGATCGCCAGATCAAAGAACAGAAGAAGAAGAAGAGATTTCCATCATTATTCATTACAATAAGCAAGGTAATAAAATTTTGCTCTGCTAATTTATATAAAAAACTTTGTTATAAATATCCCAATTGATTTTAATTTGTCGCGACAGCTGTTTCGCTAACCGATGAGAGCATCATCAGGTCTTACAATCAACTAAAATATAATCAATTGTGATATGTATAACAATTATAACAACATTTTATTATTATTATTTAAACAGTTAATAATGTAATAATTAAATAAAACGATGTTTTTTAACTACTTCCACTTTTGTCTTTATTTAGACAGCGACCGGTTTCACCAGGCTCGCTGGCATCGACAGACTGGAGCGATCGAGATCGCTGTCTAAATAAAGACAAAAGTGGAAGTAGTTAAAAAACATCGTTTTATTTAATTATAATTTAATATGAACTTCCATCAAGAGATTTCAGTAAAATCATTTGATTATACATTTGCGAAATGTATACTTATATCTGTATACGAATCCTGGATTTTCACCTGTGGGTGGTTAATTTAAATTTTTAATTGTATCTCAATGGAGACGAAGAAACAAACTGGAAACTGAATATGGATGATCAAGGTGCTTACAGGACTTATGACCTGTCATTGGTTGGGTTAAGCGCACGCTTTATGTAATTACAACATTCCCCATTCCACCATTGTTATTATGATCATAAAGTAGTTTGCTAAATGCTAAAACAATCATTCTTCATAGATGGCGTTAGTGGGTGAATTGTATAGATTAATCTTTAAAAAATTAATTAGTACAATCAAATCTACATAGATGGCTAACTGGAACTGACACGTGAAGATAAGTATCATTTGATTACCTTAAAAAAGTTAATAATGTGGAAATATCAAAGTGATTCCGCCAAAACCATGGAATGCAGCTTATTTATAGTTTAACAGACGCAATATGTCATTAACATAATATAATAACACTTCTAGAAAACAGCGTTAATTATTTAATATGGATTATAACATCATTGTTCAAGAAATAGTAAATATTATAACATTTGTTATTTTCTTATATTCTCTTATAATTAATACGAATGGAAACGTTTGCTTTCTAGAAGTTTAATTTTAAATTGTCTGAATTTCGCCCTTCTAATGCATTATCAAAAGTGTATATTTTCATGACAACATATAATATCATTAAATAATACTTCTTCAATATATTCACAATTCCATTTCACAGAATTAATACGAATAAAATGTCAGTTTTCTAGAAGTATTATTATATTTTATGGGAATGGCATGTTTCGCCCTTCTAAGGCATTATCAAATGTCATCAGATTATCAAATGACACTTGATAATGCCTTAGAAGGGCAAAACATGTCATTCCCATAAAATATAATAAAACTTCTAGAAAACTGACATTTTTATTCGTATTAATTATTTAACCGTCGCGTTGCCATGTGGTCAATTGAGTTTCCACTGCCAATTCAAAGTTGATTTTCTTAAAACCTATGGACCCTAATATTATAAAAAAAATTGTAATCCTCCATTGAAGTGTTCTCAATATTTCGTAATAAAAAAAAGCAAAAAATTACTTCCTTCATCCCAAAAAAAAATATTTTCTAAGACTGCCCTCACCTTCATTCGTGTTAAGGTAGAATTTGTTTTGCTAATATTTACAACTTTATCAAAAGTGACAAATACTTACTCGCTGTTTTGAACGTATTATAAATTATATCTTTGGCCTTTTCAATAGGTACGTAATAATACCGACTGTGGATGGAAACGCAGCACGCAACTTAATAATATCAGAACTGTGAAAATATTAACACTTTACCAAAAGGGACAAATATTAATACGTACTCATTGTCTTGAACGTACTATACATTTTGCCTAGGTGCCTTTATCATACGTAAAATCTCGTAAGTCTCGCCCCGCCGGCCGCGGCGCGTAGACAAGTTTATACTTGGGTGTCCAGTTGCTCGTATGCTGTGACGCATTCCATATCAGAAATCGCATGGTTCCAGAAAAAAATTAATAATGATATGTTTTTCAAATAATCCATGTATGTTATAGATATCGATCTATTCCTAAAGAAAATCCCTACAAGATGACATAAATTAAATTTTGATTCATTGAGTCATATGCTTGATATTTAGATAAAGTTAGCGGTAAACTGAATTTACCACATGGGAGCGAGCGTTTTGTTTTGAACACGGTACGTTAAGGGTTAATATGAAGTTTTACATCAGTGTTCAAGAAACAGTAAATACATTCCACACATGTTAAAATTCATTTTAACATTTGAGAAAACTGACTATATTCGTGTTTAAATTTGTTTTGTATTGAATATATTATATTTTTAATTTCACGGATGAAGGGCGTCTGTGTCCCGAAACATGTTTGTTATTTGATTAAATTTAATTTTTTAATTGTATCTCAATAGAGACGAAGATGCAGATTGGAAACAGATTATAGTGGTCGAGGCGTTTACAGGACTTATGACCTGTCATTGGTTGGGTTAAGCGCACGCTTTATGTAATACAACATTCCCCATTCCGCCCTTCTTACGACCACCATGTCTGACCAATTTTTGGAAGATGTATATATGCTACAATGTAACATCACACCTCACATTTTTTTAGTTCAATCTACACTAGCGCCATCTTTTAAGATTGGATTAAGCATTGAGCAGGAGACCTTTATTAACGCTATGTGAAAGGTTACCGCCATCAACGTATTGCTAGATAACGCCTGGAGATGTCTCTCCAATTTTTAAAACTTAACTTAACTTCTTTGTAAATATAATATATTGTTACAAAGAAAATTATATTATATTATTAATATACCTATAAACTATGTCGAGTTTAGAGGCTTCTTAAAGTTCGGCACCAGTTTCTGTCTACGTAGACGAGAAACTTTATCAATCAATTAGAGAAAACTAAGCTAAGAGTGTAATGATGTCGTTGGCTTGAAGTATTGAAGTATAGAATTACTCGGGCTGAATTCTTTTTACGTGCAGAAATTGCCCATGCCCCACCAAGGGGCGTAGAAATATCATTAATGGCCGAATAATGTTGCCAGTATTCGACTTTAATCAGTTAAAGTTCGCTATCGGCTTTCGAAATATCGGAAAACTTTTACCGTTTTTCCACGCGGGGTAAAGTTACCCACCTCGTCTCGATCCTCACAAACTTCTGGCAGAACGTTAACGCGTGTTGCCTGTTTAATAATGTTGAAACAGTAATCAGGATATTTTTAAACATTTTTTTATCCGACGATGAGCCAGGCTTTTACTTTCATTAATGTATTAATATTAAAGAAACTAAAAATAGTTGCGTTAAGCTACAAAAATACCAATATCTGTTTTGTGTTGATATTATCAATCTTCTTCATTCGGTGCCGTGTCAGGTCCCCCCATTGGCGATCACTGCAAATGTCAAAGGCATCTCTATCCTGCGCCACTTGGAACAGGTTCTGAACTCTGGTTATTCCTGTCCACTCATTGATATTCCGCAGCCAGGACAGCTACCTTCTACCAACTCCCCGACGTCCCTCTACTTTACCTATCAATATCAGTCGAAGAATGTTGTATTTTTCTCCCCTTAGCACAAAATGAGATCTTTTTAATGTTCAAGCTCGACAACAGCTCTCTATTGGATCTGGCTCTCTGCAGTACGTCTGCATTACTGACCCTATCGGCCCACGGTATTCGGAGCATTCTGCGGTACACCCACATCTCAAACGCTGCCAACCGGTTCAATATATTCACTTTCAGAGTCCAGGTTTCGCAGCCATATAGTAGAACACACTACATATAACATTTAATCATTCTTTGTCTGAGTTTCAAGTTAAGATTATCGTTGCAAAATCGTACCCCTCACTATTTCTCACAAGAAGGTTGGATTTCAACAATATTGAAACCCAAACGTCAAATATTACATATAAAAAACACACAGAAATAATAATAGTATGAAAAAAGTTGGCAGTGCTCGATGATTTTATTGTGCCGACCCTAATGTATGAAAGTGAACCATGGAGCTAGCTAAAGAATGTTAAAAATATAATAAATGCAGTAGAAATAAGATGTCTTAGACGATTGTAAATATAACTGATTTTGACTGAGTGTCAAAGGCAAATACCTATAATAAAGGAATGTAGTGCGAATGAAAGTGTTATAATTAAAATAATAAAAAGAAGATTAAGATGGTTTGGACAAATACAAAAAGTAATGAAGAACGGATGGTAAAGGATTTAGAAAACAGACGTTTTTATTCGTATTAACTTAGTTGGATAGCACTTATTTTCTTGGCGCGTTACAGAGATTTTTTCATATATTTTTTCGACGTAATAAGTTGTACTAACGAACTAAAAAATGTACTAACTAACTTACCATCACGCCGTTTCCTCGGAAGGGTAGGCAGAATAGAACGCCATACTCCTCTTCTTGACATAAGAACTTGATTTCGAACATGTGGCCCACATTAAGAAATTTATTAATTTCTTTATGCCATGTTTTCCTCGCGTATCCTCAGCTTTTTTAAAAATAAATATCTGGTGAAAAAAACCTATTGATCCATAAAAATCATTAATATGTAATAGTTATTGTAAAAAAAAATATATATATATATATATATTTGATAGCGTTGTTGCATTCTGTACTAAAAGCTGGATTAAAAAAAATGTATAAATGATTTTGTACATTAAATATGTATTAATTAAAATATAATAGATGTAAAATATTTACACAGTTTGTATTTTACCATGGTATGGTTATTATATTTGATGCCAACTAGTTTCGAGATAAGAACTGATCTAGTTCTTATTATATAACACCTTAATGAAGATTGGGTACAAGCAAAGCGAACTATGGAAGTCGAAGAAATCGAGTGCGTGTATGACTCGTATAAATGTGGAGGAAGCTAGAGAGGTTTGCTAGGAAAGAGTAGTGTGGCAGTCCATTCTCTCTGCCTACTCCTGCGGGGAAACGGCGTGATGGTTTGCTTGTTTGTTTGTATAAACTAAAATAAATAAGCACTGTGAGTGTTCATATTAAAATTTTATAAAATATTTAATTTAAACCCTGTTAATAATAATAAATAATAATAATATGCTAACTTTTAAAGCACCGTTTTTGTGATGTAATCACCTCAAGGGCGCATTAAGACGTGTTTTAAATCTAAAAATTTAAATGTGACCGCTTAAAAAACGATCGGTTTAAAAGTATAGTAGAACAAAGTATAAATGTTTAAATTGGGTATTACGAATCACAATTTATTTAAATTAGTGAGTCTGTTTCGCCAACCAATGTTCATACAGCATCAATAAAATATCTTGGAAATCTGAATGAAAATTTCGTATATTTAATGTATAATATTATGGTTTAGTACAAAAATTATGTAATTGAGTTTTTTTTAACGTTGTCATTACTTTCAAACATCTACTAGAACACGTCACCCAAATTGAAAAGCATTTCCCAACTCGTTTAAAAATAGAAAATTTAACTTCTAAAAGTATGCCGTTCGGTGGAATACAGGGACGTTCCAGAGGCTGTATGAGCCATTCTGGATGTCGGAGTATATCCCATCTAAAGTTTCGAAGTTCTACGTGGAAGGCAGTGTCCCGACAAGGCACCGATCATGATGTCAAGATAAGGGTGCAATAATCTAAGCTACCCCTATCCGTGTGAGGGAGATCATGGGGGCACGGATACTCCTCCCATTACGTATAACAGATAGAAATGTTCCTGTGATCGCACTTATACGCTTTGAAACATTGAAGTAGAAAAGATTTAACACAAATTTTGTTAAAATATATTTTCATATTATTGGTTTATATATTGAAATTTAAGGCGTTATCAAGGCAATACCATTGTAAAAAAAATTTGAATTGAAAAACAACTTTTTGTTATATAAATTATGTTTATACTAACTAACTAACTTACCATCACGCAGCCTCCGCGGAGGAGTAGGCAGAAATAATGGAACGCCACACTGTTCTCTCCTGACATACTTCTCTCGCTTCTTCTACATTCATACATCTTGTCATGCACGCACGTCGATTTCTCCGACTTCTCACGTGACCGACATTCAATATTTGATTGATTTGTTCGTGCCACGTTTTCCTCGGCCTTCCTTTATTTCTAGCTCCGTTCACGCCGTTTACCATTCTGTCTTCATACCTTCTTTACCATTCTGTCTTCACTCATTCTTTCCATGTGTCCAAACCATCTTAATGACCCTTTCCTTATTTTGTTCATAACACTTTCATTCGCACCACATTCACTTCTTATACTTGCATTTGTCACTCTATCATATACAGATTTGCCACACATTCGTCTTAGAGATCTCACTTCTACTGCATTTATTCCACTTTCATCCTTCTTTTGCCAGTTCCATGCTTCACTTCCATTCACATTTTTAAATTATTGGTTCCTTTATTGAAATTAAAGCATTACCAAGGCAATACCATTGTAAAAACTTTAGAATTGAAAAACAACTTTTTGTTTTATTAAATATGTTTATACAATTAAAATGTTATTCACGACAATATTTCGGATGTGTCCTTCATTATAAGGTATAAATATATAACTTAATAATATATTTACAGCTGAGGTTATATATTTACACCCGAGGATGGAGGTCACCCCCGAAATATTGTCGCGTTTAATATTTTTGAGGATGGATCGCCACAATGTTTTGGCCTGGCATACCTCTCGGGCTTCCTCTACATTCGTACATCGTACGATGCACTCACGTCGATTATTCCGACTTCGAATGTAGCCGCCTTTTAGTAATTGATTAATTTGGTCATGCCATATTTTCCTCCGACGTCCTCGGCTTCTTTCCCCACTCACGCTGCTTTTGTACAACTTTTTAACCATTCTACTCTCATCCATTCGTTCCATATGTCCAAACCATCTCAGGGATCCTTTTTTTGATTGATTTGAATTCTAAAGTTTTTTTTATTAGTTCTATAATACAAAAAAACTTTAATTGTTTTTTTTAATACTAAACCATTGACAATATCTTTGCGATATATCGATATTCATACAGAAAAAATAATATCACTGAGCAAAAGGTGGCCCGACCTAATCAATCAAATATAAAATGTCGGCTACGTCGGAAAAATCGACGTATGTGCATGATATGATGTATATGGTAGATGTTGAGAAATCGAGAGAAGTATGTTAGGAAAGAACGGTGTGGCAGTCCATTATTTTTGCTTCTCCCTTAAGGGAGACGGCTAAATAAAATAAGGGCTATAAACAATTCACAGAACAGACTAATCAATCGAAATGGAAGTTAAACTTAATTCGAACAGAGTTTTTCTAGCAAATAAAAGTAATACTTTTCAAATGGAAAACAAGGAAAACTTATTGTAGCTGTCACAAATCAGGCACATTGCCCGATTTGAGCGTTGTTAGAGCGATAAGCCGGAAGGTGGGGAAACTTGGCTTGCGGTATATCTTGTTCTATGGGTAAGCAGTAGTAATCTAACAGTTGTGCCTGTCGCTAGCATCTGAGTCGTACTCATGCTCCGCTCATAAAAAGACGGGAAAATCCGTTAATTATCGTGTGATAGTGGCTTAATTTAAACATCGAACTATTGACGTGTGGAAGTGTGTGTAAGAAGATGGGTTCACCCAAGGTCTTTGACTATTCAGCCAGTCAGCTTGGTTGTTGAGTCTGTAGGTGATCCACATAAGTGGACTTCGACGCTGAACCAGCATATTTCATGATGAAATATATTACACGAATAACCGAAAACGCCTGACTCAGGACCTACTTATCAAAACTGATGAGTCGAGGGCCCAGATTTATTCAGTTTGGTCACTAGGTCACTAGAGCAGAGCGTCGTGTGAAAATGGAAGCAAAGCATATAAAAGCGGTACATCCGACCACCATGGACAGTATTCCTTCTTGCGACTTCTAACCGGCACGAGTCTACGCCGTCAAGCCCACGTACGAGAAACTTCCGACCCTCCTACCGAGCTACACAACTATCTACACTGCTACGCCACGTAACTTCCGACGAGTCTTCGCTCCCGCCGACCGACGCTACTACCCAGTGACCCGTCAGCCCCAGCTGCTATCGACGTCCAGGCGCACGCTCCGTCACGAGTACATAATACTGTTAACGTATGATTACTTGTGATCTGCAATAAACACTGAAACCTCCACCACTTTTAACTCTCACCACATCCTCCAAAAGTCCAATATTTTCCCTTCCTAGTTGGTATCAATACCATCTATATTCTGGATGGTAAAGGTTATAACAGCTTCTCTAAGGCTGATCATAAAAATGACGGAGATTCGCACTTACGTAAGCGATCACAACCTTATCAGGGAGTCTGTTGTCGTTCAAGCGCAGCACGTGACCAGATCAGCGCAAGAGAACGCGAGTGAGCAATGTCTCCATGTTGGAACAGTGCGATATCCTTAGCATAGTATTTGCGAATTTATCGGGGTCGCATTCAATATATAATATCATATGAGACAATTTTTTTTGCAATGATAACATCAAATTCAAATTGAGACAGAGAATGTTCAAACTATATTTGGTCTATATTACTTTACGGAGTGGACACCTGGACTCTCAAAGTGAAAACAATGAGCCGTATAGAAGCACTTGAAATGTGGCTCCATCGCATAATGTTGCGGATATCATGGACTAACATGGTCACCAATAATATGGTGCTACAAAGAGCCTGAGTAGCAAGAAAATTGTTGTCTGATTTGAAGTCTAGAAAGGTGACATATTTGGGACACATTCTCCGCAACGAGAAATACGGTCTGCTGCACCTCATCATGAAAGGGAAGATTGAGGGTAAGCGCGGTGTGGGAAGACCCCAGATGTCCTGGCTCGAGAACATCAAAGAGTGCACTGGATTTTGGAGGGTAGGAGAGTTATTCCGGCTGGCTCAGGACAGAGAAGCTTACGCCAGAGTGATACTGACGTCGGGGGGACCTAACAATGCACTCTGAGAAGAAGTAGAAGATAATAATATTTTGGAATTAATTGGAGAATTAATTGGAGAATTCATTGGAGTCAATTAATTGGATAATAAAATTTGAGGGACATCTCCAGGCGTGATCTAGTACGGTATGATTTGCAGAGCCTTTCACAGTGCATTAATAAAGATTTTCTGCTTAATGCTTCCCAATATTAATAAATGACGCTAGTGTAGAGTGAACTAAAAAAATGTGAAGATAGATGGAAACATTTGTCAGACGTCGTGGTCGTAAGAAGGGCGAAATGGGGAATTTTGTTAAACATAAAGCGATCGCTCAACCCAACCAATGACAGGTCATAAGTCCTGTAAGCGCTTCGGCCACCATATTCTGTTCCCAGAAAAAAAAAACAATTTACATCTTCGTCTCTATTTAGATACAATTAATCCTTATAAAAAATAATAATATTTTACTGAAAAATATTCTTGATGCTAAAGGAAATGTAAATTTACTCGGGTGAAATATATTTGTGAAATGCAATTCCATTTTCAAAATAATTTTGAGTACAAATCTGTGAGTCAAAAGAAATTCTGCAACAACAGTTTTGCGGTTTTGTTTGCCGGCGGAGTTGGTATTTTCAGTGCAAGAGTCTGTGGATAATTCTCATTACAGAGAAAGCTTGGTGCTTATTGTTGTTTTTTTATTTATTTCATCAGTAGCGTAGGTAAGTTGGCAGTGTTTCAAAATTTGTTTCGTTCGAGTCGTGGATGATCGACGATAAATAATGCATAGGGTGTTTTTTAAGAGGTATACGAGGTCTGTTCAAAAAGTATCGCGAATTTTGTGTTTTTTCAAAAATTATTTATATCAAGGATTAATTGTATCTCAATAGAGACGAAGATGCAAATCGGAAGCAGAATATGGTGATCGAGGTGTTTACAGGACTTCTGACCTGTCATTGGTTGAGTTAAGCGATCGCTTTATGTTAACATTCCCCATTCCGCCCATCTTACGAACACACCACGTCTGACAATTTTTTTTGGAAGTTGTTATGAGGGTACTATTTGCAAACCCGGCAAACTCCACCAACAATTAAAAGTGAGATATGAATTGGGTCTTATTCATTATACATTTGCACACAATTTTTATTGATTTTCAGTTTCAAATTCGGCTTCATTCTGAAGAATTTTGTTATCAAAATATAGGGTTTGTTGCAAACATGGCAACCTCCACTTGAGTGTTGCAAAGCTGGCAAACTCCAAAAATGAAATTCATTATTTTACTTTAATTATCAACATAATGATGATTATTTCATGGCTGGTTACTTTTAAAATACTAACTGGTTGATATGAACAAAATAAATATCGTAAAAAAGCGTATTTTATTAGCGTATCAGTTTTTGCGATTTACTCAAAACATCTAATGATGGAGTTTGCCAGGTTTGCAAATAATACCCTCATATATGCTACATGTTGCACCACACTTCACATGTTATTAGTTCAATCTACACTAGCGCCATCTATTAAGAAGAGGTGTAAGCATTAAGCAGAAAATCTTTTTGTAAATGCAATATGGAAGGCTACATTTGCTAGACAACGCCAGGAGAATACCTCTCGAATTGTTATGCTTTTCTTCAATTTTTAGGCTGTAAACGTCTCGACCACCATATTCTGTTTTCGAAAAACAATATACATCTTCGTCTCTATTGAGATACAATCAATCCGTATACAATACATATTCAAAATGATTTAAAAAATAAAATAATGTTAATGTCTATGATAACGGCTTTATTTAATAGATAATTTTATGCCGTTATTGTTTAAATATGATTTCGGGCATATGAGCGCCACGGCTAGCTAGAATGAAGCACAATCGTGAAATCCAATTTTCGACAATCGTCGTCTTTGTGGATGCGTATTTTCCACTAGAGTGTACGTGGTGCAAAAATGATCCACGGTCTTTCGAATAACTTGCTCGGATGGACGATTATGTCGACCGTAAAATCTACGTAGCCCACGATAAGTTTGGCGAATCGGACCATGATTTTCAAAATAAATTTACACAATTTGCTGGCGCTGTTCTGACGTCTGTCTATTTATGGTAAAATGGTAAAACGTACTAATTACAAATCAACTGTCAACTGCCAAATTGACAATTTTTAGAAACAATGTTGCCAGTTGAAAAACCAAACCTCTAAAAAAACACTCTATACTTTAAGTGGATACAGTGTAATGAACTCACAAGCTTGATCAAGATAAGAATAGTATAGGACCTGAATCATAGTGAATTTTTTTATTAACTATTATAAATAACTAATCATCACGCCGTCTCCCGAAGAGTTTAGCAGAAGGGATGGCCCACCATACTGATCTGTCCTGACATACCTTATTAGATTCCTCTGCATTTATACATCGTAAAATGCACGCTCGTCGATTTTCACAACTTTGAATGTTGCAGCCTTTTAGTATTTCATTAATTTACTCATGTCATGCTTTCCTTTGTCTTCCACGATTTCTCTTTCACTCACACTGCTTTTATATTCAACATTTTAACCATTCTTCTCTCGTGCTTTCGTTCCATACGGCCAATCCATCTCAGGGATCCTTTCTTACAATGCAATTCTTATTCTCTGGTTTCAATCCTGGGATTGGTTTGCAGCAATTTCCTCTATTATTCTCTTCCATTCTTCCCTGTCTTGTGCGGCTCTTTTGAAATCTGCATATGATGAGCAGCGCACGTCCACCAACAGGTCCTCCAGGTACTCTCGGCGTGGGCGTCCCCTAGAGTTTGTCCCCTCGATCATACCCTCTATTATGGCATGCAAGAGACCTTCTTGACGTATTACATGGCCGATCCATCTTGCACGCCTTTCGGACAAGGTCCTGAGCAGGTGCCTTTCTCCTTCGACTTCTTGAAGAACTTCCTCATTCGTGATGTGGTCTCTCCAGGAAATTCCAGGGTCTCTCCAGTCTTCTATAAGACTACATCTCAAAAACCTCTAGTCTCCGCTTATCCCTTTCGGATTAATCGCTTATCCCTTTCGGATTAATGCAATTACCTCCCTTATTTTTCCCTTATTTTGTCGTTCAGTATTCTATCATACTCGTATATCGTTTTCCCGCACATTCTTCTCAGTGATTTCTACTGCATTTATCCTACATTCATCCCTTTTTTGCCAGCTCCAAGGTTCACTTCTATACATAGGGGTTGGCATTGGAACTTCATTATGTACTGCCACCTATGCTGTATGGATTACAAAACTCAAATTATTTATATTAAAATACAATACAAAAAAAAAATACAGATACGAATATGAGGCTTTTACTCTTCTTGCTTCGATTATGTTCGGATTAGGGTGCAACAATTCCCCCTCCCACTGGGGGTGGCCGGAGGCGAAGGAGGGCAAATCAGAGATAAGACGGGGTGGAAGTTAGCCAATAAACTTTCCCTGTAAGTTTGCTCCATCTAGATAAATCAGAGACTCTTTACGCCTCTCGCTCAACGGATTTTAAGTTTCTGAAGAGTGACATGAAGAATTGAAGCTTTTATTTGTACTCGTTTTATACTTTACAAGTTTCCCATTGCTTTCCAAATTTTTTGTATAGAGGTACATATTTTGTATAACCCAATTACAATATACATTTGTGTAGCTATTGATTATTTTGATTGATTGGCGATCTTCGTGTCAGAGTGGCAACAGCCATGACTTCTACACCCGAGATACTGTGATCGATTCCCAGTGATAGCGGTGTGATAATAAAATAGCGATAGATTGGCTACATATCACATGTCACGAGAATCAATATAATAGCTAAAAAAAAAAAAAAATTGTATAGAGTAATTTAGTTTTAACGATGTGAAAAAACAATTAATAATTTCTTATATTTGTTTTTGACACTCTTCCGTATACAGATTTACCACACATACAACTAAGAGGTCTAATTTCTCCGCATTTTTTCTATTTTTATCCTTCTTTTGCCAGTTCTATGCTTATCATACATAAGGGTTGGTGCAAGAACATCATTGTGCGCTGCCATTTTATCTTTTTTTAAATTTTCGTATGAAGCATTCACTTAATGGTTAGAAATTTTAAACTTTTATTATTATTTGTATTTAAAATAAAATAAGATCTTCCTACACATCCCCCATCCCTCTCTTTCTATATACATGTAAATCTATGTTGTTGTTCTGTTATTTCGAAGCCCCGAGGAAGCTTGGGTACAAGCGAAACTAGTCAGCAATTAAAATAGCCGCGTAGTGGTGAAAAACAAAGTACAGTGTGTTTTTTTAATTTTATTTTAAATACAAATATTATGTAATAATATATAATCATACATAGGGTATCTACATATTCGTCTAAGAGATCTCATTTCTACTGCATTTATTTTACTTTTATCCTTCTTTTGCCCAGTTTCATGCTTCGCTTCCATACATAAGGGTCGGTAGAAGAACACCATTGTGCACTGCCATTCTAGCTTTATTGGATAGGTTTTTGTTTGCGATGACAGCTTTAAGTGTACCATTCACTTTGTTGCCTGCACCAACTCTTCTTTCAATATCCCTCTCCACTCGCTCATCCCTTGTAAACATACTACCTAAATACACAAACTCATCTACTTGCTCCAAATTTTCACAATTCACGCTAATGTTGCAGACTATTTCTTTTTCTTTTTCAACCTTGGACTAATTAACATTCATCATCAGATGATTTCGCATTGATATTGTTGAAGTAAATAAGTTAAATAACGCTGTTCCCATACAATGCTGAAAATGGCCAAATTTTCTAGAAAGCTTTCAAAATTGAAGTACAAATGTACCCTTATAATAGGTACAAAATATGAAAATAAATTCGAAGTCGATACGACAAGGTTTATTCCGTGTTTGTCCTCTCGGAGAGACATATCCTTTTCAGGTCTTGTCACTTGTGACGAGGGTCCTGGCTGATGCTGTAAGGATCTTCCCATCTCATCCTTCGACTGGACACGTGTTTTGACCTTAATTTGAATCACGTGACCCATTGTACACGGTTTTTTACCTTTCTGCCAAATTGAGAGAATAAATATAAAGATAATGAAAATATCGAGCAAACGTATATGAAGATTATTATTGGCTGATTTCTTGTTCTTTCTTGAACATAAATGTAAAACTGTTTATTAAATAATTAATACATTTGTATACTCGTATGCTACGGTTTCCTCGGTCTTCGTCTTTTTAATGTACCCTTTACGTCGTTAACATATACTTTCTATACCATTATTTATTTCCATGTGTCCAATACATCTTAATGATACTTACATTATTTTGTTGATAACATTTTCATTCGAACTGCATTCACTTGTTTTATTTGCATTTGACACTCTATCGTATACAGATTTACTTATTAAATATTCGGTTATTATCTAAATACGATTTTTCCACCTTTATAACAATTGTCCTTCACTCGAACCCTTTTTTATAAATGTTATTTTCTTTTTTGTTTATTTCTCATAATTTTGTTTGACTCATCAATTTTAAATTTCTGTTACTGAACATAAATACTGTTTTTCTCCCATCTTTATTGTAATTGTTTACAATATTGTGTGTAGTTTCTTTCCTTTCTAATAATTATGTACTCGTATATAAACTAGTCTATCTGATGTATTTTTTAGTTAATTGTAAGACGTGATGATGCTAACATCGGTTAGCGAAACAGCTGTCGCGACAAAATATAATCAATTGTGATATTTTTAACAAAGTTTTTATTATTTAAACAGTTAATAATAAATAATCGTCTAAGAGATCTCATTTCTACTCTACTTATTCTACTTTAAATATTCAAACAAGATTTTGGTTGCTTCGTACCGCCTCGGAATCAATAAATGTTGTGTTAATTTATTAGTTGAATTAAATTCAGTTATTTATTTAGTTTAAATGAATATTCAAAATGAATGAAGTTCAATAAATGTGCAAAAATCAAATTGAAAACTATTTGAACTACATTGACATCAATGTAATTCACGTGGCGGCAAGGGATTTGATTTATTGAAGCGAATCAAAATGATTCGCGTAGCATTGTTGCTCTATTTTACATTAACTATAAACTATTATATTTGCTTGACGGAGGGACTCGGGTTGATTTTTCCCGATGTTTAAATAGTTATTATCAACAAATCAAAGATCTTCAAAATCGGTTCAGCCCGTCTTGAATTATAAATGGTGTAACTGACACGACTTTGTTTTATATATACTCGTATACATAATGACATTGGAATTGAAATAAAAACGCCGTTTTTATTCCCCTTTAATTAAAAATCAATATATTATTGTGGTGCATAAGCCTCGGATACACCTCGTTCATGCGCATGTAGAGGTAACTCCGATTTTTTTTCTGGATATGCTCTAATACCTCCACATACTAGTGTTGGTGAGAAGCGGGCTGTTAAATATTTAGATATTATTCCATTAACCAATACTTAGCTGAATGAAACGCAGTCTGCTTTTGGAAAACTCTTATCGCGAGAGTCAGGCGCAAACGGTTGACGTACGAGCTTTAGGTAAGGAGCAAGAGCGGGGTGGGGTTAGTCCGTCTCCGTGACGTTAAGTAAGGGCAGAGGGGATTCCCCTTTAAACTAGGGTTAAACTCCTAAGCTTAACTCTCCAAATCAACATGACCGAATAAAATATGTGCTTAGTATTGCGGAGCTTTCAGACTGCCCCATTTTCTAAGCATACCTAATTCAATATGTTCATATAATACATGCAAGCGAAGCATGGAGCTGGCAAACGAAGGATAAAAGTAGAATAAATGCAGTAGAAATGAGATATTTTAGACGAATATGTGGATATTCTGTATATGATAGGGTCGAATGAAAATATAAGAAGAGAATGCGGTGTGAATGAAAGTGCTATGAACAATAATAATGAAAGGATCAATAAGATGATTTGGAAACTTGGAAAGAATGAATGATAAAAAATGTTGATAAAATATGTATGTTAACGATGTAAACGGAACTAGAAATAGAGAAAGACCGAGGAAAACGAGACACGGTAAAATAAATCAAATATTGAATGTGTGACACGCAAGGAGTCGGAAAAATCAACGTGCGTGCATGAAACAATGAGTAAATGTTGTGGAATCGAGAGAACTATGTCAGGAAAAAAAAGTGTGGCTTGTTTCGGGAAACTTTTCATAAACATGTTTCGCAATTGACACTCCCTTCCTCAACGTATAATTTTTAACAGGTGGAGGTATTACATCTAGGAGAAGGGGTTAATAGTAATTTAATTAGAAGTTATGGGGACAAGGAAAACGAATCAATTTTTTTACATGAAGTTAAGTTAATTTGTTTTTTTATATAATTATTATTTTGTTGAATCGCTCTTTACATCGTTACAGCTTGAGCCAAATCGATGTATAGGGTATAGCTATTATATTGATTCTCGTGACATGTGAAAGGTAGCATTTTTTGTCACGCGAATTCTGCCAGAAAACAAAAACAGCGTGACAATCACACTGCCACCGCCGGAAATCGAACCCGGGTTGCTCGGGATGGCAGTCAAAGCACTTACCATTCGGCCACGAAGGTCGTAAATGTATTGGAAACATAACATATTTAAATTACTCATATGTATTGGAAATTTTAACGCAACTTAATCATGAATTCTGTATAATAAAATCCATTGAAGTGATATTTAAGTCAATATTAATTTGCAGTGTACACAGTACATTCGTCAAAACTAGTAAATCATCCTAGAAACTATTCACATAAAAGCTCCACTGCATCAAAACTAGTAAATCATCCTAGAAACTATTCATATAAAAGCTCCACTCCATCAAAACTAGTAAATCATCCTAGAAACTATTCACATAAAAGCTCCACTCCATCAAAACTAGTAAATCATCCTAGAAACTATTCACATAAAAGCTCCACTCCATCAAAACTAGTAAATCATCATAGAAACTATTCACATAAAAGCTCCACTCCATCAAAACTAGTAAATCATCCTAGAAACTATTCACATAAAAGCTCCACTCCATCAAAACTAGTAAATCATCCTAGAAACTATTCACATAAAAGCTCCACTCCATCAAAACTAGTAAATCATCCTAGAAACTATTCACATAAAAGCTCCACTCCATCAAAACTAGTAAATCATCCTAGAAACTATTCACATAAAAGCTCTAGATTGATTTCGGTAAATAGATTTTTTAAAAATAAATATATGTTCATAGTGAACGTCTTTCGTACTATAATGCAAATTTAAATGTAATTTTTAATCATGTACATCTTAATTACAGATATATAAAACGACAAGTTTAGATTTAGTATATAATAAACTACCAAATAAACTTAAGTCACACAGTGCTAAATCTTATGAAAATGCAAAATTTTCTCAGATGTTCTGATATCATTTGGCTCTTATAAATTTATTAACCGTCGCGTTGCCATGTGGTCAATTGAGTTTCCACTGCCAATTTAAAGTTGATTTTCTTAAAACCTATGGACCCTAATATTATTAAAAAAAAATTGTAATCCTCCATTGAAGTGTTCTCAATATTTCGTAATAAAAAAAAAAAGCAAAAAATTACTTCCATCATCCCAAAAAAAATATTTTCTAAGACTGCCCTCACCTTCATTCGTGTTAAGGTAGAATTTGTTTTGCTAATATTTACAACTTTATCAAAAGTGACAAATACTTACTCGCTGTTTTGAACGTATTATAAATTATATGTTTGGCCTTTTCAATAGGTACGTAATAATACCGACTGGATGGAAACGCAGCACGCAACTTAATAATATCAGAACTGTGAAAATATTAACACTTTACCAAAAGGGACAAATATTAATACGTACTCGTTGTCTTGAACGTAGTATACATTTTGCCTGGGTGCCTTTATCATACGTAAAATCTCGTAAAGTCTCGCCCGCCGGCTGCGGCGCGGGGACAAGTTTATACTTGGTGTCCAGTTGCTCGTATGCTGTGACGCATTCCATATCAGAAATCGCATGGTTCCAGAAAAAATTAATAATGATATGTTTTTCAAATAATCCATGTATGTTATAGATATCGATCTATTCCTAATGAAATTCCCTACAAGATGACATAAATTAAATTTTGATTCATCGAGTCATATGCTTGATATTTAGATAAAGTTAGCGGTAAACTGAATATACCACATGGGAGCGAGCGTTTTGTTTTGAACACGGTACGTTAAGGGTTAACTTGTTTCTATATTATTTTAGGGAGTTTCATTAAATTTCTACCTCTTAAATGTTTCATGGTACATTTCAGTATATTTATGTTTCTATTAACATGCAGGTTCTCGGTAATTGTATTAGATGAGTTTGTGTGTGTGATCACAAAGAGAAATTCGCCTAACAATATAGTTTATCATATCTCAGCAGTTCTGTAATAATAGTAGTATTTCGCTTTTGATTTCAAGTCTCGTCTAGCAGTCACCGGATCCCTTTAGGGCAACAACAAGCGATAGTCTGAGAACTAAATGAAGGTGTCTGTCTACCCGACTGTACTTAGATCTTGTACTTCCGTTTGGTACCTTTTCTTGATGTTCTACCCCTTTGTTCTCCGGTATGATGTGCGACGTGTAGTCAAACGCTTTCGTGGCGTAATTGCCCCGGTAAAATTACATCTAAACAAGACATGGTAAATACTTCACATTAAATTAACAAATAAATCATATATGAATCTTAAATTTATTCCCATGTAAGTAAAAGGCTTACATAGTACCAATTATAATTCTTCTGGCGCTGTGTCTTCATGCCGTTAACGTATATATTCTTCATCCATGCGTTCCATATGTCCAAACCAACGTATTGATTGTTTCATAATTTGATCTTCATTCTTTCAATTCCTGTCCAACTTCTCTTGCTTTCTCAACATTTATACGTCGTGTCGTCAAACGAGGTAAGTTGTTTTAAAAATTAAGAATGCAAAAAAAGCCGCGAGAAAGACAAAAATAAACGCAAATGTTTTTACAATAATCTGCACTCCAAATGGATTAATTCGTTTTTTTAAATCGCTTTTCCTTTGGAATTTGTCTATTAAAATAATTAAAATGTATGATGTTTCCGTCTGGTATTTTCTAATGTGAACAGACAGTTCTTGTTTTTGTATTGATAAATGGCTGTTATTTTCACTAATTAGGGAGCAAATGTTTCAATAGTCCAATGTTTTGGCCGAAACACTATGATACTTTAACATTAAAACTATTAAATTAACAAACTTTGTTTTATGTATCGCAATTGTATTTTTATTTTACGCGACAGCTGTTTCGTCAACCTATGTTGACATTACCAGGTGTTACAATTCAATCAATTTAACAGTTTATAAAAAAAAGAGAAATAGCTATTTTTTTCTTCTTCTTCTATGTTTGCCATACTTTGTGTTGTAGATGTTATATATTTTTCTTATTCTTTTTAATGTACTTTGTATATATCACTAACTTTATAATAAAAATAAAAATTATTATGTTTCGGTCTCCTCAGTGATATTATATAGATATTTAAAATATTATAAAATTGTTTACAAATATGGTCAGTTTAGACAGATGTTATAAAGATTTATTTTGTAACGTTTATTTTTTATAACACCTGACCTCGATACATTAAAAACAAATTCATTTTATGCCTGACATAATTCATCGGAAATAACTTCCCCTACAACTTCCTAGAAGGAATGCATTCAATAACCAAAAACCCTGTATATAACATATTTATCTCATTATTTTTTTATATTTTAACAATGAGGAAGGACATTAGCGGTCCCACACTTATTTGTGAAAGTGCAAAAAATTGTTTTTAAAATACAAATATTTTTCAAATTAAATTGTTGAATTTTCATGTTAATGACTTAATATGCAAATTATGGCATGTTTACAGATCAGAACTGAGGCAGTGACTAAGTTATTGACGCTACTGTATATGAGATAATTGAACTCGCTTTCCTTAAGGGCTCATATAACATGCTTAATGCGTCTTTTACGATAAGAACCTGGAAATGCTGTTACTATATTATTAACGCAATAATTTGATCGTAATTTGTAACCTTAAACTCTCCGATTAGATGATTTCATAGATAATTTACACAAAGAGAATGTTTCAATTATGTGATTTTATACCATATTTAGTTAAAAAAATACTTACTTTTTATTTGGTATTCTAAGTAACTAACTAACTAGCCATCACACCGTAACCCCGAACATAACACTTTTTAGCGCTTTTCACAAACGTGTTTCAGGATACAGACGCCATTCAGTGCAGACATTTTTACAGTATTTTTTATTTATTTTATTATATTTATTTTATTTTATTTATTTTATTTTATTTATTTTATTTTATTTATTTATTTTATTTAATTTATTTTATTTTATTTATTTTATTTAACCCAACCAATGACAGGTCATAAGTCCTGTAAACACCTTGATCATCCATGTTCAGTTTCCAGTTTACGTCTTCGTCTCTATTGAGAAACAATTAAAATTTGAATTAACCACCATTTGGTGTAAATCCAGGATTTGTATACAGGTATAAGTATACATTCACAAATATTTGGTCTTCAAATATTCTGGTCAAAATTCTTTGGCATATAGAATGGAATAATACTCCTAGCGGCTTCTAACAATATGTTGGTCAACAGCCTTTACATTGTGTTAATAAGGTAGTTTGCTAAATGCCGAAAATCATTCTCCATAGATGGCGTTAGTGGGTCGATTGTATAGGTTAATTCTTGAAAAAAATCACTAGTGCAACCAAATCTACATAGATGGCTGACTGAAACTGCCACGTGAAGATAAATATGGATTTTGAAGTATATATATATCTTCCAAAAAATTTGTCATGCATGATCACAAATAACAAATGTGGAATGGAGAATGTTGTAATTACATAAAGCGTGCGCTTAACCCAACCAATGACAGGTCATAAGTCCTGTAAACACCTTGATCATCCATGTTCAGTTTCCAGTTTACGTCTTCGTCTCTATTGAGATACAATTAAAATTTATTTTATTTTATTATTATTGAGGGTAACAAACAGCAATATATGAATTTTAAACACACAGAGACAACAAAACAAGGCTAATTACATACTACCACAAATACCTAATAATATAACAATTGACATAATGTTAAATATATAAGAAGAATAAAGTAACACTTTGATAAGTTAAAGAGAAAACTAGTAGTATTAGTAATAATGAATAATTAAAGATAATATATGATTTTAAAATGTAAAAAAAAAAAATACAAGAAAATATAGTATAATTATATAGTCCATTATTTTGGCCGAAACACTATGATATTACATAATAAACTGTTAAATTAAAAGATAACTTTGTTTTGTGAATCACAATTGTATTTTTATTTTACGCGATAGCTGTTTCGTCAACCTATGTTGACATCATCAATAACTAATTATTTCTTCTAATTTTCAAAATATAATTTGTTTTAGATTTATTATGTAGACGTCGGACGATCAAAGTATGCGCGGGAGATGTCTATCGGTGTCGATGAGGTTCGCAACCCATCACACCGCGTCTCTCGCGGGGGCGAAAAGAGAAGGATGGAGTGCCACATCCATTTAAGTGTGGAATTCAATCCTTTTGCCTACCCTTTTGGAGGACGACATGATGGTAAGTTAGTTAGTCCTTCTAATTAATGTTTTTAGTATTAAATTTTTTGATTGTACAATAATATTTTCCATCTTCCTTTTCTCTTATAAATAGTAACTAAACGTTCTTATAATTAAAATAATTAGGTACCTAACTAAACTCCACAATAACTTCATTTCAATACATTATTCAAATTGACATAGGAACATATAAAGGTTCCAAAAAATCACCTGATGTCAAAATAGGTTGACGAAACAGCTGTCGCGTAAAATAAAAATACAATTGTAACACATAAAACATTTTTTTAAATTTAACAGATTATTATAGTATAATGAAAAAAAAAAACACTACTTATCCTAGTTACATCCCCGCTAGTTTCAATCCAAGGGATTGGCTTGCAGCAACATGTATTTTTTTTGCTGGTTCTTGGTATGCCACATGAACCTTTTAATGTGGTAGTTTCCCGTTGCCTTTACACATTATAAAGCAGATTATTTGAACCAATTATACACCCAACTATACACAACTTTTTAGCTATTGATTCTCATGATATGTGATTGGTAGCTAATCTATCGTATTTTATTGACAAGTGAATTCTAAACAGGACCAAAGACAGTGTGACAATAACACTACCGTGACCGGGAATCGAACCCGGGACCTTCTGTGTTGCAGTCATAGCTATTGACGCACTGTCAAGAAGGTCGTCTTATACCATATATTAAATGAAAAATTAAAAGAGGAAATAACTAGAGGGGGGGGGGGGGAGCGAGAAATTATATGTCTAGGGTTAATGGTAATTGTAATTTACGAGTAGTTAGAATTATGGGAGATGGGAAACGAATCAAATATCGGACTTGAAGTTAAGATTGTTTCGTTGTTTAAAATATCTGTATTAATTTTTTGTTTATTTTAAATTTCTAAAATGTCAAGAATATTCAAAAATATAATTCTATTATTATCGTGTAATATATATTTTATTGATATTTTGGATGTTACGTTGTTTTCTATTGATGTTTTTAATAGTCTACTGATTGTGACACAGCTTGTCAAACGCATATAGCGAGGTAATTCCATTTTACAATTTTGCCGTAAAACAGCCGTTAAAACAGATGTTCTCAAACTTTTTTAGACCACTACCCCCCTTAATTTATTAATATAATTAACCCCCCCAGAATTAAAACGATATTTTCTACAGATTGGTCAACAACTGGTTAACCAGTCTGTCTATGCCAGTGAGCCTGGCGAAACCGATCTCTGTCGAAAAAAGTAAAAAATGGAAGTAAAAAAAAAGATAATAAAAACTTTAAATTAGAATTAAACACTTTTAAAACGTTGTATAAAACCACTTTATTTTAAATCAGGAGCACCAACCGGTTTCACTCTGTAACGAACTTCTTCAGGGCTATACACAAACTGAGTATACTGAGTATACTATACACAAACAGTTTGTGTATAGCCCTGACGAAGCTCGTTACAGAGTGAAACTGATTGGCGCTCCTGACTCAAAATAAAGTAGTTTATACAACGTTTTAAAAGTATTTAATTCTAATTTTAAATATGTCTAACCACCAAATATTAGCTTCTTTCGAAAGTTAAATAAAAAAAAATATTTAACCAAGGTAAAGTCATAATAACTGATGCCAACTAGTTTCGCTTGGACCCAAGATTCAACAGGACAGTGTAACAACTTGTATCACTGTACTTTTAAAGTTTGGGTCCAAGCGAAACTAGTTGGCATCAATTATGATAATCATAACGTGGTTAAATACAAAGTTTTTTTAATTTATTTTATATTTTTAAAATGTCTTACCACAAAGTGAGTGTTCCATATGAAAAAAATTGAAGTAGTTTATTATAATTGCGTAGATTTTCACGGTTGGCAGCAATTTGTTTTGTGTGATTTTGGGTAACACCGTGTGATTTCTCCTTCTCGACCGACGTTTCGGAGATCGTTGCAGTTTCCATCTTCAGGGTAATGTGGTGATGGTACCACCACTACATTACCCTGAAGATGGAGACTGCAACAATCTCCGAAACGTCGGTCGAGAAGGAGAAATCACACGGTGTTATCCAAAATCACACAAAACATAGTTTATTATATTTTTTCATCGTTTTATTTAATTATTATACCTTAGTTTTTTTTTAACTTTGTAAACCACTGCTTTAAAGGATGTACATATAACATAAAATACTGTTTTCTTAAAAGGATATTTTCCTTGAATACGCAAACATCCCCTATTGAAATAGGAAAAAGTGAGCAAAATGAATTTGTCATCCTTACATATCGTCTCCGTATATTACGTTTTTCTATTTCGCTGACAAAAGAAACAATATTGCCAGCAATCCGTTCCCAAATCCATACGTTTCCTCCTTCGGAAATTCAATCGGGAGTAATCGGACCCCTGAGGCATCTACCCTCATTTCGCTGGCATTTGGGCGCTAGTTTGACCAATGTTAAAACGGAAAACTTTTTCGTTCAATGCCTAGTTTTTTGGGATTCACTGATTTGTTAAAATCAAAACAAAAGTTGCTTTTAATTAAAATAGACGTTTTTGAATATATACCTCGTTTGGCGCGTTTAGTAGAGGGTTAAAATTGAGAGTTAAAATTGAGAGCTGCGCGCACCCTATTACGGATATCAAATATGATGAATTTATCAATCAATAGTAAATTACGGCTGGACATTTAACGCGTGCCAACTCAACAATCCTACCTCTGGTGACACCAATGGGAAGAGCAATTAATCTGCTGAACGTGGTCTCTCATGCGTTTCTGGTAGTATACTATACACAAAATAATATTTTACCTGTTCTCAATAGCTGCCATAAAAAATAATTTTGTAATGTCTATTGATGAAATAAACAGATTTGATTTGAATTGCGAAAACACGTAATGAAACCTTTAAATTTTAAAAAGAAAATTCTTGTGAAAAAACAGTAAGTCGATGCCAGCAAAAGCCTGTCGAAACCGGACACTGGTAAAATAAATACAACATTGGAAGTAGACACATTGATTCATTTATTTAAAAAAAACTATCACCGTAGATTTAAATTGATGGTATTGGAAATTTATGATACAATTTTCAATGTATGCAGAAAATAGCACATTTTTATGAAGAAGAAATACAATCGAGTCCTGGTTTGAACCCAAAGCTCCTAGATCTAAAGCAATGCGTTTTGTCTCCTAGACAACCACCCAATTTAATTATTGTTTAAATTAAAAAATCATCAAAAGATTTCGGAGAAATCGTTTGATTATAAGAAATTTTTTTATTAAAACACTGTTATAGAATATCATGACTGATTATATTTCTTTTTAAATTGTCGCGACAGCTATTTCGGTAACCGATGTTGGCATAATCAGGTGTTACAATCAACTCTTTAAAGTTCTTCGTTGTTGATTCACAGAAATTCAGCCCTTTTGTATTTTATTTTAAAATTACATTTTTTTTTTCATTTGACGCTCATTGAAGAAAAAAATGAGAAGTTAAACACTATTATATCAATTTAAATCGTACTGCGAACCACTTCCAAAGAAAAATATTATTTTATTCAATTGAAGACTGCCTTTCACTCCAAAATCGCTGAAAGGTATTTCGCATTCATCTTGAGAAGAGTAAAAAATTAATTCGGTCACAGAAATCTTCAATTTAAATTTAAATCACTTCCATTAAAAGTTTTTGATCCGCCAAAATTTATTTTAATTTCGGAATACGAATTTTGTTTTGTATTATTATGCATTGGATTTCGGGTTCCAAATTGAACTGGACAAAACAGCGTAATTTGGAAGGTGAATAATTATTACACGGTCATGTTTATTTGCGTTCTTTTCTCAGAATAAACGTAATTATGCAACAATATTTAAATTTTCTTTCCCTTTGAATCTAAGCATTTTTAAATAACACAGAAAAGGGTCTTTATTTTGTCAGATAACAAAAATATCAAACCCGGAATATTGTGTTTTGTTTCTTGTAGAAAACATTGTTTGTTGTTAATTGTTTCTTTAACAATGATGTAAAACGTCAGTTTTCTAAAAGTTTAATTATATTTTATGGGAATGACATGTTTCGCCCTCTTTAGGCATTATCAAAATGTTTGATAATGCCTTAGAAGGGCAAAACATGTCATTCCCATAAAATATAATTAAACTTCTAGAAAACTGACGTTTTCATTCGTATTAATTATTGTTTGTTGTATAAAAACTATAATAACTTTGATTTTTAAAACATGCACCTGTCAAATCTTCAGAGAATCAAAAGCCAAAATGTATTTTAATGTTCCTAAACCACGATGTTAAACTCCATATTTAATAATTATTATGAATGAAATGTTTGCATTATCATTATTAAATGTCTTAGAAGGGCGAAACATGTTATTCCATCAAAAATATAATAAAACTCCTAGAAGACTGACGTTTTCATAAAAAATCTAAAAAGTTGTATACAGTGAGAACAACAACAACAAATCATTAGGTCGTTTCCCCGTAGGGTTAGGCAGATATAATGGACCGCCCCACTACTAACACACTGTAAAAAACTGTAAAAAAAAAACTGTACTCCACAATTCTTCTCATCCCGCATTTGTCTCATCTGCCTCTCTTGTGCTTCCCGCTGTATATGGGTGTTTTTCAAATAAAATGTTTACTCGAAAATTACATGTCCTATGACTTTCGAGTTAATTCTGCAGGCTATTGATTTTAAAACTGTTTTTTTTATATCTCAAAACAACAGAATAACTCAAAAATTGATTATTCACATATCCAAAAGTACTTATATCTGTTTATTTTGCTTAATTATAGGGAATATACGATAGAAGAATGGTGATTTTTCTAGTGTCCCACGCTCCTTTTGCACTTTATAAACGAAAAATTTTCATTGATAAGCTATTTCTTGTCCAAGAGTAATATGTTATTTGGAAGGGTTATATGATCCAGATTCAATAATATTCCTAGTTTACAGCGTATTAGAGTTCAAAATAATATAAAATACTGCTTTTATTTAGTCACTCAAAACGACGTTGGTGGAAAATTCCGTATACGCTACGTCGATATACTGATTTAAACGATAAATTTTCTATAAACTAAGTATGATTTTGATTGATGGCAACATTTTATAGCCCGTCAACGTCGCCATGTTCGTAAACTGACACCAGTCGCATTCTGTTATGTGAAATAGTGATCGGGCGTCACGTCGTGCTGTTTTTATTTTCCACTACGAACGTGATTCTATAATGTAAGTATTGATTGTTTGACTAACAGCTTTTCATGGGTAAAAATGACTGACATCTAGAATCTGAATTCAATATAATATTTAGTAAAATCATTTTCATAAACCTGCATTTTGGAGTTTGTTTCAATACTGGCATTATACGTCACATCCACTACGCAACGTGTTATATAAGGGGAACGCCAAATGTGACGTAGTGGAATTATTACGCAACGAGCAAACTTTTTGAAAAACACCCATATACCTGTGGTGTATTTTTCTTTTAATCTTTTTTTTATATTGTTTCTGAAATGTTCATGTATTATATATTTTGCTTATTTATTCAATTAATTACAGCGGAGCATAGAAGCCCAGAAGCCCGGCTTGCGTAAGAAATTTTAAATCTAAACCCCTAAATCTAAGTAATCATACCCCCGCATAAACCAACAACCCACCAAATCACCTTCCAACAATATTTTCATCAGACAAGGAATAGCCACAATGGCCGAACCTCTGTAAGACAGAAGAGGTTTTGATTCAAAATTTCTTACACAAGCCGGGCTTCTGGGCTTCTATGGGAGTTCCGCCACTGCATAGAAGTAAGGTAGGGTAGATTAAATGTGGTCTGGCACCCCCTTGTTTTTGCCGTCTTTAAATGTAAGTCCTGAATGGACCGAGAACAGGCCCAGGGAATGTAAGAGCGAAGCTGAGCTTCAGGTAATTTTCTGAGAAACGTGCAAATAAGCAGGATTTTTATTAATGAAATTTAATTATGTATGAATTTCACTGTTTTAAATTACGAAACGTCAATTATTCGGCCGCACACTTCGCCTGCCCCTTGTAAAACTATCATATTTATGAAGACTTGTACTCAAGTGTTGTTGGCACACGCGCGTATCCCTAACAGTTTGTAAATTTTAGGTACATAACTTTTTTTCAAGCGCGTACGTGATACAGAAATGCGCAGAATGGTACAATCAAAGTGAACGTATCACGTACGTTCGAATACGTAGGATGGTTAAAAAAAAAGTATAAATGTACAGGAATCTCGAGATGTATGTCAGGAGAGAGCAGTGTTGCGGTCCATACTTTCTGTCTACCCTTCCGTATAAACGGCGCGATGGTTAGTTAGTTAGTTAGTTATAATCACAATTACATTAGTATGTTTAAGTTTCAAACAGTAAAGTGTCAAAAGATTAAACTTTGCTGTGGATAGACACAAAACTTTATCCCGATATACGATTTACACGCTTCTAATAATTAATTAACGAATTATGACACATTCTCCCCACTTAACAACTAACTGTAATTTGTTCTGAGATTTCAACTTCAGAATGTCTATCAGACGTGTAAAGTTTTGAACAAAAAAATCTTAGAACATAACGCAAATGTCAAGTTTTGCTTCTACGATAACCGCATGGTTCAGAATACTCGAATTTGGATTTATAAATTATGTTATAAGTACTCAAAGTTAACTTGATTTCAGTTTCCTTGTTCAAAAATACATTAACAATATTTTTGTTTTACAGTCATCATCATCATCATCATCATCATCATCAGCTGTCTGTCATCCACTGCTGAATGTAGGCCTCTCCCAAAGCACGCCACCGCCCCCTATACATTGGCGCTCCCATTCATCTTTGTCCAGCAATCCTCTTCAGATCGTCAGTCCATCGGGCAGGGAGACGACCTTCTCTGTGGAAACATGTAAGCGGTCTCCACTTCAGAACCCGTTTCCCCCATCGGCCGTCGGTTCTCCGACAGATATGGCCAGCCCATCGTCACTTCAGCCCGCCCATCCTCAGAGCCACCTCAGTCTCTATTTGAACCGAACATCGGATATAACGGACAAAATATCCGGTCAAATGTAAAAAATATGAAAACGTCCTGTTAATATTCTCATTCTTCTTCTTGTCCTGTCACACCTCCGTGGTGCATAGGGCTTCAAGGAGCCTTTTCGACTCGACTCTATCGCATGCCTGATGCCTTACATCATCCCAAGTGAGGCCTGCTGCTTTGACCTCGTCATGTAGGGCTCTTCTCCAGGTGGCTCTAGGTCTACCTCGCTTCCTATTTGCCCAGTCTAAGTGTCAGTCGTGTGACCAGTCTAGTGCGCCCTGAGAGATGCAGGCTGGTTTCTGTCTCAGAGTGGGACTGATCTCCACTGCCATTTGCGTCTAGCGATTTGTTCTCTAATTGGCTTTTCGCCTGCCATGGTCCAGAGAACGGCATTTGACACTGTTTGGAGCCAATAGATGTTAAATTTTGAATTAATATTATATTAAAGGATTAATTTTATCTCAATAGAGACGAAGATGCAAACTGGAAACTGAATATGGTGATCGAGGTGTTTACAGGACTTATGACCTGTCATTGGTTGGGTTAAGCGCACGCTTTATGTAATTACAACATTCCCCATTCCACATTTCTTATGACCACCATGTCTGACAAATTTTTGGAAGTTGTATATATGTTAATATCCAACACCACAATTCACATGTCAGATTTAATTTACAGACCAGCGCCATCTATGAAGATTAGATTTAAGCATTAAGCATTATATTGCTCAATATTTAAGTTAATATTATACATGCTTAAATTCAAGTGACGCCATATGCAAACAATTCGTAGCGGCCATGATAATCACGTCATACGTCTAGCACTAGAATTTGAGACATAATGCCGAGGATGAGTGAAGATAGCGAAGAAGAGAAACACTGCTAAAAATGAAGTTATCAGAAGTAAGATCACATCTCGACGATCTAATAACATTTATTGATTTTACGTCAGATAACGAAGTTCAACTATATTATACTCATTTCCGTAATTTTAGATAGTTCATTATAAAAAAAACAGCAAACTTGAAAAAAGTGTAAACAAACTTAATTCCTTTTTTATAGCAGGATTACCGAAAGCAAGCGCGTTGATATCAAACAGCAACGTCACTTTACGACGAGTGTCCGAAGACGATAAATAGAAATTTGTTTGTGTTTTGTATTATTTGTTTGTATCTTATAATAGTAGTTGAGTTCGTGTATTTAGGTAGTATGTTAACAAGAGATGGGCGAGTGGAGAGGGATATTGAAAGAAGGGTTGGGGCAGGCAACAAAGTGAATGGTGCACTTAAAGTTGTCATCGCAAACAAAAACCTATCAAAAAAAGCTAGAATGGCAGTGCACAATGGTGTTCTTCTACCGACCCTTATGTATGGAAGCGAAGCATGGAACTGGCAAAAGAAGGATGAAAGTAGAATAAATGCAGTTGAAATGAGATCTCTTAGAATAATGTGTGGATACTCTGTGTATGATAGAGTGCCGAATGAAAATATAAGAAGTGAATGGGAATGATGAATGAAATAATGAAAGGATCATTAAGATGGTTTGGACATATTGAAAGAATGAATGAAGAAAGAATGGTAAAAAAACTATATGTTAATGATGTAAATGGAACCAGAAATAGATGAAGACCGAGGAAAACGTGGCACGATCAAATAAATCAAATATTGAATGTCGGCCATATAAGGAGTCAGAGAAATCGACGCGCGTGCATTACACGATGTATGAATGTTGAGGAATCAAGAGAAATATGTCAGGAAAGAAAAGTGTGGCAGTCCATTCTTTCTGCCTACCCCTTCGGGGAAACGGCGTGATGGTTAGTTAGTTAGTTAGTTAATCTTATAATAGTGTTGATATTTAAAAAAAAAGGTTTTGATTTATTTTAAGCCTATTTTTATAGCGGACTTTCGGCTTAATTGGGCACCCCCCTCCCCCTAATTACTCCATTAAATCTAGGTTTTATGTTATTTGATTTATTTTTTATCTCTTTTAATCTATTTTCGATTAAAATTTATTTTTGTAAACTTTTTTTTAAATCAAATTTTCATAGAATTGCACATCTGTATTTTCATATTTAATTTTAATTACATTTTTTTTTTCAACTTTTAAGGTTTTAGAATGTGTTGAAAACATCAGGTGTTCGAGTATTTAGTTATTAGATTGTAGAAACAGCTGTTGCGACAATTTCACAGAAATTATCTAATACAGAGATTCATACATTATGTATTACAACATTGTTTCAAAATTAACTTCTAAAAATAATAGATTATTTATTAATAATTGGTTTAACAACATTTATTTCAAGAATGCAATTTTATAATATTCTGTGATCAAGTATATTGCATCATTAAAACTTTAAAATATATATTATTTCAGTTTTGTTTTAAATACATGTATGAAAGTGGAGCATGGAATTTATAAAAGAAGGATTAAAAGGAGATCTCTCTAAAAATGAGACAAATGTGTGGAAAATCTGTGTATGATAGAATGATGAATGAAAATATAAGAAGTGAACGCGTTGCGAATTAAAGTGTTGTTAACGAAAAAATAAAAGGATCATTAAGTTGGTTTCGACACATGGAAATAACAAATGAAGAGAGCATGGGGTAGAAATTATATGTAAACGATGTAAAAGTAACCAGAAAATGAATGAAAATGGAAAATGTGTAACGATTTAATAAATAAACAAAATTAGAGTTTCGGCCAAGTAAGGAGTAGAAGAAATCTACGTACATGCGAGACACAATGTATGAATGTTGAGGAAGTGATAGAAGTATGTCAGGAAAGAACAATGTGGCGATTCTTTTTTTGCCAACCCTTTTGCAGAGACGGCGTGATGGTTAGTTAGAATTGTTTCATTTGCATAACTTATTAAAGATAAATAAAGCATTTTTATATATAAAATCGTTTCTTTGTGTTCCATTTCTAAAAAAGATTTACACAATGTTATCCTAAACGTGTTTTCATTAAAAGAAGACAATAAACCCTTGTCCCACTTTGGTCTTGACTAGACAACCGTTCGTATCCCGAGCCATTGAATTAAATGATAAGATGTGAATCTTTGATGCTTCTTCTTGTCAATCTCTATTTATCTTCCTTTCTGTGTTTATCACCCCTAAACGAGGTGTCAAAAGGATTTATTCTAAATTCCATATATCTTTTTGTAAGATATGAGTTTAATCTTACGATCTTTGATTTTAAATTAAATTTTTAATTATATTAAAGTTGTGAATTGAAATTTCTTGATAGAATCATTGATTAGATAATCCATTGTTTTGGCGGAAACAATTTGATATATCAACATTGTTTAAATAAAATAAATTTGTTATAAATATCACAATTGATTATATTTTGTCGCGACAGCTGTTTTGCTAACCGATGTAACGATCATCAGGTCTTACATACTATTGATTTGTACTTTTGATGGTTGATTGAAAGATCTGAAGATACTTATATCGGTTAGCGAAACAGTTGTCGCGACAAAATATTATATAATCAATTGTGATATTTATAATATTTGTATTTATTTAAACAGTTGTGTCGGGGTTAAATGCATAACCCAGATAAACATATTTCATGAAGAAATACATGACACGAATAAACACAAAAACGCTGACCCAAGACCTACTTATCAAATTTGATGACACGGAGGCCTAGATTCGTTCAGGTTTGGTCATTAGGTCGGGCATCGTAGATGACGAAAGCAAAGCATATAAAAGCAGTACTTCCGAGCACCCAGGAGGATCGGTTACTCTTACGACTTCTAACAGACGCGAGTCTACGTTAATAAGTCCACGCCACGAGAGATATTTGTATTTATTAAAATCATTGTAATAATTTAAACCCAAAAATTAAATATTATATATTTAGTTTTAATACACTTGATTTTATGACTTCTATCGGTTTTGGCAGCTTGCTGCCATTTTCCAACAGAATACCTATTCCATCGAGAAAATGATCTTTTAAAGTGGAAAAAAAGACTGGGTGTAGACGTTTCTTCGAAGAAGCTAAGATTCACCTGAAGATCGTAGACTTCCCTCAAGACCGTTTCACCCGGTTTGAGGAGTTTGTTTTTCGGTCAAACTTTTTCGATCGTCCAAGGGGATCTTTGCCGTCAACGTTAAAAATCATCAGCTTTGAAGCCCTATACCACTATCTGCATGATTTATCCGACGGGGCATGATCGCCAATAAGCTTCCACAAGCATTTACAGTTAGTTATTAGCATGTACCTCAGCTGCACTCTTCTTCCAATTTAAACAGAACAGCAGAACTTCCCCTAAAAGCTTATTTTTTACCACGAAAGTCGACATTTTAAGGAGCGATAAAACACATATTGTTGTGAGAATGACAAACATTTACGAACCGTACTTAATTAAGAGATGCTCAGGCGTACTAAAAAAAATGGCCGCAGGATTAGAAGACTTGAAACAGCCAGTGCTCTCTGTTGTAAAACGGACCGAACTTTCAGAAACACTTAATATGTAATATATATTAAAAAAACTACATATAGTAATTGGGTTTAAAAATGATCTGTTGTATAATTTTTTTTATATGTTTCTTCTATATACGCCATACTTTGTGTTGTTATGATGGTTTATTTCTCTTTGTTGTAAGTAATTACCTGAACCCTAATAAGAACTTTAAATTATTATTTTAAATTTTAAATTGAATCATAATATTTGGTATAACAAAAGCATAAACGTTCCAATTTTATAATATTTTTAAAAATGTAACTTTACTGAAGAAGGACTGTTTGTCCGAAACATGTCTATGTCATATAATTTTTTTAATATCTTTTATTCTTTCGGTGCCGTGTTAGGTCCCCCCAAACGTTGGCGATCACTACAGCAAAATTCGCCATAGTGGTTCCTGGGAAAAGGTGACCAGAGTGGTTTCCTGGGTTTCAGTGGGTTACCTTCCCTTAGCTGGTTGGATCTGGTTTGGAGGCGCCAGAAACTCGCCTTTCATCCCCTCGTTATCTGCTGTGATCACACGGTTATGAGTGTGATCCCATTGCCCGGGGTTCGCGACAGGGACGCTAACGAGTTGGACTAGTCAGTAGTGTTGCCGGTGGAATGCAACTGGGCGTTTCGCAGCATTTTATAGAATCACACCCTCCAGCAAGATGTGATTCGCCGTGCCCCTTCTGACAATTCGAGCCCCGAATATTAAATATAAGTGTGGTATATACAAATTATATAAAAAATAAAAAGAGAAATAAAATTATGTGTGTTCGGGATTATACGTAGATTCTAAAATAAAGGATGTAAAAGAGTTAAGGATATCGGAAATGTTTATACAGAATCAACATTAAATTATCGGGTACTTATACGGGTATTTGCGTTAATTCGAATATCCGCCAAGTCGGCGGTCTCGCCCAAGTCTTGCTAGTTTGCGCAGGCCGGTACATGCATACATATTCCGAATTAATAATTCCGCCGATAACACCCAACTAATAACGGCCTATTATTAATTTCGGGGGATGATTTACAGGGGTTCTCCCAGTTTGTCACGGCTGCTACCATTAGATAACCCATGTTTATTGTTCGCAAGCAATAATCGCTAATTATAATTATACCAGAACGAAATATAAATTGGCTTGTTTTACATAATTCACACGATTACCTTCCCCTGAATTTGCGTTTGATTATTATATCACACAAGACTAACTGTTTCATTCCATAATCATATTTTTTATACAACTTGTATGTGTATGTGTGAAACATACATTTCATATGCAGAAGAGAAGAATACATCAACTGAGTCTACGCACACAGGATGGCGATTTATTTTATATATAATATAATACTTAGAATCATTAGTAGTTAGAAACACTTTATTTCGTCCTACCTCAAATAACTTATTTTTGATTTATATAATATCATTTAGTATCCCCTAACTATGTAACCATTGTCATAAAATTTCTTAACGAGTTCCAAGAAACACTTTTCAATATTTCTGGACCAACCCAAATAATTATTTGTTAAAAATGTATAAAGTCACATAATTTTTTGTCAATTACCATATTCTGCTCAATTTACTAGTGTATATAAACTGCAACGATAAATATAAACTGCTCTGAAACCTGGGTGATGACAAAACACACTGAAAGGTCCATCGCAGCATTTGAAAGAAGGGTTCTTAGGACAATATATGGCCCAGTGAGAGACCACAATGGTTGGCGTCGTCGATATAACCGAGAGCTATATGATATCTATAAAGAGCCCGATGTGATCAGATCCATCAAAGTAGGGCGCCTGAGATGGGCTGGTCACATAATCAGAATGGCCGACGACAACCCTACAAAACGCCTCACGATCTCAGTACCACAGGGACGTAGAAGACCAGGAAGGCCCAAAATGCGATGGATGGACAGTGTCAACACGGATGCATCGGTGTTGCAAGTGAGAAATTGGAGAATGGGGGCATCAAACAGACAAGAATGAAGGAAGCTCCTGGAGGGGCTGTCGAGCTTAGGATGATGATGATGATAAACTGCAACGAGTTGAAGTTTCGTCACATTTGATAATGCTTTAGAATGGTGAAACATGTCATTCCCATAAAATATAATAAAACTTCTAGAATATTGATGTTTTCTTTCGTATTAATTATTTAATATGGAGTTTTACACCATTGTTCAAGAACCAATACACGAAGGCGTTTGGTAGCTATCCGTGGCTTTATCTCACTGCATTCCTCTTGCACATGCTAGGGACCAATAGTTTGCAAATAAGAAGTGATGGGTGCACACTTACCCATTTCTTCAGACTTATCAGGGGATTCTTTGAGAATTCCGTTATCTTGGAGGCTATTCATTCTTATGTTCCAGATGGTTGACAGCGTCAGCACAGACTGTGTTATCTCCCAACATGCAGAACTAACTTGCCTCTGGTGATACCGGTGGGGAGAGCAATCGAACTGCTGAACATGATCGCTTCGGGGAAGGACGTCTTTTATATTCGTGACTTTCGAGAGTATTATGTATTCCTAATGTCGAACCATTTCTTATGCGTTCTTGGTATTATATATTTTTAAAATTTTACCTGTTCTCAATATTGTCGAAAAAATCAGTTCTTCTAGGTGTATACAAATCTAATGGAACTAATATTTTTATCTGCTGGGACATTATAAAATGTGATAAATGTAGGGAAATCATCAAATAAAATAATCATAGAACTTCTAGAAAACGAACGTTTTCAATAATATAATATTCAACATGGAGTATTACATCATTATTCAAGAAACAATTAATAGATACTTCCTAATACGACATTTGTTACATTACTAACACAACATTTCTAATACACTTCATCCTTACTTTAGGATTACTTTTTAATGCGATTACAAACTTAATACAATGTTTTAGAGGAACCTTCATACGAAAGGCTGTTGCAAATATTATTATAATATTTAAATCGGTTTATATAATACCACCTTCTAAGAATAGGGTGTTGCTACATCCGGTTTCCAGGGTTCAAATTTAATTAACGAATACGAAACGGATACCCCGGTTTATGAAAGTAGCTTTGAGATCTTGAATATTGTTTTATCCTGAGGGAAGTAAATGATATAGAGCAGAACGGTTACATGAATTTTATAAGAAAATTAATTAAATATAATGTTACATAAGTATATATTTACAATACATAAAAAAATATATGTTCAATAGTCCCACGAAGTAAATAATAATATAAAGTATATAATATTTTTTGTGAATGTATACTTATACTTGTATACGAATCCTGGATTTCACCCACGGTGGGTTGTTAATTCATGAATTTTATAATATAACTGACGTTTTCATTCGTATTAATTATATACAGATTTACCACGCATTGAATTTAAATATTCTGCAAATAAATTATATACTTTAATTGTATCTTAATAGAGACGAAGATGCAAATTGGAAACTGAATATGGTAGATCAAGGTGTTTACAGGACTTATGACCTGTCATTGGTTGGGTTAAGCGCACGCTTTATGTAATTACAACATTCCCCATTCCACCTTTCTTTATGACCATATTTGACAAATTTTTGGAAGTTGTATATATGTTAAAGTTTAAATTTACATCTTCGTCTCTATTGAGATACAATTAAATCATGAATTGATAACCCACAGTGGGTGAAATCCAGTATTCGTATACAAGTATAAGTATACATTCACAAAAAATATAACAAATATTTATTATATTTTTAATAATTATGTGAAAAAGGAATAGAGTAAACTAACTTATAGATTAATTACATTATAAAATCGTGAAATTCCTAACTAACTAACTAACTAACCATCACGCCATCTCCCTGAAAGGGTAGGCAGAAAGAATGGACTGTCACACTTTACTGATGCGGCACTCCATCCTTTTTTTTTCGCTCCGCGGGAGACGCGGTGTGATGGGTTGCGAACCTCATCGCCACCAATAGGCATCTCCCGCGCACACTTCGATCGTGTAACACACACAAAACATATCTAAAACAAATAATATAAAATACAATGATATAAAATAAAATAACAAAATAAAAATAATTTAACACAAAATGTTCTTTTTAAATGGTGCACATATTGTCTATTTAATTTATGTTCCACGAATCCACCGTTTTTTTAATTTAGCACATAATGTTTTTTTCGATGTTGCACATGTTGACATGGACGATCCGGACTTTTGTGTTTATTTAATTTATGTTACACGTATCCACCATTTTTTAAATTAGCTGTAAGTAGGCACTTAACCAGCAAAATTCGTGAAATTCCTATAATTTTAAATTATTGACAGAGAGAAAATGATTTAATGATATAATTACAAGTTTTGGTTGTGATGACAATAATACTTCTATGGTGATGGGAAATGTGAAAAATACACTAATGATTTCTTTGAGAAAGTTTTCCCGCCCTCAGGTCGAGGTTGATGGCAGAATGATTGAAAAAAAAGTAGTATTTTACCATTTGTTAGGAGTATGTTGGTGTCACGGGGTGAAACATGAAATTTACTTCTATCTCTTTCCCGATCTCGAGACAACTCCTCCCAACGTGTTGCCCGTGTGCTTTGCTAATGTAACTTCATTATGCGATCTCTGAGATGCTCCGGGATGTATAGTGATATGAGATAACTAACTTACTAACTAACCATCACGCCGTCTCCCCGAAGGGGTAGGCAGAAAGAATGGACTGCCACACCTTTCTTTCCTGACATATTTCTCTCGCTTCCTCAACATTCATACATCGTGTCATGCACGCGCGTCGATTTCTCTGACTCCTCACATGGCCGACATTCAATATTTGATTTATTTGATCGTGCCACGTTTTCCTTGGTCTTCCTCTATTTCTGGTACCATTTACATCATTAACATATAATTTTTTTACCATTCTTTCTTCATTCATTCTTTCCATATGTCCAAACCATCTTAATGATCCTTTCATTATTTTGTTCATGACATGCATTTATTCTACTTTCATCCTTCCTTTGCCAGTTCCATGCTTCGCTTCCATACATAAGGGTCGGTAGAAGAACACCATTGTGCACTGCCATTCTAGCTTTTTTGGATAGGTTTTTGTTTGCGATGACAACTTTAAGTGCACCATTCACTTTGTTGCCTGCCCCTACTCTGGTTTGATATGAGATTGAAACCAGTATTTACTATTTACAATTACATTTAATGACACAAACATATAACACAAAATAAAGAAACAAGATAACTTATGAACTAAAGAGGATAATATTCAATTTTCAAATTTAAAACGATCGTAATAATTAGATCAGCAAGTACTATTGAACCGTATGCAGATAATATTGAGACAAGACATTGCATTCAGACCCGTGTGTATTCGAGTATGTCATAGGCTAAATAGTTTAGGCACTGACGCAGGCTCGGGGGTCCACATGCCCGGATAGGCATACGTAATCTGCTTTTCATGTTCAACCCTCAGGGAAAACTTTACGAAGGGATTGGTCATGAACACATCCGGGAAGCGTGACATTTTTTTAAAACGAAAATGATTTTATTTTACGAGAGATTTGTTATCGATTTTTTATTCACCTATCTTCCCAAATGAACATTTTTGAAGAATAATTTATTTCTTCTATATTCGCCATCACTTTGTGTTATGAATTCACATTTAAATAACTATTTGGAAACATTTTATTTTCACAACATATTTTGCACAAACAAGTTTCGGGACACAAACTTCCCATCTCAAAACTAACTAACTAACTAGCTAACCATCACGCCGTCTCTCCGAAGGGGTAGGCAGGAGGAATGGACTGCCACACTTTTCTTTCCTGACATATTTTTCTCGCTTCCTCAACATTCATACATCGTGTCATGCACGCGCGTCGATTTTTCTGACTCCTCACACGGCCGACATTCAATATTTGATTTATTTGATCGTGCCATGTTTTCCTCGGTCTTCCTCTATTTCTGGTTCCATTTACATCGTTAACATATAATTTTTTTACCATTCTCTCTTCATTCATTCTTTCCATATGTCCAAACCATCTTAGTGATCCTTTCATTATTTTGTTCATAACACCACCATTTGCACCGCATTCACTATTCACGCATACTATATACTATATTCACGCATATTTTCATTCGACACCATCATACATATACTCTAAGAGATCTCATTTCTACTGCATTTATTCTACTTTTATCCTTCTTTTACCAGTTCCATGCTTCGCTTCCATACATAAGGGTTGGTAGAAGAACACCATTGTTCACTGCCATTCTAACTTTTTTGGATAGGTTTTTGTTTGCGATAACAACTTTAAGTGCACCATTCATTTTGTTGCCTTCATCTTCTAAGAATGAATATTAGCAGTTAAATGAATGAGAATTATTATTTATATACTCATACTATATTTCATTTAACTGTTAAAATTTGTTAATTAAAAATATAATATAATGTTTCCAAAAAGTTACCCAAATAATTGAATTGTATTTCTTATTTCTCCATCGATTGAAATAAACTTATAAAAAATAAATACGATTGAAAACGTATGTTTTCTAGAAGTTTTCTCATAATTTATGTGAACTAACATTTTTTGCTGGTCTATGTCACTATCAAATGCAACGAAAATCAAACGCGTTTTTGTTTTTATTAACGAGTTTCTTCTACTTCTTCTTCGATGACCCTCCAACTCCTCCTGTCCTCCGCTTCGACCCTCCAATCTGACACTCGTAACAATCTTGCCCTATCTCTCCCAACATCATCCTCCCATCGCAGGCTTGGTCGTGCGATTGGTCTTCTACCACCTGGGTGCCACTCCAGCAATGACCGGCCCATCCTAGTCTATTCAGTCTGATCGTGTGTGGATAGACTGGGAGCTTTGTAAATATGAAACAGAATACGGTAATTAAGGTTCGGTTCTCGTCGATGACAGTGTGATTTTCACACTGTCTTTGGTCTTGTGTAGAATTCACGTGACAATAAAATGGCTTTGGATTAGCTAGAGAATCAATATGATAGTTTTAAACAATTTGAATACAGTTATTGGGTATTATATCAAATATGTGGTTATTAATTAATATTGCCCTTATAAAAATACGTTTTTTCGTTATAGCAGCATCCAAATTGAAGGGGAAGTAGCAGAGGGGTTTCCCCACACGATGATCTGGCGATATAAAAAAATTGCTGGTGACTTGATGCAGAAAGCGCATGATAGGTGTGCTGAGAAATATGGGGAAGGCGTCTGTCCAGCAATATATGACATCGACTGTTTAAGTAAGTAATTCAGTAATATAAAATTCCATTAAATAATTCAATAATAGGCATATATTCAATATTTTCTTTACTCGCCATCACTTTGTGGTGTGGATTCATTATTTGATAACTTTTATAAAACATTGCATTTTCACAACACTTTTTACACCTAATTTCAATATGTAAAAATTTTACATTAAAGAAAAACTGTGCAATCTAAAACATGCTTATGAAAAGTGCAATGATTTTATTGTGAAAATACAATGTTTTTCAAAAAAAAATCAATATTTAATGTATTATTCAATTGTTTCCCAGACTTACAAGTTATTATAAACACATGTTTGAATAATTAATTATATAGTCCATTATTTGTTTTCCATATACGACAGAATCTCAAATGCTGATATAAGAAAGGAATGTAGAGCGAAAGAAGGTATTATGAACAAAATTATGAAAAGATCGCTGCGATGGTTCGGACATATGGAACGCATGGATGGAGAAAGAATGGTTAAGAAAGTTATACGTAAATGATGTTAATGGAGTACGGAGTCAAGGCAGACCGAGGAAAACATGGCATGACCTAATCAACCAAATTTTAAAGGTTGGTCATGTTAGAAGTCGGAGGAATCAACGTGCGTGTATGACTCGTTGTATGAATGTGGAGGAAGCTAGAGAGGTTTGCCAGGATAGAGTCGTGTGGCGGTCTATTCTCTCTGCTTACCCCTGCGGAGAAACGGCGTGATGGTTTGTTTGTTTGTTTGTTTTGACCGAAACACTATCGATGCTGCGACGTTATCAACTTAAACACTGTTATGATATCACAATTTTTATTATTTGTCGCGACAGCTCTTTCGCCAACCGATTTGGCATCATGAGGTATTACAAACAACAAATAGCGTTTTGCATTTTTTCCCATACATAATAATTAATGAATGCTTCCAAATCAAACAGTTTGTTAATTTTATCGTTTTTTTTAATCTCTCCAACAATTCTGTTTTTACATATTACATTACTGATGTATTAACGAATTTTTCTTTGTATGAATAATACCGCTTATAGATCATTAAAAGGAAATAAATTTAACAGCCATACAAATTGAACGACAATCCAATCAATAAATTGTCAATTAATCGAAGAAACAAACAAAATTTGCCATAAATTAGTGTCGGCCTTTAAATTAATGGCTTGGGAAGCGATCATTACGATTTACGCTGTTCGGCTGTGATAGTGAACAATACGCCAGCTACGTAAATAGGACGCTTCGGCCCGAGGAAGGGTGCGATCGGAGAGAGCTTTTTATCAATTCTCTTTCAATGACTTTAAAGCCTCTTCGATCAAAATGTTTTTTAACACTTTTTTAGTAAGGTATAATTTAATTCACAGAACCTGGAATATATGGTATAGATACTGTAAGATGAAGCTGGTAGTACGATTGTGCACTGCCATTCTAGCTTTTTTGGATAGGTTTTTGTTTGCGATGACAACTCTTAAAGACTAATACCAAAGATTTAAATCAGTGTTATTAGAATTTATTTTATAGTTTCAATATGACCCTAAAATACTCATTATTATGAGAGTAAGTCTTGATGGATCCATTCTCCTCACTGTGTATACCAATATCTTCTCCTTTGCCTACACCCCCACCTAACGATATCACATATTTCCCTTATTCTTAAGTTTTTTTATTCTAAAATATGAATTTGTTTGAAAAAACGATAGTTTTCATGGAGTTGTATTAAAATATATGTATAACATGTTTCGCCCTTCTAAGGCATTATCAAATGCTTGTTTTTAACATTTGTTAATGCCCTTAAAGGGCGAAACAGGTCATACATAAATATTATAATTAAACTCCTTGAAAACTATCGTTTTTTCACACATATTAATAATTAAATATGGAGTTTTTTATCATTGTTCAAGAAACCATAAATTCCTAATTCTAATTAATAATACCTTTTTTATGATAACCAAATAAATATAGGGTTTTTGTTTTTTGTTTAAACAACCGTTGTCGTCCTGGACATACGTGGTAAGCCTCCCCATACTTCTCCACGTATTCCTCTCTAGTGCTTTTCGCATCCAATCACCAGCAAATTTTCGAACATCAACGGACCATCGTCTGGGGAGTCTCCCTCAGTTTCTTTTATTTTGCGAATCTCCACTCCACCACCCTTCTATCGGTCCATCTATCATCTACCAATCTGGTAACATGACCATTTGAGCTTAGCCATCCTTTCGACGACATCCGTTACTCCTGACCTTCTATATATTTTAGTATTTCTTATTCGGTCAGAGAAGTCTTTGAATATTTTATTTAAGTCCTGTCTGCTTCACTTTTTTGATTAAAGGCTCTTTCTTACGTTGATATCTCTCTCGGGCGCGTAGGTACTTATTTTAATTTAAAAAACGTTAGTGTAGTAACAATGTTTATGTATAAAAATCCTTTAAAAATAGCCCATTTCGTGTTAATTTATACCGTATTTTTAGAGTGGGCAATAAAGGAGATGTGAGTGTTTCAAGTACTAACGGAAATTAAAATGCCTAATTTTATTTTTTTCTGTTGGCACAGCTCGTTTCATTATTCTGCGAACAACGCCCATTCGGAACTCAGATGGAACATCAATTTCACCATAAACGGCAAATTGGGTTACGCAAAATCTAGCCGGAAAATTAATTAACTATCCTGCCTACTTCATTAATTACTTTCTATATACAGATTTAGTTCAAATATCCTTTATTTCAGGTTTTGTTGTTAATTCTCTTTATACAGAATCCGTTTATAAGCCGCTACAAGACCACAGGTTGAGTCTGAGACTTCTGGGTGGTAGTTTTATAGCATTTAATGTCATTTTTTTCTTCATAAAAGGTTGTGCAGAATTCCAAAAAGAACCGTTAAGTTTAATTTTTAACTTGGCCTTGAGCTCTATAACATTTCCTAACTCTTGGAAAATCTCTAGAATACGTCCTATTTTTAAGAGTGGTTCTAGAGCCTCGGTCGAAAATTACAGGCCGTTTGCTATTCTTCCGATACCGGCCAAACTATTTGAATCTATGATTCACAAATTTATACTATACGGGGTTGAACCGTTTATTATAACGGAACAACATGGGTTCAGAAAAAAACGGTCAACTGACACAAATCTTCTCATATTTATGGATTATGTAGCCGGGGCATTGGATGCAGGTCACCAAATGACTGCTCATACAATGCTTTCTCCAAGGCATTCGATACCGTAAATCATGATATTCTTATCGGTAAATTAGAAGCAATTGGTTTTTCTTCACGTATTGTATTTTTTAAGTTACCTAAAAGAGAGAACGCAATTCGCATATTATTGAAAATTTAATTCTCAACCATTTTATGTTTATTCAGGTGTACCCCAAGGCTCAAACCTAAGTCCACTTATTTTCTCAATCTTCATAAACGATATCGCGAAAGCAATACATTTCTCGCGATTTATTTTATATGCAGACGACCTAAAACTTTTCTTTAAATAACAACATTGGAGGACTGTTTGCGTTTGCAATCCGATATTGACAGGATTGTTGACTGGAGCAAGCGCAACCAGAATTACTTCAAGATATCCAAATGTGTTATAATATTAGTCTCTAGGGCGCCCACATTACATATCATTGATATTCCATGAGTAATGAAAGCCTTAAACGTGTATCTACTGTCAGAGATCTAGGGATAATTTATGAAAGTCGATTGACATTTCGTGCTCAGATCGAGAAGGTATGTGGTATTGCTAAAGATGCTGGGTTTTGTTCTTCGAACTGTTAGGGTTTTTAGAGACACCCGGTTCCTAAGAACTCTATATAACTCCTTAGTCAGAAACAGGCTCGAGGGAGGTGCCGTGATATCGAGTCCTCATGAGGCTCAGTATTCTCTCATGTTGGAGAGGGTTCAAAAGAAATTCTAGAGAGCCCTCTACATAAGAGAGTACGGGGTATATCTTTGGCTCTATTCAACGGTATATCTCTTGGGTATGCTGGAGTATAACTCCAGCATAAACAGCTCCTCAACGCTTTTTAAGCTAGTTCAGTGCCTTGGGTAATGGAGCCAGAAGATTCGCTTCCTGCTAATAACTCGTCTAATATTTGGAATATTATTGTAACACCTGATGATGTCAACATACATAGGTTGACGAAACAGCTGTCGCGAAAAATAAAAATGCAATTGTGATACACAAAACTAAGTTTTTTAATTTAACAGGTATAATGTTAGAGTATCATAGTGCTTCTGCCAAAATTATGGATTATTTAATTATAATTTCACATAATTTCATTGACCAGAGGATTTCCAAATTCTGGTTTGTTTAATTTATTTCTTTTTTTTAATTATGTGTAGAAATATTGTATCCTTTACCCACAATTAACAATAGCAATAAATAATATTCTTTTATTTCATTCGACACTTTATCTTACACAGTTTTCCACCACATTCGTCTAAGAGATCTCTATATAAACTGTTCAATTATTATCCTATATATCATTGAACGAATGATTTATTCTTCATATAAAGCACTCATTTTGTGGTTCAACATTTTTAATAATTATATAAATAAAACAACTTTGTATTTAACCACGGTAGGGTTATTATATTGATGCCAACTAGTTTCGCTTGGACCCAAGCTTCATCAGGGCAGTATAATAACAGTAGTTATTATACTGCCCTGATGAAGCTTGGGTCCAAGCGAAGTTGGCATCAATATAATAACCCTACCGTGGTTAAATACAAAGTTATTTTATTTATATAATTATTTAGAATGTTTTATTAACAAATAAATAATGTTTGCTTCAACTTTATGTAATATAATGAAATTAAGCAAGATTTATTTTGGTGAGTTGGTAACCCTGTCTCCCGAGGTAATTAGGATGGCACGAGTTGCTACATTGAAGTGCACAAATCAAGTCATATCTCCGCTCGCCAGGGAGAAGGATGATGGCTCTAATACTGGATTCCGGCTGCCTGGCCTCTGTCTGATGGGGATCCATACACATGAGGCAGGCGGCCATTGTTAACTTAATTCTCTGTATGTATTGTTAAATTATTATCCGATTTAACTTTGTCCATTGTGCTACTTATACTCATATTGAAATATTAAAATAGTTATAAACTTCAACTTCGACCCTAATGTATGGAAGCGAAGCATGAAACTGGCAAAAGAAGGATGAAAGTAGAATAAATGCAGTTGAAATGAGATCTCTTAGAATAATGTGTGGATACTCTGTGTATGATAGAGTGCCGAATGAAAATATAAGAAGTGAATGCGGTGCGAATGATTTTGTCATGAACAAAATAATGAAAGGATCTTTAAGATGGTTTGGACATATGGAAAGAATGAATGAAGAAAGAATGGTAAAAAAATTATATGTGAATGATGTAAATGGAACCAGAAATAGAGGAAGACCGAGAAAAACGTGGCACGATCAAATAAATCAAATATTGAATGTCGGCCATGTGAGGAGTCAGAGAAATCGATGCGCGTGCATGACACGATGTATGAATGTTGAGGAAGCGAGAGAAATATGTCAGGAAAGAAAGGTGTGGCAGTCCATTCTTTCTGCCTACCCTTTCGGGGAGACGGCGTGATGGTTAGTTAGTTAGTTAATTATAAACTTCAATAAATTATTTCGAAGAGTTTACTTTTAAAAAATTAATCTGTCATAGACAATCCTTTAGACAAGAGGTTCTCAAAACATGCTTCTCAGAGTCTTTAGCCTCCGAAACATGCCGTGGATGATATTTTAATTTTATAAAATACTTTATAAGGTAAAATGGAACATTAACAGCGTTAATTTTTCAATTTCATGGATAAATTTCTAAAAAAAGTCGATTTCATTCGTATAATATTATCCTGATGAAACTTGGGTACAAGCAAAACTAGTAAGGTTAAAATACTATATAATTACTATTTCTTGGTTAAAATACAAAGCGTTTTTGTTTTTTTATACTCGTCTATTCAGAAAAATAATGATAGGCATAAAAATAAAAATATATGTTTAGTGAAAACGAGATTATTTTATCAGTTTTACAGCGATTTTAATTATTTATATGTAAATCTTTGTGACAAGCTTGTTTCGCCGTGTGTGGGCATTCTCAAACTTGAAGTTTTACAAAATAAAAACCAAAGGAAGTTTTACGTTCAGAAGACAAATACTCTTGACATTAGAAAGTATCATGTCTTCCTAATGTCGAACCATCTCTCTTGCGTTTCCGGTATTATGTTGTAAATATATAATATTTTACCTGTACTCAATGCTGTTTGAAATATCTGTTGAATTAATAAACTTAATTGATTTTATTTGATAAGATATTTTTACATAGTTGAAAAAACTCACTTCAGCAATTAATTTCGTCTCCATTGATAAGTGTTATGTGAAGTGTGTTTTATTTCCATATTCATGGCTATTTAATGTAAGGTGTAGGTTTGACAGATCCCATCCTCTTGGAACGCGTGTAAAATAATTAAACATTTTTAAGCGGCGTAGGTGTCCGAGCGTCCATTTTGGAACAGCGTTTTACACATAATCCCCGGATCACATTTCATTCAAACACATTAAAATTCAAAACCGAAACTTATGATTCCGGTAAAATAAATTGTATAAATTTTATTTTAAACTCCCCAATAATAATTTATTCAGTCATGTAAATAGGGCGGCATGAAACAAAGGACCGCCCGCGCCCCCGGGAAAAAATAAGCGCAAGTCCTATAATCCCAAAAAATAAATTTTTCATCCGTACATAAATTTCCTATTCTGGAAAAAGAGTGACAAAAATATCCACACGAGATGAATTCTCTGGCGTTTAGGAACAGCGGCATAAGCCGTATTTAAATAGATATTTTAAAATATACGAACACGTAATGAATATTTATTGTTTCTATAGCTCCAAGTAAAATTATGTATTCTTAAACATGTACGAGTAGTGATACTTAAAATTTTGTGGCAAAAACAGTGTTTTTTTTTGTAATTAAACATATTTTCAAAACGTCATTCAACGTCAACGTCAACTACCACTTCGTTAACGCCGCTACAATTTTTTTACTAGACATGGAAAATGGCGTATTTTCTCAACAAGTAGCAACACTTATTTATTGTTTCTTGAATAATGATGTAAAACTTCATATTGAATAATTAATACAAATGAAAACGTCTTTGTTCTGGTAATACTCACCATACAAGAAGATTGTTACTAGACATGTTATATGGCGTATTTTCTCAACATGTAGCATTACTTATTTATTGTTTCTTGAACAATGATGTAAATCTCCATATTAAATAATTAATGCGAATAAAAACGAACATTTTCTATAAGTATTAACATACTTTTTACTTAGACAGCCGTTGTCGTCCACTTCTGGACATAGGCCTCCCCCATACTTCTCCACGTATCCCTATCTTGTGCCTTTTGCATCCAATTCTTCTTATGTCATTGGACCATTATGGGGGAGGTCTCCCTCTGTTTCTTTTGTCTTCGCAGGGTCTCCACTCTACCAACCTTCTGGTCCATCTATCGTCTACCAATCTGGCAACATGTCTCGCAAATGACCATTTAAGCTTCGCTACCCTTGCGACGACATCTGTTACTCCCGACCTTTTACGTATTTCATTCAGTATTTCTCATCCGGTCTGAGAGTCTTACGTGTAGCATGGCTCTTTCGTGTTTCCTCTGTGCTACACGGAGTCTCCTTATGGTCGACTTGGTGAGGGTTAGCGTTTCTGCTCCATATGTCAGTACTGGAAGTACGCATTGATTATACTTTTTGCGTTTCAGACACTGGGGAATCTTACTATTAAAGAACTTCTCCAGATTGCCATATGTCGCCCACCAAAGACCGATTCTCCTCTCAAGCTCAGAAGTCTGATTATCTCTGGAAAATAAGAGAAAATCAGACTGCTGAGCTTCAGCATTCACAATAATTGAACTATAATTATTTACGAAGAAATGATTATAATTTAAAAATGTTACTATTTAACTTGTACCCCTTTGTCCACTACCTTCCTGTTTCCAGCGGAAAGGGTAGGAACTCCCGCTGCTCCCACTTGTAATTGATTACCCATAAAAGCTTTTTTCATTCATTTACCAGTGTTCGTATGTTGTTACTAGGTACAAGGAAATCAATGTCACTTAGGGCGAATTTCGTAAATGTCACTCATTTTATTGAAGTCCCCAAACGAATTTTGAATCTCGCCGTTTTCATTCGAAAGAAATTGACAAGATTTTCCTTGTTTTCGAGCATTTTATTCAAGAAAAAAATACATAGATAATTTAAAAACATTTAATTATTTATTTCTGCATCACATTATTTTTTATTTATTGTTTCTGGAACAATGATATAAAACTCCATATAAAATAATTAATACGGATGAAAACATCAGTTTTCTAGAACTTTTATTATATTTAATGGAAATGACATGTTTGCCTTTCTAAGGCATTATCAAATGACATTTTATAATTGCCTCATAATAAAATAAAACTTCTAGAAAACTGACGTTTTCATTCGTATTAATTACATTATTTTTTGTTTCTTCAACAGATTTCGCTCCTGTCGGAGCTACGTCAGGGTTACAAAACAAACTGACTGTTTCGACTGACTTTTATTAATAAAAATGACGAAAAAATATTTTAGATGTGTACATACAATATTATAAAAGCCTAATTTATATATAGTTTTCTATTAAATCTGTTTTAAAATGCAATGATTTATTTGTAATAATGTTTGCAATTATTAACTAACTAACCATCACACCGTCTCCTCGAAGGGGTAGGCAGAAAAAATGGACTGCCACTCCTTTCTTTCCTGACACATTTCTATCGCTTCCTCAACATTCATACATCGTGTCATGCACGCTCGTCGATTTCTCTGACTCCTCACGTGGCCGACATTCAATATTTGATTTATTTGATCATCCCACGTTTGACTCGGTCTTCCTCTATTTATAGTTTCATTTACATCGTTAACATATACTTTTTTACCATTTTTTCTTCATTCATTCATTCCATATGTCCAAACCATCTTAATGATCCTTTTATTATTTTATTCATAATATCATCATTCGCACCCCATTCACTTCTTATATTTTCATTCTCTCTCTATCATATACAGAGTATGCACACGTTCGTCGGTACCGCGCCGTGTCAGATCCCCCCAACGTTGGCGATCACTGCAACAAAGGCATCTCTATCCTGCGCCACTTGGAACAAGTTCTGAACTCTTGTTATTCCTGTCTATCTTTGATGTTCCGCAGCCAGAACAGCGGACTTCTACCAACTCCCCGACGTCCCTCCACTTTACCCATTAATATCAGTCGAAGGAGGTGGTATTTTTCTTCCCTCAGCACATGACCCAAATATGAGACCTTTTTAATTTTCAATAGGTACATTCATCCTACCTAGCTTCTTCTTAACTACATTCCTTTCTGATATTGGCAAGTAGAGGAATAAAATCCATCCGATAAATAGGGTGATGCCAAATAGATTATTTTCTGCTTTCTTCACTTAAACCCCTTAGACCGCTCAGCAAACGTTACTCTAGCCAGTTATAGCAGTCAAGATGGCTATAACTGCTCATTGTCTGCTATAACTGGCTGCTCAATATTTCCGGCTGCCGCAGCCAGACCGCCTAGTGCACGCCTAGCCTAACATGAAATTGCATGCACTAATGTTATCACGTTAGTCAACAAAATGCTTGGTTATATTTTATGAAACGCCTGCACGATTTATTAATCTGAATAAATTAGCCAAAGTCCTGAGGCGAGCTAGAGTTGACAAGGAGCTGTTATCAACTACCACGCTGCAGAACCAACCTGCCAATGGTAATGCCTGTGGGTAGGGCAATCTTATTGCTTAATCGGGTCGCCTCGGAGGTCGACATATTTCGTGATAGTGTGAGTTGCCTCAGAGATGCAATATCAATGTTATGATTTTTTCTTACTCTTAAGCTTAATTTTAATTTTTTTAATGCTTCTCTGTTTATAATGTAATTGCAAACGATTTGGAATTGTATGTCTGTAATGTTTGTGATTATAAGCAAAATAAATGAAATGAAAATCAAGGTTCGAAAGATCTCACCTCTGGTCCATATATTGCGTGGGAAAAAATACCACCTTCTCCATATTGGAGGGGAAAATTGAGGGACGCCGAGGGCCCGGTAGGAGACAAATGTCCTGGCTGCGAAACGTGAGGGAGTGGACCGGCATCCGAAGTGTTGAGGAGCTGTTCCGAGCGGCGCAGGACAGTGACAGGTTCGCCGAGGTGATCGCCAACGTTGGGGGGACTCGACAGGGTACTTGAAGAAGAAGAAGAAATTAGCCATAGTGGGCAAGGAGTTAAGTACGAGTACAAAACAATTTTTAGACTGAGATAAAATGTACATAAATATACTATTCAAGCTTTGTTTTGTGAGCATTACACATAAACATGTTTTAATATACAAATCCCTAAAGTAGATTCTGCGCATCTTGCCTTGAGCAGAGATCAAATCTAATATCCGTAAATCGGTTTATTTCAGGTCATTGCTTTCAGGATCTCGTGTGAATGTGGTGGCGGGTATCAGTAAAATGTTGTAATGTATTTTGTAAACGTAAGCGGACTATACCGTAAGGAGCATTTCAATACGTTTCTTTTGTTATCTCTGAAGCCATAGTTATTTATTAAATTAATAAAAACGTAAAATAAATTCAACATCAAACCATCACGCCGTTTCACCTTAGGGGTAGGCAGAAAGAATATACCGTCACATCACTCTATCCTAGCACACCTATCAAGCTTTCTCCACATTCATACAGCGAGTCATACACGCACATCAATTCTTCCGACTTCTAACATGACCAACCATTAAAATTTGATTAATTTGGTCATGCCATGTTTTCCTCGGTCTGCCTCGACTTCGTACTCCATTTACATCATTAACGTATACTTTTTTAACCATTATTTCTCCATCCATGCGCTCGATATAACCAACGCAGCGATCCTTTCATAATACCTTCTTCCGCTCTTTATTCCTTTCTTATATCAGCATTTGAGATTCTGTCGTATATCGTTCTATCACACATACCTGCGTCTTATGGACCTCATCTCTACTGCATTTGTTCTGCTCTCATCCTTCTTCTGCCAGTTCCATGCTTCGCTTTCATACTTTAGGAAGTACCCTTAACACGAAAACTCTTAATATATCTAGTTGTAATTGTAAAAGACAATTAAATTTCTAGAAATCAGACGCTTTCATTTTAGAAGTTTAATGACTATGTGAGTACCAAACCTTATCTTATTTTTTTATTACCTAATACCCTATTTATTCAATTGCCCAAAGACAAAAAATGTCATTAATATTAAAAATAAAGATTTCATTGATGTATTGTATTTTTTAAATTAAGATTTTATTCAATGTTTAATAAAAAATAAACAAATGAAATTAATTATATTGATGCGTCAAACATTTTCCAAACTATTATTTTGGCTTCTTAACTAACTAACTAACTAACTAACCATCACCCCGTCTCCCCGAAGGGGTAGACAGAAATAATAGACTGCCACACTTTTCTTTCCTGACATATTTCTCTCGATTCCTCAACATTCATACATCGTATCATGCACCCGCGTCGATTTCTCTGACTCCTAACATGGCCGACATTCAATGTTTGATTTTTTTGATCATGCCACGTTTTCCTCGGTCTTCCTCTATTTCTGGTTCCATTTACATCATTAACATATAATTTTTTTACCATTCTTTCTTCATTTATTTTTTCCATATGTCCAAACCATCTTAATGATCCTTTCATTATTTTATTACAATTTTTTTTTTCTTGGCTTCTTATATTAAAACAAAAGCTCTTTGTAATGTAAAAGCCATTCCAATGTTCGTCCTTACTAATAATATACAGGGGTCTACTTCTAACATTAGCATAAGAGAAGGAAGAGCAGGATTCACGGAAGTGCTGCAAATGTATGGAAAACTATGCTAAAGTGTCTAATCTAATCAATGCTAAAATGTTCCAGACTTTATGTCCACTGCCATTTGGGATAGCATGGGGAACTTCGTATTAATGACATGAACTGGCCGAGGCACCGGCGTGCCTGTTATGACTTCTGAATGTAGAAAATATGTCTAAATATAGAAAATATGTCTAAATATAGAAAATATGTCTAAATATAGAAAATATGTCTAAATTTAGAAAATATGTTTTGTATATATATTTAGATATAGAAAATATGTCTAAATATAGAAAAGATGTCTCAATATAGAAAAGATGTCCAAATATAAAAAATATGTCTAAATATAGAAAATATGTCTCAATATAGAAAATATGTCTAAATTTAGAAAATATGTCTGAATATAGAAAATATGTCTAAATATAGAAAATATGTCTAAATGAGGAAAATATGTTTTGTATATATATTTAGATATATAAAATATGTCTAAATATAGAAAATATGTCTTAATATAGAAAAGATGTCCAAATATAAAAAATATATCTAAATATAGAAAATATGTCTTAATATAGAAAATATGTCTAAATATAGAAAATATGTCTAAACATAGAAAATATGTCTAATAATAAAGATAAATAAAATAAATTGATTCAGTCGTGAGTCTACAAATTAAAATGTAACGATAGCACGTCCGTCTACATAGGAAAAACAACGCGTAATTTTAACATAAGAAAGAAAAAACAACTTAAATGCCTTTCTAACTAGCTAATTAACTAACCATTACGCCGTCTCCCCGAAAGGGTAGACAGAAAGAATGGACTGTCACACTTTAACCGATGCGGCACTCCATCCTTCTCTATTCGCCCCGCGGGAGACGCGGTGTTATTGGTTGCGAACCTCATCGCCACCAATAGGCATCTCACGCGCACACTTCGATAGTCCAACGCCCACAAAGTAAATCTCAAACAAATAATATAAAAGACAATGATATAAAATAATATAACAAAATAAAAATAATTTAACACAAAATGTTGTTTTTAGATGGTGCACATATTGTCTGTTTAATTTATGTTCCACGAATCCACCATTTAGCACATTATGTTTTTTTCGATGTTGCACATGTTGACATGGACGATCCGGACTTTTGTGTTTATTTAATTTATGTTACACGTATCCACCGTTTTTTTAAATTAGCTATCTTATTATTTATTATAAAGGTAGTTCTATCTTATATAATAAACAATAAAAGCCTCATCGCCACCAATAGGCATCTCCCGCGCACACTTCGATAGTCCAACGTCCACACAATAAATCTTAAACAAATAATATAAAATACAATTATATAAAATAAAATGTCAAAATAAAAATTATTTAACATAAAATGTTGTTTTTAGATGGTGCGCACATTGTATATTTAATTCATGTTCCAAGTATCCACCGTTTTTTTTTTCTTAACATGTTAATGCTTTTCTATACAGATGTATATAATAATTTTTTGGAGTTCGCTAACCATTTAATTGAATATAATCGTACGGTATTGAAATTTTGCATATTAATAATCAAAACCTAACTTTAAACAATTGACAATTTTTGGAAATTAAAAAAGCCATCAAAAACAATGAAAATATAGTAAATAACCAATTAAATTTAAATTCAATTCCCATGCTTGATATGTAATTTATTAATATATTTTTTACGTTCTTTCTTCATTCATTCTTTCCATTGGGTTCAAAAACCTATTGCATACTAAAAAAATAACAACAGATTATCCGAATTTGAAGAACGAGAAAGAAGGGGAATGTATAGAAAGCGAATAAAGGAGAAAAATTTAATAAGTTAGATTCAGTTCATTTTAATTTATTCAAAAAATTATAAACATTACACAATAACAAATCCAAATCGTTTATAATCACAATATACAAAAATAAAAGTAACAATTAAAAAAATAATAATTTCAATTAATATAATAAGAAAAAAATGAGAGCAAGTAAGAAAAAACAACAGAAGACAATTAAAAAAAAACATATTCGAGAACAGTTTGGTAAAGATAAACATTTTTGTACAATGAGAAGAGAAGCAAATAACAATTTAATACATACGAGATAGATGCTTTTTGAGGGTAGCTTCACTATCGTGGAAGATGTCCACATCCGAAGAGATGCGGTTTAGAAGGATTATTGCCCTACCTACGGGCATCACCTTAGGTAGATTGGTTCTACACAGTGGCAGGTGAAATAATCTATGTTGCCTTTGTCGCAGATAATTGTCGGGGACAAACAAAGTCAAGTCATTCAAAATATCAGAGTTATGTATTCGACCACGAATCAGTTGAAAAAAGTGAACACCCAGGTGGATAGTTCGTCTTATTTCCAATAATTGGTAGTCCAATTTAAAAAAAACTGAATATTTTCAAGCTTAATTTAATAAGGCTTACAAGTTGTGGGTTCGTGCTCTAAGAACATAACCGTTTATTTCCATTAATCCCCGGCACGCTTTAGGTCAGATTATTTACACCTCCACAATATAAAAAGTATTGCACTTTGCACTTTCAGCATATCGAAAGTTCATGAAAAAATCGGTATAAGTTCAAAATTAATAAATAAAATTCATTATTAAACAAACCAATGATCACCATATTTTTTCGATAGAGTAACTAAAAGTGTAGGACCGCTACATAATTATAACACATCTGTCTTGATTAATTAACATGTGTTAAGGATTAACTTTATCTCAATAGAGACGAAGATGCAAACTGGAAACCGAATATGGTGATCGAGGTGTTTACAGGACTTATGACCTGTCATTGGTTGGGTTAAGCGCACGCTTTATGTAATTACAACATTCCCCATTCCACATTTCTTATGACCACAATGTCGACAAATTTTTGGAAGTTGTATATATGATAATATCCAACACCACAATTCACATGTCAGTTTCAACTTACAGACCAGCGCCATCTATGAAGATTAGATTTAAGCATTAAGCAGAAGATCTTTGTAACGCAATGTGAAAGGCTACCGCCATTAACGCACTGCTAGATAACGCCTAGAAATGTCACTCCACATTTCCACGCGTCTCTATTGAGATAAAATTAATCCTTGAATCGATAACCCGCAATGGGTAAATAAAATCCAGTATTTGTATACATTCAAAATGTTGTATATAACATTTGTTAAATATTTCTTAATGATTTTTTGTAAAAATTCTTTCTCGATTTTGCTAGATGTAATATATTTAATAGGTTTATTAATAATTACGAATGAAAACGTCTGTTTTCCACATTTGATAAAGCCTTAGATAGGCGAGACATGTCAATCCCATAAATAATAAAAATAACTTCTTAAAAACAGAAGTTTTCATTCTTATTATTTTTTAATTCATTACTTTTACATCATTGTTCAAGAAACAATATACAAATTATTATTATTAAAATGAACACAGAATATGTAAGTATTATACCTATGAATTTGTTAATATTTTTTCTTTAATTATTTATAATGAACTTCAATAAATGTGTTTTAATAACGACCTTTTTTTTTGCAAGTTAACTGGAAAAACGGATTTTATGACTTATACCTTTTGATCTTTGAGCAATTAGATTGCAGTTTTATTGGAACAAAAGTACTTGAAGGGAAAATTATCACACAAGACGTGACTACTGTAAGGTATTGCCCTAATAAAAACGCAAGTGCAAATTTACTTCTACGTGTAATTATTTTATTATTATGTTTTTTTTTATGTAAATAGCATAGTATAAAATATGATGCAATACTTATTGTATTTGTATGTTAACTATCAAAACTCATTGTATCACCATACTAGTTGTAACTAACAAAATGTGTAATTAAAATGAATAAAAACGTCTGTTTTCCAGAAGATATTTTTTTTGCAAATGACGTGTTTCGCCTGTTTAAAGCTTTGTAAAAATAATGTCAAATGTATCTAACGACCTTCGCGGCCGAGTAGTAAGTGCATTGACTGCCACCCCAAAGATCCCTGTTTAGATTCCCGGCAATGGCAGTGTGGTTGTCACACTGTCTTTAGTATGATGTCGAATTCACGTGACAAGAAAATGGCGAGAGATTAGCTACCTATCACATGTCACGATAATCAATATGATAGCTATATTCTTAACATCGATTTGGCTTGCGCTATAATGATTAAAATAGCGATTTAATAAAATAATAATAATAAATATTTAAACATTTGACAATGCCTTCATAAACATGTCATTCATATAAAATATTGTAAAACTTATAGAAAATCGACGTTTACATTAATATGTAGTTTGACATCATTGTTCAAGAAACAACAAACAAAATATCAATAAATAAGATATGAATTATCAAATTCTTACTGGAATTCGTTCATAAAATATTTTAATTTTGAAACATTATTATTAAACGTATCAAAATTAAATCCAACCAACCTATATTGGCATCATCAGATGTTACAAACAACTGTTACTGGGATTATTTTTGATAAGTGAGATATTAACATTTTCATGAAAATTAACATTTTAATTTTCATTTGAAAAACCTCTAACTTTTTCAACAGATGCTCTGTTTAAAATATTTGATGTACCACCTCTAGAAATATTATATATGAAATTCTCAATAATACATTTATTTAAAGAAAGAAAAAAACATTTCAATCGCTAATTCATCCTTGAGATATCCAAATAACATATATATCCCAAAAGCTAACACAAAGTTTTACCAAAATAGCCACATTTACCTGGGAATAAAGAATTACAACCTTCTCTCCCTGAGGAATCAAAAAACAAAATTTACGTCAATTTAAAATGAAACTAAATTTATACCTAAATTCATTATAAAGAGTATGAGCTGACATCCTTACAGTATTTATTTTAATTATTGAGTAATATTTTATACTTTATGTTTTTGTATTGGTTAGTACGAGTATGTAGTGCCTTCTACTTTTACCTTGTATTGTTAACTTTCTTAATTTTTTTAATGTGTACAAATACTTTGTAGAAAAATACTGGATTTTACCCATTGCGGGTTAATCATTTAAGGATTAATTGTATCTCAATAGAGACGAAGATTTCAATTGTTTTTGGAATTAGAATATGGTGGTCGAGGCGTTTATAGGACTTTTGACCTGTCATTGGTTGGGTTAAGTGATAGCTTCATGTAATACAACATTCCCCATTCCGCCCTTCTTACGACCACCACGTCTGACAAATTTTTGGAAGTTGTATATATGCTACTATGTAGAGAAACACTTCACATTTTTTAGTACAATCTACACAAGCGCCATCTATTAAGATTACACATTCTTATGTTATATGTATATTTTTATGTATACGATGTATGAATGTTGAGGAAGCGAGATATGTATGTCAGAAAAGAACAGTGTGTCTGTGAACATCTGCCTAACCTTTTGGAGAGACGGTGTGACAGCTATTTAGTTTAGGTTTTAAGAAACTTTCATATGAAACAATGAAAATTTCATGAACATTCAATTACACAGTTAATTTACTACGATTATTTGAAGAATTAAAATAATCTATGTTGTGAAAAATATATATGGCATTCTTTTATGAAAAAAACGAAAAAAATAATATATTCCGTTACGACTCCCAGCATTCAATAAGGAGAACAAATTTGATGGAAGGAAATTTTCAAGTACAAACTCGTAAATACTGAATTTCAGCAAAGTCGTTCCCGGAATGCTTTCAGAGGAACAAGTGGTATTTTAGTAAAACTTAAAGCTCTGTAATGCAGTTTTTGCTCTTATTGGTCTTGACGCTCTGCAAGTATACGAAGTGATTGCAGAGCGAATGGTTGTGTTATGAACAAAATAATGAAAGGTTCATTAAGATAGATTGTACCACTGAACAAAAAGAATAGGAAGAAAATTAATTAGATCTTAAATGTCGGCTTCGTGAAAAGTCTGAGAAATCGACGGGCCCGCGTGACACGATGTGTTAAGGAATCGAAAGAAGTATGCCAGGAAATAACAGTGTGAGACAGCGTGATGGTTATTAAAATTAGTTAGTTAAAAAAGTCCCATATAACACAACATCTTAAAGAACCTCACTGGCTCATAAGTCCAGAAAGAATTTAGTATAAACTCTGCTGGACAGTCTTCAAAGCGCTACATGAAATGGCACCAAGTAATATATCTGAACTCTGTATAACGGACAGCCAAAATATAAGGAAATCCACACTTCGCTCGGCGAACTCCTCAGCAATAGGAAGATTAGTTGAGCCAAGCGTTGCCAAATTTCGGGTGATTATATCACAAAAACGGCGCTTTAAAAGTTAGTATATTATTACTATAATTATTATTTTTTATATTATTATTATTATTAGTCATGTTATGAAGTTATTAAAATATTGATTAATCTGCAGGGTGGAAGATATTGTCAGATGGGTCAAACAACGCAGAGGATATCGGCATACGTACGTGATGAAGAGGATGGATCCCACACGTTATGATGCATCAGACATCTGTTGGCAACCGTTTCTCCAAAAGACCACCAAAATATGGAGAGATATCCAAGGGTCAACTTCAATTTTATGGCTTCGACCGGTTTCGGCGACTGCCGTCTTCTGATATTAAAAAACTGCTAAAATATTGATGTTGTTTAATTGAAATTTCTTGGTACATGTTCGTTGTAAATAATGAAAATATGAAAGAAAATATCATTATTTAAATTTCGTTTTAATATACAATAATATATTCATAACGAAATTGATTAATATATGTTTAATTTCATATAATACGAAATTGATTAAAATATGTATAATTTCATAATGAGGTTTGCAACCCATCACACCGCGTCTCTCGCGGGGCGAAAAGAGAAGGATGGAGTGCCGCATCGGTTAAAGTGTGGCAGTCCATTATTTCTCACTGTGATGGTTAGTTAGTTAGTTTAGTTACATAGGTTTATGCTATCTTCAGGGATGGAGAATTGAAGACCTTTTTTTAATTATGTATTATATTTTTTATTATTTAGTATGACACAAATTAAAGAAAACACAATTAAAATCTATTTTTGCAATGACTTAATAAATATTAGTTTTCAAGTAAAATTAACATTTTAGTTCCTGGGAATAGTTTTGCACCAAGCAAAATAATGCAAACGAATATGGAGCAAGCTGATACTACGAAGTTAGTTTTGTTTCGCTTTGTACGTTGCCCGGGAAATCTTAGCAGATGAGAAAACGAACCAGATGCTGAGTTTATCTACTAGCAGACAAAGTTAGTAAATGCATTGGTAGTCATGGCAATCCGTGGGATGAAAATTATTATTCCATTTTATATTGATAATTAATTCAGGTTATATTTATTAAGAAGCACGTTTCCTATGACGTTAAAAACCATTTATAATACGAATGAACATGTCTGTTTTCTAAAAGTTTTATTTTATTCTCATTTATGGGAATGACATGTTTTGTCTATCTAAGGCATTTCAAAAAAGGGCGAAACATTTAATTTCCATAAACTATAATAAAACTTCTAGGGAACAGATTTTGTTTTCATTTATATTAATTGTTTAATATGGAGTTTCATATCATTGTTCAAAAAACAATTAATATTTAAAAACAATAATAAATAAGCGATGCAAATTTAATAGTCCATTGTTTTGGCAAAAACACTATGATACTTAAACATTATAAACTGTTAAATTATAAAACTCTGTTTATATGTATCACAATTAACTAACTAATTAACTAATCATCACGCCGTTTCCCCGTTGGGTGGGCAGAGAGGATGGATTGCCATATTGTTCTATCCTGGCGTAACTCTCGCGCCTCTTCTACATTCACACATCGTGACATGGACGCTCGTAGATTATTCCTACTTCTAACATGGCCTTTTAGAAATTGATTAATTGGGTCATTTAATTTGTCACATTTTATAAAATTTATATAAATCAAATCCAAGTAAAACCATTAAACAATCGTGTTTACTATTATTGATTAATAATAGAGTTTTACAAAACTAATACCTCAACCATCAATAGTTTAATCGGGTGGTGATCTAAGGTATAGAATGCTTGGTTCCTGATCCAGGGGATATGGGTTCAAGCTTAGATATGACCAGATTCCATCTCCATTTTAATGAGCTATTTTCTGCTCATATTTTTAAATAAATTCTAATACCATTGATTTAAATTCTTGGTGTTAGACTTGGTGGGATGAACTGATCTACAGGAAGAAATTTAAGCCCAATTAAACAAGGCAGCTGCAATCCCTGGTGCTCTTAAATCCACAGTATGGAAAATCAAAGACATGGCCATTAAGAGTAAGGATAAGAATCTATAAAGCATGCGTAAAACCAATAATAACATATGGCGTCGAAACAAGAGCAGACACAGTAAGGACCAAACAAGTTTTGAGGACTTCCGAGATGAAGACACTTAGGATGATAGATGCAAGGCAAGACATTGAGAGATCGCGTGAGGAACACCAGAATAAGAAAGATATGGGAGGTTGAGGATATTATGGCATGGAGCAGACAGCGAAAAAAAGTGCTGTTACGGTCATATTTAAATAATGGACACCACCAGAATCCCCTATATTGTATAACATAATCAGCCTCATAGGACTCGTCCTCGTGGAAGACCTCCTAAATGATAGAAAGACAGCTGGGAGTCTACCTCACAGGAGAAGTAACACTCTAGAAAACCGACCACATAGGTCTACAATAAGAAAGAAGAAGCTTTTTTAATCAGGCAACAATAAATTAAACATATTTTGTAAAATACGTTTTCGTTTATATCACGTGGAAAATATTTGTATCGAATTCTGATATTCATTTTTTAAATTTAATTAGTAACTTCGATTCTGAGGTACTTGTTTGCGTCGAATAAGTTAACTTTATTTTTAAATCCAATGACATGGAATAAAATTACAAACAAGGGAAAAACCTTTCAACGCGGCGCTTTTAATTTTCCGAAAATCGACGTCCTGGAAAATTCGCAGTGTCATTCCGATCTGAAAATACAGTCAGCATTGTCCCTACAAATGAAGGTTTAACTGAGCTTTTGCCAAATCTGCGATACTAATGATTTGTTATAACCCCTAACTAAAGTTTTGTCCTGTTTTCTAGTAGAGGAAAAACCACATTCTGTCGTTTAGGAAGAATGTGGTAACCGTATTTACTAAGAAACAATTATTAATAAAAATGAGAACGTCTGTTTTCTAGAGGTTTTATTATATTTTATGAGAATGACATGTTTCGCCTGTCAAAGGCATTATAAAATGTACCTACCATTTAATGTGGATTTTAAGAAACAATTAATAAGTAAAAAACTAAAGTTTATACCAAAATTGCAAATATTTTGTTTAGAACAATATTTTATGAACTAAAAATAGAAAAACAATTCAAAACTAAACATGTTTCGGGACACAGAATCCCTTCATCCATGTAGTTTCCATAAATAGTAAACACAATTGTGTTCTTCTACCGACCCTCATTTATGGAAGCGAAGCATAAAATTGGCAAAAGAAGGATGAAAGTAGAATAAATGCAGTAGAAATGAGATATCTTAGATGAATGTTTGTAAACTCTGTGTATGGTAGAGTGTCGAATGAAAATATGAGAAGTGAATGCGGTGCGAACGATAGTGCTATGAACAAAATAATTAAAGGATCATCAAGATGGTTTGGACACATGTAAAGAATGAATGAAGAAAGAATAGTGAAAAAAGTATATGTTAACGATGTAAATGGAACTAGAAATAGGGAAAGACCGAGAAAAACGTAGCACGATAAAATAAATCAAATATTGAATATCGGCCACGTGAGGAGTCAGAGAAATCGACGCGCGTGCATGACACGATGTATGAATGTTGAGGAAGCAAGATAAATATATCAGGAAAGAAAAGTATGGCAGTCCGTTATTTCTGCCTACCTATATTTCACGATATTTTAAAGTATAATATATTACCATACATTGCAAATACCTCATGAAAAGTTTTTCTTCATTATAAGAGTAACAAAAAATTTCGTAGATACAGGATGCTTTTATTTTCATCACCATACAGCTGCAATGCAGTGGGGGTTGCAAGGGAAACCACGTTATTATTTTGTACAAAATCATACGTTAAAAATACACATTTCACCCCCGGAGCAGCGGTTGTGATGCTGACTATGTCTCCTGTAGTTTAACAAAACACCCCTCCCTGTTCGGCAATTCTATTCAATTTTCTTTACGCTGGAAGCTTAGAGGTTTTTCCCAAGCGCTTCTGCAGCGCGGGGCGTGTAGAAATACATCTCCGTAAAAACCTTCCCCAGAATGGAAAAGGGAGGTTTCTTTCAGGGAGTTTTTCTTTCGTGATCTTGTAACGTGTAGGTTTCGCTGTGAAACAACGCCACTAGGTTTGAAATAGTAGTTTTTGAGTTGAATTTAAAACAAAATAACTTTTTATTTCGTCAGTCTAATTTTAAGAAAAGAAAATAAATCTTTTATGAATATTTATGTATCCAAAAAATTGGTTTGCAGTCTAACACTTTTGCTGGATTTTGAGATACCACTTGAACCTTTTTTGATATGGTAGTTTCCCGTTACTTTCCACATTTATATACATTAAGTTATTTGAATCCAATTACTACATACAACATTTAAGCTATTTATTCTTATTAAAACTAACTAACTAACTAACCATCACGCCGTCTCTCCGAAGGGGGTCCCCCCGTCTCGCCGGGTAGGCAGAATGAATGGACTGCCACACTTTTCTTTCCTGACATATTTCTCTCGATTCCTCAACATTCATACATCGTGACATGCACGCGCGTCGATTTCTCTGACTCCTCACATGGCCGACATTCAATATTTGATTTATTTGATCGGGCCACGTTTATCTCAGTCTTCCTTTATTTCTGGTTCTATTTACATCATTAACGTATAATTTTTTTACCATTCTTTCTTCATTCATTCTTTCCATATGTCCAAACCATCTTAATGATCCTTTCATTATTTTGTTCATGACACCATCATTCGCACCGCATTCACTTCTTATATTTTCATACACAGAGTATCCACACATTCGTCTAAGAGATCTCATTTCTACTGCATTTATTCTACTTTCATCCTTCTTTTGCCAGTTCCATGCTTCGATTCCATACATAAGAGTCGGTAGAATAACACAATTGTGCACTGCCATTCTAGATTTTTTGGATAATTTTTTGGTTGCGATGACAACTTTAAGTGCACCATTCACTTTGTTGCCTGCCCCAACCCTTCTTTCAATGTCCCTCTTCACTCGCCCATCTCTTGTAAACATATTACCTAAATACCCGAACTCAACTACTTGCTCCAAATTTTCACCATTCACGCTAATTTTGCAGACTGTCATGGTTTCTTCCTTTTCCAAAATCATTACCTTGGACTTATTAACATTCATCATCAGATCATTTCGCATGCATACCTCATACATACAATTCACCAGGACTTGTAGTATATGCTCGTTGTCTGCAAGTAGGACAGAGTCATCCGCATACAAGAGACAGCTTACTGACACTCCGCTCATTTTGGCACCTACATCCAACCCTTTCAGCTCTCTCATACAATTGTCCATATACAGATTAAATAACCACGGGGACATTACGCAACCTTGTTTGACACCTTTATTGATATCAAACCAGGCTGTAAGATCTCCATTTACTCTGACACTAGCAGTGCTTTCCGTGTATAGCGACTTAATGGCCGTGATCAGTTTTGTACTTATTCCATATTCAGACAATATTTTCCACAACTTTTCTCTATTAACGTAATCATATAAATTATAATTTATATAAATTAAATCCAAGATAATCCACTAAACAATCGTGTTTACTATTATAAATCAACACACCTTTGTTTAAAGCAAGAAGATCTTTAAAAATGACGCATTTGTTTTATTTCAGCGGGTGAGTAAGCAGAATAAATTCCTTGGAAGCAACCGCGGCCACGATAATAATGTATTGCCATGATTGGTGAAAACCGATGGCGAGTTAAAGGCATTAAAAGAAACCGCCATTCCGTTTGTGTGTTTGGCAGATAATTTGAGCATTTCTGCTATCTCATCTTCAAACACTTTGTTTAGAAGGAAAAAAGAAGTCAATAACAGAAATACGAGAAACTCCTCCCCCCCTACCTGCTTCCTTCCGCCGCCACCATAAATATCCCGGAGATAAAATCTCTTGGCGGCGAAACACCAAATAATTAATCAAGTTTTCGTTCGTTTAATTTATTCTTTGTCGTTCTTGTTGAATACTCCTGACACGTGTTGCATTTGTAGATATCAAATTATGGTCACACAAATGGATGATAGAATACCGAATAATAATTAAATATTAAATGTCGGCCACGTGAGGAGTTAAAGAATTCAACGTGTGTGCATTATACGGTGTATACATTTTGAGGAAACGATATTAATATGTCAGGAAAGAAAAGTGTGGCAGTCCATTATTTCTGCCTATCACAACAAGACGGGGTGATGGTTAGTTAGTTAGTTAGTTGAAGTAAGAATGGAACGTAAGGCGTGAATGCGTTCTAAATGAAATTAAGAAAGGGTGGTTTGTACATTTTTAGATTGATAAGAACATAACTTTAATACAGTAATTATTATTATCATTATTTATTGTTTCTTGAACAATGATGTAAAACTCCATATTAAACCATTAATACGAATGAAAACGTCAGTTTTCTTGAAGTTTTATTATATTTTATGGGAAAGACACGTTTCACCCTTCTAAGGCATTATTAAATGTTACATTTGATAATGCTTTAGAAGAGCGAAACATGTCATTCCTATAAAATATAATAAAACTTCGAGAAAACTGAGATTTTCATATTAATTATAGTTATTATTATTATTTTGTTGAATCGCTCTTTACATCATTACAGCCTGAGCCAAATCGATGTGAATGATATAGCTACTTGTATCATAATGATTCTTGTGACATTTAGATAGGTAGCTGCTAATCTATCGCTATTTTGGTTGATATACTTGGCCACAAAGGTCGTCGAATTGAGAATTTCCCATTGAATGTGGAATGCAACGGGAAACCACCACATTGAAAACCTAAGTAGTACTCGTATTCCTAGAACCAGTTAAACTGTTACATTTTGTTGCAAACCAATTCCTTGGATTGAAACTAGTGAAGAATACAATTACGTTCGGCCGCTTATGACTCGCTGCATGAATGTGGAGGAAGCTAGAGATTTATGTCAGGATTGAGTAGTGTGGCGTTCCATTTTCTCTGTGTACCGTTACGAGGAAATGCTGTGATGTTTTTTTGTTTTTGTATTAAGGTATAAAATAATGAACTGATAACATTATTTTACAAGTTTCTGTTTCCTCGGGTTAAATCATTTTATTTCTATCGTTCAAATTGCAATCAATTGTTTCATAGAAAAAGTGCACCCTTCTCATAGGCTTTATCACGCGAGGGGGTATTTATCCCTTCTCACGATAGAAGGGAGATTCTCTCCCTATAATTTGATACAATCAGCGTTAATTTCCTCCACCCATTCCCTAATTTTCAACCAATTTCTCATTCGTACTGCCACTCGAACCTGTTGAGTTCCCATCTGATTGCTTTGAAGCGAAAAACGGTAGGAAACGTAATTACAATTTGATAAAACGAATTTATTGCTTTGCAATCAAATCCCATCGAAGAGCTTCCAAAATATCCAATAGATTATTTATATACCATATATTATATATCATTGTCTCAAAATGTAACATTTGAGATTTTAATATATTAATGAAATCAATATGAAAACGTTTAAATATAGGTTTTTCCACTTGTTTTCGAGGAAAAAAGAGAGATCTTATACATAAGAAAATTCGTCACTTCAGTTTACTTTTATCTACATAGTTCGAAAGTTTCACACCTTCACCATCGGGAGAACGATATAAACTCCGTTTATATGATTATGCTAATGTTTTCTAAAAGTTTTTTTTATAATTTAAGGTGTAGGTGGTAACATGTTTCGCCTTTCTTAGATGTTATCAAATGTCGTTATGTTAACTAACTAACTAACTAACCATCACGCCGTCTCCCCGAAAGGGTAGGCAGAAAGAATGGACTGTCACACTTTTACTGATGCGGCACTCCATCCTTCTCTTTTCGCCCCGCGGGAGACGCGGTGTGATGGGTTGCGAACCTCATCGCCACCAATAGGCATCTCCCGCGCACACTTCGATTGTCCAACACCCACAAAATAAATCTAAAACAAATAATATAAAATACAATAAAATGAAATACGATGATATAAAATAAAATAACAAAATAAAAATAATTGAACACAAAATGTTCTTTTTAGATGGTGCACATATTGTCTATTTAATTTATGTTCCTCGAATCCACCGTTTTATTAATTTAGCACATAATGTTTTTTCGATGTTGCACATGTTGACATGGACGATCCGGACTTTTGTGTTTATTTAATTTATGTTACACGTATCCACCGTTTTTTAAATTAGCTGTAATTTGGCACTTAACCAGCAAGAACTTAAAAATAATATAGAAGAAATTATTCAAATTGTCATTGGAACATTGGTTATGTTTTATAATATAAATATCGAAAAGACATTTAATGATGCTTTAGAATGGCGAAAAATGTCATAAACCAAAATTATAATATTACTGACATTTTCATTCGTATTAATTATTTAATATGTTTGACATCAGTTTATATATAATAGTTCACTTAATATTACAGAGCCAATATCGATCCACGGATGATGAAGGTGAAAAACTTTTTAATTAAAAGAAAATCGTCATTATATAGTAGAATTCCACAGTATTATCTCTTTAAGTTTAACAAAAAGTTTAAATAATAAAAGGAAAAATAAATCATAAAGTAAAACAAATATATGATAAATATTTAATTAAATTCTACTCATGTAGCTTCGGCCGGTTTCGGCAGCTCGCTGTCATCATCTGGTGGACGTAGTTCCGTTACCAGAAGATGGCAGCGAGCTGCCGAAACTAGTCGCAGCGATAAACGTAAGTGAAATTTAGCTAAAATTGTTTTAAAAAGGTGAAAATTTTCATTATTTATTTCAGTATTTTCAAAAAGCATAAAGAACTATTTTATTTTAATTAACTGGGAAAATATTTTAAAACAACCCAGGTTTAAAAAAAATGTTTTATTCATTGAATGTTTAGGCATTATGTTTAGGCATTATGTTTAGGCATGGAAGGGTTGGTGCTGGGAATACAATAAATAAAAATATTACTACATTACTGCAAATATAAATATACCCACAGAAGCAAAGATGGCAGTACACAATGGAGTTCTAGTGCCAACCCTCATGCATGGAAGTGAAACTTGGAGCTGGCAAAATAAGGATGAAAGCAGGATAAACGCCGTAGAAATGAGATCATTAAGAAGAATGTGCAGGAAAACGTTGTATGATTAGAATACCAAACGATGAAATAAGAAAGAAATATAAGGCAGGTGACTGCATCATGAATAAAATTAAAAAAGGATCCCTGAGATGGTTTGGACATACGGAACGAATGGATGAGAGTAGAATGGTTAAAAAGTTGTACACAAGCAGCGTGAGTGAAACATGGCATGACCAAATTAATCAATTACTAAAAGGCACATTCGAAGTCGGAATAATCGACGTGCGTGCATGGTACGATGTATGAATGTAGAAGAAGCCCGAGAGGTATGCCAGGACAGGCCATTGTGGCGATCCATCCTCTCTGCCTACCCCTCCGGTGAAATGGCGTGATGGTTAGTTAGTTAGTTATGTTTAGGCATTAACATTATAGAATTCCATTGTAATACACGTTGTAAATTTGATGAAACGTTGTTTATTATCTACTTAAATATTAAAAATCACTTTAAAATGAACAAACTAGAATTTTCGGAAATCCTCAAGTCGGTAAAATTGGGTTAAAACATAATTAATCATCAGATTCCTCGTTTCACTCCTAACTAACTAACTAACTTGTCGACTTTTAGTCTTCCAAGCTCCCATACCCAAGCATACCAAATTGATAATTAATTAATATCAAGGTAAAATAAGTCTTTTCAAAAGTATGTTTTTATCAAATTATAATTTTATATTATCATTTGATTATTGTGTAGGTTAATTTTTTTAAATTTAATCGTATTGTTCCTTTGTATTGTATCGACTTTTAAATGCGTTTTTATAGGAAAAAAATAATGTAATGGACCGGTTGGAAGCGTGAGAGATGTGGATAAACCGCAGAATGCTCCGTTTACCGTGAACCGATTAAGTCAGAAATGCAGACGTACTGCAAAGAGCTAGAGCCAATAGAGAGCTCTTGCCGAGGGTGAAAATTATAAAGGTCTCATATTTGGGGCATGTCCTAAGGGGAGAAAAATACCACCTTCTTCGACTGATATTAATAGGTAAAGTTGGGTAAAGCAGCTGTCCTGGCTGTGGAACATCAAAGAGTGGATGGGAATAACAAGAGTTCAGAACCTGTTCCCAGTGACGCAGGATGGAAATTCCTTTGCTGCAGTGAACGCCAACGTTGGGGGGACCTGACATGGCACCGAAAGAAAAAGATTTACACCTGAAGATAGAGGTCTTTTCCAAAACGTGTCGTGATTTTTAAAATTTGACTGGATAATAAACAACGTTCTTTTCAAACAGTTTTATTATTTAAACACACGTTTATACAATTTATAGTCCATGTTTCCTTGAATCGGGAGAAAAAATGTATTCCTGGCGTTGTTAAAAATACAGAAAATGTACTCAAAAGTTGTTATTCAGAAAAATCCAGACGTTTAATTTTAGTGACAAAAAAGAAATATTTACAAGGCGGTGCAATATTTGAATTGCAAAATTTTCCTCTAGTAAAGGGTAAAATCTACTGTTGGTTGGAACTAAAAAAAATGTTAAGATTTAAAAAAAATATATTCTTCTTTTTCAAGTGCCCTTGTGATCACCTCGGCGAACCTGTCCCTGTCCTGCGCCGCTCGGAACAGCTTCTCTACACTTCGGATGCTGGTCCACTCCCTTACGTTTCGCAGCCAGGACGTTTATGTCCTTCCAGGCCCTCGGCGTCCCTCAATTTTCCCCTCTAATATTAGTTGGAGAAGGTGGTACTTTTCCCAACGCAGTATATGACCCAGATGTGAGATCTTTCGAACCATGATAGTTGATAACAGTTCCCTGTCAACTCTAGCTCGCCTCAGGTCTTCGGTATTGGTAACCATGTCTGTCCAGGGAACTCTGAGCATTCGGCGATGGAGCCACATTTTAAATGCTTCCATTATTCATTAATTTATTAAAAACATGTTTTGTGCACACTAGCATTTCATTATTTTTATGTGTTTTACATTAAAAAATCCATTCGATAAAAACATTGAAACTTAGATCATGTCACTACTTCCATATAAAGGTCGAAAAATGCCTGACCTGGGATTCCTCTTGTTGCTCGCAGTGTCGCATGGTCGGTGGACGCCGCTGCGTCCTATAACACTTCCGGGTGTGTGGTGGGCCACATCTTATAGTCAGTACTCTTAATAATATCTTCCTCTTCCGGTGCCGTGTCAGGTCCCCCCAACGTTGGCGATTACTGCAGTAGTGGCATCACTGTCCTGCGCCACGTGGAATAGATCGGCATCTGGATAATATAATATAATATTACTTCTAGAAAACTGATGGCTTATCAAAATGATAAGTGATTAACTAACTAACTAACCATCAAGCTGTTTTCCCGAAGGGGTAAGTAAAAATATTGGACCGCCGCACTCTTCTTTCCTAACACACTTTTCTCGCTTCCTTGACATTCATACATCGTTTCATGCACGCACGTCGATTTTTCCGATTCCTCGCATTCAAACAGCTCCGTTAATCTGGAGAACATTTGTATTGCTGACCATATCTGTCCAAGAATTGAGCAACATTTTGCAATAACACACATTTCACGTGCTTCCAGCCGGTTCGTGGTATTAACTTTTAGGGTCCATGTTTTAACGACAATTCATTATTGTTGTATTTTTTTTATATTTCTATGGCATCTCGGTGATGGTTAATATTTTTTCATAACACTCTAATTGATGATAGTTTACTTAGAGAGATTCACTTAAAGAGCGAACTTTGTCTGGAAATTTCATCTTAAAGAGAGAGAGTTTGCCATTAAATCAATATCTTTCCCATTATATATTATCTAAGAGTAATGAGAGTTTATATAAAACAGAAAATATTAATGCTGACTTATCATTTCACTAAGTTTGTTGATTACTGAACTATTTTTGAGCAATACTATACACTTTAAAACTTTATCATAGTTTTTTTATTTTATTAAAAAAAAAAACTAGCATCAAAGATTTGTATCAATGATATTATAATTTATTTTTACAATCTTCACTGTGAGCAGAAATTAGCTCATTATTATGAAGAAGGAATCTGGTCATGTCCAGGCTTGAACCCATGTCCCCTAGATCAGAAGACAACCGTTTTATCCCCTAGACCACCACCCGATTTACTCTTCTATCGTGGACCTCCTCTTCAATAACGAAGTCTGAATCGATTACGTTTTCATTTCTTTCGGGGATAAGAAGTCAAATCATATTATCCCTGATGATGACTGGATATTTTTTAGTCTATTGTATTAAGTAGGTTATCTGTTAGACCAGTGTTCCGCAAACTTTTTGTGTTCAAGGTACACCTATCAAATCAAGAAATTTGAGAGGTACAACAAAGAAAAAAGCAATGTTTATTTAATATTTATTTATTACTAAACGAGTAAATACAAGTAGTAACTCGATACGCAGACGTTTTGCGTTCGGCGATAGCTTGTGAGCGTGGCGCGCCACGCGGGTAAGGCTGTCCTGGCCCTCGCGTAATAAAGCGCCTCGCTCTTATAGCTCGATCGGGTTGACAGGCTAAGGAATTGAAGACCTTGGGTGCACCCATCTCCCTTGATCACTTCCATATTGTATTGCAGTTTCAATTCTAATTATAACGTCCAATACACTATATTATTATATTCGGCCCTCTGGAGTCTCGTGCATCATGAGCTTAGAAATTCTTATTGGATCCATTCTCACGATGTGGTCCCTCCAGAATCGTCATCTCTGCCTACTCCATCTCATTATATCTTCAATTTTGCAGGATTTGCGAATTTATTTATTGGGTTTCCTATCTCGAAGGGTCCTCTACACAATAGGTCGCAATGTTCTCATTTCTGCTACTCTTAAGAGATGTTTGGTTCTGACAGTGCCTGTTCTTGCTTCTTATAGGTTATATTATATTATAGGCCTGATGCATGTTTAATAAATTTTAACCTTGCTTTCCACTAGCATATGCTTATTGTCCCAGACAGTGTTCCTCTGGCATCCGATAACTGCTGCTTTATCAGTCTGTTTTTTAACTTCATTATACAGATCGCTGCAACTAAATATCTTCACGCCCAGATATCTGTACTTTATGAGCTGCTCTATGGGTTTATCGTCTACAAACTGTTTGCATCTGAGAGGCTGTCTGGATAATGTTTGGGGACGGATATCATCATATTATACTTCTCAGACCCAAGATGGAACCTATAAAGCATTAAAGTAATGTATATGTGTATTAAAAAAGAGTATCTATATAAATAAAAGGCAGTTTCCCTCTGTGTGTGGACTGATTCCGGGGTTATTCCTGGGCAGATCGTTTTCAAATTGATACACTTCCTTAATAGATAGACGGCGGTGGGCATAGGCATATTTTTGTTATTAATCGAGCTCTAATTAACTTTGTAAATTTATAAATTTTCGTAGTGCGAGCGAGTATAGACCTTCATGTTCGTATCACCTGAGTATCGATCTTTAGAGTCTATATTCGCTTGGCGTGATAAGATGCAAATTAGTGGCTTTTTTGACTCTTTGCGTGGTCAGATATGAAATTAGTCGCTCTTTTGAACTGAAAAATATACGCACGTATAGGGATGGGCAAAACGACTCATCTCAGGGATCTGATCTGAACGGTTCCGCTCAGCAAAGTGAGCCGACTCTTTTTAACGATCCACGGTTCACCATTTTGAGTCGTTCAAAGTTTGAAATTATTTAAGTGACCTTTTTTTTTGCTCCTCGACCAAAAAAGTTGATTCCGGTAAAAAAAAAAAATTCACCAGGATAAATTTTTTGTCGATGAGCTAAAAAAAAATTCACAACGACAAACAACTTTTTTGACAAACGACTCGATAATTATCAAGAAGAATCGGCTCACTTTACTGAGCGGAACCATTCAGCTCAGATCCCTTAAAAATAGTCGACTCTTTTGCAATAATATACGATTCACCGGAATTTTAACAAGAGTAAACTACGAAGTCGTCTTATTGATGAGAACCTGGAATTGTGCCTAAAATTAAGAATAACAACAAACAAACATGCATCAGGCCCATAATAACATACGGAATCAAAGCAAGAGCAGACACTGTCAGAACCAGACTGCGACCTATTGTGGGGAGAACCGTTAGAGATAGGATACCCAACGAATAAATTCGCAAATCCTGCAACATTGAAGACATAGTGAGATGGAGTAGGCAGAGACATCGAGAGAATGGATCCAGCAAGAATTCATAATATCGTGATGCAAGAGACTCCAGAGGGCCGTCGACCACCAGGATGACCACCAAAGAGATGGAGAGAAGGCTGGTCGCCTTCATCACAGGAAGAAGTATGAAATAATGTTTTATTCAGTGTACCCGTAATTGAATGAAGTGAAAAAATTATAATAAAGGTTATCTAAATCAATAAACATATTTGGCTCTAAATTTTTTTTTAAATCGTTGTAAAGTACGCATTTGGCTCTTTGGCTAATAAGTTTGCCGACCCCCCTGACCTAGCGGATCATTGAGCTGCCGCTCTTTTTTTTATGGATCATCGCTCACCCGCTCACCAAAAAGATTCGAATCTTTGAGTCGACTCGTGAGCGGATCGCACATCCCTATCTCATATCTGTCAAACAAATATTTGCGTGTTACTTTTTAGTAAGTAAAATATTTATATTTCTAATTCATATATATCTTCAGTTTATTCTATTTTGCCGTTGTAATGAATACAGATTATATTTTCGCATTACATATTTCAAAGTTTTAGTTCTAAATTATATCGAATAGAAATGAAATTGTGTATCGTTTTACTTACGTATTATTTTAGGTTATGTTATGACTCTACGTGGAAAAACGTTAAATTCTATGTAACAATTTTATAAATTGGTATAATCTATTTTAATAATGTTATTTTAATGTAAAATTGTTCTGGCAGGGCGATAACCTATATCTTTTGGATTAGACGATTTACTTCAGCTGTTTTAGTTTTTCTCTGAAAAAAAAATGCTGTGATAGGTAAACATATCCTTACATACAGCATTAGCTGCCTCAGTTGGAAAAATCCAGTAATATAACATTTCCAAATGGTCTGACGTTCCCACGCCAGTGTTTTTTTTTTAATATACTGCTCATTTTAATATAATTATTTGATTTTTGCAGAGATGCCGACGCTAAGGATGATACCAGGAAAGACTCTTTGAGATAGGGTGAGGAACACGGCTATCCACGATATCTCCAAGGTGGAAGATGTCGTGAGATGGGGCACGCAACGCAAGATACTGGCATGTATGGATCCCACACCTCGATATGTGCAAGACAGATTGTTATATTTATGAACTAATTTTGAAATGGTATGTACAGGTTGGATTAATTGGTTTAATTGAATACAGATTATATTTCCGCATTACATATTTCAAAGTTTTAGTTTTAAATTATATCGAATAGAAATGAAATTATATATCGTTTTACTTACGTATTATTTTAGGTTATGTTATGACTCTACATGGAAAAACGTTAAATTCTAAGTAACAATTCTATGAATTGGTATAATCTATTTTAATAATGTTATTTTAATGTAAAATTGTTCTGGCAGGGCGATAACCTATAATATCTTTTGGATTAGACGATTTACTTCAGCTGTTTTAGTTTTTCTCTGTTATGCTGTGATAGGTAAACATATTCTTACATACAGCATTAGCTGCCTCAGTTGGAAAAATCCAGTAATATAACATTTCCAAATGGTCTGACGTTCCCACGCCAGTGTTTTTTTTTTTAATATACTGCTCATTTTAATATAATTATTTGATTTTTGCAGAGATGCCGACGCTAAGGATGATACCAGGAAAGACTCTTTGAGATAGGGTGAGGAACACGGCTATCCACGATATCTACAAGGTGGAAGATGTCGTGAGATGGGGCACGCAACGCAAGATACTGGCATGTATGGATCCCACACCTCGATATGTGCAAGACAGATTGTTATATTTATAAACTAATTTTGAAATGGTATGTACAGGTTGGATTAATTGGTTTAATTCCACTATTAGAGGCAGAACAGGAGTGTCGGACATCATCGGAAGAGTGGCAGCGCTAAAATGGCATGCCGCTCGCAGCCCTGATGATAGATGAACTGTAACCCGAAACCCAGGACGTCCTCAACTTTGATGGAGGGACGACATTGGATGCGTGTTGCCCAGGATCGACAGACATTGAATCAGATGGAGGAGGCCTACGCCCAGGAGTGAACGGATATAGACTCATGATGATGATGATACAAAACATTGAAACACCTACATTCAACATTTTAAATATTTCTGGAAGGGGTAAAATTCTGCAACAATGAAAGTTCATTGTATGGAATGAATGCTTTAAATTATCAACTGATTTCTGTAGAATCACACTCCAAAGGAGAATTGATTCAATGTATATTTCCAGACATCACACAAATTTACAAATTTCGTCATTGGTTAAGTGAATGTGCATTATTAGCTTCATCTAATGGACATCAAAATCAAGAGTTTTGTTTCTCTAAACATTGTATTTCTAAGAGCATTATTATGACCTTGAATGGTATATGTATGAATGTTTCATGCAAATGTGATATAGTATATTTATTTGTTTTTTTAATTTCACTTAAAATATTAAGGAAAAAATTAAGACTGGATGTTACAAAAATGGTTTAAAAATAAAGCTGAAAAAGATAAATATTAACTTTTTTTTGGGTGGCATTTTTAGGGTAACGTTTTAACTACACTATATTATTAAATCATAACGCGCTTTTGCACAGCTATGTTTAAGACCAATTGGCATCAAAAACTCATTTCAGACTTTTTGTAAACTTGCCACCTTGGTAATGCCCAGCCTTCAATTGTTCAATTCACATTAGTATTATTCAAGTTCACAGCAGGTTTGCTTGGATTAAACAAATGTTTTAATGATATGAACTGAATCAGGATACACACATTCTTACACCTATACACATGTCATTTTATCCAATAAAATAATTGATATTGAACTTTAATTGTATTTCTTTAATATATATTGGGTGTATTTATATACTCTAATATAGCAATAGCGAAGCGTTGCCGGATCAGCTAGTGTACTATAAAATAAACTAAAACGACGACCTTCGTTGCAGAGTGGTTACGAGCTCTGACTTCCATGCCGAAGGTCCTGGGTTCGATTCCCGGCGATGGCAGTGTGATTGTCACACTGTCTTTGGTCTGGTGTAGAATTCACGTGACAATAAAATGGCGATAGATTGGCTACCTATCACATGTCACGAGAATCAATATAATTGCTAAAAAAAAAAAAAAAATCGTCACTTATATTATGTAATAAAAAGGAGGTCGTTACATCTTTAAATTTTAGATTATTAAATGTTAGAGGAGGTAACAGGAACTTTTTTAACATGAGAATTAAAAGGTTTTGGTTTTCGTTTGTATCATTTATTATTCATCAAACTGAAATTGTCTTGTAACATATTTAAACATATATTTTTAAACAAGCTTAAAATAATTTTGGTCTCTTATTTCCGACATCTGTGTTTTTACCCACGTTTTATATTTGGAATTATGAACGTTTGAAAAAAAAATCAATAGCATAGGAAAATTAAATGTATTCAGTGTGCTGCCGTTTGGTTCACTTCAGGTCTCCTGATTCGGAAAAACGTCTTAACTTTTCCAACTTTGAGAGCAAGAAAATTACTTGTATTATTGTTTGTTGTGAAACGGAAATGTTCTGTACTTCTTTTAGCGGTCCTGAATAAACTTCATTTGCTGGATTTATCATGAAATTTATGTTGAAAACGTTTATTTAATAAATAAAAATGTCCAGTTTGTTAATTAAATTTCTTCTATATTTTCCATTGTTTTATGTTGTGGATTTATATTTACATATTTATTAAAAGCATTGTATTTTCACAACACTATTTTGCATTTATGACACAAATTTTAGAGCTACTGATGCCCTTTATCAGTGTAGAAAATAAAACGTTTTGTGAAAATGCAATGTTTTCGATATATTATTAAAATATTTATAATTTTTTTACAATATGATTTAATGTATAAAATATGAATACAAGCATATAATAATATTATGGTATAAATTTTTTATTTAACTTGAATAATATTTATTATTTATAATATTACATTTAATTAGGATAATCTTTGCATATAAGAAAAACATTTATTATTTTTAAAACCAAAAACAACAAAATTATTTATTTTAAAGGCAATTTTTTTTATTGAAGATAATTTAAACTTATTAAGATAATTTAAACTTATTGAAGATAATTTAAACTTATTATAAAATTTTAATTCTGTTTAACCCCTGGTGTCTTATGAATATATAATAAATAATATAATAACTCAAAATTGTATAACGTGGTATTTTAAATAAAATAATAAATATATTTACTTTTATTCTGTATATTTTTTGACGATGATGACGATTGACGATTTTATTTGTTAATAATATATATTTTTTTATATAAGTTTTCCACAGGATTTCTAAAAGTAAGAAAGTATTTATGCGTAAAAACATTTAGAATACACTAATACCATATTTATTTTTTTCTTTCTTACTGATATGCACATTTATATATTCATTCCTTTTTTGAAAATTTCCCTAGTAAACTTCGTACAAATTCGAAAAAGTTTTTTCTTAAGAAACGCATAGATAAATTAGGAATCTTATCAAGACAGGCTTCGCCTTAGTGATTTACTATTGTCCATTGTTATGACTTAATCACAAGACTTTTAGTTTTAATTTAGTGTTAGGTCCGAATCAGTGGTAGTATCTACAATAAAAGTATCAAACAATCACTTAGTTCTGACGAAGTTCGGAGCCTTTGTTTTCTAAAACTTGAACCATGTGAAACGTTTGAAAACTATAATTCAAGGCGTAACAGACTGGACGAAAAATCAAGGCTGATGGAGATCTATCTGGAAGAGTTCAAATACTATATGGCACGGGATGAAATTAAATTGTCATTTTTCCGTTCATGATTTCACGAGGTGTTTCTTATATAGCTTGTAATTGAAACTGGATATAAAATAGTACAATACAATACAATAGCAATTTTCTCTTCCTAGAAAACAATTTGCATCTTCGTCTCTATTGACATATAATTAATCCTTACAAAAAATATAATTTATCCGCAATGGTCAAATTCCAGAATTTGCCTATAAGAATTTGTATACATTCAAAATGTTGTATAAAATAACTGGTCCAAGTTAAAGGCATAAAAATTGGAGAGACATTTCCAGGCGTTTGAAGAGACTTTCACAGTGCATTAATAAAGATTTCCTGCTTAATGCTTCCCAATCTTAATAGATGACGCTAGTGTAGAGTGAACTAAAAAATGTTAAGATAAGCGCAGGATTCTAGCATATATACAAGTTCCAAAAAATTGTCCGACGTGGTGGTCATTAGAAGGGCGGAACGGGGAATGTTGTTAAACATAAAGCGATAGCTCAACCCAACCAACGACAGGTCATAAGTCCTGTAAGCGCCTCGGCCACCACATTCTGTTCCCGGAAAACAATTAACATCTTCGTCTCTATTAAGATAGATTATATAAAAAAAAAATTATCCGCAACGGGCAAAATCCAGTATTTGTCTACAAGAATTTGTATATATTCAGAATGTTGTAGCACAATGTATAAAGGAATTATTATTAAATATTGCTTTTATTGAGATCAAAAGGAGAATAAAGGTGGATAATTTTTTAATAAATATAATTATATTTTGTGTTACAACACTTTTCATTTTCACTAAACTCAGACATGTTTCGGTTACACGTAACCTTTATTGCGTATACAATTTTAACAATCAAATAAAACAGAGCGTCACTTATATACTAAATGGAGATCGAGTTATGTATAAAAGTGGAAGGGGTATAATTAGGATTGAGGGGAGGGGAGTTGTAACGGGAACAAAATTTCAATTGAAATTATGCATATTAATAATAAAAACCTAACATTAAATAATTTAAAAATTTTAGAAATTAAAAAGCCATCGACAAAATTGAAAATATTATAAATAACCAATTAAATTTAATTTCAATTTCCATGCTCGATATGTTCCCGTTACATCTCCCCTACTTATCATTGTCAATAATAACATATAATATTAATAAAATATGAAATATTAATTAAAAAACTGTGTTTCATTTAAAGTTTATTGAAAATCAAACCAGTGAAAATATAACTAACTAACTAACTAACCAACACACCGTCTTCCCAAAGGGGTATGCAGAAAGAATAGACTGCCACACTTTAACCGATGCGGTACTCCATCCTTGATTTTTCACCCTCGTGGGAGACATGGTGTGATGGGTTGCGAACCTCATTGCCACCAATAAGCATCTCCCGCGTACACTTAGTAACTAAAACGCCCACAAAATAAGTCTAAAATAAATAATAAAATACAATGATATAAAATAAAATAACAAAATAAAAATGAAATAACATACGAGTATAATTTAGTTATTTTCGATGGTGCACATGTTGTCAGCTGAACGATCCGCACTTTGTATTTGATTTTTGAAATATTTATTTTAAAATATTATTAAATTTATCAAATAATCGATTATGTTATTTATTTCACTGAAACAACGCAATCAAATCACGGAAACAGCTTTTTTGTAACAATGCGGAATTTCATACTAAATTCTGTTTTTTGTTTAGAGTGGCGTGTTTCTGACATTTCAGCATGGCACTCTCACGAAAATCCCGCCACCGCCGTTGGCACAAAACCAGCGGCGGTCAGTGATCATTTTTATACAAGGTGTCTCAGAAGAAAGTTAATATTTAGTGGATCGATTAAAAAAAGTAGCCATATCGAATTTTTATTTATTAATTATTAAAGTGCACCATTTGGAAATTTATTTCATAAAAATAATATCTTCGAAATGTAAACCCTCATGTTCAGGGCACTCATTTAGTCGAACAGTAAGATTTCTTATGATGGCTTGGCAGGAAGCCGAATTTTTTCTTTCAAATGCGCCAGGGAAATGGGTTTATTGGCGTAATCTTTAGATTTTAAATAAACACACAGGGAAAAGACCATAGATGTTAAATGCGTGGAGGCCAATTATATCACCTCTCCTGGAGATCAATTTGCTAAAGAAAATTTCACGAACTCAAGGCAAAGACTTAATGTACGTGGTTCAGAACATTTTTTTAAGTAGGTATCTCTAAATAAAGGAGTATGGTAGCCATCCGCGTCTTTATTCCACGTCATTTCTTTCGTGAATGCTGAAGATCTCATAGCTCATTTCGTTAGATTAATCAAGGGATATTTCGAATATATATTTCGAATATAAATCGGCCGTGTTGGAGGATGTTGGTATTTATGTCCCTGATGGATATCTCCGACAGCGACAATATAGATAGTTATATCTACCGGCGGCCAGAAACAACCTGCCTTTGGTGACACCGGTAGGAAGAGCAATTAGTCTGCGATCGACGTATTTCATATTAGTGAAAGTACGTTCAGAAGACAAATACTCTTGACTTTAGAGAGTATCTTGTCTTCCTGATGTCGAACCATCTCTCAATTGTTCCTGGTTTTATATATTATTAAAACGCGACCTGACTATGCTAAGCGAATATGAACTGTAAAAATTGGACTCAGAGCTCGATTAATTTATTAATTTATAAAGTTAATTAGAGCTCGATTCGTAACAAAATCATCAATCAATCAATTCGTACATTTAATCAATTTTGAAATTATCAGAACGATCTGTTACGGATTTACCGAGTAAATGGTCTTCACAATAACGCACTTTGACTTTTAATACTCGGCCGCACACTTCGCCTGCCCCTTGTAAAACAATCATGTTTATGAAGACTTGTACTCAAATGTTGTTTGGCACACGAGTGAATCTCTAAACTTTGTACATTTTAGGTTCATTACTTGTTCTCAAGCGCGTACGCAATACGGGATAGCGCAGAATGGTACAATCAAAGTGAACGTATCACGTACGTGGGTGGTTTATTGTTTGTAATATCTGAGATAATAAACTGATTTGATTTGATTATGAAATTGATTTGATACTACAGCAAAGAGAAATATTTTATATAGCTGTATTATGCTACACTTTGGTGCTTTAAGAAGCTTTCCGACCCCTCCACTGGGCGAAAACTTACAGAAGGTACGAGTAAGTTTGAAAGAAAGGAATAATGAGTTTTGCGAAAAACCTCCGCCGTACACAAGGGCACCATCCGTCATGTTTTTTGTTTTGACCCCCCGTACATATGACACGGCACTGCTGCTATTGGGAAAGCAATGTGCGCTTGTATCAAACTAAACAACGGAACATTCTCTTTAATTATATCAGACTGAATTTATTTCAAATCTGCATTGCATGATTTTTCGATTTTAACAAAAATATTGTTTTAGTTAACTAATTAACTAACTTTGAACTAAGCTGGGCAGCTTTCGAAAACATGAGTTACATCCTAAAAAAACCGGAAAATACCGATCAACCTGAAACGAAAAGTCTATAAAGCCTGCGTTCTGCCAGTTGGTACTTATGGTCTTGAAACTGTTACATTGTCCAAACAAAGTGCCGAGAAACTGCGAGTGACCCAAAGAGACATGGAAAGAGTCTTGTTAGGAATATGCCTAAGATACAGAGTCAGAAACGATACGGTGAGAGAAAAAACAAAGGTCACTTATATTATCCACCGGGTGGCGACTCTACAATGGCAATGGGCAGGTCACGTAGCCAGAAGCTCAGATGAAAAGTGGACAAGAAGACTGCTGACTTGGGGACCATGGACGGCAAAGAGAAGTGAAGGGCGACCGCAACTACGGTGGACGGATGATCTGAACAGACAGGTCGGAATAATCTAGATGCAGTCTGCGCAGGACAGAGTGACATGGAAGCGAATGGAGGAGGCTTTGTCCAGGAGTTGACGGGAATAGGCTGAGGAAGAAGAAGAAGAAGAATTAACTAACTAATGATCAGGCCGTCTCTCCGAAGGGATAAGTAGTAGAAATAATATTGTATCCTGACATGCTTCTCTCGCATCCTCGACATTTATTTACAGTGCCATGAACGCACGTCGATTTCTCCGACTCGTCACATTCAATATTTGATTCATTTGGTCGTGTCACGTTTTCCTCGGTCTTCTTCTGCTTCTTGTTCCGTTTCCCATTACTTTATTCATTGATTCTTTCAATGTGTTCTATTTAAAAAGTTTAATTCATACAAAATTATATCTAATTAATACGAATTAAGACTGTTTTCTATAAGATTTATAATATATAATACTATCGTATGACGCACATAATAATGTTGTTTTCTTGATTTAGGTCCAGCGAGAGTGAAACCGGTTAGTTGAAACAAAAAAAGAAAGTGACGTTAAAAACTTAAAACTAGTTAAATTTTGTTAATATATTTTTTAAAGTTTTTATTATTATTTATGTGAATGGCAGGTTTCGCATTTTAAAGGCTTTATCACATTTGATATTGCCTTAGTAAGGCGAAACATGTCACTTCTATAAATTAAAATAATAACATTTTGCAAACAGGCGTTTTCATTCGTATTTATTATTTGACAAAGAGTTTTACATCATTGTTCAAGAAAAAATAAATAAATTTATATCTCTCTGTTTTTATAAAATGAAATATACAAGTTTTTTCGTTTATATAAAGAATTTTGACAGGTGTAAAAATAATTTTTTCATTTGTTCCAATGACAATTTGAATAATTTCTTCAATATTCTTTTAAAGTTCTTGCTGGTGTTGGTTGGTTTTAAGTGCCTAATTACTGCCAAATAAAAAAAGTGGATACGTGGAACATTAATTAAATCATATAACAGCTAATTTAAAAAACGGTGGATACGTGTAACCTAAATTAAATAAACACAAAAGTCCGGATCGTCCATGTCAACATGTGCAACATCGGAAAACATTATGTGTTATTACATTATGTGCTAAATTAAAAAAACGGTGGATTCGTGGAACATAAATTAAATAGACAAATGTGCACCATCTAAAAATAACATTTTGTATTAAATTATTTTTATTTTGTTATTTTATTTTATATCATTGTATTTTATATTATTTGTTTTAGATTTATTTTGTGGATGTTAGAAGATCGAAGTGTGCGCGGGAGATGCCTATTGGTGGCGATGAGGTTCGCAACCCATCACACCGCGTCTCCCGCGGGGCGAAAAGATAAGGATGGAGTGCCGCATCGGTTAAAGTGTGACAGTCCATTCTTTCTGCCTACCCTTTCGGGGAGATGGCGTGATGGTTAGTTAGTTAGTTAGTTAAATATTAAATTTGGAATTCGGAACACTTATTGAATTTGAAAAGCCTTTCTGTTCTATATTATTCCCGCCATGTTTTATTCTTTAGTTTCCCATTGGCCCGTTCGTTGTCACGTCACTTAACTAGTTTCTGTCTCGCGCTGGGCCCATCCGTCTTGTCGTATGTCCATCTTGTCAGACCCCAGCGCCTCATCGATTGGCCAAGGCCTTCGTATCGATTTCATTAAGTTAATTGAATCAGCAATTTAATCAAACAAAAACTCGGATCGGATTTGGAATCTTTGTAAACGCACCAATACACCCGAAGAAAGGGGTGATAAAAAATTAAACCTTTGTTCAAAATGTCTTGAAATAATGAACGAGATCCAAAATTCAGAAAACCTATAGTGGATAGCAAAACAAAAGGAATTAACAACAAGGCTATTTAGCAGTTTCGCAGATTTCATCTTGTAAATGACTCCTTTTATCGATATTAAAGTCATTAAAATAGAAAACATGGCTAATTTTTTATATTTTCAAATTATAGATAAAGATTGCATATGAAAATTGCAATGTTTAAAGGCACTTTCTTTTATCATTAAAACAAATTTCGCACTGATAAAGCAATATTAAATGTTGATTATGTCCAAGAAAGGCAAAATATGTCATTTTCATAAAATATAATAAACTTTATAGAAAACAGACTTTTCACTCTCATTTATTATAATATTTAATATGAATTTTTACATCATTGTTCTAGAAACAATAAATACACTTTATTTTATTTTTCTTTATTTGAGTCCGTGGACCCACGTGGGTCTTTGTGACTTCTGAAGGTTCTGTGACAAGTAAAAAACATGTTTTTATTAAAATGTTCGACAACTATAATGCTATCCCCAACGTAGGTGCACTAACTAACTAACCACCATTCCGTCTCTCCGAAAGGGTAGGCAGAAAGAATGAACTGCCACACTTTAACCGAGGCGGTACTCTATTCTTCTCTTTTCGAGACGCGGTGTCATGGGTTGAGAACCTCATCGTCACCAATAGGCATCTCCCGCGAACACTTCGATCGTCTAACCTTCACAAAATTAATCACAAATAATATAAAATACGATGATTTAAAAAAAAAAAAATAATAAGTATAACACATTATTTTCTTTCAGATGGTGCATATGTTGTACGATGGACGATCCGGACTTTTGTGTTTTCCACGTATCCACTGTTCTTTCAAATAACTGTTCTTCTTCTCCAGTCTCAATCTAATGATAGGTCTGCAGCAAGACAACACATCTCCTCTTCTACTCCGCTCGGTCCTTGGCAGCTCTCTTCAACTCCGCATAAGAGTTGCAGCCCATATCTCGGCAAATCTGGTCTAGGTACTCCTGGCGAGGTCATCCTCTGCCAATCGATCCCTCGGTCGTTCCCTCCAATACATCATGCAGGAAACATGCGTGTCACAACACATTACCAATCCATCTTGCGCGCCTCTTCGCTGTGGTGTTCAACATGTGGCTACTCTCTTCAACTCTGCTGAGAACCTCCTCACTTGTAATGTGGTCCCTCCATGAAACATGAGCAATTCGTCAATAGGTCCACATCGCAAACGCCTCCAGCCATTTGCGTTCTCTTTCGCCCAGGCACCAAGTCTCGCAGCCGTGCCGCAGCCGCAAACTCCTCACCAATGTTTTTATAAGTTGTTTTCGGAGGTTTAGGTCTATGTTGTTGGACTCGAATATTTTAGATTTTTTATTGAAGGCAAGTTTAGCCTGGTGGATACGACTATCGATGTCTTTCTTTCATCGACTATCCATGTAATGTAGCTCCTCAGGTACTATAACTGTTATAAGTACTTAAAACAATCCAATTCTAGCAAGAACTTTAAAATGTTATCAAATTTTATGATTAAAATTTAAGTTTATAGAATTTATTACTCCGCGTATCCATAGTTTTTTAAAAATAAATTCGCTGTAATAAGTCACCTATAACAATTCAACACAACCAAGAACCTTAACATATTATTCAAGAAATTATTCAAATTGTCATTGGAACAAATGAAAAAATTATTTTAACACCTATCAAAATTCTTTATATAAACGAAAAACGTATATAATTTTAACATCAAAACAGTACAAACGTATAACGTGTCACAATTAACTATTATAAAGTGCGGTAACAACCAAATTGACCAAAATAATTCACTTATACACGAAATATCACAAAATTTACGTGAGCACCACATGAACCAAGCCAAATTTGCAAAATCCGTTTTACTATGTAGCGAGCTTCGTCAGGGCTATACATAAACTAAGTTTGACTTCTAGAAAACAGATTATCAATATTAAATATGAATCAAAAATATATTATATAACAATTTCGTTTGAGTTCATAATATTTATTTGCATATTACTATACGTATGATCGGACGAAGATGTCAAGGGAAATGGGATGAGAAAATGGGGTAAACATTTGAAATGGGTTTTGGTTATGGCGAATAAATTTTATTTATCGAATGCGCCAACGGCCCTATAACGATCGATTCATTCCGGATAGAATTTATTCAAATTTGAACGTTTGTTTAATATTATTCCAATTTCGGTCGAGCGTATTAACCCACTGTTATTTAAACACAAACCTTTCACTTTTCTTCCTAATTTCACATATGAAACTACATCTAGCATTTTCTTCTAATCTTGTTTACATTTACATACAATACTAGCGGACGTGACTCGACGTCTAATTGTAAATCCAAACCATCCAGGGACCCTCAAACCCACATTTTTTAAAATCAAAATCGGTCCAGCTGTTTAGGAGGAGGTCAACTACATACGCCTGTACAGGAGAATATATATACGATACAGTATAACGTCGTTTATCCGGTAATCAGTTAACCGGAACGTCAATTATCCGGACAAGCCGAGAATAAAGACGAGAAAATCTTGTTAAAAAAAAAATCCCTGATTATTTTTCTAGTACTGTAGAGTAATGTAAGCCTTTATAAGTAAATACTACATAAATACTTGTTTTTGCAGTAAAAATTGTAATTTTATAATCAATAAATGAGCCGAGGAAAAAAAAATCATTTACACCTTATTTTGCTAAAAGAACTAGCTCTTGTTTGATTGTACGGAAAATCGACTATCCGGAACTTCTCCAGACCCAATACGTGACGTTCTACTGTACATATGTAGATAAAAAACTAACTTTCTAACCATCACATCGTCTCCCTGCATGAGTAGTCAGAAATAATGGATTACCATAGTTTTATTTCCTGACAAACTTCTCTCGTTCCTCAACATTAAAACATCGTGTCTTACCCGCACGTCGATTTCTACGATTTCTCACGTGACCAACGTTAACATTTTTATTTATTTGATCGTGCCACGTTTTCCTTGGTTCTAGTTCCATTTATATCGTTAACATATATTTTTTTGCCATTCTTTCTTCAATTATTCTTTCCATGTATCCAAACTATCTTAATGATCCTTACATTAACTAAATAACTAACTAATTATCACACCGTTTCCCCGGGTAAGCAGAGATGATGGACCGCCACACCGTTCAGTCCTTATATACCTCTCTAGATTCTTCTACATTCATATATCGTAACATGCACGCCCGTCGATGCTTCCGACTTCGAATGTGGTCGGCTTATGTATCCTTCCATTATTTTGTCCAAAACACTTTTATTCGCACCGCATTTACTATACGAGTATATAAATAAAGTTTTTAATTGATTCTTAAATAATCATAATCTCGTTGTTTGTAATACCTGATGATGCCAAAATCTGTTGGCGACACGGCTGTAGCGACATTCTAAAAAAATGTGTAATAAAAAATATAATATTACTTTATTAATACGTATGAAAAAGCAATAGTTTTCAAAGAGCTTTATTATAATATAATATTTAAATATGACATTTTTCGCCCTTCCAAGGCATTATCAAATGTTGATAATGCAACATTTGATAATGCCTTGGAAGGGCGAAACATGTCATACGTAAATATTAAAACAAAACTCCTGGAAAACTATCGTTTTTCATGCATATTAATAATTTAATATGGAGTTTTACACCATTGTTCAAGAAACAATAAATAATATAATGTAATTAACAGTGTTGTAAATAAAACAACTGTTCCTAAAGCCTAGCGAAACTAGTAAGTAACAATTATATTACCATACCGTGGTTAAATACAAAGTGTTTAGGATTAATTTTATCTCAATAGAGACGAATATGCAAACTGGAAACTGAATATGGTGATCGAGGTGTTTACAGGACTTATGACCTGTCATTGGTTGGGTTAAGCGCACGCTTTATGTAATTAGAACATTCCCCATTCCACCTTTCTTATGCCCACCACGTCTGATACATTTTTGAAAGTTGTATATATGTTAATATCCAACACCACAATTCACATGTCAGTTTCAATCTACAGATCAGCGCCATCTATGTAGATTAGATTTAAGCATTAAGCAGAAGATCTTTATAACGCAGTGTGAAAGGCTACCGCCATTAACGCACTGCTAGATAACGCCTGGAAATGTCACTCCAATTTATATGCTAACTTGGACCAGTATTTGTGTGTTTGTGTTTTATTATTTTTTATCTATAAGTTTAAAATGTCTAACCTCAAAGTGAGTGCTTCACGTGAAAAAAAAAGTTATTCTTCTTCTTCCTGGCTTATCCCATTTACCTTTTTACTTGAGATCAGCACTTCTTGCATGACTCGTCCAGGACTGTCTCTTCTGGGTGACGTCTGATGGGATCCGGTCCGTTTTGAGACCGGATTTAAAAAAATGTTGTATAAAACTGGTCAAAATTAAAAGCATATAAAAATTGGAGAGTTTTCTCCAGGCGTTGTCTAGTAATGTGTGATAATTGGGTTGAATTGCCTTTCACATTACATTAATAAAAAAAAACTGCTAAATGCTTACATCTTATCTCAATAGATGGCGCTAGTGTACATTGAACTAAAATATGTGAAATGTTTCTCAACATGGTAATATATACACAAATTTCAAATGATTGTCAGACGCAGTGTTCGTAGAACAGCGGAATGAGGAATGTCGTTTTACATAAAACGATCGCTTTACCCAACCAATGACAGGTTTTTAGTCCTGTAAACGCCTCGACCACCATATTCTGTTTCCAAATAATTTACATCTTCGTCTCTATTGAGATATAATTAACTCCTTTGAATGAGTCTCATCTATGTCATTGGGCCTACCACGTCCTCTGGGACGCTGGTTCATTTCCTTCACCTTCCGTGTAGCAATGTGGGCTGGGTGCCGCTTAACGTGCCTATACCATCTCCGACGATTTTCTTAATATATCACAAAAGTTAAGATACGAGTATATAAATTCTTAGAAACCGTTACCAAACTACGCGTTTTGTTGTAATATCAATGCGATTTTAACCAAAATAAACAGTGCCCCGTTTTAGAAACGTTTATATAAATCGCTTTGAAGTATACGGTTGTGTCATTCAGGGTAAGCTTCAAGCACCGCTACAGAGAATCGTCCTGTTTGGGTATTCGTTTCTGGATTGCCTATAGAATAGAGAAGGGTACACGAAAACAAAGTAACATGACGCGTAATAAGCAATGAGATTTTAATGAATGGGCCCTTTGATGCTTTTGTAAGTGAACGGTCTTTCAACCGATCCTAGAATACAGTGGCGGTCGCGAAAATTAATTTACTTGTTCGGAAGTAACTTGTATCAATTAAGGTTTCAGAATAGTATTTTTTTTTTGAGAATAATATATGTAATGAGTTTGAATGCAGACGTACTGCAGGGAGCCAGAACCAATAGACAGCTGTTCATCACCTGAGAGTAAGAGAGTTCCAACTAACAAAATTTCACATTTGGATTTTTTTCATGAAAAGGGTTCTTACTAACCTTATCTATACGTACAATTAAAAAAAACATGTAATAGTATCGTCATTTTGATGTTACGAAAATAATCAAGTTCCATCTGATCATTCAAAATACACGATTCACTGAAGAAGGATTCATTTACACTTACAACTTTATTATTCCAACTGTTGCCAAACAAAATTGACACGTTTCTTGGTAAAAGAATCTCTGGAAATTGGAATAAAGCCCTTTCATTCCAAGATACACACCCAAAACCAACAAAACTTTGACTTAATTTTTCTCAGCTTTTTACTTTTGTCAGTTGGAACCTTCTTACTCTCAGGTGACGGGTTGTCAAGTGTGAAAATTAGAAAAGTCTCATATTTGGGTCATGTGCTAAGGGGAGAAAAATACCACATCCTTCGACTGATATTAATGGGTAAAGTGGAGGGACGTCGGGGAGTTGGTAGAAGGCAGCTGTCCTGGCTACGGAACATCAAAGAGTGGACAGGAATAACAAGAGTTCAGCTGTTCCAAGTGGCGTAGGATAGAGATGCCTTTACTGCAGTAATCGCCAACGCTGGGGGGACCTGACACGGCACTGAAAGAAGAAGAAGAATGAGCTTTAAACAATATTCTACTTTGGTGAAGATTTTTAGAACAAAGGCGTTTTCATTCGCATTAATTATTTAATATGGAGATTTACATCATTGTTCAAGAAACAATAAATAAGTGATGCTACGTGTTGAGAAAATACGCCATATAACATCTCTAGTAACAATCTTCTTGTATGGTGAGGATTACTAGAACACAGATGTTTTCATTTGGATTAATTATTTAATATGAAGTTTTACATTATTGTTCTAGAAACAATAAATAATTGATGCTATTATTGGTTGAGAAAAAACGTCATATTCCATGTCTAGTAAAAAAGTTGTGGCGGCTTTAACGATGTAGTAGTTGACGTTGACGTACAATGACGTTTTAAAAATATTTTTAATAAAAAAAAAACACTGTATTTGCCACAAAATTTTGAGTATCACTACTCGTACATATTTTAGAATACATAATTTTACTTGGAGCTATAGTTTCTTCCATTTATTATCTTTCAATTTCACTATAATTTCTGTGTTTTCTTCTTCTGATTGTAGATTTTGAGATCTGTTTATGCAGGATATCAACTTTGTTTGGACAATGTTACAGTTTCAAGACCATTAATACCAACTGGCAGAAAGCACGCTTCATAGACTTTTTGTTTCAGGTTGATCGAGCTAAAGTTTCGTAACCTGAAACGATTCCGTATGTTTGTAATTTATGTGTGTTTTTTATAATTGAAACGATTCTTTTTAATTATGTTTTATTTTTACCACAAAAAATAATTTTAATAATCAGATTTGAATTACGCACCGCCAATGACTGAAACTCAACTTTATCGTAATTTACAATAACGCCTTGAAGCCGATATGATTTATTTACCCCTCGCCATTATTACGCCGTTATTAGGGAGTGCGGTCTTATGGACGGCGGCTGGCGACTGAAGGTGTTATTGGCAATTTATAGCACCACGGGGCTGGGAATTTAAATTTTATGATTGATTAACTTGGTTGTGTTTTTTGATTAACACTTCAAATATTTATGGGATCAATTTGAAATGTAAAAGTTTTGAGGTTAGAAATTGAATATGTGCCATGACCCTATTGTTAGAGGTGGGGATCTAAGACAAATATCATACATAAACCCTATAGGTTATTCAACCTATTTCTTCAAGGTTGTAGAAGAGGTTAGGACCGATGAATAATGTTTAATAAGTCACCAAGAAAAAGTGAACCAATAATGATATATAAAAAAGTGCACAATGGTGTTCTTGTACCGACTTTTATGTATGAAAGCGAAGCATGGAATCTTTTTGTTAATAACTATACCTACTTTAGTTAGTTTTAGCTTGATTTTAGTTTAGTTAAATCTCGTTTCATAAGTCTATAATGTTAACTCTGTTCATTCATTTATATTTGTGATAACATGTAATTGGCCTTATTTGAGTACTTCTTTGTGTATTTTTGTATATACTCTTATTCGCTGTTTGTTACCCTAAAAGAAATAAATAAAAGAAAAGAAAAAGAAATATGAAAGTAGAATAAATGCAGTAGAAATGAGATCTCTTAGACAAATGTTTGTATACTCTGTGTATGATAGAGTGTCGAATGAATATGTAAGAAATGAATGCGGTGCGAATGATGGTGTTATGGACAAAATAATGAAAGGATGATTAAGATGGTTTGATACATGGAAAGAATGAATGAAGAAAGAATGGTAAGAAAGTATATGTTTACGATGTAAATGGAACTAGAAATAGAGGAAGGCCGAGGAAAACGTTGCACGATCAAATAAATCAAATATTGAATATCGGCCACGTGAGGAGTAAGAGAAATCGACGCGCGTGCATGGCACGATGTATGAATGTTGAGGAAGCGAGAGAAATATGTCAGGAAAGAAAAGTGAGGCAGTCCATTCGGACAGACGCGTGATGGTTAGTTAGTTAGTTAGTTAAGTTTTTTTTTTAAATATCGAGGTAAGGTGTTTTAAATATAGTATTAATAAAAAAATGTTGGTTATAATCAATTGTAATCCTGACGAAATTCCGACGGGAGCGAAACCGGTTGGTAGTTTACAAATTTACAAGTGTATTATAATAATATTATATTTAATCATGTCAAACCACAAATTTAGTGCTTCCTACGATTATATTATAAAATATATATATTTTTGTGACTTGGTCACATTCACCACACTATTTGAAGAAATAAAAATCTTTAATGTATTTAATCCTAATTCGCTGAATTTATTTAAAGTTCTCTATTCAAATACCAAAAATTTCTGACAGTCTTTTGTTCTCTTTGTCCATGCCTCTAACCCAAATATTAACGCCGGTTTGACAATTTTAAAGTACATAATTACCAATTTACATGTAATAATTAATTGTTTAACTACCTTCGATGATTTAAATTGGTTTTTCAACACCCTGACATACTCAATATGTACGAGTATATTCGTGATGATGAATTTATATATTTTATAATAAAGGGATAAATTGACATGACAACCGAGTTTTATTATTCCAGCGGTGACAGTGATTTTCAAATGTCAAACACACTTGTTGTCAGCTTAAAATTTGAAAATCGAATTCATGGAATAAAAGCGTATTGACATCAAATAAAATCTGGTCTTATTTTGAACGTCAAAAGTTCTTATCTAAAGGCGAGCAATGAAATAATCATTTTGCTAATTAAACACGTTTATTAAAATAGTGACAGATTTAAAATACTTCAAAATCTTAAAAGCATTACCCGTAATTTTGTAAACACATATATAATAGTAAAAAAAATACAAAAATATTTTGCTTAATCAATGTAAAAAGATCACTGCACTTAAATAACGTTTATTATGACGATGCATGGTAGTATAAATAATGAATAAATGTGATGGTTTGCAAAGTAGATGATTTTATCTGTAATTAAATAAAGAAACGTTAGTAAAACTGTTTAAACACATGGAACTAATCGATACAGGAAGATGAATGAGAAAGAAAGTCCAAAAATGCTGTATTAAACATGTTATGAAATGTTAAATGTCAATTTAATAGACGTGCATGTGTTAAACGATGTATGTTCATATAAATATTACGAGTGACATGTCAGTAAATAAGAGAGAGGGCAATCGATCGTTTTTTCCTCTCACCCGTTTTTGGGAAATGCCATGATACCCATTGAATTGTGTAATTTTTATGGAATAATAATACTATTTATTATTTCTTGAAGAATTATGTAAAACTCCAGATTAAATAATTAATACAAATGAAAATGTCTGTTTCCTAGAAGTGTTATAATAATTTATGGTAATGACAAATTTCACCTTTCTAAGGCATTATAGAATGTATTGTATTTACAACATTTGATATTGTATTGTATTGATGTATTGTATTTAAAATAAATGTATCCATATTATTTAAAACATTTGATGATGTTTTAGGCGAAATATGTCATCCTCATAAACTATAATAAAACTTCTTGAAAACAGAGGTTTTAATTTGTATTATAACGTGTGTATTTTAAAATAAAACTTTAATGTAAGTCAGAAGTCCGGATTTGGAAATAGGTTTACAATAGGTTGATAAAATATTGGATGACCTGAAGACTTTTGATGAAACGAAAGGTTGTGATCAAAAAGTGATGGATTTTGCAACTTAAAACTGCAAATAAGTAAGCAGAAGTATGTTCTTCCGATTATATGTGTATTTGCTTCATCATACTTTGGAGACAAATATCTGATAACGATGTATTGCGTTTAAATTCTAGAAACAACGAATCAGCAGATATTATTATTTATATTAAATTATTTTTTGCCGATTTGAACATATCGTTTTCGCCAATTATTTTTCTATCTACTCATTTTGCTTTGAATACAACCTTAATTTATCTTTTGTATCAGTTTCTTAAGCACGCAACCAAGAAATCATATACATGATTTCATCCCAATAATAATTATCTTCGTTGCGAAATTCTTTCAAACCAGTAATGGCTATAAATAACTAACATTATATATATAATAATTCACTGCACATCTCAATTGGCCCATACCACCCCTGCGGGTGTTTATTGTAAGTGGCTTTATCACCCTTAAAAGTGATTTGAGTTTTGGAAACAGATGAAAAAAATCAATTGTGGAATATTATATTGAACATAATTATTGATGGACATCCAACAATAATACAAAAAGTGATGATACATTTAAATAATAATAAAATTTACTGAGTGAAGACGAGTGAACGTAATGAATCGGTTAGAAGCATTCGAAATGTGGATACACAGAAGAATGCTTCGTATACCTTGGACCGAAAAGGTCAGTAACGTCGAAGTACTTAGGAGAGCCGGAGCCAAGAGAGAGCTGTTGTCGAATGTCAAAGTGAAAAAGGTCTCATATTTGGGTCACGTGCTGCGTGGAGAAAAGTACTGCCTCCTCCGACTTATATTGGAGGGCAAGATAGAGGGAAGACGGGGAGTTGGCAGAAAACAGATGTCCTGGCTGCGCAACATTAGAGAGTGGACCGGAATGAGGACGGTGGATGACCTGTTTCGGGCAGCGCAGGACAGGGAGGTTTTCGCCGGAGTGATCGCCAACGTCGGGGGGACCTGACACGGCACAGGAAGAAGAAGAAGAGTGAAGACCAGTTTGTCGATGCTAGCGAGCCTAGCGAAACCTATCGCTGTCGAAATAAAGACAAATGTGGAAGTAGTTATAAAAAACATCGTTTTATTTAATTATTATTTCAAAAATTATCAAATTTATATCAAGAGATTTCAGTTAAATCATTTGATAATACATTTGTTGACGAAAGAAGCATCGAAATCCAAGGCTGTCATTAAGTCTTAATATGAAAGTGCTTAAACCAGGAAGACACCATTGTTGTAAAAAAGGTACGTGTATTAGTTTTCATATTCACAAGTCAAAAATAATTATAATATATTTTTTTTTGTAGAGGTTTAATTTATAAAATGGCAACATTGTTTCTACAGACTGTCAATATGACAGTTGACAGTTGATTTGTAGTCATCACGTTTTGCCATTTTACCCAGTTGCTCAATAAAGGTGTCAAAAATTGGACTTCAGGATTACGCTTCATTGGAGTTAGCCGTGGCGCTCATATGCCCGAAATCATATTTAAACAATAATGGCATAAACTTATCTATTAAATAAAAACAATATCATAGACATTAACATTAATTTAATATGTTTTTTTTTTCATTTTGATATTGTACACCTCCAAAAAAACATCCTTTATGTAACAATGTGCATAGTAAAAAACAAACTCAAATAGAATATAATTGCGCTTGTAAATTTCAATTTAATATAGATTTAAAATGATAGGGGCTGCTTGAAAAAAAACGGCACGCTGAAAGGGCATGCTAGAAGGGCACACTGATAGGGCACGCTGAATAAAATTGAGATCGCTGTTCTAAATGATCGCTTTGATTCTATTCTCATTATAAATCACCGCTTAATAAAGTCATCTATACATTTGTCTTCTGTTATCACATATCTAATGAATTATTGAGCATTGATACCAACTTTCCGCGTTGTAGCTAAGAAACGTAACACGCATAACTGCGGTGTTTGTCTAACGGCATAGAAACGCGACGTAGGCGTCGCGACGGTCCATCGAACAAACGAGCGTTAGTGACGCCTACCGCGCGCTAACGGCGGCGGCCGTTCCTAACGGATACAGCGTCTGGCGTCGTTAGAAGGTAATGGCCGATCGGGTCACATTAACAGTTCGATTTATTAACTATTTCTGTTTTTATAGGGTTGTTTTTGGGACATTTACTTATTGAAACTGGAACAGAAGAATTTTACTTCTTTTAACAATCAATCTAAGATAAAAAATTGAAGTATTTCTCAAGACAGTGAACAAATATTACCAGCTCGTAAAAAATGTGATATCTGACTATACTGAAACAAATATTGAGAATGGAGAATTGGTCTCACTTTTCAAATTTAAATGTTTTATTTTGCATATAAAAAATTCACTATTTTTAAGACCAGTATTTTTAGCTTAGTTTTAGGAACAAAGCACAAAATATATTTAAAAAAACTAACTAATAAACTCCCCGAAGGGGTAGGCAGAAAGAATTAATTACCACACCTTTTTTTTAGGGGTAGGCAGAAATAATTAATTACCACACCTTTTTTTCATGACATACTTCTTTCGATTCCTCAACATTCATACTTCGTGTCATGTACGCACGTCGATTTTCTGATTCCTCACGTGGCCGACATGCAAAATTTTATTTATTTGATCGTGCCACGCTTCTTCAGTCTTCCTCTATTTCTAGTTCTATTTAAATAACATATACTGTTCTTACCATTCTTTCTTCATTATTTGCAAGTGTCCAAATCATCTTGATGTTCCTTTTTCTAACACTTTCATTCGCGCTGCATTCACTACTTATATTTTCATTCGACACCCCATCATATACAGATTTATTACAAATTCATCGAAGATATCTCATTTCTATTGCATTAATTCTATTTTTATCCTTCTTTTACCAGTTCCACGGTTCGCTTCCATACATCTCGGTCGGTACAAGAACTCCATTATTCACTGGCATTTTAGCTTTTACGAATATTATATTTTCAAGATAGGTTTTTGTTTGCGATGACACCTTTAAGTGCATCATTCACTTTGTTGTCTGCCCCATGAATGTATTTTGTATTATGTAAATATAATTGTATTTTTCTAAAAACAAAAAATGAAAAAAAAAGAACAATCATTTTTAAAAGGATATGTAGATTTGGGAAGCGAATTCTTCGTGAAGTTATTCTACGTATCGATATGAATTTGATATTCATTTTATTCGTCGGAATTGGAATCGACAAGGGTACGGATATTATATGAAATTATATTATAAATTTTGAGAAAACATTGTAGGGTAGACATTTATATTCCTATATTCACAACTTTTCTCTAATGTACTCATTTATAGTCACTATAACTTAAGTTTTTTAGACTTCGTATTTAAATATCAGAACTATATTTCTTAAAAAAAATCTCAATTTCGTCTTCGCGAATTCTGGTGTGTTGTAGTGCAGTGGCGGCATTATAGAATTTTTAAATATTTTTATCTAAGTATTTAAGAAAACGTTTAAATGTAAATAGAAAAACATTTGGACCAAATAATGAAAAAAAGAATTTTTTCATTTATATATTAACCAACTAACTAACTTACCATCACGCTGTTTCCCAGAAGAGAGGGTGGACTGCCATACCGTTCTGTCCTGATATACCTTTCTAGCTTCCTCCACATTCATACACCATGCACGCTTGTCGATTTATCCGACTTCGAATGTGACCGCCTTTCAGTATTTGATTAATTTGATCATGACATGCTTTTCTTGGCTTTCACGGCTTCTCTTTCCACTCACACTGCGTGTACATAACATTTTTACTATTCTTCCCACGTCCATTCGTTCAACATGTCCAAACTCGTTGCAGTTTACATACACTAGTAAATGGAGCACAATATGGTGATTAACGAAAATTGATGTATCTTTATACATATTTAACAAATAATTATTTTGTTTTTTTGAGTTCTATAAATGCCTCGACCACCATATTCTGTTTCCAAATAATTTACATATTCGTCTCTATTGAGATACTATTAATTCTAAATAATTATATGGGTAGGTCCAGAAATATTTGAAAGGATTTCTTGGAACTCGTTAAGAAATTTGGTTTTTGATGATGGTTTTTAACTAATTCTACTTTTCTCTTTATTTTGACAGCGTGGGGTTTTGCCAGGCTCGCTGGCATCGACAAACTTGTCAGTATTCATAATTTTTTTTTTTTAGTTCGGGGTATATTTTTAGGGTGTTAAATATTTTAACCTTTTCTGAATAGTACGGCACCCCGCTGGGGTGTGGAGTGCGCGTTGTACCGGCGGCGATGGGCGCATAAAGTATTTCGCTTGTCTCGTAAATGACTGCGCTACACAAAAGCGGCTGCTAAGTGCCGCTCAATTCTGGGCTTCGGAATATTTACGTGTCTATAAACATTCGCTAAGTCGCGCCGCACTATGTATAGCAATTGGAGACTAGATTGGGCGTCTGTTAGACACCTAGACTGATTATTTTTTTTAATCACAAAAAAGAAAAATATCTATTGTATTGATGTATATAACTATCGTATTGTATGACGTTGAAATAAAATACAGAATTGAAGTTGCACGAGCTGCATTTAATAAAATGAAAACATTATTTTGCAACGATAATCTTAACTAAAAACTCCGACAAAGAATGATTAAATATTATGCATTACGTGGTATGTTCTACTATATGGCTGCGAAATCTGAAAGTCAATATAACGAACCGGTTGGAAGAGTTGGAGATGTGGATAGGGTCAGTAATGCAGACATACTGCAGAGAGCCAGAGACAATTGATAGATGTTGTCAAGTGTGAAAATTAGAAAGGTCTCATAGTTGGGTCACGTGCTAAGGGGAAAAAAATACCACCTCCTTCAACTATATTAATGGGTAAAGTGGAGGGACGTCGGGGAGTTGGTAGAAGGCAGCTGTCCTGGCTGCAGAACATCAAAGAGTGGCGCAGCTGTTCCAAGTGGTGCAGGATAGAGATGCCTTTGCTGTAGTGATCGTCAACATTGGGAGGACCTGACGCGGCACCGAAAGAAGAATATATTGGATAAATTTTTATTTATTTAAGATAAATTAAATTTTTCTATGGAATTCTAAAATAGAGATTTTTTTTATGAATTAACACTGGTATTTCCTCTTTTGAGTTTATTTTTCTCCGCACTCTATAGTCTCCGCACTTTTAACATCGGGATATTATATATAACTGAACTTCCATCAAGTGGTTTCAGTAATTTATAATAATAAACACAATTGTTTAGTGGTTTTTACTTGGATTTAATTTATATAAATTATACAAAAAGTGACAAATTTATATTATTAAATCTAAGTGAAATCACTAAACAACTGTGTTAACTCTTAAAAATTAATAATAGCGTTAAACAAAACTAATACCTCAACCTTTAATAGGTTTCAGTAAAATCGTTAGATTACATTATGTAAAATTAAATTAAATATCTTCGGCCTACAAAATCGTGGGTAAGCCCACAAAAAATCGCTGAAGAAAGCAACGGAAAATATTCCAATAAAAATTTCAAATCTATATTTACGAAAAAGACACTTATGTTTATTAATTATGCAATAAAACTCTACGATACTTTGTTTTATTATTTTGTTTTCTTTGCAATCGACAGGTATCTGTGATTTCATCTTTGTCAGACTTATCAGCAGTTTGGACACATGGAAAGAATGAGTGAAGAGAGAATGATGAACAAGGTATATGTAAACGACGTGAACAGAACTAGAAATAGAGGAAAGCCGATGAAAAAGTGGCACGATCAAATCAATCAAATATTAAATGTCGTCTTTAGGAGTCAGAAAAATCGACATGCGTGCATGATAAGATGTATGGATGTAAAGGAAGCGAGAGAAGTATGTCAGGATAGAACAGTGTGGCGGTCCATTCTTTCTGCCTACCCCTCCAGATAGACGGTATGATGGTTAGTTAGTTAGTTAGTTAGTTAATAATGTAGAAGTATCATTGTTTCGGCAAAGGCAATGAAATATTTCTAGAATAATTATTACTTATAGATACCAGACGTTTCCATAAATTTTGAAATATTAATAATACCTATGTATGAAAAAATATAGTTTTTAATGAGTTTTATTATAATATTTATTTATGACATTTTCGCCCTTCTAAGACATTTTGAAAATGCCTTAGAAGGGCGAAACATGTCACACATAAATATTATAATAAAAATCCTTGAAAACTATCGTTTTTCATACATAATTATAATTTAATATGGAATTTCACATCATTGTTCAAGAAAAAACAAATATAATACAATAAATATTTGAAATATATTTCGCAAAAGTGAAATCTAATTGAAAAATCTTATGAATGAAAAATGTTGAATATGAATTAATCTTGTGACTTTAATGTCGCACCCGGCGCCTCAACTCTGCGAAAATAGGAGAAGGCTTTATTCTGCCCTTCTCCAGAAGAAAACCCGAGGAAAAAGTACGCCAGGCGTCGGTAAAAGGGGCATTAGATTATGTTGATGAAGCCGTTAAACTTTAGTTTGATTACCAGGTGGAAAATTAGGCGAAAAGTCACTATTCTCCCAGGAATGGAAAGGTTCCGCATCTTTCTAAGCCTTTGAGGCGGTGTTGTGTGTCTCCGACCATTAATTCTCGATCAATATTTACCGTCGAAGTTTTAGAGTGGCCCAAATTGAATATTGATTTTATTATTATAAAGTGTGAAAGCTTTTTTTGTAAATTGTATTACGCTAATGACTTTTTCAAGCTTTCGTGCCGGAATTGATGTTTTTACAGGAATTTCTAATAGAGCTTCTGGGTGATCGTGTCTTTTTTTCCCAGCCAATTTGAATAGTGGGAAAGTTGTAAAAAAATGTATGTAAATAGATTTAAAAAATATTAATTAACAAAAATAAGGTATCTTCACGTATCATGTTATTAACCAATATATAAAAATATATGTGGGAAGCATGTTTACAAGAGATGAAAGAATGGAGAAAGATATCGTAAGAAGTGTTGGAAACAAAATAAATGGTGCACTCAAAGTCATTACCACAATATATCGACTGAAGCAAAGATGACAGTGCACAATGGAGTTCTAGTGCCGACCCGGAATGTAAGGCGGATGAATGCGTGATAAATAAAATCAAGAAAGGGTCACTTAGGTGGTTTGGACATATGGAACGAATGGATGAAGAATGAATGGTTAAAAATATATATTCAAGTAGTGCAATGGAAAAATAAGTCAAGAAAATGGTCAAGGAAGACATGGCATGATCGAATTAATCAATTACTGAAAGGGAATATGTTCGAAGTAGGAACAATCGACGCGCGTGCATGTCACGATGTGTGAATGTAGAAGAGGCGTGAGAGTTATGTCAGGATAGAACAATGTGGCGATCTATCGTCTCTGCCTACCCCTCCGGAGAAACAGCGTGGTGGTTAGTTAGTTAGTTAAAAATATATGTAATTTTATAAGGGTTATAAACTTAACAATTAATAATGTTGAAGTATCATAGTGTTTCGGCCAAAACAATGGACTATTTAAATATATAACACTTACTTCTACTTCTTGTGGTATCATGTCAGGTCTTCCCAACGTTGACTATACCCGAGAGTTGGCGCCTCTGTCCCTGGCATCTCGAAACAGCTCTTCCACACACTTCAAGCCACTCCAGTTCCTTATGTTGTAGTGCCAGAAGATTCGTCTACGAGATTATCTTGTCTTCCAGATGTCGAACCATCTCTCATAATTATGTTTATATTATATAATTCTTCTATACGGTTGTATGGAGTTAAACTCCTTCTAAACGACTCGACCGATTTTGATGAAATTTCGTGTGTGTTTGAGTGAGTCCTTGGATAGTTTAGTTTTATAATATATTTTTTTATGTCAATTGCGAGCGTATTGAGGGTGTGTTATCAACTCTTGTGTTATCAACTCTAGTGTCCCTGAAAACAACACAAAGTTTACCAAACCGTCCACTGCAATAGAAAGAGAAAGAGTATTGAGCCTTACCGAGAACAGTATTAAAACTTGAAAAGAAAAAACAAGTTTGCTGTCTTGGGTTTTCCTGATGATGTCGATATAAGATCTTCGAAACATGTCAAGTTTAACAAACCCGGAAGTGAAAAGAAAAGTTACTTCATTGATAAATAAAAAAATAAATAAAAATACTTGTCTATTGTTTCCTAAACAAAGATCTAAACTTTCACATTAAATATGTACGAGTGAGAACGCCTGTTTTAATAAAAAAAAAATATGCATTTTCGTATAAAGAACTTAATTTGTGGTGTGGAATTATTATTTAAACTAATATTAACACACTTTTAGTTGTTTATAAAAATAATTATTTTTTTATTTAACCAACCTGTTTTAAATTTAAAGATTGATAAAATATTTATTTGTAAACGATTTAAATGGAACTAGAATTATAAGAAGACCGAGGAAAACGCGGCACGATCAAATATTGAATGTCGGCCACGTGAGATGTGCGTGCATTACAAAATGTAAAAATGTTTTTTTTTTTACGTATACTCGTACAACAGGTCGCTTGAACCCAATTACAGTATACAATTTGTTTAAGCTGATATATTGATTCTAGTGACATGTGATAGGTAGCCAATCTATCGCCATTTTATTGTCACGAGAATACTACGCCAGACCAAAGACAGTGTGACAATCACACTGCCATCGCCGGTAATCGAACCCAGAACCTTCGGAATGGGAATCAGAGCTCTTACCTCTCTGCCACGAAGGTCGTCAATGTTGAGGAATCAAGAGATATTTGTCAGAAAAGATATGTGTAGAAATCTTTTCTTTCTGCTTGCCCCTTCGGAAAGACGTCATGATGGTTAGTTAGTAAGTTTTATTTTTATCAAAGTATCAGATAAACGAACAGCAAACAATTCTAAAATAAGAATCACTAGGGAATTTAAAAACAAAAAAATATTTTGTACGAATTTCCTATGTTGCTGGAATCGAGTTAACAACACCTGCGCTCGCTATGATGCAGGAGAATCGCTGAATTATTTGAGGGAATTGAGTGCATTCTAGCCCGCCCCAATTCAAACTTTCCCCGCGTCGCGGCGCCACCGGTCCCGGCGGTGTCGGAACGTCGCGTTTGGAGCCCTGACGCTAACAACCGGAGCTCGCCGGTGCTATTTAGAGAGATTCGCTATCCGCCCGCTAGACACGAAGCATCGGCCTTGTGTCATTTAATAGAGAGCAATATAAAATGGAAAAGTTAAAAATAAACACTTTTATAAATTTCATGTAGACTCAAAAGTGGTTCTGTGATACGGAGTCCTCGCGAGGCGAGGTATTCCGTTATGCTGAATACGGTTCAGAAAAAAAAAAACTGAGGTATCTCTACATGAAGAAACATGGTAGCTATCAGTGGCTCTATCCCACAGCATTTTTTTTTAATTGCTTGTGACCAACTCGTCACCTGAGAGTAAGAAGGTTCCAACTGACAAAAGTAAAAAGCTGAGAAAAATGAAGTCAAAGTTTTGATTGTTTCGGGTGTGTATCTTGGAATAAAAGGGTTTTATTCCGATTTCCAGAGATTCTTTTACCAAGAAACGTGTAAATTTTGTCCTGGCAACAGTTGGAATAATAAAGTCCTAAGTTTATATGAATCCTTCTTTAGTGAATCGTGTGTTGTGAATGATCGGATGGAACTTGATTCTTTTCGTAACATCAAAATGACGATACTATTACATGTTATTTTTAATTGTACGTATAGATAAGGTTAGTAAGAACCCTTTTCACGAAAAAAAGCCAAATGTGAAATTTTGTTAGTTGGAACCCTCTTACTCTCAGGTGACGAACTGTCTTCAGATTAGAAGAGATGGGCATCTCATAACCCATTTCTTTAGATTATTTAGGGGATATTTCGAGAACTCGGCCGTGCTGGAGGATGTTGGTCTTTTTTCCCCTGATAGATATCTCCAACAGCAACAGCATAGATTGTTTTACCTATTGGCCGTCAGAACCAACCTACCTTTGGTGACACCGGTAGAAAGGGCAATTAGTCTGCTGAACGCGGTATCCTCGGAGATCGACGTCTTTTTAATTGTTGAAAGTACGCACTGTAGAAGACAAATACTCTTGACTTTAGAGAGTATCTTGTTTTCCTGATGTCAAACCATCTCTCATTATTATCTTTATTTATTTTCGTATAGTACAATTTTTCTGTAATGACGTATGTAGTTGATCTATTTCTAAACGACTGGACCGATTTTGATAAAATTTCTTTTGTATGTTTGAATGGGTCTCTGGATGGTTAAGATTTACAATAATAATAATAATTATTATTATTAATGTTAATTGCGTGCGTATTTAATGTATTATTCAACGACAAAACTTCCACTGTTTAGTGGACTTGGCATGGCACATTTAGAATAATATAAATATTTATTTATTTACTAAGGGTAACAAAGAGCGATTTCAAAAACACATATGAGAAAAAAAAAACACAAAAAATAACTTAAGGCCAATTTCATGCTACTACAAATATAAATCAATATAATAGTTAGAAGACAACAGTAGAGAATGATATTGAAGTTAAACTAAGACAAATTGAGGTTGAAAAAATATTTAGTTAGTAAAACATAATAATAGGGGAAATACAAAAAAAGTAATGTGACATTATGGTCTCATCCACGCGCCGAAAGGTGCTCCGATCATTTTTCAAACTTCGTTCGTTCAGGTGGAAAACATCACTTATTGTAGTTGTCGCAAATCCGGTAGATTGCCGCGCTCTGAGCGTAGTCAGTGCGATAAACAGGAAAGTGGAAAACTTGGCTCGCGGTGTGACTTGTGTGAGACAAAGGGGTGTTTTGAAGATATTAAATGATATTTTATCATAGACATTTAAAAGCCATTTTCGTTACTGTGATTATCACACTATCTTTGGTATGATGTAGAATTTACTTAACATTAAAATGGGGATCACATTTTACCAGAATCAATAGCCAAAAAGTAAGAAAACAATGGGAAACTACCACATTAAAAACCGAAGATGGCATCCCAAGAACCAACAAAAATGTTACGTTTGGCTGCAAACAAATCCATTAGATTGAAACGAGTTAAGTTGAATACATTAAACACTATGATACTTTAACATTATGAACTGTTAAATTAAAAAAAAAATTGTTTTATGTATTACAATTGTATTTTATTTTTCGCGACAGCTGTTTCGTCAACCTATGTTGACATCATCAGAATAATATATGAACTGTCAAATTTTCGTGATTTTTCTAACCTTTATTGTATTTGTTAATATGTCAAAATGAATGATTTGATCAGCAAGAACTTCTAAAGTATATAAAATAAATTTAATTTTTCAATTTTTCTGCCTACCGCTTCGGGGAGACGGCGTTATGGTTAGTTAGCATATTTAAAATTAACCATCAAAAGATTTCAGTAAAATCATTTGACTATCATATAAAAACTTTGATTTTAGTATAGTGGTTATTAATGCAACGCTAAATGTTTGATAACACATTTTCCAAATGTTTGTAGGATACAGATATGTGAATTTTTATATATGAAAGCTTTTTGACGGCAATATGCGGTTTGATACCAATAATTAATCAAAACGCAAAGCTCCTAGCAAAACCATTCGACCTTCATTCACGCAATGACAATTTTTATCGTGAAAGATCGTTTGAACCATTACAGTTAACATATCGATCAATATCAATTCCTGTTTTACTTACACTGACATATTCAGAGATAAGAAATCTTTTGAGTGTACGTACTTTCACAATATACACACATACCACGTAAATTATAAATAAAATCTATAATTTAGATTATTTTTATCACGTAACTAAATATCACATAACTAACTAACTAAACATTGCGCCGCCTCTCCGAAGGGGTAGGAAAAAATAATGGACTGCCACACTTTAACCGATGCGGCACTCTATCCTTCTATTTTCGCCCCCGCGGGAGACGTGGTTTGAAGGGTTTAAATATCACATAAAATATAAATAACAATTATCTGATTGCTAATGTAATGATTAAAAAATCGTCAAAGCGCCTTTTGGTATTCACGAAAACGGCGTTATACTAATTAACTAAATTATTATTATTATTATTAAAGCATGTTTACATTTACACTTACATTACACATTTTTTACATTTACATTTACTCCATTGTGCATGGAAGCGAAGTATGGAACTGGCAAAAGAAGGATGAAAGTAGAATAAATGCAGTTTAAATGAGATCTCTTAAACGAATGTGTGAATACTCTGTGTGTGATAAAGTGTCGAATGAAAATATATTAAGTGAATGCGGTGCGAATGATGGTGTCATGAACAAAATAATGAAAGGATCATTAAGATGATTTGGACATATGGAAAGAATGAATGAAGAACGAATGGTAAAAAACGTTAACAATGTAAATGGAACGAGAAATAGAGGAAGACCGGGGAAAACGTGGCACGATCAAATAAATCAAATATTGAATGTCGGCCACGTGAGGAGTCAGAGAAATCGACGCACGTGCATGACACGATGTACGAATGTTGAGGAAGCCATAGAAATATGTCAGGAAAGAAATGAGTGGCAATCCATTCTTTCTGCCTACCCCTTCAGTGAGACGGCGTGATGGTTAGTTAGTTAGTTTGTTAGTGTATTATACATAGATCTATCTAAGGCTATTGTTATGTTTAACATGATTTGTTTGCTATTACCGTTTCTTGGGGTATCGTGTCTTCCTGAACATTGAGGGCACAATTGTGCTATTGTGTTAATTAACTTGATTTGTGTATTTTTCTCTATCTTGGAATATCGTATTATATTATTTGATTTGTTTATTTGTACATTGCCTTGGTCTTGCCTTATTATAACTGATTTGTGAATTATTTTTTTAATTTTATACTTTTGTCTTACTTTACCCGATTTGTAAATATCTTCCTTGTATTTGCTATTGCTTAGCTTTAGTTAATTTGTAGGTTTCTTTATCTTACACTAATGCCCTGTTTTGCCTAAAGGTTGTTTATACTGATGAGTGGTGCATGACAGTTGTACTACCAGTGTTTTGAACTTCTATGCAAATCTAATTGAGGTATCCAATCTGATCAAATACTTCTTTTTTGTTATTTATTTATACTGTACAAAACATTATATGCTTTGTTTTGTACCAACAATAAATAAATGTGCAGAGGGGACGAACACTCGGCCTTAAAGAATAAGATGTCTGCCAGAAAACACCTGGCGCCAAATGAAAACAAAACCAGCCCTGAGTAACGGGAAAAGCTAAGAGTAGAAGACATTTTTTCTTATATTGTAAATAGTCAACGTAGTCATTACAGAGACAACAAATTTTCATTTTAACAATCAACTGTTCAATTTTTCAACAACATTTTATATAAATACAATAAATACGACAGTCTTTATTATCAATTTATAATTTTAAAGAAAACAAAAAAGGACATTAAGGATGATTGTTTCTTGAACAATTGATGTTTGTTGTTTGTTGAATTTTAGATATTTTATTATATTTTATGGAAATGACATGTTTCGCCTTGCCAAATAATTATCAAATGTCTACATATCGCACGCTTAATAGAACTCTGGCTTCACTCAAAAAAGCAAGTTTTGCTCAATCTGACATGAGTCGGTGTTTTAACAAAAACAGTCGAAAAACACGTACGAATGGATAGCGTTAACATTGTGAACGATTATCGTACGTACGAATGGATAGCGTTAACATTGTGAAAAACAGATGGATAGCGTTAACACAAGCCTCTGTCTATGTTAACTCAATGATGACCTAAACCATAATCGTTCAGTTTACTATTAAGCGTGCGATATGATATGTCCTTAGAAGTTCAAACATGTTATTTCCACAACATATAATATAACTTCTTAAAACAAGACGTTTTTATTCGCATTAAGAAAATATTTAATAAACACGTATTTTATTCTATACTTTCCTATGAAGCACTCAATTTGTGGTATGGTATTCTTTAAAATAACATTAATTTGTTTTTACACAACTTTATGAAACTGGGTGTCTTTTGTAACCCTAACGAAGCTCTGGTGGGAGCGAAACCGGTTGGTTATACCAAAATAAAGTGATAATAAAACAAATTTAGAGTGTTTTTTTGAATGTATACGAGTACAAATACTTGTAGCGAAAAACTGGATTTTAACCATTACCGGTGTATTAATCATAAAGACATCTTAATAATTTATACCCCCGTAATGGGTAAAATTCATTATTTGTCTACAAGTATTTGTATACATTCAAAAAAACAAAATGTTGTATAAAAACTGGTCAAAAATTGAAAAGCTTATAGAAATTGGAGAGTTTTCTCCAGGCTTTATCTAGTAATATGTGATACTTGGGTTGATAGCCTTTAATATTACATTAATAAAGATATTCTGCTTACTGTTTACCTCTAGCCTCAATAGATGGCGCTAGTGTAGATTGAACTAAAATATGTGAAATGTTTCTCAACATGGTAGCATATATACAACTTTCAAAAAATAATTGTAAGACGTGATGTTCGTAAGAAGGGCGGAATTGGGAATGTTGTATTACATAAAGCGATCCCTTAACCAGACCAATGACAGGTCACAAGTCTTGTAAACGCCTCGACCACCATATTCTGTTTCAAAATAATTTACATATTCGTCTCTATTGAGATGCAATTAATTCTTAAATTAAGAGTGTATTTATATTATATTTTTTCTTACCTTCTTCTTCAATCTCCACCTTTTCATTATCTTGCCTTGTTGCATTTCTCTTAATTTTACATTTTCTTACCTTGTGACAGTTAAAATATGTTTATAAAACATGCTGCGAATGTAAAGTAATCTGATTATAACCATGAAATAAATGCAAAGTTTATTTTCACAACATTTCGTAACAACCCACCTTTTCAAAGCAATTAAAAACAAGTACACGTTTACCTTGCCACAAAAAGGTTGCGCACGTCTGATACCCGACGGCCACGAATGATTTCATTATTCCCATATCCCTGATTTACCAAATGCGAATCGTATCCGGGACCAATCAGCAACTGCGAATACACCCCTAATGAGAATAAATGAATTGCTTCAATCGAACGAATCGGCCCGCTTCATGATCGATTTTTTATGAATTGAAACGAAAAAAATTCCCTCAGTTTTTCGAGTCGAATTTCCCGCAAACAAAAACTAACCCGTGCATACTGAATTTATTTCTAGGCATAAAAGATGAAAATCAACAATTTTACAGCAAAATTTTAGTAAAACATAATTTATTTTTAAAGATCTTCTTCTTCAAAGTGCCCTGTCAGGCCCCCCCGACGTTGGCGATCACTCTGGTAAACTCTTCCCTATCCTGCGCTGTCCGGAATAGCTCCTCCACAGTTCCGATTCCCGTTCATTCCCTCACATTGCGCAGCCAAGAGATCTGCCTTCTCCCTGCCCCCCTGCGGCCCTCTATTTTTCCCTTCAAAATCAGATGCAGCAGGCGATACTTTTCTCCTCGCAGAACGTGACCCAGATATGAAATCTTGCGGACTTTGATCAATGTCAGCGGCTCTGTATTTACTCCTGCACGATTCAGGACTTCTGTGTTCGTCACTTTGTCTGCCCATGGGATCCTGAACATTCTTCGGAGAAGCCAGATTTCAAATGCCTCTAACCGGTTCATTGTATTTACTTTTAATGTTAATGTTTTTAAAGATAATCTAATGAAATTGTATTTCTGAAAACCCTTGATGGAAGTATATAATTAGTAATTCACGAAATAAAGACAATAGTGGAAGTGAAGTGTCACACCGTTTTTTCCTGACATATTTCTCTGGTTCCTCAACTTTCTTACATCGTGTCATGTACGCACGTCGAATTCTCCGACTCATCACGGGGCCGACTTAAATATTTGATTGATTCGATCATGCTACGTTAACCTCGGTCTTCCTCTATTTCTCAAATTTTCAGTACATTCGTCTAAATAATGAAAATACAATAGAAACGGTCTTCTTCTATTTCTAGTTCCGTTTATGTCGTTAACATATATTTTATTTACCATTGTTTCCATGTGTCCAAACCATCCTAATGATCCTTTCATTATTTTGTTCTTAACACTTTCATTCACACTACATTCACTTCTTAAATTTTTTCATTTGACAATCTATCATACACAAATTTTCAGTACATTCGTCTAAATAATGAAAATACAATAGAAAATACTATAAAAAAAGGTTTATTACTATAAAAAAGGTCTAACATTAGTCTAAGACAGGGGTATCGAAACTACGGCCCGTCAGTGACATCAATCCGACCCGCGACAGCTAGTGACCAGTGTCATCAATCAGGCCCAGTACAACAAAATAGTAATTCAACTAGCGAATTTAGCAAGGGAGATCGCACAGGGCGCGTACTCGGCGATTAGTCTAGAAATTATGAATAATGACAAGAAATTTAAAATGGTTTTCGCCCATGAAACTTACTAGAGTAATCAATATAGTAGGCTGGAAAATTTGTTGACCCCTGGTCTAAAATATCTCATTTCTACTGCCGTTATTCTATTATTGAAGCTAGAGAGGTGTGCCAGGATAGAGTAGTGTGGCGGTCCATTCTCTCAGCCTACCCCTACGGGGAAACGGTGTGATGATTTGTTGTTGTTGTTATTCTATAATACTTTCATCCTTCTTTTAGCAGTTCCATGCTTCACTTCCATACATTAATAAAAATAATAATAATAACATGTCTCTTCTGTTGCCACCCTTAGCATTTGGCACCCCGTGTAGCCATTTTCTAATCTCGCGTGCCGGGTATATAACGCAAACCTGTTAATTTGTTCGGAATGGCGTGTTCAAGTACCGCTGAATACGCTTAGCTCGAGGTCGCTGTATCGATGTACGCGTTGTTTCTTTAAATTCCGAATGCCTAATCGTTTTATTAATCATTGCGTAATAGGTAGGTTTTCGGTTGAATAATAGCACGGAGGAACGTAACGAATAAAATGTGAGAAGTGGAAAGCAAAGAAGTATCGATTTGTGATAATTAAAATTTTGGTAGCATTATTATTAACAACTATAATAATAATAATAATAATAACCATCACGCCGTTTCCCCGAAAGGGTAGACAGAAAGAATGGACTGCAACACTTTAATCGATGCTGCACTCCATCCTTCTCTTTTCGCCAAAGCGAGAGACGCGGTGTGATGGGTTGCGAACCTCATCGCCACCAATAGGCATCTCCCGCGCACACTTCGATCATTCAACGTCTACATAATAAATCCAAAACAAATTATATAAAATACAATGATATAAAATAAAATAACACATAAAAATTATTTAACACATAATGTTCTTTTAGATGGTGCACTTGTCGTCAGCTGGACGATCCGGACATTTGTGTTTATTTAATTTTTTATTCCACTGTTTTCATTTTAATTAGGCACTTAAAACAATCCAACACCAGCAAAAACTTGAAAATTTGATTGAAGAATTTATTCAAATTGTCATTGGAACAAATGAAAAATTAATTTTTGCACCTGTCAAAATTATTTTTATAAACGAAAAAACTTGTATTATTTTAACATCAGAAGAGTGAAAACGTATTTTGTGTCACAAATAACTATCATAAACTGCGGCAACAATCAAATTGACCAAAACAATTCACTTATACAAGAAATTTCTCCAAATTTACGGGAGCAACGCACCACATGAACCAAACCAAATTTTCAAAATCGAACGTCAACAATATAAACGTCTATACTCAATATAAACGTCTACGGTAGGCTGACCATGTGGAGAGAATGCCAGAGGGTAGAACATCACAAATTATATCCAGATGGGTGTCCCGCGAAAAGAGACCAAGAACCAGACCGAGGAAAAGATGGGCGGATTGCGTGGAAGAAGATTGTAGAAAATAGAAGGAGCTGAGGAATGGAAAGAGATGGTCACAGACAGAAGTCAGTGGAGGACCTTGTGGAGGAGGCCAAGTCCCACACCGGGATGCAGCGCCGAGAAATGAATGAATTATTAATGCTCTTGACTCGGATATTGAAACAAAATGCAGAATAAATGTTTCTTGAACTGCATGTAATAAAATGAGAACCTTATTTTGCTATCTTAATTTTAACCCGAAACTCCGACGAAGAACGTTTAAATATAATATATGTACACTTCTACTATATGACTGTGAAACTTGTACTCTGAAAGTGAATGTAATGTGATATGTCACAGAATGCTTCATGTAATATGGACCGATAAGGTAAGTAATGCAGACGTACTATCGTAATCGAGTGTGAAGGTTAGAATGGACTCTTATTTGGGTCATATGCTAAGAGGATAATAATACCACATCCTTCGACTGATAATCATGGGCGAGATAGAGAGATGTCTGGGAGTTGGCAGAAATAATGTTATCTTGGCTGCGGAATATAAGAATTAGACTTAATAATAACAGGAATGAGCAGACTTGAAATCTTGTTCCAAGCAGCGCAGGGCAGAGATGCTTTCGCTACAGTAATCGCCATAGTTGGGAGGACCTAACACAGTACCAGAAGAATATTTTTTTTCTATCACATAAAATTTCCTACTTATAATTACTCTCTACAAATAATGAATATCAACTCTTATCACGGGTCATTATGTCGTACTAGTTTTTTGATTGTTACTTAACCTTTCAATTGACCTGAAGAGTAGTGAAGTGTAGACCTCGTGAGGATAGAAGAAGCAGAGGGAGAATCCCCTCAAGATACTCAGATAACATCACCAGGGTATAAGATAAGTGATATGTGGAGAAGTATGGGGGAGGCCTATGTCCAGCAGTGGACGACATCAGCTGTTTACAGTTAGTTGTTCTGTAGTGAATAGTTATAATTTTGTTTTTTATTGGCATTTTAGAAATACTATAAAAGTATATGTCACATTAAAAATATTTTCATAGATGTATGTCACTTTAGAAATAGTAGTATATATTACTATAGAAATACAAGTATACGCCAAATTAAAAATATTATTACATTTCACTTTAGAAATATTATTATATATCATACTATAAATTCTAGTAAATGTAAATCCATTTTCTTTTTACAAATACGTATTATTTTTTAAATTATCTCTGTATCAATATATTTTTCTTCTTCTTATCATGAGTCACATTATTTCTACTGCTGACGTAGGTCTCTTCTAAACTGTTTCAATATTTTCTATCTTCGCCTTCTGCCATCTACGATTTGCAAGCTGTATAATACCATCTGGTCACCTTTATGTGGTATTTTTTATTGTAATGAAGATGTTTACTAAGTATGTATAAATCTTAATGATTAAAAAATATATGTTTGAAGCAGAAATATTACAAAAGCAATGTAATATGAAGTAAAATATAAGTAATTGAAATAACCGTGATCCCGTGATGGAATTTGAATTAAAACCAAAAGTTATAAAATAAGATCCACGAGAAATTTCCTAAAATAGATTATCTTTAATAATATATGACAATAAATTACTTGATACAAATTAGTACTTGAATATGAGACAATTAAATAAATTTAATTTAGATTAAATTCACATAATCGCAGAAAATTTAAAAATTCGAGTGATACGTAAAACATTCGGATTTAACATACCATATGATAAAGCCGAATAAATGTTTTTCACTAATGATGATTGAATAGCTTTCATTCGCATTAACAAAATGGAACGAAAATATTCCTTATAGTACAATATTTCATAACGTTTTTAAGGTTAAATTTTTTACAATTCGTTTTTGATGTGATTAATTAAAAAGCATTCTTCTAATCGGTTTCGACAGATTTCTAGCATCGTCCGGTCAGACCATATGTTAACTTGTGTGTATTATGCAATACTTTGGTCACGTAATGAGAGAAGATAAATTCCAACTCCTACAAACTGATAATTTGGTGAAAAATATAGGGAAGAAAAATATGAGGTCGGAGTAGAATCTCTTGGCTGCACAATTTAAAACGATGGTTCAGAAGTAGCACAACATCGCTGATTAGGACGAAATCGGCAGTCTGTTGTAGTCCTGATGATCACCAATCTTCTCGACGATACGGCACTTTGTTGAATCATTTGTTTGAATCATTTGATGAAACCATATTATTTTTATTTTATTTTAAAATATCAACTTTTCGGAAAATTTTGTGAACATATAAGATTTTTTGTCACATATCGTTTACGCCATGTTTCATCCTCAAATCGTTTGAACAAGTCTTAAACTAGAATAATTTATACAACAACATTTTGAATGTATACAAATTCTTGTAGACAAATACTGGATTTCACCCATTGCGGATAAATTATTTTTATTTTACAAGGATTAATTGTATCTCAATAGAGACGAAGATGCAAATTGTTTTCTGGGAACAGAAGGTGGTGGCCGAGGCGCTTACAGGACTTATGACCTGGCGATCGCTTCACGTTTAACTGCTTAATGCTTTACTAATCTTAATATAGATGAACGCTAGTGTAGAGTGAACATAAAAATGTGAAAATAGGTGTAGAAACCTACCATATATACAAGTTCCAAAAAGTTTGTCAGACGTGGTGGTCATAACGGCGGAATGGGGAATGTTGTTAAACGTGAAGCGATCGCTCAACCCAACCAATGACAGGTCATAAGTCCTGTAAGCGCCTCGGCCACCACCTTCTGTTCCCAGAAAACAATTTGCATCTTCGTCTCTATTGAGATACAATTAATCCTTGTAGAATAATTTGATAAAAGAATCTTATGTTTTTATTTTCATTTTAAATATAAACTTTTGAGAAAATTTAGATTTCTTGTCATATATCGTTTACGCCATGTTTCAACTTCAAATCATAAGAACATGTTTACCAGAATTATTTGATAAAACGATCTTGTTTTTCTTATCTTTTTATATAGACTTTTGAGAAAATTTTGTAAACAGATTAGGTTTCTTTTCATCTTTCATTTGCGCCATGTTTCATCTTCAAATCGTATGAACAAATTTTAACTTAGAATCAACTGATAAAACCGTCTTCTTCCTTTTGATTGTTGCTTATTCTTTTCGGAAGAATATTAAAAATATATAGCGTAATCACCTCTGCGGTGATTAAAGTAAAGCTCTGAATATAAAAAGCGGTATTATTTTGGGCTTGTAATATGCAAATGGGCCATAAAAAAGAAATTGCGTATTTTTCGTAAAGATATTTATTCATGTTTTTCCTACTTAAATGTACATTTTTACAATATTTTACCAGAATACATTACAAAATAAGATTTGGCTTCTTATGAGTAAGAAATGATATGCATTCGAAGGACTTTCTACATTTTATACTATTTAAATATATTACTGTACAATATATACATTTTGTTTGATGGAGATTTGTGCAGGGGACAGTTATTGTATGTTAAAGGATAATATTATAATTTTACTGAAATCTATTTTAAGTTTATTTTACGTAATAATGAAATAAACCGATGTTTTTTTTATAACTAGTTCCATTTATAACTGTTAATGCAAAAACTTTGTTTTATATCACAATTGTATTTCTTTTACGACAGCTGTTTCATCAAACAATGTTGACATCATCAAGTGTTACAAAAATATATCAAATGTCAAATTTTTTCATAATTTTTCGAATCTTTGTGTATTTGTTCCTATGTCAATTTGAATAATTTTAATAAGAATAATTGACATAGGAACAAATACACAAAGATTCGAAAAATTATGAAAAAATTTGTCATTTAATATATATAATTTTTGTAACACCTGATGATGTCAGCATTGGTTGATGAATTAGCTGTCGTGATATAAATACAACTGTGATATAAAATATTTTTTTTTCATTAAGAGTTATAAAATGTTGAAATACCATAGTGTTTCAGCCAAAACAATGGACTATTTAGGTGCTTTTTATTGTCTTTATTTTGACAGGGACCGATTTTGCCAGGTAAGCTGGCATCGACAGACTGACAGACTGGTCAGACAGGTGGTTAAGTCTGACGATGCAAGCTAACCTGGCGAAACCTGTCGCTGTCGAAATAGAGTCAATAAATGCAAGTAGTCAATAAAAAACCTAGTTGTATTTAATAAACATGGTATATGTTTTAGAATTAAAATATGAAATTTTCTATACATTTTAATATAATAAGATGCATTCCATTTTACAATTAATAAATAAATATCATAATTTTTTTTACATTTTTGAAACCAGTGATTGAATTAATCAACCCTACGTACATGTAATTTAAAATTAAAATTAAATTTTCTAAAATGATTTTTTATTTATTATATCATAAAAAGTTGATTACTTTAAATAAAACTTTTAACTAACTAACTACCTAACCATCACACCGTCTCCCCGAAGGGGTAGGCAGAAATAATGGAATTCCACACTTTTCTTTTCTGACATATTTCTCTCGCTTCCTCAACATTCATACATCTTGTCATGCACGCGCGTCGATTTCAAAAATTTTATTTATCTAAATATTCGATTACATTACAAAATTATATTATATGCGGCGATTGTTGATGAAATACAATACAAAGATACATATTATCACAGTAAAGGTTATTTTTAAATGAAACACTGTCATAAAAATACAATTTTTATATATATGTTTGATTACCCCGGAATTTCCAACCCTTAAGATTTAATGTATTTAATTAAAGTTTTGCTTAAAATGAGATTTGAATACATTATTAATTGCTTCTAAGTTAATGCTTAACAAGTTTTTTTTACTTTTAATACAGAATACATAATATAAATAAATTATATCACATTAAATAAATAAACCAGTTATTAAAAAAATCTCAAATTAAATATTTATTGCAATTTAAAAATAAATAGAATTAATTTCCTCCATATTCGCCGTAATTGTTTGTTGCGGATTCATTGAATATAGGGTGTCCCTTATATAATTATTTATTTTTTGGATTCTTGAAACGCATACCCCCTAATTGTGTTTAATAGTCTACTGGTTACCCAAATGCAGAATTTCAACTTCCTACGTTAATTCTAACCCGTGCCGACTTGCCCTCAAAGTTTTAGAAAATAGCTGCTTTAAGTGTCTCTTAAATGTAGTTGTAGATGATCACTTAAAACCATTATGTTAGATAAATATTGATGAAAACATATATTTACATAATGCTTTTCTTGTAATTATCAACAAAAAAAAATCCAAATTTATATTTATTCACTTGGATATTTCCTCTTCATAGTCTCTTTTTTTACAGTCTGGGTAAATTTTTCTATGTTCTTGCACACAACATAATATGAACTGCTTATATTTTTCATCTGCGGTAGTCACACCATGAAAGTCTGTCATTAGATTAACAGCTCTTTCAACTGTGTCATTAAATGCTTTTAAGCTAGTAACCTTCTTTTTAGCTTCCACAAACGCCGCGCTGTCTTTCTATGAAGATACAATTTCTTGAAAGAAACTACTATCAAGTTTCAGTCGTGAAAATAAATCTTTACTCTTGACAGAAACAAAATCACTCAAAGATTTCCATATAACAAGATAACCAATACTTTGAGTACCTATAAATAAAACAAATAAGGTCTAAATTAAATACCAGATTAAACACTACTTACGTACCATATAGAGAGCCAGACATCTGTTCCTTCGATGGAACATATCTCTTTCCCGAATCACCAAAACTTTCTTTTTGTAAGTTTTCTACAATGTTTCCTTTGGTCTGCTCATCAACCTTGTCAACAAAAATTAAAAGGACGGCTATTTCCAGGTACCACAAATTTGTTTAAATTTGTCCTTAAAAAACAAAAATCTTGATTTGGAGCGTTTATCGCCAAACTACATTCAAGCCAGGGCTTCACATAAACTGCCACAATAAATAAACAAACATCTCGTAAAGCTTGTTTGTCCTGAGCGCACATTTTAATTTTGGACTGCAGCAAACGTATTTTTAAGGAGTAAATAGCTCTTGCCATCCATCGTGCTTGTTGTATTGGGCCAGCAGGTCTGATTTTTATTATATTTTCATTGTCTCTACCCAGAAAAACAACAGCAAGCTCAACAATTTGTTATAATCATCTCGTACAATCGATTTTGCGATTCAAACGCACTTTTGAGCATCAGTTCGTATATATAATATGATGGCGGCAAGCAAAGAGTAATAAATCTCTTTCTATTCTTTACATACTCGTACAAGCTCCGTTTAATCATCCTGTATAAGATGCTGTCGTATCATAGCACATTCAAGAACATCGGCGTGTGCGATACCGAATAAATTATCTATTTCAAGTTGAAAGTTCTCTTCGCGGCGCCTATGCAAGTCTTGAATCTTCTTGCTATTTTTTGCAGTTCTCGTCAGACCTGATAAAGATTCACTAACTTCTTAACATAATTAAGAACAGCTCTGGTAGGTATTCTAGCCTTTTTTCAGAATATATTGCACTCCAGAATGACAAGATTTGCGCTTTCATGAACAGTCAAAATAACTTCACGTATGTTGAAAAATAGAACTGCGAGAACTTGAAGATTAAATGGTTGTTCACCCCTTTTTTTTGATGATTTACTCCACCAACCAAGAAAATACTTTTTTAATTGCTTCTTAGTTCCACTGATATCTTCGAAATATAAAACAATCTGTGCTTACTACCCAACAAGCCTAGACTAAATGATAATAACAACGACAACGCGCGGCTCCTGTGACACAATTTGTATGGGACATCTTTGCGCGCAAGTCGGCACGAGTTACACTGTTCCGAATAAGGAAAATGTTTTCGGATGATTTAGGCCCAAATGAATAAAACAATAGCCTATGCATTGTAAAATTAAAACTTTGAAAAATAAGGGACACCCTATTGAATAATGATTGTTAATTTGTAAACAACACTAACTTTATCAAAAATTTAAATAAACATACTAATTTGTTTCGGACACAGAAGCCCTTCATCAGTGTTTTGTAAGTTTTTGTATATATTTTCATGAATATGGTCAGATTTTATAATGAATTTTTCAAACGTTTATGCATTTTTTATAACGAATATTTTGAATGAAACTTTTTCGTTAAATGGAATTAATATAGTATTAGAATTCTTATAAAGTAAAATGGGGTTTTATCAAGTTAATTTATATTAATAAAATTATCACATAACCATTTGATGAAAAAGTATATTAAATTCAAAATATTCGAGAGTTGGACGTTACAAAGGTGCCAAGTATCAGAAAAAGTCAAAAATGAGTTTTTGATCACAATTGGTGTTAAACATGAAGACCAATATCTTTGAAAATATACAAAGTGAATAAAATAGTGTAGGGTAAACGTAACTTTGTAATTTACAGCCTTCATTTTCTGAACTAAATATGAAGTTTTAATCTGAGGGATAAGGGGCACAAATATTCGCTCGTTTTGGTTTGCAGCAATGTGTAATATTTTGTTGGTTCTTGGGATGCCACTTGGACCATATATGTGGTAGTTTCCCATTTGTATACAGAAGGTTATTTGAACACAATTACTGTTCACAACTTTCTTTTTAACTATTGATTCTCATGACATGTTATATATAGTCTATCATCATTTTTAATCACATGAATTCTACACGTCGACGACACTGTTTTATTGGCTGAAAGTATCAGTGATCTTCAGGACCTCCTTAATCTTGTTGACGAGTCCGGTAAAAGATTGGGACTAACAATAAATGTCAGTAAAACCAAATTGATGACATTCGGACGGCTTGACTACAGTGGGTCAGTATTGCAATTGAACGGCCGTAACGTTGAAAGGGTGGAAAAATTTAAATACCTCGGCAGCATACTAACGCAATCTCTTGACCCAGATGTAGAGATAAAATGCTCAGAGTTCCCTGGACAGACATGGTTACCAATACCGAAGTCCTGAGGCGAGCTAGAGTTGACAGGGAACTGTTATCAACTATCAAGGTTCAAAAGATCTCACATCTGGGTCATATACTGCGTGGGGCAAAGTGCCACCTCCTCCAAGTGATATTGGAGGGGAAAATTGAGGGACGCCTAGGGTCCGGAAGGAGACAAATGTCCTGGCTGTGATACGTGAGGGAGTGGACCGGCATCCGAAGTGTAGAGGAGCTGTTCCGAGCGGCGCAGGACAGGGACAGGTTCGCCTAAGTGATCGCCAACGTTGGGGTACCCGACAGGGCACTTGAAGAAGAAGAAGTAGAATTCTACACCAGACCAAAGACAGTGTGAAATAACAGTGCCTTCGCTGGGAATTTAATCCGGGATATAAGGTATGGCCGTCATGGCACATGCCACTTAATCTGGAAATTCATCCTTAACATAAATAAAAATTATAAACACATACACGTTTATTTAAAAATGTATCCATAAAACAAAATTTTAAATTTATTTAAAATTATACGATTGTCTATTATTTCTAAAAGTACAAACTCGATATTTTGAAACTTAATTGTTAGCTTCACATATGTACACATAATTATAAACTTATCTCATTTGGTGGAAACTTTGTTATCAAAATTACTTTTTTAATTATTATGTAAAATTTAATATGTTCAAAACTTTAGCTCGTATAGAGATTAACACAGATGTAGGTACATTTATCATATAGTACGCTGGAGGACATAGTACGCCAATGAATAATCGTGAACTCATTTTCAAAACAAGTTGGAGCTATGTTTATTTTGGGACTCGATTTTCAAACTTCATTTGAGATGTTTTGAGAATAATAATCTGTGAATGAAAAACGAAAACTTGTTTTACAGAAGTTTTGTTACAATTTATGTGATTGACATCTTTCGCCTGTCTGCGGCATTAACTAAGATATTTATTTAATGCTTTAGACTACTTAGATAGGACTGAGTGGAGGGAACTAATGAGGCTTGACACAGTCCAATCCACAGGATTGTAACAATGAAGAATAATAAGCGACTGTAATGATATTTCAATTAAATTTTCAAGAATGGATTTACTTATATATAAGAAATGTTGCCTTAAAATTTGATGATAACGATGTTAATTAGTAAGCAAAATATATTCGAGTAATGTCACATCCCAAAAACTACAGGTAACCAGAGAAGACGAAAAGGTAAGCGTTGCTGTTGCATTGCAATGATAATTGAACTAAATTGTTAAGAATCGATTTACTTATCAATACAATTGACTATTAGTAATAAGAAAGAAAAAAAATAGATTGACAAATATTTATATTATTATCATAAATTAAAAGTCGTTTAAATGGAAAGATAAATTTATAATCAACACAAACGCATAGAAGTTATTATTAAATGATCGAAATGATAATTTAATTTAATTGTTAAGAATTGACTACGGATAAATAAAAAAAGGACGTTAATATTTGATGATAATTAAATTAATAAATTAACTAAAATATAGTAGTAATGTCACATCCCAAAGACTAGAAATAACCAGTGAAGACCGAACTTGATGTCTGTTTGACGGGGCGACGTTAAAATTTGATGATATTGATGTTAATAAATAAGCTAAAAATATAGGAGTAATGTCACATCCCAAAGACGAAATAACCAAAGAAGACCGAACGGCTAGCGCCGCTGTTGATGTCTGTTTGACGGGGCGATTTTAAAATGTGATGATGTTGATGTTAATAAATAAGCTAAAAATATAGGAGTAATATCACATTCCAAAGACTAGAAATAACCAGAGAAGACAGAACAGCAAACGCCGCTTTTGATGTCTGTTTGACAGGGCGATGTTAAAATTTGATGATTTTGATGTTAATAAATGAGCTAAAAATATAAGAGAAATGTCACATCCCAAAGACTATACAAATAACCAGAGAAGACAGAACGGCAAGCGCCGCTGTTGATGTCTGTTTGACGGGGCGACGTTAAAATTTGATAATATTGATGTTAATAAATAAGCTAAAAATATAGGAGAAATGTCACATCCCAAGGACTTGAAATAACCAGAGAAGACCGAACGGCAAGCGCCGCTTTAGATGTCTGCTTGACGGGGCGACATTAAAATTTGATGATATTGATGTTAATAAATAAGCTAAAAATATAGGAGTAATGTCACATCCCAAAGACTCTTGAAATAACCAGAGAAGACAGAACGGCAAGTGCCGCTGTTGATGTCTGTTTGACGGGGACGGGCGCGGCGGCCGCGAGGGCGCTGGCGTGGCAGCGCAGGTCCTCCGGGTAGAGGCGCAGCAGGCGGCTGCCGGCGTACGGTGGGCCGGCGGCCACGGCCCGCGGCAGGGCGCACTCGGCCGGCGGCGGCAGGCGCGCCGTCCAGCCAGCCTCGCGCGCCCAGCGCCGCGTCCACCGCGCCAGCCAAGCCACGCCGCAGTCGCACGGCAGCGGGTTCTCTGTCACGGACAAGCCACCTGCAACGCTCAAATTCTATAGACCTCACTTAGACATATAATATTTTAACTATATTACTAACATACAACGGGGTATCCCTTCCTCTCTAGAATGGGGTACCCCAGTTTAGAGATAATTAACTATGTACTCAAAATAAGCATTGCATTTTTTTGTATACGCGATTACTTACATTAAATTTTACCTGGAATGAACTGAATTTCATCAAAATAAAAACTTCTCTACACAGATATAAATAATATTCATTAAGAAACAATGTAAAAATAACAACTGTATGTTTTATTCATTAATAAAAGCATGTTTTCTGTAAAAAAAAATAATGAAAGCACATTTTTGTTAAAAGTTTAATAAAATCCTATTTTTACAAAAAAATAATAAAATCTTGTTTTTTCACAAAAAAATGTTCTTTCCTTTTACTGTAATGCCAATTGTATGTAAATGACATTTTAAAAATAAAACATATTTATTTAAAATTTTTGCTACTTAAATAAAAACCATAGAAAATTGTCTAAAACATATAAGACCACAATAAATAAAAATATTTGTTTACATTGCTTTCAATCATTGGGACCTCTTTTTTCTATGAAAATAAATATAAACGTTTTTTTTTTATTTAACTTAATTATAGAGAGAGAACATTTTTACGTTTATGTGTCGATTATAAATTTCTACCAAATATTTAAACATTATATTTAAATTTTATCCATAATTTCTATCAACCGATTTGGCCAGCAATGTTATTATCTCTAATACCTAATACTCTAAATGCACAACCCTTGAGTCTGCATATATGTACCATATTACATCTTGCGAAAGCAAATATCGAATAGAAGTGTGCGGGAGATGCCTATTGGTGGCGATGAGGTTCGCAACCCATCACACCGCGTCGCCCGCGGGGCGAAAAGAGAAGGATGGGGTCCGCATCGGTTAAAGTGTAAAAATCCATTATTTCTGGCAAACCCTTTCGGGGAGACGGCGTGTTGGTAAGTTAGTTAGTTAGTTAGAAAGCAAATATTTTTTGCTAAAGGCAAAAACAATAAATATATATTCCAAAATCGGTTGCTTCTACCTTCCAAACTTTTCGCAACTTTACAACACTTGGTGTTAAAAAGTTATTTTCAAAATATTATCTCTTGTAATGGATAGGTATCAAGTTTGATCAATTAATGATTAAACCTTAATTATGATTTATTGGAGAAATATACTGAACAAGAACTGGGATAATAGGATAATTTTATCCAAAGTTATTATTTTCTAGAGATTCCCAAATATTAATAAATTTTAATAAAATTACAATATATAACATAGCTTTATAATTTATAAAAGTATGAGTATTTTACAATGTCGGAGAGTATTTATTCATTGTATTCACAAAAATTTGTAACTCCCGATGCTGCAACAGAGGTTGACGAAACAGCTGTCGCGACATACTCGTATAAATAATTCATGATACATAAAAACATAATTTAAAATTTAAACATTTAATAATGTTGAACTATCATAGTGTATTGACCAAAACAGTGGATTATCTAAAATCATTAAAAAATCATATTTGAATATCTTTTTGAAAACATTGTATTTTCACAACACTTTTTTGCACCTTTCACAAACATGTTTCGGAATGCAGACTTCTCTTCTTCAGTATGAATTAATTAATTTTTACAGTCAAATGACAGTACAGTACTTATATGGTATACTTAATGACGAGTTTAAAAGTGGAGGGGGGAATTAAATATAGCTGGAGGGTAAATTGTTGTTTAGATAGAAATATGAGATAAGAGAAATAAATCAATTATGGGAATAGAAATTAAGTTTTGTTGGTTGTTTATAATATCTTCGTTATTTTTAAAGGCCTTTTTAAATTCTAAGCTTCTAGATTATTTAAAGTTATCTTTTTACTATTTATGTATACAATTTCAATGACGTTATCTTTGTTGAACGGGTGATCTCCGTCAATGAGATGATTTGCGAATTCAGAAAAGTGACTGTTAAATAAGCATTTTATATGGATTGATTGTATGTCAATAGAGACGAAGATGTAAATTGTTTTTTGGAAACAAAATATGGTGGTCGGGGCGTTTACAAAACTTATGACTTGTCATTGGTTGGGTTAAGCGATCGTTTTATGTTAACAAAATTCCCCATGCAATGGGTAAAATCTAGTTTTGTCTTTATGTTCTTTAATTCTTAAATTAAATGTTCGCGTTGTTTTACCTATGTAAACAGATGAGCAGTCATTTTATTTTAGTTTGTAAACTTCCGATTGGATTAATTTATCTTTTCTGTCCTTATTGAAATTACAATGCTTTCAAAAAGTTATTTAAATGTGAATCCACAACAAAAAGTGATGGCAAATATAGAAGAAAATCATAAACTATATTTACCTGCTATCAGCTTCGTTGCCAATTTCTCCCAGGTTGAAGAATTGGGATAGAAAGTTGCCGGGCTCAGAGACTCCAGCTGATTTCTACTCAGATCCAGCGACAGCTGCGACACCCTTCCCAAGTCTTCCAGCATACCCACGGGAAGCTCTCGGATGGCCGTGTCTTGTATTAAAACACTCAACTCGTATAGGTTCTCCGCCCCTTCGAAAGCTTCAGGTGATATTCTTTTCAAACTCTCTCCGGATATTTTCAGCTCTTTTAACTTCGGAACAAACACCCCATTTAGCTGGTAATCGAGAGCTTCATCTTTTAAATAAATGAATAATGTTTCTAGCCCTAAAGTTTCAGACACAATATTACCTAAATGAAAGTCTTTTATATTCTGTCTCAGTTCTGTCCGAAGAGACGATAAGCTTTTTAAAGACGACAGTGTACCGGAATCGAAGTGTTTCAACTTGTGAAGATTGCATATATCTAAGTTCTGTAAATTATCTAGGCCGTAGAAACTATTTTCGTTCAGCGATTGAACCGGATTTTTAGATAAATCTAGTAATTTCAAGTTTGGCGTGTGTTGCCAGATATGCGAAGGGACCGACGTGAAAGAGTTTCCTCTTAAATAAAGGTATCTCAACGCCCCCATATTCTTAACGGCGATTTCTTTCGCGTGCTCTATGAAATTGAATGTCAAGTTAAGTGAGGTCAGGTTTCTAAGAGGAATAAAAGGAAAAACTTTTAGGCCAACGTTAGACAGACTCAAGTATTTCAAAACCGGGAGGTAATGAAGAAGTTCTTTAAAATTTGCTCTTACGGAATTCGAGCTTATATCCAAGTACTGAAGATTTCCCAAACTGTTGAAAATATTATCCGAAAGAATTGTTAATCTATTGTTACTCAGATCTAAACTAAGTAGGAATGGAGTCTCTTGAAATAATGTTGTATCTACACTTCCGATGCTATTATGACTTATATCTAAATATCTTAAAGTGAACCCTACTTGCGAGAACGCCATCGATGGCAAAACAATAAATTCGTTAATACTTAAATCTAAATGTTCCAACATCGTATTCTTGAACACGTCTCTCGGCAAAGTTCGTATGTGATTCCGCCTTAAATTTAAAAATCTTAGATTATTCAAATTCGAAAATTGTTCTACCGACAGTTGTTCTATTCTATTGTGTGACAGATCTAGAATCTGCAGTTGTTTCAATCCCAAGAACGCCCGTCTCCGTATTGTGCTAATGTAATTGTGATCTAAATTGAGTATTTCTAATACATCTAGATTTTCGAATGAATTAGTTTCTAAGTGTCCTATCTCGTTAAAGGAAAGGATACATCTTTTAAGTCTCTTCGCGATTTTTGATAAAAAAGTTGTAGGTGTGTCTGCCAAGCGATTATGCGAGGTGTCTAACGTATCGATGTAGACTTCGATGCCGCTCCCGTCGAGCGATATAATATGATTCCTACTTATATTTAAAAGAAAGGGAATTTCTGGATCCGTTACATTGCGGAAAACCTTCAAAGAAAACTCTCTCAATTGATTTTTTTGTAATTCTAATTTAAACAAACTGGGAAGATCGTAGAACGCGCTCTCCCCTATTTCAGTCACGTGGTTATCGTATAACGCTATGTGCATCAACTTTGGCATATTGCGAAACGAACTAGTGGAAATATTCCTTATTCTATTTACCGTCAAATCTAGAATTTGTAACTCGGAAAGCGAATGGAAAGTTTCCGATTCCAAGACTTCCAACAAATTGTAGGACAAATAAATTTCCCTGACGTTTTCAAATTTATAAATGTCGAAAAAGTCGATCGAAATTGAAGTGATTCTGTTAAATTCTAAATTAAGGTATTGCAGATTCTGCAGGTGAAATAAAGACTGAGCGCGGAGTGACTGAATGTTGTTGTTGTCTAGCCCGAGCCACTCAAGACCCACTAGATGCTGTAAAACTTCTTCGGGGAAATCGTCCCGGTACATGGAGAGCGACATTTCCAAGATTTTGAGCGTTTGCGACATGTTCGCGAAAACTTCCTGGTGAACAAAGTGAATGTCGTTGAAACTCAAACTAAGTTCTTTCAACTGCGGCAGAGCAGAGAATACCCCAGCGTCGAGTCTCGTTATTTTATTACTCCTTAGATATAAAGTTTTGACGGATTCTCCCCACTGATCGAAGTCGCCGTCTTCCAGGTACGCTATAGAGTTGTACCCGATATCCAGGTGAGTAAGACTGCAGTTTCTCAGGGCTTCTTTCGGAATGGAAGTAAGCAAATTTCCGTTCAGTGACAAAACTTTCACGTGCTGCGGTAGAAAATGTACGATAGCGATTCTATTGGACGGCAGATACAAATGTTTAAGTCTTTTCAGGTTCATGACTGCCCCCGGGATGGTGGAGAGCTGGTTGTGTTCTAAGTCAAGTTGCTCCAGAGTATGCTCCAACCCGCGAAACGCTTCCTCGTCTAAGTGCTCTATCCTGTTGTAAGATAAAACTAATTTCACCGTATGCATCCCTTTGAAAGCGTACGCGGGGATTAGTTTTAATTGATTCAGCTCCAAGCTGAGATGTCTCACTATCAAAGTGCCGTTGAATAAATTGGAGAGCCAAGCTTCTAGCCCGTTATCGCCTAGTTCTAGTTTCTCCATGTTTCTGTGATTTTCGAAACTTATTTGAGTTATTCTGTGTATAAGGTTTCCTCTCAAATTTAATGTTTGTAAATGCGGGAGATTCGGAAAAAGGTCGGCGGGAAATCGCTTTAAATGGTTATCGGCTAGGTTCAGATTCTTCATACTCAGCGGTAACGACATCTTTGAAATGCTGGAGATCTTATTTTTGTCAATATCCAACTTATTCAGGTGCTTCAACTGATGTAAGGAATCACCGGAGATTTCTGATATGCTATTTCCGGTCAGAATAAGACTTGTAAGAGATTCTTTCATATGAGCCCAATCACCGGATAAATCCACGATGTTATTACTGAAAAAAAAACTCACTAATTAAAGAGTGTTACATCAATCGTCTCTATGTTATTTATTATTTCGGCATTCACTTTGTGATAGGACATGATTAAATTGTAAATAAAACACTTGTTTTTCACCACTTGAGTATTATATTTTACACGACTAGTTTCGGAAGCTACAGATGCTCCCATCTACAGGTTTCAATAAAAGTTTATATTGAAACCTGTAGATAGAAGCATCTGTAGCTTCCGTAACTAGTTGTGTTAAATATAGAATACTCAAGTGGTGAAAAACAAGTGTTTTATTTACAATTCAGTCGTCACTAATTAGGTAAACAATTATATGATTTTAATTAGTCATACTAGTATTCTTTATAATATTTTACTCACTTTTGAAGATTCAGCCAATTTAAAATTTTAAGCACTTTGAGTGTATTGAAAGGAATTTCTGGAAATTCGTTGTAGCCAAAGTCCAAGGATGATAAAGTTAGTGCCATAGAGCTAGAAAAAAAAAATTAATTAAAAAACTTTGGCGTAATTAAATATCTTTGTAATTAGTCCCCGAATGGCGAGGAAACTTACTTAAGCGCCCTATCCGGTAGACTTTGAAGCCTGTTATCTGAGAGGACTAGAGATTGAAGCCTGAGGGCGTCCAAGGCTCCACTTTCTACTCCCCTGAGACCGGTGCCCGTAACTTCTAGATGCATCAAGCCAGAACTGCTCAACTCTATAACAATAGGCCATTGTGAAGAAATCAACAAATTTTAAAAATATAACATTAAAATACACTGAGGATGCTAGTAGGCAGACACTAAAATATCACGTGAGGAACACCAGGATAAGAGAGATCTTTGAGGATATTGTAAAATGGAGAAGGAAGAAGGGATGCGCAAAGAATAGACACCACCAGACTCCCTTATTGAAATAATAAAAATAAAGAAAATATTTAAAAATTCCGTTATATAATGTATTTGGTTTAATTCCTTTTAGGTTACTTAGACCGGTTTCAGCAGCTCGCTGCCATCTTCTAGTAATGGCAGATTATTTAACATTAATATCCCTTATTATTATTATAATTATTTTGTTGAATCGCTCTTTACATCATGACAGCATGAGGGTATTATAGCTATCATAGTGATTCTCGTGATATGTAATAGGTAGCATATCTATCGCCATTTTATTGCCACGCGAATTCTACACCAGATCAAAGACAGTGTGACAATCACACTGCCCTCGCTGGGAATCGAACGCGGAACCTTCGGGGTGACTTACCCCTCGGCCACGAAGGTATATAATATTACAAAGGAATGTTTAATTATGTATGATAGAGTGTCGAATGAAAATATAAGAAGTGAATGCGGTGCGAATGATGGTGTCATGAACAAAATAATGAAAGGATCATTAAGATGGTTTGGACATATGGAAAGAATGAATGAAGAAAGAATGGTAAAAAAATTATATGTTAATGATGTAAATGGCACCAGAAATAGAGGAAGACCAAGGAAAACGTGGCACGATCAAATAAATCAAATATTGAATGTCGGCCATGTGAGGAGTCAGAGAAACGACGCGCGTGCATGACACGATGTATGAATGTTGAGGAAGCGAGAGAAATATGTCAGGAAAGAAAGGTGTGGCAGTCCATTATTTCTGCCTACCCCTTCGGGGAGACGGCGTGATGGTTAGTTAGTTAGTTATGTTTAATTATTAATATTTAATATTAAAATCCCATTTATTGCACTACATAATCAGGCTCACGAGATTCGTTCTCCTTGAAGATGGAAGGACAGCTTGGATTCACCTTGCAGGAGGATCATTCGTCTGGAGAAGAGACCACAAAGGTTCATAGCAAGGAAGTAATGTAAAGATGTAGAAAGACCTGGTAGCTTGTGAAGCGGCACGGCCACGCAGGAGATCTGCCCCGGGCGACACCAGCACAGCGAGTTGAAGGAGCACGGCCACTGCGCGCGCGCCCCGCCCGCCCACAGGACCGCCCACAGCGCCAGCGCCGCCCAGGGACGCATGCCCCCGCTGCTGCTGCAACACCATCACATATATGATTTATACTGCCCACATGCAAACCTGACGATGTTACTCCATAAAATAATTCACTTTAAAATTGACAGTTCTGAACTTCTCAGCAAATTGTCACTCAATACCCCCATGTCTCGCACGAGACACACCGCGAACCAAGTTTTCCACCTTCCTGTTTATCGCACAACTACGCTCTGAGCGCGGCACTGTATCGAATCTGTGATATCTACAACAAACATTTTGGAGACATTGACGTCTTTCATTTGAGCGAGCGAAATTTTAAAAAAGTGATCGGAGCAACATTTCGGCGCGGATGTGACCACGATGTAACGTGATATTATAATACTTGTATATTACTTTTATTTTATTTTATTTTTTATTTCCAGTACTATAAGTATTTTAACTCTTAAATATTATGTATACCTTATTTTGTCTTAGTTTAACTTCAATCTTGTTTCTCACTATCATTTGTTGATTGATAACTATTATTTTTAATCTGTGGTAGCATGTAATTGGCCTTATTTTAATTATTCGGAATGTTTCTTTTATATATATGTTATTGATATCGCTGTATGTTACCCTAAATAAATAAATAAATAAATAAATATAAGTCCAAGTTTTTTTAATACCCTTCATCAGTGTTATTATAATACGACAGTACTAGGAAAAACAGGCAATGTTGGTGAACGATAAAAAACTAACAAACTAACTAACCATCACGCCATTTCCCCGGAGGGGTAGGCAGAGAGGATGGATCGCCACAATACTCTGTCCTGGCATACCTCTCGGGCTTCCTCTACATTCATACATTGTTCCATGCATGCACGTCGATTATTCCGACTTCGAATGTGGCCGCCTTTTAGTAATTTATTAATTTGGTAATGCCATGTTTTTCTCGGTCGTCCTCGGCTTTTTTTTCCACTCACGCTGCTTGTGTACAACTTTTTAACCATTCAACTCTCATCCATTCGTTCTATATGTCCAAACACATGACACACGTCAAGAAATAACAGTGTGGGGGTCCATTCGCTCTGCCTACCCATTCGATGAGACGTCGTGATTGTTAGAAATTTATTTAAAATGTATTATATACAAAAAGGTTTAATGGAATTATTTATTGCCATTGTAGCCGGAATGAAAGGACCGAATAATAATATAAAACAATTTCATATCTCTATAGTTTAGAATTAATTCCAAGAACCCAACTGCGCTAAAAATCGTTGTTCCATTAAGAATGCTCTGTGAGCACACTCAACAATGGGAGGATGAGCGAAGGCGGAAACGGTTCGTTTAATCTCGAATGGGCGGATCAGAACACTCCAAGATCAAATCTCGATTCACAATAAATTACATTTATCGTTGACTTATTTGGTCGAAAAACAATAGTCCATCGACACCAGTGACTCTTTGAAATATTATTATATTTTCATAAAAAGAAAAAATAACTAACCATCACTCCGTCACCGCGAAGGGATAAGCAGAAACAAAGGACTGCCACACTTTTCTTTCCTGACATATTTCTCTCGCTTCCTCGACATTCATACATCGTATCATGCATGCGTGCCGATTTTTCTTACTCATCACGTGGCTAACATTCAATTTTTGATTTATTTGATCGTGCCATGTTTTCTTCGGTCTTCCTCTGTTTCTCGTTCCATTCATTAACATATATTTTTTAACCATCCTTCCAAATGCATTATTTTCATGTGTCCAAACCATCATAATGATCCTTTTATAATTTTGTTCATAACACCATTATTCGCACCGCATTCACTTCTTATATTTTTATTCGACACTCTATCATACACAGAGTATCCGTATCACATTCGTCTAAGAGATCTCATTTCTACTACATTTATTCTACTTTCATCCTTCTTTTGCCAGTTCCATTATTCGTTTCCAAACACAAAGGTCGGTACAAGAACACTATTGTGGACTTGGATAGGTTCTATAACAATATAAACAGTAATTGAGTTCAAATAACCTGTAATAATAATAATGATATTTAATGCGCCGTTTTTTTATGTACCATATCACCTCAAGGGCGCATTAAGACGTATTTTAAATCTAAAAATCTAAATACGAACGCTGCATCTGATATTCGCGATTGGTTAGAAAGCTTAATAGAACAAAATATTCAAGTTTTAAATTGGAAATGAAATATGAAAAATATGGGTTTTCAGCTTAGATCTGAAATCTGCCAGATCATTTATGCATCTAAAGTATGAAGTAAGATTGTTCCAAGCTGATGGGCCGGCTACCGCAAAGGATCGATCCCCGAAATTTGTACCAAGGCAACGTTTTGGCTCAACCAATCTTCCTATTACAGAGGAGTTCGCCGAGCGAAGTGTGGATTTTCTTGGATTTAGGCCGTCCATATACAGAGTTCGGATATATAACTTGGTGCCATTCCATGTAGCGCTTTGAAGACTGTTCAGCAGGGTTTATACTGGATTCTTTCTGGACATTTAAGCTAGTGAAGTTCTGTTGTACTCGTATATGACTACTCTGTAGGATATAAACTACTCTTTAGGATATAAAAATGTAGAAAGCAACGGGAAACAAAACTTGAAAGGCCCAAGTAGTTATCCAAAAATAGGCAAAAATATTATACTTCGAAGCTATATATTATAAAAAGGCTAAAATACCTACTAGAGCTGTTTCTAATTATGTTAAGAAGTTAGTGGATCTTTATCAGGTCTGCCGAGAACTGCAAAAAATATCAAGAATATTCAGGACTTACATAGGCGCCGCAAAGAGAACTTTCAACTTGAATTAGATAATTAATTCGATATCGCACACGCCGATGCTCTTGAATGCGTTGTGATACGACAGTATATTATACAGAATGCTTGAACGGAGCTTGTGTGCAAAAACTAGAAAGAGATTTGTTACTCTTAGCTTGCCGCCATCATAAATATACGAACTGATGCTCAAAAGTGCGTTTGAATCGCAAAATCGATTGTACTAGATGATTGTAGCGAACTCATTGAGCTTGCTATTGTTTTTCTGGGTAAAGGCAATGAAAATAAAATAAAAATCATACCTGCTGGCCCAACGCATCAAGCACGATGGATGGTAAGAGTTATTTACTCCTTAAAAATACGTTTACTGCAGTCTCAGTTTAAAATGTGTGCTAAGGACAAATAAGCGTTATGAGATGTTTGTTTATTTATTGTGGTAGTTTATGTGAAGCTCTGGCTTGAATGTAGTTTGAGGATAAAAGCTCCGAATCAAGATTTTTGTTTTTTAAGGACCTTATAAGATAACGAAGAAGTGGACAATTTCAAAAGCGGCTTTAAACAAGTTCAGTCAACATTTGTGGCACTTGTCAGAGAAAATAACCGTCCTTTTAATTTTTGATGACAACGTTGATGAGCAGACCAAAAGAAACATTGTAGAATACATAAAAAAATAAAGTTTTGGTGATTCGGGAAAGAGATATGTTCCATCGAAGGAATAGATGTCTGGCTCTCTATATGGTACGTAAGTAGAGTTTAATCTAGTATTTAATTTAGAATTTATTTGTTTTATTTATAGGTACTACAAGTATTTGTTATCTTGTTTATTGGAAATATTTGAGTGATTTTGTTTCTGTCAAGAGAAAAGATTTATTTTCACGACTGAAACATGCTAGTAGTTTCCTTCAAGAAATTGTTGTCTTCATAGAAAGACAGCGTTGCGTTTGTGGAAGCTAAAAAGAAGGTTCCTAGCTTAAAAGTAGTTAATAAATAACACAGCTGAAACAGCTGTTAATCTAATGACAGACGTTCATGATTTGACTACCGCAGATGAAGAACATAAGCAGTTCACATTTTGTTGTGTGCAAGAACATAAAAAAATTTACCCAGACTGTAAAAAAAGAGACTTTGAAGAGGAAATATCCAGTAAATAAATATAAATTTGGATCTTTTTTGATAATCACAAGAAAAGTATTACATAAATATATGTTTACATTAATATTTATCTAACATAATGGTTTTAATAAATCATCTACAACTACATTTAACAGACACCTAAAACAGGTATTTTCTAAAACTTTGAGGCCAAGTCGGCACGAGTTAGAATTAACGTAGGAAGTTGAAATTCTGTATTTGGGTAACTATAATATAATAATAATAATAATAAGGCTAATTTGTATAGCGCCGTTTTCGTGAATAACTCACCTCAAGGGCGCTTTGGAAATGTTTTAATCGTGAGAGCTTCATCTGACAATAGCAATCAGATAATAGTTATATATATATTTTATGTGATATTTTGAAACAGTGGGTTTTAAAGTTAGATTTAAACTTAGTCGGATTTAAATGCATCTGAGGCGTGCAGAGATCATATTCCAAGCGGGCGGATCTGCCACCGCGAAAGTCCGATCTCCGAATTTTATCCGGGGGCTGTGTTTTGACTCAATTAATCTGCTTATTGCCGAGAAGCGTAGATTGCCGCGAGTTAGGGACATATCTTATTCTTCTTATTCTTCTAATAGGTCTGTTCCTGGTGTTGGTTGCATCTCTGTCCTCCTTGGAAGTGGACCTCCAACTTTCTGTCCATTTTTAGGTGGTCAGGAACCCTCCGGTAGACTATCTCGAGCTATCTTTGGGATCCTACTTTTATATATTTATTTATTCTTTTAAAAACCCAATTGGGTTATATGGATACATTGTTAGATCTTACCTGTAATTATATAATGTTTCAGGTATATTTTAAATTGATTTGTAGTGAGACTCCTTGTGTCTTTTGGTAGTTCATTGTAAACAATCTCAAATTTCGTTTATTGAATAATGCTGTAAAACTCAATATTAAGTAATAAATACAAATGGAAAGGTCAGTTTTCTAGAAGTTTTACTATATTTTATGGGAATGACATGTGTCGCTCTTCTAAAGTAGACTATTAAACACAATTAGGGGGTATGCGTTTCAATAATCCAAAAAAAAATTATTTTGCCCATATAAGGGACACCCTATATGTATATTATACATTTATTATAAAATTTCATTTATAATCAAGACTGTCGAATATAATTGAAGAAATTAGAAAGATCTGACGAATAGAGAGAGATGGCCTGGGAAAGAAACTGGTGGAGGAGGCCAAGTCCCACATCGGGATGCAGAGCCGAGAAAATGAAGAAGAAAATGATATAATATATGTTATGTATCATGCCAAGTTTTTTACCATCATTATTTTTTTTAAACTTTCTTTGTGACCCTGGCAAAGCTCCGTTGGGAGCGAAACCGGTTTGTTTGAGAACATAAAATTAAAATATTAAAAGGTTTCCTCTTTATTCGCCTTCACTTTGTATTGTGGGTACATATTTGAATAAATATAAGTACACTTTTTATTACAACACATTTTATTTTATGTATACAATGTTAACAATCAAATAAAACAGAGTAGTCACTTATACGAGTATACTAAAAACGGGTGGAGTTATGCACAAAAGTGAAAGAGGTATAATTAGGATTGAGGAGAGGGGAGATGTAACGGGAACATTTCGAATATGGGGATTGAATTTAAATTTAACAGTTTTTTTATTGTATTTTCAATATTTTTAATGGAAAATTGTATGCTTTGATAAAGGTAACTTGTAAACGAAACTTGCCTGTAGTATAAAAATGTTTAGAATTATTTTTAATAACGCCATACCACAAATTAAGTGCTTCATACGAATGTTATATAATTACTTGGTCCCCGTTTCTGTTGATTTACCATGTAGAACTATTTTAACACACGCAGAGTGTCTATCTAAAGTAGCCCACCCACCCTTATACCGCAAGGGTCTGAGATCTTATTTATTGTGTAAGACGCTTGCATATGAACCTTAATGAACCACTCATATGTACGTTGAATACCGGTGTATACATAATGGATTGCGTAGTGCGTCGGGAACAAGTATTTTGGGGGGAATTATACTTGTGAATTTACACGTACGAATAATTTATTCCTGTTGTATGAAACAAGGAAAATTAACGTTTTTATATTTGAAAATAATCTCACGCTGCGTTAGAGACTATATCTCACAGCCGTAGGTGACTACCGGCCTTTTGATAGTCTTATATATTTGATATTTCTGCTGATTAATAAAGAGCCCAGAAGCTTCTTACACCCATGAAAAAATCTGTTTGCAGCTAAGAGGCGAATATTCAATTCTCCAACCAAGTTTATAAAAGGTAAAAAAATCTTCACTACATTCTTCGAGCGAATTACATATTTTGGTCTGCTAAGGCATTATCTAAAATGTCTTTACATTACATTCGAATCTGCCTTAACAAGGCGAAATTTGTCAGTCCCATTAATTATTATATAACTTCTAGAAAATTGACGTTATCATACATATACGTATTAATTGTTTTATTTTAGGTTTTACATCATTGTTAAAGAAACAAATATCCTTCTTCTTCTTCGATGGCCCTACAGCCCATATCGAGCCTTAGCCTCCAGGATTCTTCGCCTCCAACTCCTCCTGTCCTCCGCTTCGACCCTCCAATCTGACACTCTTAACAATCTTGTTCCATCTCTCCCAACTTCATCCTCCCATCGCAGCCTTGGTCGTCCATTGATCTTCTACCACCTGGGTGCCACTCCAGCAATCTTTTTGGGGTTCGCGATGACGGCATCCTCTGCACGTGACCTGCCCATCTCAGTCTATTCAGTCTGACCTGTGTGGAGAGACTGGGAGCTTTGTAAATATTGTACAGCTCGTCATTATGCCGCACTCTCCAGCCTTCACCGTCATTCACAGGCCCCAGAATTCTGCGCAGCACCCTTCTCTCAAAAGTATCCAATCGCTCTGCAGATTTCGCTGTCGTTGTCCACGCCTCACACCCATAGGTCACTACTGTTCGGATGATTGTTTTATACAGGATGATTTTGGTTTTCCAGTGTACGTTTCTTGATTTGAGCGCTGGTAGTAGAGAGAAGAATGTTTTGTTACCAATTGTGATTCTTCTTTCGATTTCCTTACAAACAAATATAATAACGTTAAATTGAAATAATATATTTTTGGATAATATTTTACTAATTCCTCTTCTTTTCTCGATCTTGCAATCTGTTAATGCATGATACCAACTTTCTTCCTGTGATGAAGACGACCAGCACGGTTATTAACGTTCTGTCTGTGAATCTTCTAAGTTCTGTCTGTGAAGACCTAAGAACACGTGGATGATTCAGCGCAATCGCGTCTTGCAGAGAAATGGCTTGAGTGAGGGGCATACGAGAAGAGCCGACCCTTATAGTCAATTCAGACAATGGGTTGGGATAACACCAGGAAGAAGAAAAAGAAGAAATGAAGACGACCGGCATTCTCTCCATCTCTTGTCGTCCTGTTAATTATTATTATAAAATAATTTATATACAACCTTAAACTTTTAAATATACGATCCCGTGGCTTGTAAATTAAATATTGTTTGCGTTTAACATGGCTAACAAAGCGTTAACAAATTTCATATTAATACAAGCATTTACAGGGGTTATTAGGAAATTTGTGAAATAAGTTGGTTTGTTTGGGGTTTTATTGACTTGTGGGTGTAGACTTACATAGGAAATTTTGTATTTTACTTAATTATAAATTCTTTGTTTACGGTTGGTTGGAACCAAGTGATGTTCCGCATTTCGGTGTTCTGAATATTTTAATGTGTTTGCTTACTTCTTTGAGAAGTTCATTTAACATTTATGTTGCTTTTCATAAATATTTACGGCGGGGGAAACGAGGTTATCCTAAATTTAGTATTTCCCATACATCAGAGTCAACATTTTAACAAGCGAGGGGGAATAATACCTCGCGATTCACAATGCTCATTAGAGCTTTCGTTTTAAATTTATGTCAGATGTTTGTATACTTCTATAAACGAAAGCTTAGGTGAACTTTTTTACACAACTTTTACTTTTATACAATAGTTTAAAAAAAACTAAGGAAGGTTGACGAAACAGCTGTCGTTAAAAATAAAAAAATTTAAAATTGTGATACCATAAACTGCGTTCTATAATTTAACAGTTGAAAAAACCCTTTTACAACCTAACTATCCTCCACACCGTTTCCCGAAGGGGTAGGCAGAAAGGATGGACCGCCATACTGTTCTGTACTGACTACCTCTCTAGCTTCCTCCACATTCGTATATTGTAACATGCACGTTCGTCGATATTTCCGACTTCGAATATGGTCGCCTTTCAGAATTTGATTAATTTGGTCATGCCATGCTTTCCTTGGTCTTTCTCGACTTCGCTTTCCACACAAACTGCTTCTATACAACGTTTTAACCATTCTTCTCTCGTCCATTCTTTCCATATGTCCAAACCATCTGAGGGATACATTTTTAATTTTACTTATGGTGCAATCGTCTGCCTTACATTTCTTCCTTTTTTCCTCTTTCTGTCGTTTTGTCGCACCTTCTTCTCAGTGATCTCATTTCTACGGCATTTATCTTAGAGTACTACCATCTTTGTTCTAGTTATTAAGAAAACTATTTTACTTTATTTTGAAAACTATTTTACTTTTTAATCGTAAAAACATGAATAATTAAGAATCGTAACTCACAATCATGCCGTATGCCGAAAGAATATACTGCCATACTTTTCTTTCCTGACACACTTTCCTCGTACCTAAAGATTCATAAATCGTGTCATGCATGCACGTCAATTTATCCGACTCTTCACTTAATATTTGATTGATTTCATATTTGATTGATTTCATCATGCCACGTTTTTCTCGATCTACCTCTAGTTATAGTTTCGTTTACGTCATTTATATAAACTTTATTTTACATTCTTTCTTTATTATGTTTTTTTTTCATGTGTGCAAATCATTTCAATGAAGATTTTTAAAATTTTGTTCATACTTCTTATATTTGCATTTGACACTATTTCATATACAGATTTACCAAATATTCGTCTATGACACCTTATTTCTGCTGCATTAATTCTACTTTCGTGATGATTTTTTTCAATAGTGCTAAAACTTGCCAAACGTTTTCAGCATTTGATAATGCCTTAGAAAGGCGAAACATATCATTCCCATAAAATTCAATAAAATTTTATTACTATAAATTAATATTTTATGAAATTTTTTTTTTCCTATGTTTATTTTATTAGAGTTATTTATTAAATTTTCGTATACTTAACGGAATCCTGTCGAATCTCATTAAGAAGATCAATGTAGATTAGATGATTATTGATGGTTGAGGTATTAATTTTGTAAAACTCCATTATTAATTTATTAGTTATACTTGATATAATTTATATAAATTGTGACAAATTTGTTTCGCCTTACGAAGGCATTCTCAAACTCTGAAAATTTGTTTGAGTATGCCCTCATAAGGCAAAAATAATTTGTAGTAATTTATGTAATTTATATAAATTAAATCCAAGTAAAACCACTAAACAATCGTGTTTACTATTTTCAATTTATATTAGACGAGCTAAACCTTAAAGCGCCCTTGAGGTGGGCTATTCACGAAAAATTAATATGATTTTTTTTTTTTGTAAATTTTTGTTTAATAAACATAAATCTTCATAGATGGCGTTAGTATGTGGATTACATATAGAGTAATCTTAGAGATTAACATATATAATCAAAATCTTCATAGATGGCGCATTGAAACTGACATGTGAATTCTGGTGTTGGACTTTAACATATATACAACTTCCAAAAATTTGTCAGACATGGTCATAAGAAAGGTGGAATGGGGAATGTTGTAATTACATAAAGCGTGCGCTTAACCCAACCAATGACAGGTCATAAGTCCTGTAAACACCTTGATCAACCATAATCAGTTTCCAATTTGCATCTTCGTCTCTATTGAGATACAATTAAATCGTGAATTATTATTATTATTATTTATCCTTCTTTCGCCCGTTCCTTGCTCCACTTCCAAACATTTTTCAACTTTCAAAGAAGAATTGGAATTATAGGTTTTCTATATATATAAGTTTGCTGGGAATAGATTATCTTGGCTAATAAATTGCTTTTCGGAAATAATTAATCACAATAATAACAAAACGCTGACTTTCGCGACGTAAAAGACATATTTATTCAAATGAAATACTGTAGCCCGGGGTTACAAATTCACCTGCGTGCGCCATCTCACCCCATTTACCATCAAACTTAGCTAACTTTTTTGGGTAGTTTTAAATTATACGTATGAGTAATCGTGCATACAAATACAAATTATCTATTAAGAGTAATGTCCAAACTAATTATTTATTATATGCCTAATTTGGAAATAGTAATATATTTTAAATGTGGATGCGATAGAAATAGTAATATAATATAAAATAAATAGTAATGCAATAGTAATGTAGTAGAAATGAGATCTCTTAGACGAATGTGTCGATACTCTGTGTATGATAGAGTGTCGAATGAAAATATAAGAACTGAATGCGGTGCGAATGATGGTGTTATGAACAAAATAATGAAAGGATCATTAAGATGGTTTGGACATATGGAAAGAATGAATGAAGAAAGAATGGTAAAAAAATATATATGTTAACGATGTTAATGGAACCAGAAATAGAGAAAGACCGAGGAAAACGTGGCACGATCAAATAAATCAAATATTGAATGTCGGCCATGTGAGGAGTCAGAGAAATCACACGACACAATGTATGAATGTTGAGGAAGTGAGAGAAATATGTCAGGAAAGAAAAGTGTGGCAGTCCATTCTTTCTTCCTACCCCTTCGGGGAGACGGCGTGATGGTTAGTTAGTTAGTTAGTTTAAATGCTTAATTTTTAGGAGGAAAAAAGACGAATAAAAAATATAGCAAGGTTTGTAAAAAAAATTGGTCCTTACCCATATATGAATGCGAAAGGCACACTATAGGAATACGTGGAGATGTGTGGGGGAGGTCTATGTCGAGCAGCGGACGACGATGTCTGATTAAGTAAGTTATATTCTTTGAATGCATACATTCCTTTTTAACCCTCGTATCGCTAAGCAAATATTACTTTGTCTGTCATCGCTACGTGGGATAATTTTCTTCCACACATTTTGAACAAAATGCCAATTTTAAAACGATATTTTCCTAAAAACGAAATTTTTTAAGTTATAATAGATTATATTTAACTTCATTTAATTTTTTATTTCCAGTACTTTTAGTATTTTAACTCTTAAATATTATGTATACCTTATTTTGTCTTAGTTTAACTTCAATCTTGTTTCACACTATCATTTGTTAATTGTTAACTATTATTTTATATTTGTGGTAGCATGTAATTGGCCTTATTTTAATTATTCTTAATGTTTTGCTTTTATATATATATGTTATTGGTATCGCTGTATGTGACCCTTAATAAATAAATAAATAAACATCTATACGAACTATACAAACAACTGGACTACGTCAAATTTATAAAACTCCAACGGCTTAAATGGGCTGGACATCTGTCACACACCTCTCTAGCTTTCTCCACATTCATACAGCGAGTCATACACGCATGTCACGGCTGACCTTTAAAATTTGATCGACTAGGTCATGCCATGTTTTCCTCGGTCTTCCTCGACACCGTACTCTATTCACATCGTTAACATATACTTTCTTAACAATTCTTTATTATTTTTTCTATGTTCGCCCTACTTTGTGTTGTAGATGTTTTATTTGTCTTTTTATTTTTTATATACTTTGTATATATAATACAACACTGTTAAAATTATATATCAGACATGTTTTGGACAACCAGTCCTTTTTCAGTGATACATATTTAAAATATTATAAAATATTATAATGACTGGTTGTCCAAAACATGTCTGCTATGTAATTTTAATAATGTTGTACTCGTATATACAAAATATATAAAAAAAGAAAAATACATAATTCTTTATTAATTCATACGTTTAATGTGACCAAACCAACGCAGTGATTCTATCATTTTTTTTTTCAAAATACTTTCTTCTGCTCTAGATTCCTTCCTTATATCACAATTTGAAGTTCTGTCGTACATCGTTTTATCACAAATTCGTCTAAGGGATCTTATCTCTACCGCATTTATTCTGCTCTCATACTTATTCAGCCAGTCCCATGTTTCACTTCCATACATAAGGGTTCGAACTAGAACTAGTTTGTCAGTATAGAGTAGTTTAGCGATCCATTCTCTCTGCCTATGCCTTCGAAGAATGGCGTGATGGTTTGTATGTTTATTTAATTGTTGTAAAGAGTTTTGCTAACGTGGAAATGTTAATGTTATAAATATAAAAGATTGGTCGTTCCTGTAAAGAGAGAATAAAGTAATTAAATATGGTGAATCAGGTGCTAAGTATCCTGCAGGACGTCGTTAGAGCTTTTTCATACACCTCCAAGGACTATTTCACAATGCCGTCAGTTTGAAGAATAGGGAAGATTAAATTACATTCTGTAAAATACACAAAAAAGCTTCTTGTGTTGGTATGACAAAATATAAAAAACTTTCTCAAAGTCATCGCACCATAATTAAATTTGAAGACTTCCAAATTTTCATCACATCCATCAATTATCATTATTTTGTAAAGTTAGTTTTGAAAAGTTTATTTTTATTTTTTTAGATACCTTAGCTAAAAATAGAGGAAAGCCCGAGAAAACTTGGCACGAACAAATCAATCAAATAATTAATATCGGTAGTGAGGAGTCGGAGTAATCGACGTGCGTGCATGGCACGATGTATGAATGTAGAGGAAACAAAATAAATGTGTCAGGGCAGAACAGTTTACCCGCCCTATGTTTTTTTTTTCTTATTGGGGGTAACAAACAGCGATTTCAATATACCTGTACTTATACAAACACATAGAGACAACAAAACAGGGCCAATTTCATGCTATCACAAATATTGTACAGCAACTGACATACTCGTAGTTATGTACATAAATATATAAGAAGAATAAAGTAACATAATATTTTAGTGATATGATAGCTATACTATTTACGTCGATTTGGCTAGCAATGTAATGATGTAAAGAACAATTTAACAAAATAATAATAATAATAATCTGGCGTCGAAGCATGGGCAGATACAGTAAGGACCAAACAAGTTTTAAGGACTTCCGAGATGAAGACACTGAGGACGATAGCAGGCAAGACGCTGAGAGATCGCGTGAGGAACACCAGAATAAGAGAGATATGTGAGATTGAGGATATTATAAGATGGAGCAGACAGCGAAAAAGGGACTGGTACTGGCATGTTCAAAGAATGGACACCACCAGACTCCCCTATATTGCACTACATAATCAACCTCATGGGACTCGTCCTCGTGGATGACCTCCTAGAAGATGGAAGGACAGTTGGGAATCTACCTCACAGGAGGAGCAACACTCTGGATAACAGACCACATAGGTCTACGACAAAGAAGAAGAAGGAGAAGAAGAATATTTCAGTGAGTCAAATAATAATGAATAATTAAAGATGAAATTTAATGTAAAAAAAAAGTCCAGTAACAAGTTTAATTTGCCCCTAACGGTTGCTCCAATCATTTTTTTATAAATCACATTCATTAAGATGGAACATATCGATGTTATTAAAGCACTTATTGCAAATTTCGTATATCCGGTACACTGCCGCGCTCTGAGCGTAGGTGGTCCGATAAGCTGGAAGGTTGAATATTTGGTTCGCAGTGTGTCTTGCGCGAAGCATAGCATTCAGTAATAATTTGCTAAGAAATTCGGAGTTGTCTATTTTGAAGTTTATAATTTTGTGAAGCAACATCATATCGTTAATTGTCCACCTATTTTTGAGAGAGTCCAAGGAATAAAAATTAAGGGCAGAGTTATAATTTGTAAACGATCTGCACACTTTGAAATTGATGTGTTTGTTAGTTACTTAGATTCCTTATATATTATTATATTTGAACATAACTAACATACACGCTGATTCAAACATTTCAAAATATTGACATTAGAATTAATATACTAGTGTTAGTATTGTGACATTAGAATTAATAGAGTATTGCAGTATTTATTGAAAGCCAACGCATTACCATTGTGAAATTCCGTAGTAATACACTTGGGAAATCGAAAATAACTTTGTTTATTATCCACAAAATATTAATGAAAAAAATAAAAAAACACGACATATTTCGGATGATACCTCTATGTGTAAATATAGGTGTAAATATATAATAAAAACTAAACAAAGAAAAACTAAAATAATAAAAAAAACGCATTTAAAATTCGATTCAATTATTACAATTTAAACATGTCGTGTTTATTTTATATATATATTTGTAATATTTTGTAGATAATAAACAAATTAATTTTCAATTTCGCAAGTTTATTGCAGTATTGTATATAAAAAAATATTCAAACACATTTTTCATTTTAAAATAATGCGTTGTTTACTTAAATATTGTTTATCTGTTCAAATATTAGGCGTATAGATACAAAGACGGCGATGTCAAGCAAAATACGAAAATGTGTTTAATATTCAGTTTGATAGAGAAAATGCATTACAATCTGAGTGTACATTTGATTTGAAAGAAATCCGCCATTAAAACATACATTTTCGACTTTTCAAAATCAGATTTGAAACAAACCTGGTAGTGTCAACAAAATTTCAGAACAAAAGCGGCAGTTACTTAATGAACCAATCAGAATGCGAGAAATGGCATATTTCAAGATGGCGTCCCATAAAAATATCGTTCGTATGAAAAGGTGTTGATAACAAACATGGCAATGTCATGCTGTATTCAAAACAAAACTGGCAGTGTCAGAAAATTTGTAATAAAAACGGCAATGTCAATTATAAAATAGCAGATATCTTAGAAAAGTAACCACGGACATAAATAAAATATTCTCACATTATAGCTGCACGCTATGTTTTAATAATAAAAAATTGTTGCATCGTATAACCTTAAATAAGTTAAAATTAAAACATGTTTTATTGTTCACCAACAATTTGACAATGCTGAGATTGCCGTTATTGTTTCTCTACGCCTCATATAGTATATTTGGTTATTACATTAAAAAAATTAATGAAATTGTCCTTATTTAGTTTTTCCTTTGAGAGAACTTCGTACATTGATTCGAAAAACATTTTTGAATTTTTAAAACAGTAGCGTGTTTCGAAACAAAGAAAAATTGTTTAGAAAAAAATTATAGCAGATTTAGGGGTTGCCATCAATTCATTCGTTTTTTTGTATAATTAACAGCCATTCTTTGTCTGCTGTTGTAATCAGAAGTGATTGTTATCAAAGGGTTGTTTTTCGTTTTAAATAAATTAAAGTCAATTCTTTTTAAAAACAATTCTGACCCGTTCTATCGGGGGACCTTTGTAAATTATTCTCCGAAACCCTTAATTCAATTGTTAACTGTTCCCGTGGGGTTGACGTGCTCACTCGAATCCTGTAAAATTTGCGAAAATAATATACGAACAATTTTCAGACAGTTACTCCGAAAAACGTGGAATGATTTTACACATGAAACGAAACAATAATCACCTCGATAATTGCTCATACTAATACAGTTATTAACCATTTTTAAATAAGTAAGATGGCAACGCACAATGGTGCTCTTGTATTGACCCTTATCAAATTTAACCAGTTTATTTCGTCAATATACACTAGAAAATAAAAGTTTAAGGCATCTATTGAGAATAGGTAAAATAGTATATTGTTTACAGAAACACAGTCATACGTGAGACCTGCGATACCGAAGATATTGTCAGATAGGGCAGGAAAAGAAGACGCTTCTGGCGCGACCACGTAGAACGAATGAGCGACGATAGACTCCTCCAAGCAGCCGCAAACAACGTGCCAATGGAAACTCGCCAACTCGGAAGACCTGCGAAGAGATGGCGAGACAGTTGGAGTTCTGTGTCCCAGGAGACCTCGACGCCTAAAAACAGATCCACAGATCTATTAAAAGAGGAGGAAGATGAAGATGTTTACAGTATAATACCAGAAACGCATGAGATATGGTTCGACATTAAGAAGACAAGATACTCTCTCTAAGTCAAGAGTATTTGCCTTCTGAACGTACTTTCACTAATATTAAATACATTGATCTCCGAGGAGACCGCGTTCAGCAGATTAATTGCTCTTCCCAACGGTGTTACCAGAGGCAGGTTGGTTTTGTCGGCCGGTAGGTTCAGGGGACAAATATCCGAACATCCTCCAGCACGGCCGAGTTCTCGAAATTGAGTAATCGAAAGGAATGGGTTATGAGATACCCATCTTTTCGAAGCTGCAGAGAGTTGATGTATGTATGAAAGTGAAGTATTTAACTGGTAAAAGAAGGAAAAAAGTATAATAAAAAATAAATGCAGTATATGAGATCTCTTAGACGAATTTTTGTTAAATAATCAATTTTTTCTGCCTACTAATTCGGAGGGACTGCGTGATGGTTAGTTTGTAATTTGTTTTAACCAGTTATCATATTTCTTATCATATCCGAGAATCAAATGATTTTACTGAAATCTCTTAATGGAAGTTTATTTTAAATAATGATCTGTCAGCAGCCAGGTACCTCGCGAAATGGGTCGTTGTCCAAATAAAAACAAAATTAAACGTAGTTCATTAACACGTTTGATTATTAAATTATTATTAATATTTCAAAATAACAGTGTCTTATGAATATGATAAATAAAAATGTTTGTTTTTAAGATAATGATTGAGGAGTTTTAAATATTTAACAACATTTCGCAAATAGTGGAGCAATAAGCATGTTTTTACAAGAGACGGTAAAATGGAGAAAGACATCGAAAGAAGGGTTGGTGCTGGGAATAAAATAAATGGCGCACTCAAAGTCATTACTGCAAATAAAAATATATCCACAGAAACAAAAATGGCAGTACCCAATGGAGTTCTAGTGCCAACCCTCATGTGTGGAAGTGAAGCTTGGAGCTGGCAAAAGAAGGAAGAAAGCAGGATAAACGCCGTAGAAATGAGATCACTAAGAAGAATGTGCGGGAAAACGTTGTATGATAGAATACCGAAGGATGAAATAAGAGAGAAATGTAAGGCAGATGACTGCATCATGGATAAAATTAAAAAAAAGATCCCTGAGATGGTTTGGACATATGATGAGAGAAGAATGGTTAAAAAGTTACGCAAGCAGCGTGAGTGGAAAAAGAAACCGAGGACGACCAAGGAAAACATGATATGACCAAATTAATCAATTACAGAAAGGCGGCCACTTTCGAAGTCGGAATAATTGAGGTGCATGCATGGAACGATGTATGAATGTAGAGTAGAGGTATGCCAGGACAGAGCATTGTGGCGAACCATCCTCTTTTTTCTGCAACCCTGATGACACCAAACATCTTACGTCAATAACTGTCAACTGCATTGATGCCATATCCAGATGGATGGCATCAAACAAACTTAAACTAAATCCATCCAAAACGGAATTTCTCTGGACTTCTTCCGCAAAGCGTCAACATCTTATCGATCATTCCTCAATTTCAACAGCTGACAATGATATCGTTCCCAAAAACTCCACAAAGCTTCTTGGTGTTTATCTTGACGCAAATCTGTCTCTAAAATCCCAAATTAATAACACGGTCAGCGCTTGTTTCTTCCACCTAAGACGATTAAAATCCGTCAAAAGAAGTATTCCCCATGACACTTTCAAAACTCTTGTTAAATTCCTTCGTTGTGTCACGACTTGATTATTGTAATGGAATTTATGCAAACATTCCAAAACAACAAATAAACAAACTTCAATCTGCGTTCAATGCAGCAGCAAGGCTCATTAAAGGCATTCCAAAAAAGTCCCATATAACACAACATCTCAAAGAACTTCACTGGCTTAAAAGTCCAGAAAGAATCCAGTATAAACTCTGCTGGACAGTCTTCAAAGCGCTACATGGAATGGCACCAAGTTATATATCTGAACTCTGTATAGCGGACAGCCTAAATTCACGGAAATCCACACTTCGCTCGGCGAACTCCTCAGCAATAGGAAGATTAGTTGAGCCGAAGCGTTGCCCCAGTACGAATTTCGGGGATCGAGCGTTCGCGGTAGCCGGTCCATCAGCTTGGAACAATCTCCCTTCACACCTTAGATGCATAAATGATCCGACAGATTTCAGAACTAAATTGAAAACCCATCTTTTTCATATTTCATACCCAATTTAAACATTTATACTTTGTTCTACTATACTTTTAAACCAATCGTTTTTTAAGCGGTCACATTTAGATTTTTAGATTTAAAACACGTCTTAATGCGCCCTTGAGGTGATTACATCACAAAAACGGCGCTTTAAAAGTTAGCATATTATTATTATTATTATTATTATCCTTTCTGCCTTCCTCTGTGGAGAATTGGCGTGATGGTTAGTTAGTTAGCTAGTTAGTTATTTCACAAATATTTGATGTTCAATTTTATGAAATTATTAAGAGGAAGGAAATACAAATGTAATTTTTCTTATACAGAATGAATACTATGCAACTTTCTAGAAAATTACAATTTTGAAAACAACGAATATGCAAGAAAACTAGACGTTCGCAAGGAGAACGAAGATACTGAAATGAAGATACTCATAACTTACTTATTGCACGAAGTGTGAATATGAGAAAGAATAATTCAAAACGTAGAACAGAGTAGTAAAAACATATAATACATGTAGATACTATATAGTAAAGAGGAGTTAATTTTGTTTGCAAATTGTTGTTGCAATTTTTGAATGCGTATTTTCATAATGAAAATAAAATACTTGTTGTTTAACATTCGACCAGTTTCGGTAGCTAGCAGTCGAAGCTATAATTTAAAGTGGAATTAAACTATGTGTAGATATATTATACTCGTATATATGATAACGAGATTTTTAATTATTGAATAAATATAATTGCACTTAGAATTTTTACAATACAATCATAAAAATAAAGAAAATAAATTAGTTATGTTAGGAGTCTACAAATTAAAAGTATACAATTGCACGTCATTTTACGTACAACGGGCACTTTTTTACATAAAAATGAAAGAGAGTAATCATACAATTGTATGATTATTCTTAGTCAAAATTTCAGAAAATTAAAAAAGCCACACAAATAATGTTAATATAAAAAATTAAATTCAATTCCCATGTTCGAAATGTTCTCGTTATTACTCCGTTCCCGTTATATGCCCTCCACCTTTAAACATTACTCCACTCTTTTTAGTATATAAGTGATCACTCTGTTTTATTTAATTGTTAAAATTTTGTATACTGAAAAATGTTGTGTCTTTGTAAAGTCTAATAAAGTGTTGTAAAACTACTAAGTGAATTTTTTTTATTCAAATATGAATCCACAACACGAATGAATGCGAATATAGAAGAAATTTTATATACCTATTGTTTTTATTATCATTATTTACAATGAACTTCAACCAACATATTTCATAATATAACAACATTCATATTTTGAAAGTAGTGAGTGAAGCACACAGAAGATAGCTGCGAGTTACTGAAAAGGTCGAAACCATAAACCTAAATCGGACCCACATAAAGTGGAATTAAACTAAATATATATAATAAAGTAATTATCATTTGTTTTTCTTATTTTCATTATTGACAATGTTCTTCTACCAAGAACTCTCAAATATAGTGATGACAATAATATAGTGATGATGGGTGATTTATATGATGGCGTTGAATATCCCTGAAGTCAAGAAAATGTCTTTGAAAAAATAATCTGATATCTCCACATTAGAGAATTAGATTGCTTCTAAGCTTGATAATATGTGTTTTTCTAAGCTAGCTTAGAGACCAATGTAGATAAGAAGGGATGAGTTCACATTCATCCATTTCTTTAGATTTATTAGGGGGGTTTTCGAAACCGACTTAGGTAATATCCTGCGTAATGTTCTTTATGGGTATCTCCGATGGCGTCAGCATAGATTAACATTTGTAATGTACTCGTATAATAGAACCAACCTGCCTCTGGTTGGTCTTTTACGATAGGAAGAGCAATCATTCTTTTAATGACACTGCGGATGAAAGCAGAAGAAACTAAGAGATCGTGTCAGGAACATCATGAGACTTAGGACATTATAAGATGGAGAAGATAAAATATGAGAAACCTGTACGGTCATGTAATACTAAAGAAAGGACACCACCAGACTCCCTTATATTGCATTATATAATCAACCTCATAGAACTGGTTCTCGTGGAAGACCTCCTGAAAGATGTAAGGATAGCTGGGAATCCACTTTACGGGAGGAGCAATGGAGCACAGACCAAACAGGTCTACAGCTAAAAGAAGAACAACATTTTCTATCGCTTTCGTCATGTACAGGCATTTCGTCATGTACTTAAATAAAAATATTGCTTTCGTCATGTACTTAAATAAAAATATAAATGCTGTATTAAAAACCACATACTGTACAATGAAACAACAATGTAATGTAAAATTTATTGAAATAAATCTAAAAAATAGCTTTTAAAAAGCTCCCTCGGGTAAAATTATTGAGATTAATAGCAGTTAGCACTCGCCACAGTAAAGCGTTTACCGTCTATAATGATAATGAAAACAAAGCTTATTTCCAAGGTAAGGCTGGTAGCTTATATGTTTGCATACATTGTATGATTAATACAATTAATTATTTTTAAAATATTGCCTCTTTACAGTTCTTTGTGCAACGGAGTATCCCATTTATTCTTCTAATTCTTGCTGTTATAGGTCTGATAACATATTGTAGGTAGGTATAATCGTCCTCCTGGATGTGGACTGCCAACTATCTCGCCATCTTTTCGGTAGTCAACCTCATGATCGAAACACTCCGATAAGCTGCCTTGTTTATGAATGCACACACAGCGTCGATGGTGCACATTATGAGTAAACTTCGAATGAGAAGTTTTTCAAATAGTCCATTGTTTTGGCCGAAACATTATGATACTTTAACAATTTAAACTATTAATGAGTAAACTTTGTTTTTTGTATCACAATTGTATTTTATTTTACGCGACAGTTGTTTCATCAACCAATTTTGATATCATTAGGTGTTACAATAATATAACAAATTAAAAATTTTCGTGATTTTTCGAATCTTTATGTTTATTTGTTCCTATGTCAATTTGAATAATTTCATTAATATAATTTTGAAGTTTTTTGCTGATATTGAGTTAGGTACCTAAATATTTAATTAAAATAACGGTTTGTTACTATTTATTGGAGAAAATATTAAAGGTGGAAAATATAATATTAAATAATAATAATAAAACAGTAATTAGAAGGAACAATTACACATAGTATAGAGTCAAAAACGATGAAACATTATTATTATTTTATTATTATATTTTCCACTTAAATATTTTCTCCTATAAACAGTTGATTTGAAGTCAGTACGTTTTGCCATTTCACCATCAAATCATCAAATCAAGACAAATACTCTTGACTTTGGAAAATATCTTGTATTCCTAATGTCGAATCATCTCTCATGCGTTCTGGTATTATATACTTTTATGTTTTACTTGTTCTCAATAGATGCCTTAAACTAAAATTGTTGTTTGTAATATCTTTTGAGAAAATAAATTGATTTGGTTTGATTGATTGATTGATTTTAACAATATCATATTTCATATAATATATAGAAATCATATTTTAACAATAATGGCATAAAATTATCTATTTAATAAAGCCAATATCATAGACAATTAGCATTATTTTAATGTGTTTTTTTTTTCATTTTGAATATGTATTGTATATTTCTAAAAAAACATTCTATATATACGAGTACATACAACATAATCGTAAATGTATTTTATTGAATCCCAAAACCATTGACTACGTTTACGTGTTAAATAACGTATTTGAATAAACTGTAATCAATAATCAATAACTATTAATACTGACGATAAAGTTTCCGCAAAAACACGAAATTTCACTTACACAAACACATTTGGGCGGGAATAATTAGTTTGTTTTGATAATAGTAAGTGCTAGATTATTTGTATTAATTATGTATTATAAATGATCTATACATTAACACATTACGTAATTGCTTAAAAAACATAATCGATACTTCTATCTTATCTTTCTTTTTATCTAGGTCGTTTGACTCTTTGTGACGATGAGCTGTCTTGGAATGATGACATCCAGCCATGTCACCATCTCTTGGGCAAGTTTCCTGGTAGTATCATTGTGGGTTTTGTATTTTCAAAATTTTTTGAAAGACGCGTATTTTTCATGCGGTCCACATAGTCCCTCCAAAAGCGCCTTCTACTTCTTTCCCACCCCACTATGTCTTCAGCACAACGGTCTGTCTCAGTCTGTACTTCGAAAAGTGAAAAACTTTGTTCAATCCACTATTTAATAAAAAATATTAAAAAACACGACATGTTTCGGAGGATACCTCCGTCTTCAGGTGTAAATATATAATAAAAACTAAACAATGAATGACTAATAAAAAATCGCATTTAAAATTCGATACAATAATTCAAATTTAAAAATTAATTTGTGCTATTTGTTATAAGTAGGTACTAACAAGGTTAATTTTTAAATTTGAATTATTGTATCGATTTTTAAATGCGTTTTTTATTAGTCTTTCTTTGTTCAGTTTTTATTATATTTTTACACCTGAAGATAGAGGTATCCTCCGAAACATGTCGTGTTTTTTAATATGTTTTATTAACCGTCGCGTTGCCATGTGGTCAATTGAGTTTCCACTGCCAATTTAAAGTTACAAAACTTAATAATATCAGAACTGTGAAAACATTAACACTTTACCAAAAGGGACAAATATTAATACGTACTCGTTGTCTTGAACGTACTATACATTTTGCCTAGGTGCCTTTATCATACGTAAAATCTCGTAAAATCACGCCCCGCCGGCCGCGGCGCGGCGCGGCGGAGCGAGACAAGTTTATACTTGGTGCCAGTCGCTCGTATGCTGTGACGCATTCCATATCAGAAATCGCATGGTTCCAGCAAAAAATTAATAATGATATGTTTTTCAAATAATCCATGTATGTTATAGATATCGATCTATTCCTAATGAAATTCCCTACAAGATGACATAAATTAAATTTTGATTTATCAAGTCATATGCTTGATATTTAGATAAAGTTAGCGGTAAACTGAATTGACCACATGGGAGCGAGCGTTTTGTTTTGAACACGGTACGTTAAGGGTTAAATAGTGGATTAAACAAAGTTTTTAAGTTTCTTAAGTATAATTCTATGGAATTCCACAGTGTTAATGCCTTAGCGTTCAATAAGTTCATAAAGTCCATGTTATCCTGAAATTTCTGGATAACATTATCCTGAAATTTCTGAGGGTGGGGTTCTCATTTCTATCACTCAGAAAAAGGATTTTAATCCTATTGGCTCACATTTCCATCTCTTATATCATGATGGGGCGGACCCGATGCCATACATACCTTGGCCTTACTTTCGATTACCATGCACTTACTTGCCTTGTGACATGCACTTAGGAGAGTAATATTTTATACAATACTCAACACACATATTAATTGTGTGTATTCCAAACATATAATATATTTCACTTTCATAAACAATATGTATGGAATTAATGTGTGTCATAATGAAGATGGTTTTATAACATAAAAAAGTGACAGGAGGTCAATGGCATAGTTTGGCGAGTGATATAGAGTTGCAGAAGTCGGGAAGGGTTGCCTGTGTCAAACACTGGACAACTAGTGGGTGATGTAAAACTTCTCATTAAATACATAGTCCATTGTTTTTGCCGAAACACTATGATACCTTAACTTTTTAAACTGTTAAATCAAATTACTTTGTTGTATGTATCACAAATAATTTAATTCTACGCGACAGCTGTTTCGTGAACCTATTTTGACATCATCAGGTGTTACAGTAATATATAATATCAAATGTCAAATTTTCGTGATTTTTCGAAACTTTATGTGTATTTGTTCCTATGTCAATTTGAATAATTTCTTTGATATAATTTTGAAGTTCTTGCTGAAATTGAGTTAGGTATATAAATATTTTAATTAAAATAACGGTTAGTTACTATTTATAGGAGAAAATATTAAAAAAATAAAATATAATAATAAAATAATAATAATTATAATAAAACAGCAATTAGTAGGAACATACGATTAGTATAGATAATCAAATGATTTTACTGAAATCTCTTGATGGAAGTTCATTTTAAATAATAATTTAATAAAACGATGTTTTTTAATTACTTCCACTTTTGACTTTATTTCGACAGCGACCGGTTTTGCCAGGCTCGCTGTCATCGACAGACTGGTGACACTAATGTAAACTTAGTCCTTTATATACATACAGATCAGGAGTGGTAATCATTTTTCTATACATATAAGTACATATAAATTCAGTAAATTTTACATGAATATTTGAAGATTATTTTTGTATAGAATCATGTTTACCACCCCTGATCTGTATGTATGTATATAAAGGACTAAGTTTACAAAAGAGTCACCAGTCTGTCTGTCTGATGAAGGTGTAAAGCATTTTAAACATGTCATACATACAATACATATTTTTTTCATACATTAACAAATATTCTTCTAATTTCGTAAAAAATCTCCCCCCGTCTTTTCCGCAGGTCTTCTATACAAATAATAACTTTCTGGTTAATGCTAAAGACCGAGACGATAGATTGAGTCATTCAGGAAATCTACAAACTTTCATGCACAGATTGTCCCTCCTTTTACATAGGAAAAACGAAAGCTTCGTGTTGCAGAACACCTATGTTGTCTCAAAAGTAATGGTTTTCTGAATTTGCCAATGATTTAGTAGAAAAAGACCATATTAACAAATAATCGAGTAAAATATTAATAAAATCGGTATTAGATTAAACAACTTAGAAGCATTAGAAATAAAAAATTCCATGACTAGTAATTGCCGAATTTTAAATAATAAAACCAATTTAACCTATAGCCCCATTTTAAATATGTTTCCACTTTCTCTTAACCACCCAGTACATGTCATTAGGCTTATCCCTTCTCCTTCCTTAACTACAATCAATATTAATTTACGTATATCCATCTCTTTCCCTTACTCCTTCTATTTTTGCCACCTTCCCCTTACTCCACATTTACTTACAACTATGTATTTAATGTTTAGTTTATATATAGCCCTGATGAAGCTCGTTACAGAGTGAAACCGGTTGTCGTTCCTTACTTAAAATAAAGTGGTTTTATACAAAGTGTTAAAAACAAAAGTGTTTTATTCCATTTTTATATATATTTTAATTCATATAAAAATCGTTATACGAGTACATACATTAAAAATATATATTTTTACGGATTTGTATCTAACTAACTAACTAACCGAGACGCCGTCTCTCCGAAGGGGTAGGCAGAAAGAATAGACTGCCACACTTTTCTTTCCTGACATATTTCTCTCGCTTCCACAACATTCATACATCGTGTCTTGCACTCGCGTCGACTCCTCACGTGGCCGACATTCAATATTTGATTTATTTGATCGTGCCGCGTTTTCCTCGGTCTTCCTCTTTTTCTAGTTCATTTACATCGTTAACATATACATTTTTTACTATTCCATTTTCATTCATTCTTTCCATGTGTCCAAGCCATCTTAATGATCATTTTCATTATTTTTGTTAAAACACCATCATTTGCACCCCATTCACTTCTAATATTTTCATTCGACACTCTATCATACTCTCTAGTATTAACTCATTCGTCTAAGAGATCTCATTTCTACTGCATTGATTCTACTTTCATCTTTCTTTTGCCAGTTCCATGGTTCGCTTCCATATATAAGGGTCGGTACAAGGAACCATTGTGCACTGCCATTTTCGCTTTTTTGTGTAGGTTTTTGTTTGCGATGACAACTCCATGGTGATGTGTATCGACAATTGAAAAACCGCAAGTTTTTAAAAGAAAAAAATAACAATTAAAGGAATGACACTCATGATAGCGCATTAGAGATAGAGAAAAAAACGTGTAATACTTATTCACCCATTACTCTATCAAGAAGTCAGAGTAACATCGAATTATACGGAAAAAAACGCTTTGGCGAGGGCCGGAAGCACTCAAGGAGCATTATATAAACCATAAACCAGAGAAATAGACTTTCTACATTCTTTCTCATCTCTATCTATGAAATGTCCGGGTTTTATGTCCCCGTTTGAATAAGGGCGCTTCCAGGGTTTGGTTTATGAACCATTCCGCGAGAAATACTGAAGCTTGAATAAGGTTGTCCGATTGGAAGCTGTAAATTAGTTCGTTTTCAATATCCACCAGATTGCTGGAAAGTTAAACGGCAATTTTTAGTGCCTTTCGATTATTACGCTCGAGTTACGGTGAAATACTGCCACCCTGCGACGCAAATTGAGAAAGCAACTTCTTCGAATAAAGAGAATTTATGAATTACTACATTACTCCATATTTTATAAGAACTTTTATTAGAGTATCAGTTGCATCGTATATTCATTGTAGGTCGTATTGATTTTATGAATACTGCAACTTTCTTTGTAATTAAATCTTCTTATTTGAATAAATATAACTGCATTTAGAATTTTAAACTAACTAACTAACTAACTTGAGTCATGTGCTAAGGGGAGAAAAATACCACCTCCTTTGACTGATATATTAGGATACGAAGCCAATGAAATCTACAATTGTAAATGTATACGAACCTAAACACTGATTTTTCATAAAAATTACAAGAATTATTTGCTATGTTATTTCTTGAGCAATGATGAAGTGATTTAAAATAAATTGTGTGAATGAAAATAAAACTCCTGTTTTCTAGATATTTGAGTATATTCTATGGAAAATATATGTGCCGTTTTGCTAAGGCATAATTTTCATAATACTTTTAGAAAACGTACGTTTTTATTCGTAGGATTGATTTGAATTAATGTATTTTATCTAACATAGGAATGATTGTGAATAATGAATCGTCTTGTAATGTTTTTTAATAAATTATGAAAAAATCTAATTACGTTAATAAAAACCAACTTAAAATGTAAATCTTTTCTAAACCAATTTATTAAATACATCACTGCTATATGATATCAACATGAATGATACACACGTAAATATATATTGATGAATATATACTGGGACGTCGGGGAATTGGTAGAAGGCAACTGTCCTGTCTGCAGAACATCAAAGAGTGGACAGGAATAACAAGTTCAGAACCTGTTTCAAGTGGCGCAGGATAGAGATGCCTTCTCTGTAGTGATGGCCAACATTGGGGGGACCTGACAAGCCACCGAAAGAAGAATAATTAACTGATTAACTAACCATCACTCCGTCGCTCCGAAGGGTAAGGCAGAAAAAAATGGACTGCCACACTTTAACCGATGCGGCATTCTATCCTTCTCTTTCACCCGTGCGGAAGACACGGTGTGATGGGTTGCGAACCTCATCGCCACCAATAGGCATTTCCATCCAACGTCCATAAAATAAATCTAAAAACAATTACATATAATAACAATTATATATAGTTATAAAATAAAATAAGAAAATAAAAACAATATAACACATAATGTTCTTTAAGATGGTGCTCATGTTGTCAGATGGACGATCTGAACTTTTGTGTTTATTTAATTTATATTCCAAGTATCCGCTGTTCTTTTAAATAACTGTAATAAGGCACTTTAAACAATCCAACTCAAACAAAAACTTCTAAATATTATCAAATTTAAAATTTTAACTTAATTTATTACTCCGCGTATCCACCGTTTACAACACTTTATTACACTTTACACCACTTTATTAGACTTTTCAAAGATTTTTTATCAGTGTAAAAAAATTAACACTAAAATAAAACAAAGTGATCACATATATAAAAACTAGAACATTTCGAATATGGGATTTGAATTTAAATTCAATTGGTTGTTTAAAGTTTTGTACATTGAAAAAGGTTGTATCATAACCCAAACATGTCTGTGAAAAGTGTAATAAAGTGTTGTAAAAATAATAAGTACAGTTATATTTATTCAAATATGAATCCACAACCCAAAGTGATATAGAACAAAAACTTATTCTTCTTCTTCTGTGAATGTAGAATATCCACAAGAGTTAAGTTAGGATATAACAATGTGGCGATCCATCCTCTCTGCCTACTCCTCCAATGAAACAACGTTAGGTAGTTAGTTACTATAGTTACGTTTTCCTCGGTCTTCCTCTATTTTTGGTTCCATTTACATAATTTACATATACTTTTTTTACCATTCTTTCTTCATTCATTCTTTCCATAATTTATTACATTTATTGAATAATTATATAAAACTCTAAAAAAATGGAAATGTGTTTTCTACAAGTTTTATTATATTTTTTGCGAATGACATGTTTTGCTTAACTATACAATTAGATAAGCTTTAGCAAGGCGGTGAAATATGTCATTCGTATATATTAAATTCAATAAAACTTCTAGAAAACGGATGTTTTAATTCGTATTAATTATTTAATTTGGAAATTTACATAATTGTTAAAGAAACAATACGCAATTACATTTTAAGTAAATAAATTGCATTGCATTGACACAATCGATTGTACATTTTGATAAAAGGCGATTTACTCCATTAAAGTGTATACGATTTTATTAAAATGTATGTTTCCTCTATAATAAATACCTATTTAAGGCGAAGGTTTTCACGATTAACAAAATATTTTGTAGCTGAAACGACTACCCTAAATATGAGGTCTACGACGATGCGAAACATCGGACGAGGAGGATATCGTCAGACATTAAATTAATTAAATTAATAATTTTTCAAATAACAATTCATTCTTAAAGACCCATAACACTTTATTCACTTACACAATGTTGAATGTGGTTAGTTTTTCAGAAGAACAAAAAAATAACACTTTCTGTTTACGTGAAACAGTTTTTATAAAATGAAGCAATATAAATCGTTATTTTATTCTTAAATTATTGAACGCTAAGGCATTTACACTGTAGAATACCATATACTTAGGAAATTGGAAATAACTTTGTTCAATCCACTCATTATTAAAAAAATACTCATATTATTGTATTTTACACCTGAAGATGGAGGTATCCTCCGAAACATGTCGTGTTTTTAAATATTTAATTTTAATAATTATTGGATTAAACAGTTTAATAATGTTGAAATATCAAAGTGTATCCGCTAAAACAATAAATTTTCTAATTATAATTTGGTTACATGTAAAAGTATAACCACAATATCAAATTATATTTTAAAAAATATTATAATATTTCGTAGTAGTATTTTTCGTAGTAGTATAGTTTCGTAGTAGTATTTAAATATTATAATATTATATATTATAAATATATATAATATTTCTGGCAGAAAGTTCACTTTAATTTATTTATTTAAAGCTTTATTTTAATATAATAATGTATAAGTGCTTTTGACTTATCATAAAAAGGGAGAACTGTTACAATTTTACTAGAAAATATTATGATTTTTCTAAAATTTTACGATGAAAGTTCATTATAAATAATAATAAAATAAATCGATGTTTTCGAAGAACTGCCTCCACTTTTGTCTTTACCTCGACAGCGACCGGTTTTGCCAGACTGGCTGACATCGACAGATTGGCTGGCATCGACAGACTGAATGCCAGCCAGCCTGAAAAAACAGGTAGCTGACGAAATAAAAACAAATGTTAAAGTAGTTATTAAAAAATGTCGTTTTATTTTATTATTATTTAAAATATTTATATTTAATTTATGATAAATACCCAATTAATACTAAAACATATTTTGATAAAGTATGGTAAAGTTATAAAAAAGATGAAGTTTTAAAATACCTTATTATGACATTCCAGGATATATCTCCAAAATCCAAGGATCCTCAATGTTGGAACATATCAATTTTTAATGTTTTTCACAGAGACGAAAAAAAAAATTCACACCCAATTTTTTATGAAAACTTATTCAAAATTCAGGCCTATTTCACTTAAATTATTCTCGTATCACTCTAAAAGGGACAATGAAAGTCGCAATATTCGGCGAAGGTAACTACATACTGCGAAACGAAATACTTTCCTTGGCATTTCTTGAATATTTCATGTGTTCATAACAGATAATGCATTATTTAAAATGTCGACAGAGCGGTAACAATTCCCGGGCGAGATGTCCCATACATAATATCGTCACACCTCACGCAAATATTTTCAGAGGACCTTGTATTATTCATACTATCACTGCGCGTTTTATACGAAAATTCGGCGCTCGGACGCGGGAGAGCACGACGCAGAAACGACCATCCCTCAGCCCTGCCAGACCGCGACTGGCTCAAGCCAACTCTAACCCGTCTAATAAATCCCAAGTATAAAACAGAGTATCCTATCATGTGGCGGGGATTCGATTATCCGGATGGAACGTGAATTCGAAGTTATTCTTTTTTTTCGAATGAGGAATTGGCGGGTTTTATTCCATTATCGAACATAATAAAGTTTTATGAATTATGTATGACACCCGCAGTATTTTTGCTCTGCGCGCTCTTCGTCCGCCGATTTACATGAGAAATGGCGGTAAAATGATATAATTCAATGATTTACACAGAAGTAATAGGATCTTCTGTTATTTGAGAAACGAGGGTAATATCTTATATAATTGAGAAAATTCATCCAAAAGGCAAAATTAGTATAGAATAACGATTCGATGAAATTTATTGATTTACAAAATAACATTTTTCCTATGAAGCGCTTACTTTGTGGTGAGACATTTTAAACTTATAGATATAAACTAATAAAACACTCTGTACTTAACCACGGTATGGTTATTATGTATAATTGATTCCAACTAGTTTCTCTTGGACTCAAGTGGGAACTAGGAAACTAGTAGGTATCAATTATGATTATCATACCGTGGTTAAATACAATTGATATTTTATTAAAATATAAAATATTAAACATGTTTCGAACTAACCAGCCCTTCATTGGTGATATTATTTAAAATATTATAAAATTGTTTACATACATGGTCTTACTCTGAAAGTACTTGGTAGTACTTTTAGAAAATGAAGACATCGATCTCCGAAACGATCATGTTCAGTAGTTTACTGGCATCACCAATACTATTAATACTTACACATCATACTGACTTCAAAACTTCAGATAGTTGGAATGCATTATATAAAAATTAATCCCAAACACTCAAAGTATTACCTTTAAAAGTAATAAAATAAACACATCTTATTAATATGCTATTAAAATTAAAATATTTATTACAATTAATACTTACACATCATAACTGACATCAGCAAAATTCAGATATTCCGAATATATAACATTAAAATTAACCCCAATCATTCAAGGTACACAAGGTAATAATAAACACACGTTATTAATGTTATTAAAATTAAAACATTTATAAGAATTAATACTAACAGAGATGAGAACGCTGAGGATGGTAGCAGGAAGGACTATTCGAGATAGGGTGAGGAACACGGCTATCCGCGAGATCTGCAAGGTGGATGATGTCGTGAGATGGGGCAGACAATGCAGAAGATACTGGAATACGTACGTGCAGAGGATGGATCCCACCAGAATCCCACAGGCTGTGGCACATCAGATTCTTGCCAGCTGTCGTCCCCCCGGAAAACCGTCGAAGAGATGGAGAGATAGTTGGGAGTCAACCTCCCAAGAGAGGCCAACCTGATTTCAGGAACAGACCAAAGGTCTATAAGGAGAAGAAGAAGAAGATAAGTGAATACTAACACATCATACTGACTTCAAAACTTTAGATACTCGGAATGTACTCAATTTAAATTAACCCCAAGTATGAAAGTATTATAATAAACACACCTTATTAATGCCATTAAAATTAAAACATTTATTAACTACAATTAATACTATATCGATATTCAAATAAAATAATAAAGGCAGAAACATACTATTAACACGCCACGCCACCCGATGCCACGTGATGCGTGTTGAGTCGAATCAAATTGTATTGTTTTCTATGGACAGAATCACACTATGAACACCCGACGCGACGCCATGCGCGCACACGCCACCCGATCCAGACGAGCTAGATCGACGTGTTGCCGGTGGTGGGAGTAAACACGCCACGTCGCGTGTTAATAGTATGTTTCTGCCTTTATACTTACACATCATACTGACTTCAAAACTTCAGATACTCGGAATGTATTATATTAAAATTAACCCCAAACATGAAAGGTATTATAATTAACACATGTTAATGATATCCCATTAAAATCAAAACATTTATTACAATTAATACTAAAACATCACACTGACTTCAAAATTTCAGATACTCGCACTGAATTAAAACAACCCCGAACCTCGAAGGTATTATAATAAACACATGTTATTAAAATGCCGTTAATTACCGATGCCGAAGTAACGTGTTAATCTACAATAATTTTCTATCCTCGGCATCCTTCCGACTTAACCCAATGAAACGGATCGGGGTAAATTAAGCCGGAAAACTGTTGCCGAAAAAGTTATTCGCATTACGGCCCATTGTGCCCCTAACTCGGCTAGAAGTTATGCCTTGCTGGAAATCAAATCCTGTTACTACGAACGAGATTCACAAAACAGTGCTCTCACGGCCGAATTTAATTTCAAACAGAATATAGACTGCAGTAGTTGTCACTTAAAGCATAGATCCCCAACCAGTAGTCCGCGGACCACAGGTGGTTGAGAAAAAAAAATTGATTTAGTTGTAAAAAATTGCAGTTGAAATATATTCAATTTCAATTTCAATTTCAATTTATTCAAAAAAATTATGAACATTACAGAATAAAAAATCCAAATCGTTTATAATCACAATATACAATAAAATTAACAATTAAAAAAATATATATTTACAAATAATATAACAAGAAAACAAATAAGAGCAAGTTAGAAAAAAAGAAAAACAGAAGCCAAATAAAAAAATATTCGAGAATAGTTTGGTAAAGATAAACATTTTTGTACAGTAAGTAGAGAAGCAAATAGCAATTTAATACATAAGAGATAGATGCTTTCTGAGGGTAGCCTCACTATCGTGAAAAATGTCCACATCCGAAAATATGCGGTTTAATAGTATTATTGCCCTGCCCACGGGCATTACCTTAGGTGGATTGGTTCTACACAGTGGCAGGTGAAATAATCTATGTTGCCTTTGTCGCAAATAATTGTCGGGGACAAACAAAGTCAAGTCTTTCAAAATATCAGAGTTATGTATTCGACCACGAATCAGTTGACAAAAGTGAACACCCAGGTGGATAGTTTGTCTAATTTCCAATAATTGGTAGTCCAGCATACCCAGCAAGAAATCAGTTGGGTACAGCCAGGGGTAGTTACCATTCTCTTTAAGGTAAAGAAATCGTAAAATTTTTTACTGTACCTTCTCGATATTATTTTCTTCTTCTCGGAGTGCAAGGTTTATCTGTCCCGTGCCAACCGGAACCATTCCCGCACCCCCCAAATTCCTGTCCATTCTTTGATATTTTCGAGCCAGGACTTCTGGGGTCTTCCCACACCGCGCCTAACCTCAATATGTCCTTGCATGATGACAGTATTTCTCGTTGCGGAGAATGTGAAATATATTATAGTTATCATTAATTTTAAATGCTTATATTAAATTTCAGAATCCGTGTCGCTGCACGTCTTTCTAATTAAATGATATTTTGTTGATTAATATGAATAGAAACATCTTTTTTATAGAAGGTTTATAAAAATTAATGTGAACGACTTGTTTCGCCTGTCTAAAGCATTATCAAATACCATTATCGTTTCTTCTATACACGACATACTTTGTGTTGTTATGATGGTTTATTTCTATTTTTCTTTTTTATCCACTTTGTATTTGTAAGACAGTGGACAATCACACTGCCCTCGTTAGGAATCGAACCCGGAACCTTCGGGGTGTCAGTCAATGCACTTACCACTCGGCCACGAATGTCTTCGTTTTATGTAAATATCAATGTAGGTATATTTATACTTAAAATAACTAATTAAATCAAATGGAATGATAGCTCAATTTTTAAGACTTTTATTTGTATACTTTCATTCCACACATTCGTCTAAGAGATCTCAACTGCAATTACCCTACTTTCGTCCATCTTATGGCAGTTCAATGCTTCACTTCCACTCATAAGGGTCGGTACAAGAACACCATAGTACATAAATTTATTTACTTAATTATTTCTGTTAAGTTCGTGTGGTTAAAAATAAAATGGGGTAATTGTGAACCTCCTTTTACATGGGTTTATACACACAATAAAATAATGAAAACGACCATACTCGTATATTCGGATAAATTTTGGGGTAATCTGAAACCAAAATAATCCTTTTACCCTTTTCGTTCATATAAAATAAAACTTATTCGATTTGTATAATCTCTGGCATTAACATAAAACCTATGAGTGATAACTTGATTGAATAGTAACCCTAATAATTTGACAGAATTGATGTTGAGTTTTAATCCTAACGGAGATTTGTAGATTAAATTTCACCCATCAATTATTCAAACATGTTATCCAATAATAGGTTATATCGAATATTTGTCGGATTTATCCGGGCTCTGATAATTCAATTAAAAGGATTGGATTTTAGTTTAAAATTATCGGATTGTAGCCGATTCAAAATATGTATATTATTGTACGTTTTTAATAAACAAAATAATGAAAGGATCATTTGGATGGTTTGAACATATGGAAAGAATGAATGAAGAAAGAATGGTAAAAAAATTATATGTTAATGATGTAAATGAAACCAGAAATAGAGGAAGATCGAGGAAAACGTGACACGATCAAATAAATCAAATATTGAATGTCGGCCATATGAGGAGTCAGAGAAATCGACGCGCGTGCATGACACGATGTATGAATGTTGAGGAAGCGAGAGAAATATGTCAGGAAAGAAAAGTGTGGCAGTCCATTCTTTCTGCCTACCCCTCCGGAGAGACAGCGTGATGGTTAGTTAGTTAGTTAGTTAGTTATAAACTTAAAAAAATCATTTGAAATGTTATAAACTTTTAAATTAAAAAAAACTTGTTTTATGTATCATAATTGCATTATATTTTACGCGACAGCTATTTCACCTGATGATGTCAAGATAAGTTGACAAAACAGCTGTCGCGTAAAATAAAATTCAATTGTGAAACATAAGACATTTTTTTTAAATTTAACAGTTTATAAAGTTAAAGTTTCATAGTGTTTCGGCCAAAACAATGGACTATTTAATTTTAAATGTTGTTAAGCTTAACCTTACCTAACCTAAGTTTTTTATTCGATTTAAATATACTACAACAAACAAAACAAGACAAACAAAAATCATAAAGCCTAACCTAACCTAACCTAACTTTTTTTATATGTTTTAATAGACCAACAATAATAATAAAAAATGTTGGTATGAAACAATGTAAATAAATGTTTATGTTCATAAACAATATTACGTAAAAAAACACATTTATATTTTGTTTTTATACCAGTTTATTTGTTTTATCGGTCGGAGCTTCGTCTGTGTTATAAAAACAAACTGAAGAAAAATAAGTTTGTTTTTGTCATTCTAACAAAGCTCCGGTAGAAGCGAAATCAATTGGTTTGATAAAACAAATGAAGTTGTAAAAAATAAGGTGTAAAAGTATTTAAAATATTTTTTTTATAATGCCATACCACAAAAAATTTTCGATATATGATTATTGCCAATACTATCTAGAGACAACCACCCACATACAGTCTAGAGACAACCACCCTCACAGCAAAAAGTATCCACACATTAAAAAGCACACAGCGAACTATGTACCGAAGCGTTATCCTCGCACAAATTTCGGCGACCGGGCCTTTTCTGTAGCTGGCCCCTCGGCCTGGAATGGTCTCCCTGCAGACTTAAAGTGCATTGAAAACCCTTCAGAGTTTAGATCGAGACTCAAAACGCACCTGTTCAAACTATCCTATCCTGTTGCAAATGTTGATCGACTGCGTCAGGTGCAGCCCCCATACTAAAATGTTTTATTTTTAACAAAAATGTTTTTCTTTAACAGATTGTTTGTTTTTAACAAAATGTTTGTTTTTAATAAAATGTTTATTATAACTAAATGTTTATTTTGACAAAATGCTTATTTTTAGCAAAAATGTTTATTTTCAACTGTATGTTTATTTTTACAAAAATGTTTATTCTTAACAAAACGTTCATTTATATATTTTTAAAATATTTTTAACAAAATCTTTATTCTGAACCAAAATGTTCACTTTAACAAAAATATTTATCTTCAACTAGTTCATAAAATGGAGCGACAACGCCCTTGAGATGATTAATCATAAAAATGGCGCTCTATAAATCATCCAATTTATTATTATTATTATTATAAAAAATAAAACGCCAAACAAAAATTGTCGATATCATGGATCGTACAGCTAAGTTGAAGTGGTTATGGGCTGGACATATAGCCAGACAGGGCACTACTAGTTGGAAATCCAGAATACTCAAATAATGGCCTTGGTCAAAGAAAAAGAGTGTCGGGAGACCATCTAAAAGATGGACTGACGACGTTGCCCGAATAACTAGAATGGCCTGGATGCGGAAGGGACAATACAAAACGAGTGAAGAAAAATTGAAGAAGCCTATCTCCAGCGGTGGATGGAATAAGGCTGAAAAAGAAGAAAAAGAGGAATACCTCACCACAAATTAAGCGCTTCATACAAAAGTAATAGCATGTCTGATAAACATAAAGCCTTATAATAATTGTAATATTTTGTTGTTGTTGTTATACTGCCCTGATGAAGCTAAGTCCAAGCACAACTAGTTGGCATCAAATATAATAACCATACCGTGGTTAAATACAAAGTGTTTTTTTTTTTTTTCTATTTTTTTATTATAATTTACAGAAAGATCAGTTGTAAATCTACTTATCCCTCATCATTAGTTCTAATTATAATAGTTTTACTTTGGGAATTAAAAAAGAATTGTTCAAACCACTTTTTAATAAAAAAAATATAAATATTAAAATACACATGTTTTAAAAACAAAACAATGGAAGACTAACAAAAAACGCATTTAAAATTCGATTCAAAAATTCTTCAAAAAATTAAAAATTAAGTTGGGCTATTTGTTATAAGTACGTACTTACAATTATTTTTTAAACAGGAAAATAGTAAATAACAATAACATGATGTTAATATAATCTAATTTAGAAAAATGTAATAGTTTTGTTTAACAACTCAAAAATTTGCATTATATATTTTCTCCTCCACCCTTAAGATTTCTAAATTCAATATAAGGACACACTGTTTGACGATTAGATTCAGTTTGAGAATGCCCTCGCAAGGCGAAATAAATTTGGCACAATTTATATAAATTAAATCCAACTAAAACCACTAAACAATCGTGTTTACTATTTTTCGTATAAATTAATAATGGAGTTTTACAAAACTAATACCCCAACCATCAATGTTTGACAATCGCACTACCATCTTGCCACTCTGCCCCGAATGTCGTCTATTTCATTTACTCTGATATATACTTACACACCATTCTTTCCAGCGAATTCTGCATTTATCACTTGATGTGATTATCTCTATAATGAAAAAAATAAAGGATACAGATACGCTGTCTATCCAATTATAACGAACGATATTTTAGTGGGGTTAAAGCTAATGGCCTCCCACCTTTAAGAGTAATAACGATGGCAGGAAACAGGACTAACTAATCCTTAGTGCGACCAAGCGAATGTTCCAGTCTAAACTAACAGTCAGGGCGCCACACATGGGTATTTTTTTTAAAATTCCATCTTTCCGAAAATTCTATAATAATTTATTTCTATTTTTCATTTTTAAACACTTTGTAAAACAACACTTTTATTAAAATGAATTTGCTAACCACCTCATAGACAAAGATCATTCATTTAATAAAGATATTGGCGTTGAAATTTTGCATGTTAATAATAGAAATATAACTTTGAGCCATCTCGAAATTTTAGAAATTAAAAAGTTATTAAAAATAAATTAAATAATCAAACGAATCTAACGTCAAGTCCAATCTTTGATTTATTTCCTTTGTTTTAAGTAATTACCTGAACGCCATTAAGAACTTTATATTATTATTTAAAATTTAAAATTGAATCATAATATTTGTTATAACAAAAGCATAAACGTTCCAAAATAAATCTTTATTACATCTGTCAGATCATGTAAACAGCAACAATTTTCTAATATTTTTATAAATATGTATCTTTACTGAAGAGGGACTGTTCGTCCGAAACATGTCTATAATTTTATTTTTAATAAGTGTGTTGTAAATATAAAGTGAATAAAAGAGAAAAATAGAAATAAACCATCATAACAACACAAAGTATGGCGTATATATATGAAATTCTATAATAATTTGTATCTTAATATCGGTATCGTTTGAAGACACCCTTTCACTTTTTCTTTTTCATCTTCTTTTAATAGATCTGACTATCTGTGATACAGAAATTATGTTCTCTGGGATGATGAAGACCAGCTGTCCCTCCATCTCTTAGACGGTCTTCCATGTGGGCTGAGACCGAGAGCAACGAGAACTGCGGCGTTGAGACATCCTAACATTGCAGAGGTCTTATTGACAAGTTCTCGTACTTCGGTGTAAAGGTCATTATGAAGCACTTAATTTGCGGTGTGGCATCATTACAAATAATTTAAAACATTTATGTACTTTGTTTTAACACCAGGTTATTTTGTTTTATCGAACCTTTTGGTTTCGCTACTGCCGGAGCTAGTCAAGGTTACGTAAACAAAGTTTATTTTAAAAATAAAATTAAACACTCTTCCACTTAGTATAAACTACTTTATTTGAGTTAAAAGCGCCTACCAGTTTCACTCTGTAGTAAGCTTCCTCAGGGTTATACACAAACAGTGCATAACCACTAGAAAGCTCGCCACAGGGTGAAACTGGTTAGCGCTACTAACTTTAATATAGTGGTTTATAACAAAGTGAACAAGTTTTTAAGTATATTTTTAACTACTCGTATGTCAATCCACCAAAGCTTTGTACCAAAGTTTTAAGTTTGTTGTTGTCACTCTGACGAACCTCCTGCGGAAACGGAATGTGTTGTATCGATATTGTTTTATAATAATGTAGTGTCAGAATAAAGGTTATTAGTCTTCTTCTCCTTCTTCATAGTGTAGGCCTTATGGCCTGTTTCTTAAGAGGAATTGGCATCTTGTGAGGTCGATTCCCAGCTATCGATCCATCTCTTTGGTGGTCTGCCCAGTAGTCGTCTATCTTGGGGTTGGCCGTTTAACACGTGATGGATCAATTTTTCTCACGTATACATACCAGTATCTTCTATTTTGCATTCTCTACCTAAGGATATCCTCGACCACGCATATTTCCCTTATCATTGAGTTCTTATTATATTGCGTAGTGCTTTACTAGCTATGTTTCTGAGGGTACGGCCACACCGAAGTATCAGAGAAGGATTCAAATTGAACACCCGGCGAACCAACGTATGGCGCACTATGGGACCAGCCACACTATACGCTCCGTCTCACAAATCGTGATCACAAGCGATCTGTGTCGTGACTCCTACCCGGGCACCCCAGTCTGGCCGTACTCTGAGCGTATTCATTTCTGACATTCTGAGAGCGTTGTTTGTCAATGTGATGGCCGCCCTGCATTCGGGGTCCTACACTAGTCTTATAAATTTTAACTTTAATGCTGAGCTTTATGTCAGGGTTTTTCCATATTCAATTCTTCAAGAGTCGCCACCCGGTGAATGATGTCAGTGACCTTTATTTTTTCTCTCACCGTATCGTTTCTGACTCTGTCTCTTAGGCTTATTCCTAACATGGCTCTTTCCATGGCTCTTTGGGTCACTTGTAGTTTTTCGGCACTTTTTTTAACAATGTAACAGTTTTAAGACCATAAGTACCAACTGGCAGAACGCTGGCTTCATAGCTGTTTCGTTTCAGGTTTTTAAGGATTTTAAGGATGTAACTCATGTTTCCGAAAGCTGCCCAGCTTAGTACAATTCTTATTTTTAGCTCTGCGGTTTGGTTATCTTATCAATCGAATATTGTGTCCCAGGTATGTATGTCCCAGGTATGTATAACCAGAAGCTCTGATGAAAAGTGGACAAGAAGACTGCTGACTTGGAGACCGTGGACCGTAAAAATAAGTGCAGGGCGACCGCAACTACGGTGTAAGGATGATCTGAACAGACACTTCGGAATATCCTGGATGCAGTCTACACAGGACAGAGTGACATGGAAGCAAATGGAGGAGGCCTTTGTCCAGGAGTGGACGGGAATAGGCTGAGGAAGAAGAAGAAGAATTCTTCAAACATCCTGATATGAGTGTAGCCTTGTACTTGACGCATAATATATGTGTTTTAAATTATTTTTACAATTTTTTATTAAATGATGATTGAGTTATTTCGTGTGTGGCAGCTTATGCAAGGATGTGTCGCCCGGCCCGCCCATTAATCTAGAACCTGAAATCTTGCCCCATCTATCTATTTTACAGCCAAACCAGAGTCCCGGCGCAGAGCAAATCGGCCATAATAATGGGGCTTCTTGTTTGACAATATCGCTTATCCCAAAATGTGCCATCACCCATACACACAGTCTATTCCGGTTTTAGCCTAATTGCTTATCTTTCTCTCCGAATTCACAACTGATTTTATTTATTTTTTACTTTTATTTAAAAAAATGTGAGCGGTGTACTTAAAGATTTCATGTAAAAAATGTAAGATAGCAGTGCATATGATGTTATTGTACCAAATCTTATGTCTGTGTATGGAAGTAAATCATACAAATGAGTATAAAATAAATGCAGTAGAAATGATATTTCATAAACTAAAACTAACATATTTTTACTTTATATAAAGTTGATATAAAAAAAATATATAAAAAAAACACTTATCGGGACACAGAAGCCCTTCATCGGTGAAGATACTTTTTAGTATATAATATATAACAAAGTGTATATTAAAAACAATTATTTTACTCGTATATACTCGTATATAACAAGTAACTAACTACACTTAAAGTTGTCATCGCAAACTTAAACCTATCCAAAAAAGCTAAAATGGCAGTGCACAATGGTATTCTTGTACCGACCCTTATGTATGGAAGCGAAGCATGTAACTGGCAAAAGAAGGATGAAATAAGAATAAATGCAGTAGAAATTAGATGTCTTAGACGAATGCGTGCATACTCTGTGTATGATAGAGTGTCGAATTAAAATATACGAGTAAGAAGTGAATGCAGTGCGAATGATGGTATTATGAACAAAATAATTAAAAGAATCATTAAGATGGTTTGGACACATGGAAAGAATGGATGAAGAAAGAATAGTAAAAAAAGTATATGTCAACGATGTAAGTGAAACTAGAAATAGAGGAAGCCCGAAGAAAACGTGGCACGATCAAATAAATCAAATATTGAATGTCAGCCACGTGAGTAGTCAGAGAAATCGACGCGCGTGCATGACACGATGTATGAATGTTGAGGAAGCGAGAGAAATATGTCAGGAAAGAAAAGTGTGGCAGTCCATTCATTCTGCCTACCCCTTCGGGAAGACGGGGTGATGGTTAGATTTTTTACTACACTGAATTTTAAAGGTCGGCCATGTTATATTATAATTTGGAAGAATTGACGTGCGTGTATGATTTGGAGGAAGCTAGAGAGGTGTGTCAGGATGGAGAGAGGGAAAGGGGAAAAGGCGTGATGGTTTGTTGTTGTTGTTTTTGTAACTACACTGAAGTAGGGCTTCTCTGTCCTTAAAAATGTATGTTTTAATTTTTAATTTTTAATTTAATTTCTATTTTAAAAAAAGGGCTAAATTAATAATTTTTAATTATGTATCCACAATAAAATTAATTGTGAATATAGAAGATACAATGTATGAATGTTGAAAAAACAATAGCATGGTAAGAATGAATGAAGAAAAAATGGTTAAAAAGGTATATGTTAACGATGTTAATGGAACTAGAAATAGAGGAAGACCGAGGAAAACGTGTTAGATCTCTTTCTTCTTCTTTTTTATCTTCTTCTGATTGTAGATCTTGCGATCTGTTAATGCAGGATATCAACTTGCTTCCTGTGATGAAGACGACCAGCCTTCTCTCCATCTCTTTGGTGGTCGTCCTGGTGGTCGACGGCCCTCTGGAGTCTCGTGCATCACGTATTAGGAATTCTCGCTGGATCCATTCTCTCGATGTTGTACCTTCAGAATCGTCTTCTCTGCCTGTTACGATCATTTGATCATAACTATATTCAATATTTGATTTTTTTTTAATCAAATATTAAATGTCGGCCACACGAGGATACCGAGAAATCAACGTGCGTGCATGTATGAATTTTGAGGAAGCGAGATAAGCATTTCAGGAAGGCAGTGAGGCGGTCTATTCGTTCTGCCTACCCCTTCATGGAAATGGCGCGATGGTTAGTCAATTAGAGAAGCATCATCTGTACTATCTCAGCGTTCAACTGTTACATCTTCTTATACTCGTATTGTAATATAGATAGTGAATGCATAATAGGGGTTCCAACAATACAAGTTAATTAATTTAAACACACAATTCATCAATAATGTAGCGCTGCTGAGGTTGAGGTATTCAGTGTCACTGAATTGAATATCGGAAATCCCTAAATCAGGCCACATCCACCACTGTACACTTTCACTTCCCCCACAATCACTGTCAACTGCTCATCTTAGACGCCGCTTGTCGCCGGTATTTCCGATATAATATTACGAGTAGGTACACGCTATTGGAGTATATGGAACAGGGTTGAAAATTTGAATAAGAAGTTAACAATTTTGTAATTTTGATGTAGTGTGTGACACCAGATGGCAGTAAGTACATATGGTCTTGAAACTGCCACTCTGACAAAGCACAGTGCTGAGAGACTAAGAGTCATGCAGTAAGCGATGGATAGAGCCATGCTAGGCCTGTCCCTTAAAGATAGAGTCAGGAACGAAACGGTGAGGGATAAAACAAGAGTCACAGACGTGATCCACCGGGTGATGACTTTAAAATGGAAATGGGCAGGGCATGTCGCTAGAGTTGCAGACAAAAGATCATCGAACATACTGCTGAATTGACACGAGACCCAGAGACACGAGAAAAATAGTAGGAAGACCACAAATGAGGTGAAAGGATGACCTGGAACAATACGCTGGGGTGTTATTGATGCAGACTGCGCAAGAGAGATCGACATGGATAGACATGGAGGAGGCGTTCGTTCAAGAGTGGACGTCAATAAGCTGAAGAAGAAGTGTGACACCATCATCAAGCCAGTGTTGACATATGGTTCTGAGTCGTGGACTCCAAAAGAACAACAAAGGATCTACTGGTTTGAAAATAGAATACTCAGAATGATACTGGGACCCAGACCCGGTGTTACAGTGGGAACTTGGAGGCGTAGAATCAACCAAGAGATCCGTATGATGACCTAGCAGCCCCTTATAATGAGCACCGTGAGAGCCGGTCGCCTAGCATGGATTGGACACGTATGCCGAGCCGAAGAGATTAGAGCAATCAAGACCCTGTACGCATCTAGACCGACTGGAGTAAGACCTCTAGGAACGCCTAATAGACAATGTTCTGACTGATCTGGTAAGGTTGGGCTAATCGGACTGCTGGGAGCAAAAGGCGCAGGATCGAGGAGCTTGGTGAAAAATCACCAAGGAGGCTAAAGCTCTTCAAGAGTTGTATGGACATAGGAAGTAAGTAAGTAAGATGTATTGTGCAAAGTACTTCGTTGAAGTGGGAATATAATTGTTGTCCAGTGTGAAAGTTATAAAGGTTTCATATTTAAGGTCATGTGCTAAAGGTAGAAACATATCATCTCCCTTGACTGATAATAATGGGTAAAATAAAGACACGTCGGGGAGTTGGAAGAATGCAGTTTTCCTGGCTGCGAAATATAAGAGAATGGACAGGTGCGTTTTTTGCGTCCTGTTTCAGTTTTGATTTTTTATACAATTTATTATACTGAAAAATGACGACTGGAGTCCAAAATATGTTTGTGAAAAGTGTTTTGAAAATTAAATGTTTTCTAAAGTTATTCAAACAACGCGGTTTTCTTTAGATGCAATCAAATTTAGGTTCAATCTTTTTCAGAAACGTTCAATTTGATGTGATTTTGTACTACTTAGAAAAATACAACCTTTTTATTACATTGAAACAGATTTACCCATGTTAGTTTTTAAACTATCTTAACTAATCAACTAACTAACCATCACGCCGTCTCCCCGAAAGAGTAGGCAGAAAGAATGGACTGTCACACTTTTACTGATCCTTTTACGGCACTCCATCCTTCTCTTTTCGCCCCGCGGGAGACGCGGTGTGATGGGTTGCGAACCTCATCGCCACCAATAGGCATCTCCCGCGCACACTTCACACACTTCGATCGTCCAACACCCACAAAATAAATCTAAAACGAATAATATAAAATACAATGATATAAAATAAAAAAACAAAATCAAAATAATTTAACACAAAATGTTCTTTTTAGATGGTGCACATATTGTCTATTTAATTTATGTTCCACGTATCCACCGTTTTTTAATTTAGCACATAATGTAATAACACATAATGTTTTTTTCGATGTTGCACATGTTGACATGGACGATCCGGACTTTTGTGTTTATTTAATTTATGTTACACGTATCCACCGTTTTTTTAAATTAGCTGTACTTAGGCACTTAACCAGCAAGAACTTTAAAATAATATTGAAGAAATTATTCAAATTGTCATTGGAACAAATGAAAAATTTATTTTGACACCTGTCAAAATTCTTTATAATAACGATAAAACTAATATAATTTTAACAGCAAAACAGTACAAATGTATTACGTGTCACAATTGACATGTTAAAGTGCGGCAACAATTAAATTGACCAAAACAATTCACTTATACACGAAATATCTCCAAATTTACAGGAACACCACATGAACCAAACCAATTTTTCAAAATCAGAATATATAATTTTCAATAATTAATAATAATAATAATAATTTGAACTATCTTATTGTATCTTATTTTGATTTTTCAACTTGGCACCCCTGATATTTGTATGCGTGAGGTTCGTTTAGGTTTACTTGACAGTTGGATTACCATAAACGTCGCTCGTCACGCCCTCAGCCCTTTCGGGTGCCAACGGTGTCAACAGCAGTGGCGTTATACTTTGTAGTATCTATCGTTACAAAAATATTCGGTCAATAAACTTTTGATGACAATTCCGTAAGATCTTTACCTTAAAATATTAAACTCTGTAAAATACAAATTACTTACATATTTTTTTTCAATAGTGTTCTTGTGCCGACCCTTACGTATCGAAGTGAAACATGAAACTGGTAAAAGAAGGATAAAAGTATAATAAATGCAATAGAAATAAGATCTCTAAGATGAATGTTTGTAATTTTTTTGAACGAGTGTTTAAAGTGTCAAATGCAAATATAAGAAGTCAAAGCGGTGGGAATGAAAGTTTAATGAATAAAATAATGAAAGGGTAATCAAGATGGTTTGGATACAAAGAAAGAATTAGTGAAGACAGAACGGTGAAGAAGATACGAGTATATGTAAAAGACATGAATGGAGCTAGAAATATGGGAAAGATGAGGAAAACGTGGCACTATCAAATCAATCAAAATTAAATGTCGGTCACGTGAAGAGTTGGAGAAATTCGTGCATGGACGTACGTGCATGACACGATGTATGAACGTAGAGAAAGCGATAGAAGTTTATCGAGACAGAACAGAGTAGCTGTTCATTCGAATTCCCTATGCGGTTCACGTAATCTCTCCAATAGCGTCTTCTGTTTTTTTACCATCTTACTATGTCCTCAACACCACAGAGAGACATTATCATTTATTTTCTGATCCGATCTCTGAGAGTTCTGCCTGTAATGGAGCGTAGAGTACCCATTTCTACCACTATTATTAAACAATAATAATAATTACTCATTTATTGTTTCTTGAACAATAATGTAAAACTCCATATTAAATAAGTAATACGATAAAAACGTCTGTTTTCAAGAAGTAATATTATATTTAATGTGAATGGCGTGTTTCGTCTGTCTGCGGCATTATTAAATGTTCATTATGCACGCTTGATAAACCCTTAGACAGGTGAAACATAAAATATAATATAACTTCTAGGAAACATACGTTTTCATTCATATTAATTGTATAACAAATTTCTATAAATTCACTTTTATTTGTGTGAAAGCATTTAGAAATTAAATTTACATTCTTTTTAATAAAATAAAAGGTTTTATAAGTTTATTCGTTTATAGAAAGAATTTTGACAGGTGTAAATTTTTTTTTTTTCATTTGTTCCAATGACAATTTAAATAATTTCTTCAATATTATTTAAAAATTCTTGCTGGTGTTTAATTGCTTTAAGTACTTAATTGAAGCTTATTTAAAAAAAAAAACGGTGGATGCGTGTAACATAAATTAAATAATCACAAAAGTCCGGATCGTCCAAGTCAACAAGTGCACCATCTAAATTGAACATTATGTGTTTATTTTGTTATTTTATTTTATTTTATATCATTGTAATTTATATTATTTGTTTTAGATTTATTTTGTGGGTGTTGGACGATCGAAGTGTGCGTGGGAGATGCCTATTGATTGAGATGAGATGCGATGAGGTTCGCAACCCATCACACCGCGTCTCCCGCGGGGCGAAAAGAGAAGGATGGAGTGCCGCTTCGGTTAAAGTGTGACAGTCCATTATTTCTGCCTATCCTTTCGGGGAAACGGCGTGATGGTTAGTTAGTTAGTTAATTAGTTATAATTTTAATAGCTCAAAATAAATCTACCCGTAATGAATCATCTTCGATGATTTACAAAATATTAAATTTACGAACTCCACTGGAATATAGTGTTATGTATTCATAAAGAAATTCGTAGATTCTCCTGGGTGGAAATCTAAAATACTTCAACAAAGTTGAAAAATCTCATTTAACCCAATAAGTATAATAGTTCAAGCGATGCGAATACTTATATAAAATATAAGCCATTAATTATGTATCTCAATAGAGACGAAGATGCAAATTGTAAACAGAATATGGTGTTCGAGGTGTTTACAGGACTTATGACCTGTCATTGGTTGGGTTAAGCGCACGCTTTATGTAATACAACATTCCCCATTCCGCCCTTCTTACGACCACCACGTCTGACAAAATTTTTGGAAGATGTATATATGCTACAATGTTGGGAACACTTCACATTTTTTAGTTAGATCTACACTAGCGCCGTCTATTAAGATTGGAAAGCACAAAGCAGAAGATCTTTATTAACGCAATGTGAAAGACTACCGCCATTAACATACATTGCTAGATAACGCTTGGAGATGTCTCTTCAATTTTAATGCTTTTTTTTAACTTGGACCAGTTTTTTTACAACATTTTGAATGTATACAAATACTTGTAGACGAATTCTGGATTTCACCCATTACGGGTGAAAAGGATTAATTGTATCTCAATTGAGACGAACGCTTTATGTAATACAATATGTACGAAGGCGGAATGGGAAATATTGTATTACATAAAGCGTCCGCTTAACCCAACCAATGACAGGTCATAAGTCCTGTAAACACCTCGACCACCATATTCTGTTTCCAATTCGCATCTTCGTCTCTATTGAGATACAATTAATTCTTAAAATGATAACCCGCAATCTGTAAAATCCAGTATTTATCTACAAGTATTTACATTCAAAATATTCATTCTTTATGTCTTTTTAATGAATAATTCAACATGTTTTGAAAATCATCGATTAATAAAAATAATTGTATTACTAACTAACTAACTAACCATCACGCCGTCTTCCCGGAGAGGTAGGCAGAAAGAATGGAACGCCACACTGTTCTGTCCTGACATACTTCTCTCGCTTCCTCTACATTCATACATCTTGTCATGCACGCACGTCGATTTCTCCGACTCCTCACGTGTCCGACATTCAATATTTGATTGATTTGATCGTGCCACGTTTTCCTCGGCCTGTCTCTATTTCTAGCTCCGTTCACGCCGTTTACATATACCTTCTTTACCATTCTGTCTTCACTCATTCTTTCCATGTGTCCAAACCATCTTAATGACCCTTTCCTTATTTTGTTCATAACACTTTCATTCGCACCACATTCACTTCTTATACTTGCATTTGTCACTCTATCATATACAGATTTGCCACACATTCGTCTTAGAGATCTTATTTCTACTGCATTTATTTTACTTTCATCTTTATTTTGCCAGTTCCATGCTTCACTTCCATACATAATTTTATTATGATCGGAAATACATTGTATCATCTGTTATTTTAGACGTAGAGTGTAAATTTGATTTAATTTCTCGAATCCCAAAAGTTTGAATTCATTTTGAATATTTTATTTTCTTCGAGTGAACGAGCTTTCAAACGTACATTTTTCTCACTCGTAAATTCCCAGTTGCTCTTTCGAAAAAAAATCTTAAATTTCGTTTTATCCACATGACATGATGCTGTCATACGTTTAGAGGAGAGATCGGAAATGGAAAAATTGGTTGATGTTTGTCGGAATACTTTTAGCTTCCTTAATGTTTTATTCAAGTAAAATGTATTTTGTACTAACCGGTGTGTTTCTATAGGATTTGCAATGTTTTAAACTAACTAACTGACTAACCATCACACCGTTACTCCGGAGGAGTAGACAGAGAGGATGGATCGCTAAATTGTTCTATCCTGCCATAATTCTCGCGCCTCTTCTACATTCACACATCGTGATATGTACGTCCGTCGATTGTTCCTACTTCGAACATGGCCGCCTTTCAGTAATTGATTAATTTGGTCAGGCCATGTCTTCCTTGGCCTACCTCGACTTCATTCCCCATTTACAATACTTGTATAAATCTTTTAAACCATTCTTCCCTCATCCATTCGTTCCATATGTCCAAACCATAATAGTGACCCTTCCTTAATTTAATTTATCACGCATTCATCCGCCTAGGGAAAAAAAAATTATCAACTTAACTAATAAACTAACTAACTAACCATCACGCCGTTACCCCGGAGGGGTAGGCAGAGAGGATGGATCGCCACATTGTTATATCCTGGCATAATTCTCGCGCCTCTTCTACATTCACACATCATTGTGACATGCACGCTCGTCGATTGTTCCTACTTCGAACATGGCCGCCTTTCAGTAATTGATTGATTTGGTCATGTCATGTCATCCTTAGCCTTCCTCGACTTCTTTTCCCATTCACTCTACTTGTATAAATATTTTAAACCATTTCACCTCATCCATTCGTTCGATATGTCCAAACCTTACATTCCTTCCTTACTTCATCATTAGATATTTATCATACATTGTTTTTCCGCACATTCATCTTACATACTAACTTACTTAAAAACATCTTCTTACAAATTGTTTACACATGATTTTACATATTTTAAGGTGACTTATGATTCTAAGTATTATATTAGGTCCTTACATATGAAATTGGCGTTTTGCCGTACTGGCAACTTTGATCTCAAATATCTTCTCTTTGGTTAGGAATTCCAAATTCAAATTTATACAGCTATTTACTCAAGTATTTGTGATTCGAAAATTATAATTCATTTGTTTTTTCCTCAATTTTATAATTCATTTGTTTTTTCCTTTTTTTCTTTGCGTCACTCAGTTTACAAAATGGAAAACTTGAAATATCGCGTTATTTACGAGTACGAGTTCCACCGTGGCACCAGTGCTGCAGAAACGGCTCGAAGGATTAATTATGTGTATGGCGACGGTGTCGCAAAAGAAAACACAGTGCGTTTTTGGTTCCAACGTTTTCGTTCTGGAAATTTCGACCTGCAGAACAAGCCCCGTGGACGGCCGGAGACCAAAGTTGATAATAAAGAATTGAAGGCTATTGTGGAAGCAGATCCATCGCAAACCACGTCCGAGTTAGCTGCAGGCTGCGGTGTTAGTGATAAAACTGTTTTAATCCACTTGAAGCAAATTGGGAAGGTGAAAAAGCTTGAAAGGTGGGTACCTCACGAATTGAGTGAAGCAAATCAACAAACGCGCGTTGACTGCTGCGTTGCATTACTCAACCACAAGGCACAATAATGAAGGGATTTTGAATCGAATCATTACCTGTGATGAAAAGTGGATCCTGTATGATAATCGTTCACTACAGCTTTCTTAAATCTGGCCAGACGATTACGGTAGATGTCTATTGTCAGCAACTGCAAACCATGATGAAAAAGCTAGCTGCTAAACAACCGAGGCTGGTTAATCGCTCTAGGCCACTGCTGCTTCATGATAACGCTAGACCACACACTGCACAACAGACGGCTACCAAATTAGAAGTTGGTTCAATTGGAATGTCTAAGACATCCACCGTACTCTCCGGACCTTGCCCCAACAGATTACTATTTTTTTCGAAATTTGGATAACTTCTTGCAAGGGAAAAAATTCAACTCCGATGGGGCAGTCCAAACCGACTTCAAAGATTTTATTGATTCCCGTCCGAATGGTTTTTTAGTAAAGGGATCGATGAACTACCTATGAGATGGCAAAAGTGCATAGATAGCAATGGTAAATACTTTGATTAAATAAATATATTATATTTAAAAAAAATCAACTTTATGTTCCTCCCATACAAAACGCCAATTTCATATGTAAGGACCTAATACTCGTATATAAAATAAAATCGCCATCCTGTGTATCGACTCAATCAATATATTCTTCTCTTCTGCATTTGAAATCTGAAATAAATACAGTACAGAATCAAGATGGTGTAAGTGTATTCATATTATATTAAATAATGCCACACCATAAATTAAGAATAATTTATATTTCTATTTAACTATTTTAAAAGTATAAAATATATTTAAAAAAACTATTTTAAAAGCATAAATTATATTTCTAACTAACTAACTAACTAACTAACCGTCATGCCGTCTCCCCGAAGGGATAGGCAGAAAGAATGGACTGCCAAACTTTTCTTTCCTGACATATTTCTCTCGATTCCTCAACATTCCTACATCGTGTCATGCACGCGCGTCGATTTCTTTGACTCCTCACATGGCCGACATTCAATATTTGATTAAGTTGATCGTGCCACGTTTTCCTCGGTCTTCCTCTATTTCTGGTTCCATTTACATCATTAACATAAAATTTTTTTCATTGTAGACTCTTATAATTCTATAACTTTTTAAAAGTTTAAATTGATGAATGTGTCTAAATGTATGACGACGTCTGAGAAAGAAGAATGTATGACGATTTGTGATATAAGTGCGATGGGCGAGAAATTGGAGCAAGTTACCGAATTTACGTATCTGGGAAGCATGTTTACAAGAGACGGAAAAATGAAGAAAGATATATGAATAAGGGTTGGTGCTTGGAATAAAATAAATTAAAAGTCACAGAAGCAAAGATGGCAGTACAAAATGGAGTTCTAGTGCCAACCCTCATGTTTGGAAGTGAAGCTTGGAGCTGGAAAAAAAAAATGAAAGCAGGATAAACGCCGTAGAAATGAGATCACTAAGAATAATGTAATGTGCGGGAAAACGTTGTATGATAGAATACCGAACGATGAAATAAGAGAAAAATGTAAGGCAGATGAATGCATCATGGATAAAATTAAAAAAGGATCCCTGAGATGGTTTGGACATATGGAACGAATGGATGAGAGAATAATGGTTAAAAAGTTGTACACAGGCAGCGTGAGTTGAAAAAGAAGTCGAGGACGACCGAGGAAAACATGGCTTGACCAAATTAATCAATTATTAAAAGGCGGCCACATTCGAATTCGCAATAATCGACGTGCGTGCATGGTATGATGTATGAATGTAGAGGAACCCCGAGAGGTATGCCAGGACAGAGCATTGTGGCGATCCATCATTTCTGCCAACCCCTTCGGGGAAATGGCGTGATGGTTAGTTACTTAGTTAGTTGGATATATGAAACGTATGGTTGAGAGAAGAATGATTAAAAAGTTGTACACAAGCAGCGTGAGTAGAAAAAGAAGCCGAGCACGACCGAGAAAAACATGGCAAAGTATAAAAATAATATGGGGTGAAAAGAGAAGGATGGAGTGCTGCATCAGTAAAAGTGTGACAATCCATTATTTCTGCCTACCCTTTCAGGGAGACGGCATGATGAATAGTTAGTTAGTTAGTTAGTTATAAATAATATTTCCATAACTATTTTAAATCGTTTTGTGAATCCAATGGTCGGCATATTTAGCTGGTATCAGATTGAAATTGAAGTGGTAATATTGTGAAAATTGGAAAAATGATATTGTTTCCGTTATAACAGATACGATGAACCCATTGGTGCGATGAAATTCCAATTTACAATAATTTCGAATTAATCGTATGTTTCCAGCGAAATAATAAAACAGCACCGACGTGATATCGTTATTTAAGGTGAATTGTGAATTCAATGGATGTTTTGCAATTTCTATGAATATTTAACGCAACAAATCCAATTTGCTTAATTACTGTTGATAATGATATATTATACCTTCATATTTATATCTTTTTTTTAGTTTTAAAAATAGAAATTGGTTTGTAGCAAAGGGTAACAAAATGATTAATTAAATGTGGTAGTATAAATGACATGTTTGGCCCTTCTCAGGCCCTTTATCAAATGTAAACATCTTACGAAAGGCGAAACATAGCATTCCATATAAAATTTAATAAAACTCTTAGAAGACAAACGTTTTCATTTATATTAATTATTGAATATGGAGTTTTGCTGACCAACATCAAAGTTCGTAAGGTGTCCTACTTGGGCCTTGTTCTGAGAGGCGAAAAATATGCACTGTTACATCTGACCTTAAAGGGTAAGATTGAGGGTCGACGAGGTGTTGGGAAAAGGCAGGTTTCCTAGCTGAGGAATATCCGAGAGTGGACAGGGCTGAGGACCGTGGAGGAACTGTTCCGAGGTGCCCAGGTCAGGGAGGCCTACTCAGGGGTGATAGTCAACGTTAAGGAGACCTGACAAGACACAGAAAGAAGAAGAAGAATAATAATAATAACTGTTGGTCATAATCAAACTTCTAGAAAGCACATATTTACATTCGTATAGTGTATAAATTATTTAATACGAAATTCTAGAAACAGTTAATTTACGTGATTTTGTTTAGGCCTGGTATAATACTAAAATTTGTTTTATTAAGGCCATGACCCTAAATATGATTTACAAGATTCGGTGATCTTTAGCATAGATCATATCTCTCATAAGTCACCCGACAGGCCAGCGACGGAGAACCGCTGACAAATATTATGGATGTCAGTCCATCGTCTGTCACTAAACCCGACCATTTGTTAGTGTCAGTGTCGCCCCGTGGACTATTTGTGAGGATTAACCGAATCGGAGATGCCGAGGAACTCGTTAACTGTCTAGGAACACGCTTAATTAATTGATTCACAGCAGCTAGGGAGGGTGGATAATTCGTGAAATTCATATTGTTCTTATTTTGAAAATGAATATGGTGGTCTAGCGGAACGCATAGTTCCCGATCAAGAGACTTTAGTTCAAGCCTGGTCACGACCAGATTCCTTTTTTATAATAATGATATTTTTTCGCTCATATTTAAGATTTAAAAATAAATTCTATTAGTCCATTGATTTGGCCGAAACACTATGATACTTAATCATTATGAACTGTAAAATTAAAATACTGTGTTTTATGTATCACAACTGTATTTTTATTTTTTTATTTTACGCGACAGCTGTTTCGTCAACCTATGATGACATCATCAGGTATTACAATGTATCAGCTGTCGCGTCAAATAAAAATATAATTGTGATATACAATACAATTTTTTTTTTTATTAAACGGTTTTGATCCTTTGTGTGAAGTCTTTTTCCTTTTAATGCTATTTGTAATATTTGAATATTACAACACTTTATTTCAATTATCACAGACATGTTTCGGTTATAGCATAACCTTTTAAATGTACAAAATTTAAACAATAAAATAAAACAGAGTGGTCACTTATATACTAAGAAGGGTTGGAGTTATGTATAAAGGTGGAGAGGGTATAATTAGGATTGAAGGGTGGGTTTTTTAATATTTTATTTTTTAATGGTATTTGTATTGATTTATTCTAATTAAAAACATTTCTGATAATCCATTATTTTGCCCGATACACAATGATACTTCAACAATATTCATAGTTTTAATTTTGAAACGATCTTATTAAACGTATTAAAATTTCACAGAATTTAATTAATGTTGGCAAATCAGCTGTGGCGTCAATTTCCCAGAAATTAATAAATAAATTGTGATATTAAAACAGTGTTATAAAAAAAAATCAGTAAGTTAATAATCTTTATGAATTAATACACTTTTTATTACATTCGAATTTGTTTTTATTGACAAGTTTCGAAGATTTGACACATTTATTATCGGGAAAACGATGTTAAATGTACATAGTATGAAAGTGCAAAACCTTCCAAATTTGTCGAAAATATAAACTGATATAAACTGAAAATGTAAAAAACCAATAATTTTAATCATAAAAATGTCGTAATTTCAATGCTAATAAAAAACAACATCAATAATAATAATTAGAAAAACATGGCATAACGATATCTCTTATTTTTTAAATCTTGAAATTATGGGTTAACATTAAATTGTCAAAGTCAAAGAAGTTTAATTTTAAACTAGCAAACAAACACGAATCGTGTATGTAAACTGCATTATACTTAAGTTCTATGAATTATCAGTGTGTTTCTCGAGATAATAATAGCGTTTCTCCCATCTCAGGTGCATTGTGAGTTGTTATTTTCATTACAGGCAATTGCACCCTTCACAGAGACTCATCGCTGGGTGGTTGAGACTCGTTTTGAGCCAGCACCACTCTGAACGTTCCGACGTCTGACGTTAGAATAATGTGCATGTTACTTGAGCAAACACGCGGAAAAATTAAGGCACCCCGTCCAAACAAAATTTTCCTTTATGCTTTGTTGAACTTTTTAAAATTAGATTTCCCTGGTTTTCTACAAAACGAAGTCCAGAAATACTAACGATCACGCAGTCTCCTCGAAAGGGTAGGCATAAAGAATGGACCGTCACACTGCTCATTCATACACTTTGTTCTACTATACTTTCTAACCGATCGCGAAAATCAGATGCAGCGTTCAGATTTAGATTTTTAGATTTAAACACGTCTTAATGCCCCCTTGAGGTGAACATCACAAAAACGGCACTTTAAAAGTTAGCATATTATTATTATTATTATCGTGTAACGTCGTTAATTAGTCGATTTCTCCTCGCATATCCGACTTTCAATATTTGATTGATTTGATCGTGCCAGGTTTTCCTTGGTCTTCCTCTATTGACGACCATTTAAATAATTAAACCTAAGTTGTTGAAAGAATTTCATATTTTAATTTTAATTTGAAACAGTACTTTTAAATGAATAAATAGCAAATTGAAATCATAAGAGAATGAAAGTGAGACAATAATTTTTTTCTTGTAGCACTGTTCAGTTTTATGACGGGGTTAATTACGAATTACGAATTGTCTTTCTTCAATAAAATAGTAAAAATGGTATAATAGTTGATTTTAAATATAATTGCCATTCCATGGTTAAATACAATCTATTTCTTCTATATTCGCCATCACTTTTTTTTGTGGATACATTATTGAATAATCTTTTAAAAATTTGAAAATATTCTTAATTATATTATAAAATGTACATTATTCTTTTATTATAAAAATAACGGAAAACTACCACATTAAAGGCGCAAGAAGCATCCAAAGAACTAGAAAAAAATGTTACACTTGCTGAAAACTAATCCCATTGATTAAGCTAGCGAAGAAGTACAAAAAAACCGTTTTATTTTGTTTTTGTCAATATTTCTAAAACGATGAAGCGTGTTTGTGTTCCGAAACACGTTTGTTTAAGGTATAATGAAGTTATTGAACGCTTAGGCATTAACACTGTGGAATTTCATAGTAATGTACTTAGGAAATTGAAAATAACTTAATTTAATCCACAAAATATTTAAAAACACCACATATTTTGGAGGATACCTCCATTTACATGTGTAAAAATATAATAAAAACTAAACAAAGAAGGACAAATATAGAATCGAAATTTAAATGCGTTTAAAAGTATAATATAGTGTTGTGATAATATAAAAGTCTGGATCTCATCATCCGACGAGACATGATTTCTGTGTCACAGATCGTCAGATCTATTAAAAGAAAAATAAGAAGAAGAAGAAGATAATATAAAGTTTTAAAAGATTATTCAACAATGCATTTCTTTTATTTTTTATGTTTACGTAGTCACGCGTTGTTATTTATCATTGCTTGAAAAATGATGTAAAACTCCAAATTAAATAATTAAAATGAATGAAAACGTCTGATTTCATCATCAATGATGATCAAATATAACAATTGATAATGCTTTAGAAATGCGAAACATTGAATTCTCATAAAAATAATAAAACTTCTAGAAAACGGACGTTTTCATTCGTATTAATCATGTGTATTAAATAAATTTAAGTATTGCATTTCGCCTTAACGCGCATGTTTCCTGAACAAACACGAATTAATTGCGAACACAAGACGCGCCAGGCCTTCTGTACGGATGTCAAACATTTAAATGGTAAAACAACCCTCCTCAAATGTTTTATTAGGACTAAATCAACTGTAGTCTAAGTCCCTGATTTATGATATTCGCATTCTTAGAGGGCGTCTCGTTCGAGGATATATAGAGCTTTTGTAGCACGTATTTTTGTATCCAAAATTGATGTGGGTTTGAATAATGTATTATAATATATGGTTATATTCTATAATTTGATACCACATTATTACAGAATGTGACTTTAATAAATATTAGAGAAAGATTTATACTTATCTTATTGTATTTTATACACACTACGTTATCTTCATCATCGGCTGTCCCTCGTGTCCTAGAAAGACTGTACTTGGTCCGCATGTGGCAAAAATATATTCTCTTGCTAATGTCAAACCATCTCTCATGCGTTCCTGGTATGATAGTGTACGAGTATGTATTATATTTTAACTGTTCTCAATTTATGCCCTAAACATTAATATTGTTTGTAATGACTGTTGAGATCATAAACTAATATGATTTTGTGTTTATTTTTTTATATACTTTGTAAACAACAATCACTTTATACAAAAAATAAAATTAAAAATTAAAAATCAACCATGTTTCGGACATACTAGTCCTTCATCAGTGATATATAAAAAATATAAAAAATATTTTAAGCAATTTTTCGTGAATGTGGTAAGTTTTGTAAGATATTCAAATGTTTCTTTTTTGTTTACTTTGTATACAACAACACTCACATTTATTAAAAAAAATATATTAATTAAATTATAGCATCTGTCAAAACTGAGCATATTTGTAAACAAATTTATAATATTTTAAATAATATCATTGATGAAGGGCTGGTTAGTCCGAAACATGATTGATATTTTTTTTTTTTTTAATAAATGTGAGTGTTGTATACAAAGTACTCGTACATAAAAAAGAAACATATGTACAACACAAAGTGATGACGAACATAGAAGAAATGGAAGATATTAAAATGATTTATTTTGGAACGTTTATGCTTTTGTTATATAATAACATATATGATATGATATGATTTAAAAAGCCCAATCTTGGACCAACACACTCTGGTGCATCTAGGGCAAGGGAAAACGTCAGTAGATCTGCCACCGTCTCTCAGTGGTCTCTACTTTCTTCTCCTCCTTCTCTCAGCTACATCGTCTCTGCGCTATGCTTTCCTGCCTTTTCCTGCTTTCCTGTGCTTTTGTATTGTTATTCTCCACCTAGGTATGTCTTTTGCAGTCTTTTTACAGCAATCACTATCGATGTTAGTCGTTTGGAGGTTTGCTTTAAGGGAGTACTTGAAGCGTTTTCTTTAACCTTCGTGTTAAGTCCTTAGGTGAGTTGAGCGTACTGAATTTTCCTTGGGAGTCTAGTGATGATCTTATGACATGGTCAGCTCAGCGAAGTTATTGGCAGCCTCAATACCTGTCATATTGACCTCATATATGGTATGCTTGTAAAAATACATCCATCGAAAAGAAAAAAAAAATCGTAACCTTCTCTAAAACACCAAAAAATGTAACCTGGCTGTGGAGAACCATCAGATATCTGGTTGGAGGAGCTGATATGCGTGAAGAAACACACGCCTAAGTTAACAAGGTAGCTGCATTCTCCAGTGCCCTAAAATCCATAATATGGGAAAAGAAAGATATGGCCATATAAAAGAGTTAAATGAGAATTCATAAAGCATACATATGACCAATAACGTTTAAGCAAGGTCAGACACAGTCAGAACCAAACCAGTTTAAAGGACTTCCGAGATGACAATGAGGATAGTAGCAGGCAGCACACCAAGAGATCGCGTGAGGAACACATAACCAAAGGCATGTTGTTTCTTTGTGACGGAACAGAAAACAATTGATGTAGGCGCTGTCGAAGATAACCGTCAGGAACATGAAGACTCATTTGTTCCAGATCATAGGGGTTCTTAAAAGCGCCCCTAATCCGAATTATATATTTTTTTTAAAACTGCCTAACTAATCATTACGTCGTTTTTCCGGAGGCGTTCACAGAGAGTATGTACCGCCATACTGCTCTATTCTGATATACCTCTCTAGATTCCTCTTCATTCATACATCGTCAACACTCCTCACCCACAACTACAACAATGTGTCCGCCGTTTAGTATTTGATTAATTTATTCATGCCATGTTTTCCTTGGACTTCCACGGCTTCTCTTTCCACTTATACTAATTTTATACAACATTATAACCATTCTTCATTCCTTCATTCGTTTCATATATCTACATCATCACAGGAATCTTTTTTTTTTAATTTTTCTTATGATGCTATCGTCTGCCTTGAGTTTTTTCCTTATTTCATCATTCAGTATTTTTTCTGAATAACTAACTTACTAACCATCACGCCGTTTCCCCGGAGGGGGAGGCCGAGAGGATAGATCACCATACCGTTCTGTCTGAACATACCTCTCTAGCTTCCTCCACATTCATACATCGTAACATGTACGTTCATCGATTTTTCCGACTTCGAATGTGGCCGCCTTTCAGTATTTGATTAATTTGGTCATGTCATGCTTTCCTTGGTCTTCCACTCACACTGCTTGTATGCAACATTTTGACCAATCTTCTCTGGTCCTTTCGTTCCATATGTCCAAACCATCTTAGGGATCCTTTTTTTTAGTTTTACTTATGATACAATCTTCTGCCTTTCGTTTCTTCCTTATTTCGTCGTTTGGTATACAACCATTCTTCTTAGTGATCTCATTTCTACGTCATTTGTCCTACTTTCACCCTTTTTTGCCAGCCCTAAGCTTTGTTTTAACACATAAGGTTTGGCGCTAGAACCCCATTATTGCTTTAGTGGATATATTTCTACTATAATAAAACATCCATAAAACTGACGTTTTTATTCTTATAAAGTATTATTTTAGCGTATAATTGTTCGCTACAGCCCTGCGCTCGTATTTTCATTGCCAATATTGTGACGAGTATGTGTACTGATCTCTTGTCAAAATAATGTGACAAATTGTATGAAGCTGCAAATTACCAAGCTAACTGGATCATATTTGTTCAAACCCACTCCCGGTCTTTCAGCCAGGGGTGCACTCTACTGGAATTAAAGAGTGTTCTTAAGTAAGCACTTATGACAATATAACGTTGATGCGTAATTTTATATGGTATTACACATTTAAATGATGTTTTAACCCATTCATCGCCACATGTTTGTAGAAACAGCGCGCCGATTCGCCACGTATTTTCTTATAAACCATCGAAAAATATCGATCCTTTTTGGTTGGTTAATATTTTTAAATATTCATAGATGTCGTTGTGAGAAAATCGGAATTAATTTTGAAATACATCTTTCGAATATTGCGAAGCGCGCACAGCTGCACTTATGGCGATCGTCTACGTAGAGTGCACATGTGTGCTTACGGCGATCGTCAGGTTAAACTCTGTGTTTGATGGCTTTACAGCTAATATCGACCCTTCATCAGTCTTTGCCTCAAAGCACTTCTGTCACCTGCTGCGATCATCCAGTCTCTTTTTGCAATACTTGTGCAGCGTGTTTCCTAACCTCATCCTTCCATCGAAGTCTAGGCCTACCGGAACCCCTTTCCTTCCACTCCACTGCCGATTTAATTTGAAGAAACGGTCTAATGGGTGTTGATGTATCAAGCACCTCTAGGGAGAAGTAAGTGAACACAAACAGGGCCGCCGTTGTGGCTGGCTGCTTGACGAATGCTATTTGTAAGAATAAATATATGCTAAAGGAGAGCAAAATTCGAATCTACAAGACATGCGCACGTCCTATAATGACATATGGAATAGAAACGAGAGCTGACACCATCAGAACAAAAAATCTCCTAAGAACCACAGAAATGAAGACTCTCCGATCCGTTGCGGGAACGACACTCCGAGACAGAATAAGAAATTCTGAAATAAGAAAGATCTGCAATGTAGAAGATGTCGCGCGATGGGGAAGACTGAGAAGACGCTACTGGAGAGATCATGTGGAAAGAGCATGTTCTGAAAGAGATAAATATAGCCACAAATAAAGTGCCAACAGGAAATCGACCTGCAGGAAGACCCTCTAAAAGATGGCTAGACAGTTGGACATCTGCATCCCAGGAACAGGCTCCGATAAATAACAGGACAGAGTCCTAAATAAAGCAGAAGAAGAAAAAGTAGAAGAAGAAGGTCTCATGGACAACAAAATCAAGAATTTTTGATATTTTTGTATTGTTCTTGTATTGTATACATATGTATAAATGTTATATGCAAATGTGATATAGTATTATCGTCTACTTGAATATTGAAGATAATCTTAATACAATTGTTTTTTTGATTATTAAATTTCATATGAAATATTCAGAAAACAATTGTTTTTCCTTCCACTCGGATGTCCCCCAAGGATTCACATTAGTACCCGAGACAACGGCATTCGTTCCACGTGTCAAGCCCTTCATCCAAATTCTCTGTTTTTTTTGGTAAAAAGGGATGTGAATTTAATTAATACGAATGAAAACGTCTGTTTTCTAGAAGATTTTTTATATTTTATTGGAATGACATGTTTCGCCTTGCTAAGGCATTACTAAATGTCATTTAAAATGCCTTAGATTTATTCCACTTCTTTAGTTTCAACCTCAGCGGTTTCCTGCTATCTTCCAGAGGAAGTGTTCCAAATCTTCATTTGCCTGTAATATTAAATCTTTGATTCTGAAACAATGGTGCCAAACTCCATAATAAATTATGAATACTAATCCAAAAAATATGTTTTCTGATTGATTTACTATATTTTATAACAATGAAATATATTACCTTGCTAAGGCATTATCAAATAACATTTCATTATATCTTAGCAAGGCAAAACAAGTCATTCCAAAAAAATATAATGAAACTTCTATAAAACAGACGTTTTGATTCATATTAAACAAAATGATAAATCAGTAAGCGTTCAAAATCAAATCACTCGATGTAAAAAACGCAATCCGAAAGACCATTACTATGTCGGGATCTTTCCTATAAAAAGCTATCTGGTAGTAAGTTGAACTAAATGTCAGAGTTTCCAGTTGCTAATTGATCCAATTTTCTCCGACACCGATACAAATCTATTTGTTCAGTTCAGCTTTGTCTGGGAAATCTTATTTCGCTTCATTTGCATATTTCAAGACAGCGCCGTCGTTATTTTCAAAACGGCCGCTTTAAGTTTCTCGGATCAATATTGTCCCAGAACTGATATTTCAGAAGCCTTATTTAACGACTTTCAATAAATCAAATTGTTTACATTTGTTTTTATCAAAATGAAACAGATTTATAAAATAAACTATAGGGAATTTATTGTGTAAGTATTAAATCGATTACCACCAATATAACTGATTGAATGTGTTTTTAAATACCTGTATAACACAACGCTGTCTACGTAGGATCCTAAATGTGAAATGGCAGGACAAGCGGATAAATGACAGCATACTTGCTGAGGTCAATATAACAAGTATTGAGGCTGTCATTATTCAGAGACAACTGCGCTGGGCTGGTCACGTCGTCAGAATGCCTAAGACAAGACTCCCAAGGAAGATTATGTACTCTCAGCTTACTCAAGGGAAACGCTCATACGGTAATTAGAGGAAATGCTTTAAGGACTCCTTTAAAGGAAACCTACAAAAGACTGGCATCGACTGTGATTGCTGGGAAAAGACTGCAGAAGACAGACCTAGGTGGAGAACAACAGTACATAAAGGCACCCAAGACTTGGAAGCACAGCGCAGAGACGACGTCGCAGAGAGGAGGAGGAGCAGAAAGGAGAGACCACTGGGAGACGATGACGGCTTCATTACAAGCGCCATCCCCTGCCCCAGATGCCCCAGAATTTGTTGGTCTAGGATCGGACTCTTCAGTCACATGCAGACCCACAACCGTGAAGGACAGAATTCCTCGGACACGAAGACAGCCGATGAAGATGACAACACAACGCATTACCTTTAATGTGAAAGTTGATTGCATTAACGTCAATGTTTAACGTGTGAATTTTACTGCAGATTTAATTTGAAGAAACGGTCTCATGGACAAAAAAATCAAGAATTTTAAGTCTCTAAACGTTGTTTTTCTAAGAGAATTGCAATGATTTTGTATTGTATGTGTATAAATGCAGTAGAAATGAGATCTCTTAGACGAATGTGTGGATATTCTGTGTATGATAGAGTGTCGAATGAAAATATAAGAAGTGAATGCGGTGCGAATGATGGTGTCATGAACAAAATAATGAAAGGATCATTAAGATGGTTTGGACATATGGAAAGAATGAATGAAGAAAGAATGGTAAAAAAATTATATGTTAATGATGTAAATGGTACCAGAAATAGAGGAAGACCGAGGAAAACGTGGCACGATCAAATAAATCAAATATTGAATGTCGGCCATGTGAGGAGTCAGAGAAATCGACGCGCGTGCATGACACGATGTATGAATGTTGAGGAAGCGAGAGAAATATGTCAGGAAAGAAAGGTGTGGCAGTCCATTCTTTCTGCCTACCCCTTCGGGGAGACGGCGTGATGGTTAGTTAGTTAGTTAGTTTTGAATATTTAATATTATCTTAATACTAATATTATATTTATTTGATTATTCAATATCATATAGGAAAAATATTTAGAAAACGATTGTTCAATTTATAATAGTGTTATGCAAGTTAAAATTAACCGCGAGTTTGCTTGGATTAAAACATTGTTTTATATATTATATATGAACTGAGTTAGGATACACACATTCTTGGATCCATGAATATGTCATTTAATCGAAAAAATGAATTGATTTTGAACTTCAATTGTGTATATTTAATTTATATTGGACGTATTTATATTCTCAAATATAGCAAAAGTCAAGCGTTGCCGGGTCAGCTTGTATTATATAAAAAAAATACTTCCTATAAATTTGTTTCGCCTTGACTATGGCCGTTCTCAAACTTTGGGTTTGATAATGCCCTCGCAAGGCGAAACAAATTTGAAACACGGTTTAATATGTTTATACATTAATAAAAAATCTCTGTTAAACCGACTATACAGTCGTGTTTATATTATAATTTGAAATTGAGTTTTACAACATCATAACCGCAATAATCAAAAAGCATTATTCATTTCATCAAAATAACACAATTGTATAGCAATACGTAAAATTGTTATGTATACAGTGTGCCGAATGTGAATCGAAAATCTGTAAAAGTGTTGTAACGTTAAACTTCTAAAAGTGTGGTAACGTAAAACTTCTAAAAGTGTTGTAACGTAAAACATCTAAAAGTGTTATAACGTAAAATTATTAAAATTGTTTTAACGTAAAACTTCTAAAGGGGTGCTGTGTCGAAATAACCATGGCAGAAGAGATTTTTTATTCTAACTTATTTGCAAATAAAGATGTGAAATCAAGCAATTTGTGCATCCATTTAAATAATGCTGCACAGAGGGCTAGAAGTTTTTCCTTTCGTGTGGCGCATGGGTAGGCGCATAGAACAGGTACATTTCAAGCGGTATAAAATATTCGCGAAAGCAGCGTGCAACCCGACCGGCTTCAGACAAGTCTTGAGTGCTTGGTGTCGCTGAGTTCTTAGTTCATTAGTGAAGGTGTAACAAACATTTGCTCACGAACTTTGAATCTCACAGGCAGCTACTTAAATAAATGAACTAGAAGAATTTGAATCGAATATTACTTTATTGGAGGTTAAGGCGTTAATCGGACGGTGTTCTAGGGGACAGAACGCTTGGTTCTTGATCCAGAGGACCGGATCAAGTCTGGACGCGACCAGATTCCTTCTTCATAATAATGAGCTATTATCTGCTCATATTGAAGAACAGTTATTACGAGACATATTGAAATATCAAAGTGTTTCTGCCAAAACAATGGATTATTTGCAAAGTTTTATTATATTATATACATAGTTTTAAAAATATTACACTTTACTGCAAACCTATCCCTTGAATTGAAACTAGCGAAGAAGATCATCATCAGCCGTCTGTCATCCACTGCTGAATGTAGGCCTCTCCCATAGCCCGCCACCGCCCCCTATCCATTGACGATCCCATCCATCCAGGTCCAGCAATCCTCTTCAGATCGTCGGTCCAGCGGGTAAGGGGACGTCCAACTCTACGGAATCCTGTACGCGGTCTCCACTCCAGAAACTGTCTTCCCAAATGTCAAATAAATTCTTTTCTAAATCTGTCCCTCAAGGTTATTCCAAGCATTGCTCTTTCCATGGCGCGCTGGGCAACCTTGAATCTGTATACTAGACCGTTTGTCAATGTCCACGTCTCGGCTCCGTACGTCATGACTGGCAAAACGCACTGGTTGAAGACTTTAGTCTTGAGGCATTGTGGTATTTTGGAAGTGAGAACATGACGTAATTTCCCAAAGGTCGCCCAACCCAACTGAATTCTTCGGTCGCTTCTTTCTCGAAATTGTTTCGTCCTAATTGTATGATTTGGCCAAGATATGTGTATTCTTGTACCACTTCGAGAGCCGACCCATCGACGGTTACTGATCTCGGGATAGTATGTTCTTTATAGCGAAGAAGATGATTTTTTTTAAATAAATAAATTAACGTTTGTATTATGTGTGCTCGTATTTACATAGCTGATTGTACCGCACTTGTGCGCGCTGCTCTCGTCTGGATCGCGTTCTGCATTTCACGCCAAACTTCTCGATAATACCGAACTCCCGAGTTATAAAGTCAGGCAGGTCGATGTTCAAACGCCGGTAAATACGTTTCTAAAGAGCTAATGAACCGCTCCTTATGCGGATTTAGAGCCGGATTTAGATCCATTGTTCGCCTAAAAGTAGCGCATTCAGGGCGCCTCGATGCACTTCTGCTCATGGCATAGCATTTTGATAGCGAGGCAACTCCATGCTGGCTTTTGCTTCCCAGCCATTCTGATTTTCAAATCATTATACTGATGAATGCTTTTTTGCATGGATGTAGCCAATCCTTCCCTTTTCCAACAAGTCTGCGAGAAATATACAACAACAAACCATCACGCCGTTTTCCCGCAGGGGTAGGCAGAGAGAATGGACCGCCACACTACTCTATCCTGACATACCTCTCTAGCTTCCTCCACATTCATACATTGAGTCATACACGCACGTCGATTCTTCCGGCTTCTGACATGACCAACCTTCAGTATTTGATTAATTTGGTCATGCCATAATTTACTCGGTCTACCTCGACTCCTTACTCCACTTACATCGTTAATGTATACTTTTTTTAACCATTCTTTCTTCACCCATGCGCTCCATATGTCCGAACCAACGCAGCGGTCCTTTCATAATTTTGTTCATAATAACTTCTTTCGCTCTGCATTCCTTCCTAATATCAGCATTTGAGATTCTGTCGTACATCGATCTACCACAAATACGTCTTAGGGACCTCATCTCATTCTGCTCTCATCTTTCTTCCGCCAGTTCCATGCTTCGCTTCCATACATAAGGGTCAGGACCAGAACTCCATGCGAGAAATATCTTATTATTATTTATTGTTTCTTGAACAATGTTGTAAAACTCTATATTAGATAATTAATACGAATGAAATAGTCAGTTTTCTAGTTTATTTTATGGGAATGACATATTTTGCACATTTGATAATGCCTTAAAAGGGCGAAACATATCATTCCCATAAAATATAATAAAACTTCTAGAAAACTGACGTTTTACATTCGTATTAATTATCATATAATTATTTTAAATTATTTTTATTTACTTTATATATAATATATTATATTGAGGACCCTCGTGGCCGAGTGGTTAGTGCTTTGACTGCCATCCCGAAGGTCTCGTTTACGATTTCCGGTGATGGCAGTGTAATTGTCACACGATTTTTGGTCTGATGCAGAATTCACGTGACAATAAAATATCGATAGATTAGCTACTTATCACATGTCACGAAAATCAATATGATAGCTATACCCTTCATATCGATTTGGCTCGCGCTGTAATGATGAAGCAAATTTATACACCTAATATAATTTTTCAGTACGGGCGTATGTAGTAAAACTACTAAGCGGCTGGAGTGATTTTGATGAATTTTTTGTATGTGTTTGAGTGGGTCCCTGGATGGTTTTGATTCACAATTGGACCCGGTAGGTGACCATTAAGACCTTCTGGAAAGTTCATGAATAATTTATTGACCCTTTGAAAATAATTCATAGTTATGTTTGTTTACCACAGATAGCGCTGATGTCGAATTTCATGAAATATTTTATTTAAGCATGCGGAAATTATTTGCGTTGCAGCTTGGCATAGATTTAAATTCAAATTAAATGTTAAATGTCATTTAATATACAGTTTATCGAAAATATGAGCCAGCTAATAGCAGTTAACTTAAGGTTCGAGCAGGACAACGTCTGTCAAATGTTAAACATTTGATAATCCGGTCAATCCATTCATCCACCCATCAAATTCGGTCCAGCCGCTTAGGAGAAGCGGCTGGACCGATTTTGATGATTTTTTTGTATGTATTTGAGAGGGTCTCTGGATAGTTTAGATTCACAATTAGACCCGGTAGGTGACCGTTTAAACCTTCTGGGAGGTTCATGAATAATTAGCCTCTTGAGAAAAATTCATAGTTATGTTTGTTTACCATAGATGGCGCTGATGTCGAATTCTGTGTTTAAGCATGCGCAAATCACTTGCGTTGAAGCGTGGCGTAACTCAATATCAAATGTCATTTTGTATACACAATAAGTTGTATATAGCAAACGTTTTTTCTATATAAAAATTGTATATAGAAAAAAGTTTGCCGAACTAGCTAATAGCATCTTGTTCAAGATGGGGTGACCCCAAGTAAATGGGACTGGGCTAGGAAGAAGAAGTAGAAGACTTAAATTTTATTCATTTGATCATTAAAGCCATATCAAATTATCTTTTTAATTCTGGAATAATTGTGTATCTAAAGTGCTGTTATAGCTTATTCTTGATTTAAATTCTTGAATAAAATATTGTGTTTTTTCATCTTTGAACAACTGACTTGAGTAAGGCCATTATAATAGATTCTTTAGCTTGTGCTACAGTGGAATTTTCCTATGCAAAAAATTTCAAAATTGCCTTTTCCGCATATTTTCCTACGTTTTACCCAAATGAAATCAATCAAATTTGGTAGGGCTCTTCCACAAGAACTTGCTGCCCTTAAGCAATCTGAAGGGTCTTTTTTTTTACAAATTTCACGAGTGATTTAATCTGATTATTTTGTAATTCGTTTTGATCTTTTCACATGCGAATAATTTTAGGGATTTCTCATAGAAAAAAGTATTCCTTCCCCCATGCTTCGGGAGTTGATAAGTTGTTGAATTTATGCCCGTTTTTTTATGGTTTGCTATTTCGCACAGTCGTTTGAACAATCGAGCTACGAGTCTTAATAACATTTAACTTTTTAAAAATGGAATCGGAAAAGAAGCGTTTTAATAATTTAATAGAGTGTGAATTATTGACACTTGGACATAGTAATAATGAGCGTTTTGATGATTTATTAAACTTACTAACTAACTAACCATCACGCCATAGGCAGAGAGGATAGATCGCCACAATGCTCTGTCCTGGCATACCTTTCGGGCTTCCTCTACATTCATAGATCGTACCATGCACGCACGTCGATTATTCCGACTTCGAATGTGGCCGCCTTTTAGTAATTGATTTATTTGGTCATGCCATGTTTTCCTCGGTCATCCTCGGCTTCTTTTTCCACTCACGCTGCTTGTGTACAACATTTTAACCAATCTACTCCCATCCATTCGTTCCATATGTCCAAACCATCTCAGAGATCCTTTGTCAGTTTTATCCATGATGCAGTATTACATTTCTTTCTTATTTCATCGTTCGGTATTCTATCATACAAAGTTTTCTCATTCTCCTTAGTGATCTCATTTTTACGGCGTTTATCCTGCTTTCATCCTTCTCCAAGCTTCACTTCCATACCTGAGGGTTGGCACTAGAACTACATTGTGTACTGCCATCTTTGCTTCTGTGGATATATTTATATTTACAGTAATGACTTTGAGTGACATTCAATGACTTTAATCATCATAAATGATTTATTATGGTGTGAATTAATGACACTTGGACATGATATTAACAAGCGTTTTAGTGATTAGTTGTGCTACGAATGATTGAAACATTTTATTATAAAGCGTTTTAATGATTTGTTGAAGTGTGAATTGTTGACACATGGACCCAATAATAAGAAATGCTTAAACAATTTATTAAAGTGTAAATTCTTGACACTTGGACATGGCTATGTTGAGCGTTTTAACGATTTATTTAAGTGTGAATTATTGACAATCGGACATGATCATAATAAGTGTTTTAATGATTTATTGAATTGTTAATTATTATCTGGCAGTGCACAATGGTGTTCTTCTACCGACCCTTATGTATGGAAGCGAAGCATGGAACTGGCAAAGGAAGGATGAAAGTAGAATAAATGCAGTAGAAATGAGATCTCTTAGACGAATGTGTGGATATTCTGTGTATGATAGAGTGTCGAATGAAAATATAAGAAGTGAATGCAGTGCGAATGATGGTGTCATGAACAAAATAATGAAAGGATCATTAAGATGGTTTGGACATATGGAAAGAATGAATGAAGAAAGAATGGTAAAAAAATTATATGTTAATGATGTAAATGGTACCAGAAATAGAGGAAGACCGAGGAACACGTGGCACGATCAAATAAATCAAATATTGAATGTCGGCCATGTGAGGAGTCAGAGAAATCGACGCGCGTGCGTGACACGATGTATGAATGTTGAGGAAGCGAGAGAAATATGTCAGGAAAGAAAGGTGTGGCAGTCCTTTCAGGCGATGGTTAGTTAGTTAGTTTTTAATTATTGGAACTTAAACATGGCAATATTAAAGCGTTTTAACGATTTATTGAACTTTGAATTGTTGGAACTTGGATATGGCAATATTGAACGATTTAACGATTTAACCTTTTAACGATTTATTGAAGTGTGCATTGTTGACACTTGGACAAGATAATAATTAGAGTTTTAATGATAAATTCAACTGTGAATTCTTGACACATGTATATAATAATAATGAGCGTTTTAACGTTTTATTGAAGTGTCAATTGTTGAAACTTGGAAATAGTTATGTTCAGTGTTTTAATGATTTATTGAAGTGTAAATTGTTGACACTTGGACATGATAATATTAAGCGTTTGAAAGAATTTATGTGAGAATAATTGACACTTGAACATGGTAATAATAATCATTTTACTGAATTAGTGAAGTAAAAATTGTTGACACTTGGACGTGATAATAATAAGAGTTTTAATGATTTTAATAATTGGCTTGACCAAATTAATCAAATGCAATAAAGGCAGCTACATTTGAAGTGGGAAAAATCGACCGTTTTGCGTGTTACGATGTATGAAATTGAAGAATTTCAAATCAAATCAAATCAAATCAGTTTTTTAACTCAAAATACATTATAAACTGCTAAATGTTTAAGGCATCTATTGAGTACAGGTAAAATATTATAAAAATACAACATTATACCAGGAATACATTAGAGATGGTTCGACATTAGGAAGACAAGATACTTTCTGAGTCAAAAGAATTTGTCCCCTGAACGTACCTTCGAGAGGTGTGTCAGAATAGAGCAGTGGCGTGGTCCCTCCTCTACGGAAACTACTCAACAGTTAGTCGGTTAGCTAATTAGTATTCTGTTAAAAATCATTTTCATTAGTTTATATTGAAGATGAATGAGAGTTGCACGGAATAGAGAAAAAATGATAATGCTTGAGAAGGTCTGGATCCATCAACGGATAGATAGCTAAAAATAACGTCATAATAAAATATGTAAGTGTTTTTATTAATAAAACTTAAAAGTGGAATAAACGATGTTTATTAAAAAAAAAAAAAAAAAAAAAATTATATGCTCTTCTTAATTTATTTTTTATGACATTGTAAGATCTAAATCATTTTGGTTATAATCAAAGTTTATTTCAGCTTAAAAAATTCGTCCACTGTGCGTCGATGGGAAATAGCGACAGAGCTCTTCGACCGTGGAAGGAATAAGCCCAGATGAAAACGGATAACTTCCATCAAATCTTTCAAATTTGGCATTCTATCAAGTTTTCTCAGCAAATGTTATTTCGATGTTTCAACTCTGAAACTCTGTTGAACTCCAAACTCGAAAAGACATTGAATTTAGTACTCGAAATCGGTTAACCGTCGCGTTGCCATGTGGTAAATTGAGTTTCCACTGCCAATTTAAAGTTGATTTTCTTAAAACCTATGGACCCTAATATTATAAAAAAAATTGTAATCCTCCATTGAAGTGTTCTCAATATTTCGTAATAAAAAAAAAAAGCAAAAAATTACTTCCTTCATCCCAAAAAGAAATATTTTCTAAGACTGCCCTCACCTTCATTCGTGTTAAGGTAGAATTTGTTTTGCTAATATTTACAACTTTATCAAAAGTGACAAATACTTACTCGCTGTTTTGAAGTATTATAAATTATATCTTTGGCTTTTTCAATATGTACGTAATAATACCGACTGTAGACGGAAACGCAGGATGCAACTTAATAATATCAGAACTGTGAAAATATTAACACTTTACCAAAAGGGACAAATATTAATACGTACTCGTTGTCTAGAACGTACTATACATTTTGCCTAGGTGCCTTTATCATACGTAAAATCTCGTAAAGTCTAGCCGCGCCGGCCGCCGCGCGGCGCTTGTCTTTACATGCGTGTCCAGTCACTCCTATGTTATGACGCATTACATATCAGAAATCGCATGGTTCCAGAAAAAAATTAATAATGATATGTTTTTCAAATAATCCATGTATGTTATAGATATCGATCTATTCTAATGAAATTCCCTACAAGATGACATAAATTAAATTTTGATTCATCTAGTCATATGCTTGATATTTAGATAAAGTTAGCGGTAAACTGAACTTACCACATGGGAGCAAGCGTTTTGTTTTGAACACGGTACGTTAAGGGTTAAGCGACCACGGTTTATATTTGCGTTTTGCTCCGGGACACGGAGACAAAGGAGAAATTGAAAATGTAACTAAACTAAGCATGTTCGCCGTATTCCATAATGGTATTATATACCCGGACGTACCCTAAAGTCTACGCGAAAACGTTTAATCAAGTAACGAGGCAACGCGTTCTAAGTGACAAATTTAAAACTTGCGTTTGCTTGAGAGATAACGTATTTTTTACTTGTGCGTGTATTTTAATGTCGCCTTTTATCTAAGGCTGCGAGATCCAGACCGTAGGCAAACAGGGTGGTGGTGGATAAACAGACACAAGTCAAACATAATTAGTCAGCTAGGCGCCATTAGCGCGCTGAGTGGACATAGGGCGGCCAGAACAGATTTTGTCACTTGCAAATTATACACTACCCGCTTCTTCTCAAGAACAACACTACTGTTTGTTATTCATTATACGAATCAAATAGTTATAATAAACCAACCTTTCCTACCCTATAAAAAAGGTTGACACGCCTTCAGTTATATGAAAAATTATGTTACGTCTGGAACGGGTGGGAAAAGCAATTAATCTGCTGAACGCGGTATCCTCGGAGATCGACGTTTTTATATTAGTGAATACGTTCAGAAGGAAAATACTCTTTATTTTGGAGAGTATCTTGTCTTCCTAATGTCGAACCATCTCTCATGCGTTTCTGGTAGTTTACTATGTTCAATATATTATTTTACTTGTTCTAAATAGATCATCAAGACCTATGTATGGAGTATCTTGATGTACGGCTGCGAGAAATGACGCCTATCAGAAAGAGATAAGCGAAGACTCGAGGCTTTTGAGATGTGGTCCTATAGAAGACAAAAGGAATTTCCTGGAGAGACCACATCACGAATGAGGAGGTTCTCCAAAGAATCGAAGTAAAAAGGTGTACATCCGGTACATCGTGTAAGATGGATCGGCCATGTAATACGACAAGAAGGCCTCTTGCATGCCACAATGGAGGGTATGACCGAGGGGACAAACTCTAGCGGACACCCACGTCGAGAGTACCTGGAGGACCTGTTGGTGGACGTGCGCTGCTCATCATATGCAGATTTCAAAAGAGCCGCACAAGACAGGGAAGAATGGAAGAGAAGAATAGAAGAAATCGCTATAAACCAATCCCAGGATTGAAACTTTCTTACATACTAAATAAATGCCTTCAACCTTAATTTTGTAATGTCTATTGATGAAATAAACTGATTTGATTTAATTTGATTTGAAGACAAAAACTCTTGAATTTAGAGAGTATCTTGTCTTCCTAATGTCGAATCATCTTTCATGCGTTCCTGGTATTATATTTTATTTATTATATTTAGCCTGAACTGAATAGATCCCTTAGAAGCCGAGCCATAGAGGGCTCCCTCCGCTTACCCGAAGCTGTTATAGGCGCAGCGGCGCCTTTTGTCCGCTTCACTCGTGCACTCCCTGGGCCCTTCCCCCGTCCATGCGGGACTTACGTTAAAAAATAAAACATTAAACAATAATATTGTTTGCTTGCCTGCCTTAAACATTAATATTGTTTGTAATGTCAGTTAAGATAATAAACTGATTTGGTTTGAAGAGTCGTACATAGTCAAAGTTAGAAAGCTCAAAAGCCAGCCAACTTCTAGAAAAAACCTACCGTTTTTATACAATGTACCTATTAGAAATTTGGCCACCAGTATCAATGGCTAGATGGCTGAGCCAATAGCTTGCCTCGTACCCTCGTTGGCTTGCTGGTCTCTGGCTCGAATCCCGCTTCATACATTTTTTTTAACAGTGTTAGAATTATTATAATAATGTATTGTAATATCCAGTAATCAAATCGAATTTTTTTAACGTAAGTCCCGCATGGACGGGGTACGGGCCTAGGGAGTGCACGAGTGAAGCTGGCGAAAGGCGCCGCTGCGCCTATAACAGCTTCGGGTGAGCGGAGGGAGCCCTCTATGGTTCGGCCATATAAAAAAATCGAATCGAAATCGAACTTAAATGTGGTCTGGGTCCCCCATGGTTGCAAATATACATATATTCTTTTTTTAAACGTAAGTCCCGCATGGACGGGGGACGGGCCTGAAGTGTACGAGTGAAGATGACAAAAGGCGCCGCTGCGCCTATAATAGCTTCGGGTAAGCGGAGGGAGCCCTCTATGGCTCGGCCATTTTAATAAAAAAATCGAACTCGGGATTTGGTTGTGGTTCAGTATACAACGTCGATTAAAATACGTTTAATCTGTACTTGAAATTAATATTAAGAATCAACAACTTTATACGTACAAATTCAACAAACTTGTGTTAGACTATATTGGAAATCTGCCTGTTTTCTCTGAACAGAATTTCGAGTTGTTTGAGTAAAGTCGATTTTTAAAAGCATCCGACTTGTTTAGTTAAAACTTTAGGAGAGGAAAGTGTAAACAGTTTGCCGGGAGCTCCGGAGATATAACGTAAGTATTATGATGCAATAACTACAAACTAAAGACCCATCCACACAGGAGCACAACAAGACTTCAAGAGTTTGAAATTGCCGTCACATTTTTGCAAGCAAACTTCGTAATGTTGCGACTTTATCTACAGCCCTTTGGCCTTTCTTTTCCCGCTCCAATTTCCGCTTGGGAGGAGACGAGATGAATAAAAACATTCAAAGGATAGTTTTTAGGATTTTATCTCACAATCATGTACTTTTAGTATGGTTTTAAAACAAGTAAATGTATATTGCAAGTTTCCAATGACCTTAGGTTACATATAATTTTTCTAACTAAGTCCCGCATGGACTAGGGACGGGGCCTAGGGATTGAATGAGCGAAGCTGATGAAAGACGCCGTTCGCCTATAACATGATGACCGGAATGGAGGAGCTGATCTGTGTGAAGACATATAAGCCCATGTCAACAAAGTAGTCGCAATTTAATAAATCCACAAAATGGAAAAATAGAGATATGAGCTTAGGAAATTGAAAATAACTTTGTTTAATCCACAAAATATTAAACACCTCCATCTTCAGGTGTAAATATATAATAAAAACTAAACAAAGAAAGACTTACATAAAAACGCATTTAAAATTCGATGCAATCATTTGAATTTAAAAAATAACCTGGGCTATTTGTTATAAGTAGGTACTAATAATTATTGTTTTATCAGTAAGAACTATTAAATAATAACTATTAAATACATGATGATAATATAAAAAAAAATAAAAAAATGTTATTTCGAAAAAACATTCATTTGAAAATACATAAAATATTTAGAAATTAATAAATTATTAATTTGCATTTCATTGGGAATGGGAGCTTGGGAGATTAAACGTAGACAAAGTATTTAAGGAGAAAGGAGTAAAAGGAGGAATCTGAATATTAATTATGTTTTCACCCAATTTCACCGACTTGAAGATTTCTTAATTTTCATGTTTGTTTAATTTATTGCTATTGTTAACTGTGTGTAGAAATATTGTGTCATTTTTATCGAAACTTTGGTCAAATGCAATATAATTGTTAGCCATCTTGTTAATGGTTAACTTTTTTTTTTAAATATTTTGTGGATTAAACAAAGTTATTTTCTACAACATTTTGAATGTATACAAATACTTGTAGACGAATACAGGATTTTATTTACCCATTACGTATAAAATAAAAAATCCAGTATTCGTCTACAAGTATTTGTATACATTCAAAATGTTGTATAAAAAAAAACTGGTCCAAGTAAGCATATAAATTGGAGTAACATTTCCAGGCGTTATCTAGCATTGCGTTATAAAGATCTTCTGCTTAATGCTTAAATCTAATCTTCATGTAAATTAAAACTGACATGTGAATTGTGGTGTTGGATATTAACATATATACAACTTGCAAAAATTTGTCAGACGTGGTGGTCCTAAGAAAGGTGGAATGGGGAATGTTGTAATTACATAAAGCGTGCGCTTAACGCAACTAATGACAGGTCATAAGTCCTGTAAACACCTCGATCACCATATTCAGTTTCCAGTTTGCATCTTCTTCTCTATTGAGATAAAATTAATCCTTGAAAGTTGTTTTCAATTTCCTAAGTATATAACTATGGAATTCCACAGTTTTAATGCCTTAGCGTTCAATAAAGATATGAGCATTAAGACCAAGATGAGAATCTATTAAGTATGCGTAAGACCAAATAAAAACTACCGGTTTTAGCAGCTCGCTACCATCTTCTGGGATTCTGATTTATGGCACCGAGCTGCCGATACCGATCGAAGGCACTAACATTAGTGGATTTTAACTTAATATACAATTAATGCATTAAAACATTAAATTTAAAAGAAAATTGTATGGTCGTTTGAGCCCAATTACTGTATACAATTTATTTTAAGCTATTATATTGATTTTTATGGCATGCGATAGGTAAGCCAATCTATCGCTATTTTATTGTCACGTGAATTCTACACTAGACCAAAGACAGTGTGACAATCACGCTTCCACAAAGGTCGACATTTATTTTCATTATTTACAATGAACTTCTACCATGAAATTTCAAATAACATTTTTTGGTTCTTCTTCTTCTTTAACAGCCGTTGTCCACTGCTGGACATAGGCCTCCCCCATACTTCTCCATGTATGACATGTCATACGGGGGGTGGTTGGCATTACAACGCCACGCTTGCCAGACGGGTTGGCGAGGTGTCCTTCCACGTTAGCCTATGCATCAATATTATCCACCGATTAATTTTATTTCAATAGATAAAATTAATCCTTGAATTGATAACCCGCAATGGGTAAATAAAATCCAGTATTCGTCTACAAGTATTATTATGTATACATTCAAAATATTGTATTATCCACCGAGGTTATTCACACTCGATCTCTAACATTTCGCATAGTTTCCAGGGGAGACCAAAGTCGAGGAGGTGTCGATAGGTACTTGGGATCAGATCAATCCTCCAGAGTAGCATGGCCATCACCACGGTGAAGGCCATGCACCGCTCGAAGAGTCAATAGGATCCTCCTTACTCCCCCTTTTTTGTTATATACTCGTAATTACTTTACTTCTCATCGAATGCGCTCTGATTATTCGATCAATAAGCTTAAATATATTCTAACTTTCAAGTCCTCTGCGTTCTCAGAATTTATTCTGGAATTAAATCACCGAAGCACAAAATACGTATCTTTTAATTTAAGGGAGGCAAATTTATTGTTCAGAGGATAAAGTTTTCAAGAAAACAATGAATTTTTCTTTTTGCACAAGAACCTTCTGGATAAAATGAAGAATATAAAATGTATTTGGTTATTTTCAATTTCGCATTAATATACCTTGAAATTGATTTAAACGTCTTAAAAACCAAATTACGTTTTCATATTATTTGATGTTCTCTTTTAAGGTCTTTTTATCTTCGCTTAGTTAAATTCAGACTTCACTTATTTATGAAACGTTTTCTCTGATAAAAAGGTTCCTCAAAAAATTGTTTATTTTTACATAATTTCAACGGCACTTTTAATTATTCATATAGATTTTAAGCTTCATAATAAGATTGGCGGAGTATATTTGCGTTAAAAAGAGCTTTTATGTATTATAATATTTAACTTTATATGTTCTTCTTTGTTCGCCATACTTTGTGTTGTAGATAATAAATTTAACGTCAAGTCCAATATTTAATTTATTTCCTTTGTTATAAGAAATTATCTGAACCCCAAAAATAACTTTAAATTATTATTTTAAATTTTAAATTGAATCATAATATTTGTTATAACAAAAGCATAAACGTTCCAAAATAAATCTTTATAACATCTGTCAGATCATGTTAACAATTTTAAAATATTTTAAATATGTACCACTGAAGAAGGACTGGTTGTCCGAAACCCATCCTACCCCTTAGGATAAATAGCGGGATGGTTAGTTAGTTATTCTCAGAGAGAGACATCTCACGATACTTTCGTGAATAATATAAATTTTATATAATAATACTTTCTTTCTCTTGGTAATGAGAGTAATTTATTTATTGATCATTTACCAAGTACATGGTTTTACTACCTACCAACTGTTTTAGGGAGACATTTTTCACACTCTATATAATCTGTATATGTAAATTACGAATTTAGGGAACAATTAATAAACAAAGGGAACATAACATATCTTAAAAAGTATAATTTAAAATTAATTGTCGTATAGAATATATATTATTACACATTTTTTATCTCTTAAAAACTTATATTTAAAAGTATACTACATTCAAGCCGCCCTTTTTAATATCTCTGAAGTAGCATGTTTTTTGGTATTGTGAATTATCATCTTTTGTGGGTCGTTTATAGTTTTGTTTATTATACGAGTATACACAGTTTGGATCCCCGACAGTCTTTGAGTATAAGAAATTTAAGTTTTTGGTACAGAATGGTAATGTTTTTTTCGTGTATTGTACGTAATCAATACAATATCTTATGTATGAAAAATATGGAATTTTATTTTATGAAAATTTGTTTTTAAGATAATCAAATGATTTTACTGATATCTCTCAATGGAAGTTCATTTTAATTAGTAATTAAATAAAACGATGTTTTTTAACTACTTCCACTTTTATCATTATTTCGACATTGACCGGTTTCGCCAGGCTCGCTGGCATCGACAGATTGGTGACAGACCAGTCTGTCGATGCCAGAGAGCCTGGCGAAACCGGTCGCTGTCGAAATAAAGACAAAAGTGGAAGTAGTTAAAAACATCGTTTTATTTAACTATTTATCTAAATTTGTTACTCGAATTTTATAAACTATGTGTCTAGAAGATTTACATTGCTTAATCTCTGGACGAGTTTTACGAGTATTTTAACTATGTGTCTACAAAAATTCGTTTTAATTAAACGTTTTTGCTCTTTTAGATGAGGCATTTCGGAACAATTTTAATTAGTACAAAGGCAAGGAATGTAATAACATTTATGTGGCTGTTAGACTTCTCTATTCCTTCTTTTCCCCGGCGGTCGAGGGCTTTTCTTTTTGTTTCAGCGCGTCCTGCCGGCTGAAATCTGGGCGCCGCAGGATATGGAAAACTTTTACAGAAACGACTATGCCCCGACTTGCGTCATTAGCATTCACGACTCGGTATGACAATTTGAAACTACTTATAACCCATTAAAGACGGCGACGTTTGAAATAGCGTTGAATTAGATGCAGTAAACTGCAAAATATGCCAAAAATGGCCGTTCACAATGGAGTTCTGGTCCCAAACCTAATGTATGGAAGCGAAGGATGCGAGCATAATAAATGCGGTAGAAATGAGGTTCCTAAGACGTATGTGTGGTAGAACTATAGATACGACAGAATCTCAAATGCTGATATAAGAAAGGAATGTAGAGCGGAAGCAGGTATTATGAACAAAATTATGAAAGGATCGCTGCTTTGGTTCGGACATATGGAACACATGGATGGAGAAAGAATGGTTAAGAAAGTATACGTTAATAATGTAAATGGGGTACGAAGTCGGCAGACCGAGGAAAACATGGAATGACCAAATTAATCAAATTTTAAAGGTTGGTCATTTTAGAAGTCGGAGGAATCGACGTGCGTGTATGACTCGTTGTATGAATGTGGAGAAAGCTAGACAGGTTTGCCAGGATAGAGTATTGTGGCGGTCCATTCTCTCTGCCTACCTCTGCGGGGAAACGGCGTGATGGTTTGTTTGTTTGTTTATTTCATCAACATTTTCTAATTTTTCTTCTTCTACCTTCCTAATTTTATTGCTGGATATGGACCTCTTAATTTTTTATCCACTCGTTCCTGTCTTGCCCCTACCGCATCCAGTTCATTCTAGCTATTCAGGCAACATCGTCAGTCCATATTTAAGATGGCTTCCTGATACTCTTGGTCCAGGGAGTAGTCTGGATGTCCATCTTGTACTGCCATACCTATGTATATAGTTGTACGATCTATGATGTCGATAACATTTTTTTGGCGTCTAATTTCTTCATATTATCTCGATATTAAGATATTCATTTGCCTCTCTATGGATCGTTGCTTTCTTTTTAAAAAGTACCTATGATTTCAGAGATTTTAATAATTATGTATTTCATCATTTCTTCTATATTCACTATCACTTCGTGTTGTGTATTCATAATTGAACAATCTTTTTTAAACTTTTTACGCAGTCCTTTATTAAAATAAAAAATAGTAATCAATTTAACATAAAATACAAATTATAATATGTGTCGGATCCCAGATGCCCTTTGTCAGTATAGTTACAATAAACAAAATTAATATATATTTGTTTCATGAATATGGCCAGTTTACACAAATATTAAAATGAATGTAAAACTAATTAACTAACTTACCATCACGCCGTCTCCCCGGAGGGGTAGGCAGAACAAATGGAGCGCGACATTGTTCTGTTCTGACATACTTCTCTCGCTTCCTCTACATTCATACATCTTGTCATGCACGCACGTCGATTGAATATAATGAATCGCCATAAAATGAATGTTGTAACAGATATTACAAAAATATGTATGTAAACAATATTTTTTTAATTATAACAACGCTTTTATACATTATTCCGCGAACATTTTAAAATTAATCAATATACTCGTATTTGTAAAGTTTATTAGGAAATATTTATTTTTACGTATTTTTTCAAATTACGTTCGTAATTATGTTCAAATTACGAGTAACGTAATTACTTTGTAATATTCTCTTAAGTTCAATCAAATCAGATTAAACATTTCACCAGTAAATTATACAATACAAGAAACCTTAAAAGCTTATAACAAAGTTGAGCCCTAAAACCTGACATCTGCTCTGTCAATTGCATCTGCAAACAATTTCTTGGCAGGAAATTACTCTTCAATCGAACTCAACCGCGCCATAAAAAAGCATCAATTCTAATGCCACAATATAAAAAATGATCAATCATTTTCATTAAAATCGTTTTTATTCATTTGAAATGTTTTAGACTTTTTTGTTACGTCAGATTACTTGATTTGGTATTTTATTAAGTTGGGCGGAATTTTCTCTTAGGGGGTGATGAAAACGCCGGATGTGACGTCAGTCATGACTTCACATTGCAAACAGCACCAACAAGGCAATCCACTTATGGGTCTGTTTGGAATTGTCTGTCTTCGCGTGGATCGCGAAATTCCGTCCGCTTAAAATACTTAATAAAGAGACACCGACAGTGTTTTTCTGCTGAATTTTATGTAAGTACATTTATTAAGAAAATTCTTGGGCTTTTATTAAGTTGGTAAAATGCTTTGTGTACACCATTACATTAATACCAGTCGATTTTTCATGCTTTAATGTATAATTTTGAAAATCTTTTTGATGTGGAATTTTTAAGAAAAATGATAATGCTTATTTTATTTATTATTGTTTTTTGAACAATGTTGTAACACTCCTTTTTAATTAATTGATACAAATTATCATATAATTAATATGAATGAAAACGTCTGTTTTCTAGGAGTTTTATTATATTTTAGATGTAATAACATGTTTCGCCCTTTTCAGGCATTATCAAATGTTTGATTTGCCCAAACGTTGGGTTGCATACTATTAGCTGGCTCTCAAATAGTTTTTTTCGATATTCATATTTTCGATAAACTGTATATTCAATGACATTTAACATTGAGTTTGAGTTTAAATCTATGCCATGCTACAAAACAAGTGATTTTCGCATGCTTAAATCAAATATATCATTAACTTCGACATAAACATTATCTATGGTAAACAAACATGACAATGAATTATTCTCAAAAGGTCAATAAATTATTAATGAATTTTCCAGAAGGTTATAACGTTCACCTACCGGGTCTAATTGTAAATCCAAACCATCCAAGGACCCACTTAAACACACACACAAAATAATCAAAATCGGTCTTGCCGCTTAGGAAGAGTTTAACTACATACGCCCGTACAGAAGAATTATATATATATATTATATAATGTAATAATTTATTGTCCTTTCTAATTACTGTTTTTTTCCAACCATTGTTATATTTGTTTGTAAAATTGTCAACAGATTTCGCATACTCAATTTTAATTATGACTTATCATATTAATGAGTTGTTTGCCCTATAAATAGTAAGTCTTTCAATTTGTGTCTTTAGTTGTTTGTAACACCTGATGATGCCAACATCGGTTAGCAAAATAGCTGTCGCGACATTCAAAAACAAACAAACAAACCACCACGCCGTTTCACCACAGGGGTAGGCAGAGAGAATGGACCGCCACACTACCCTATCCTGACACATCTTTCTAGATTCCTCCAGATTCATACAACGAGTCATGCACTTGACATTCAAAAAGTTAATAATAAATAAAGAAAAGTTACAGAGATACTCAAAGAGTGAATTATGAAAATGGAGATATCGTAACAGAGACACTCAAAATGTAAATAATAATAAACATTAAAATATTGTAACAGAGACACTTAAAAAGTGAATTATAAAAATTTAGATATCGTAACGGAGACACTTAATAAGTGAATGATTAAAAATTATATATCTTTACAGAGACAGTCAAAAAGGGAATAATAAACATTAAGATATCGTAACAGAGACACTTAAAAAGTGAATAATGAAAATTGAGATATCGTAACAGAGACAGTCAAAAAGGGAATAATAAAAATTAAGATATCGTAACAGAGACACTTAATAAGTGAATAATGAAAATTGAGATATCGTAACAGAGACATTCAAAAAGTGAATAATAAACATTAATATATCGTAAAAGAGACACTCAAAAAGTGAATAATAAACAGATATCGTAACAGAGAAAACTTAAAAAGTTAATACTCACAATTGAGATATCATAACAGAGACACTTAAAAAGTGAAAAATAAACATTAAGATATCATAACGGAGACACTTAAAAATTGAATAATAAAATATATAGCATAAAGTGATATCATAACAGTGTTATAAATTTCAACAATTAATTAATAATTTTCTATTTATTCAATTTCCCAACATTTTAATTTCCTTGATAGCGGATCCTCGATTTGTTTGCCTGATAAGATTATTATTTTCCATGACCACGAACGCCTGGAAAAGAGATAAGGTATATTTTATTATGATTATTTTATCATCACTTTATAAAGGGTTTTCGTTAAGAGAGCTCGAACATTGAAATCGGCGCTGTCGGTGGTCGTTAGGCTTTAACTCTTGAGTTAATTGAACTTTGTGCGAATGAAAACCCTGTACGCAAAATTCGCCAAGTTGATGTCCCAGAAAGACCCAGTAATGGAATGGACTGTCTGGGATTTTCGCGCATACTGTCCAGAACGGCAACAATATTCTCTAACAGCCTTGCGTTTCTTTGACTTACAGGCACTACTTCATCGACCACTAGTCCGATTGCCTCAAATTTATGCATTAAACGACGTATTGTGGACTCTGCAGGACAGCTATGAATGCCATAAATTAGTCTCAATGCATAGAACGTGGATCGTGGCGAACAGAATACTGATTTGATAATATTTTTGAACAATTTTAACGCATTGTTAAAGCGTGTAGCGTTTTATGATAAAATTTCAATTATGTGCTAAATTATTTTTATTTCGTTATTTTATTTTATATCATTGTAATTTATATTATTTGTTTAAGATTTATTTTGTGGATGTTGGACGATTGAAGTGTGCGTGGGAGATGCCTATTGGTGGCAATGAGGTTCGCAACCCATCACACCGCGTCTCCCGCGGGGCGAAAATAGAAAGATGGAGTGCCGCATCGGTTAAAGCGTGACAGTCCATTCCTTCTGCCTACCCTTTCGGGAAGACGGCGTAATGGTTATTTAGTTAAGGCAGAAACATACTATTAACACGCGACGTGGCGTGTTTACTCCCACCATCGGCAACACGTCGATCTAACTCGTCTGGATCGGGTGGCTTGTGCGCGCATGGCGTCGCGTCGGGTTTTCATAGTGTGATTCTGTCCATAGAAAACAATACAATTTGATTCGACTCAACACGCATCACGTGGCATCGGGTGGCGTGGCGTGTTAATAGTATGTTTCTGCCTTTAGTTAGTATGTCAAGAGTAAATAAATATTTTTGTTAAATTTGACAACTTTTGCTTTACTAAAATGGCCGCTATACGCTGTAAAAGTTTGAGCGACCCTATTAAAAAACCCAATAATTTTAAATGCCAAAAAAACCCATTTCTTCGATGCGCACTTAATGAACGGTCATAGTAATAAATTTCCCGGTAATTATAATACGGGCAAGAAAGTTGCTTTACTTGGTTAAGAAAAGAACAGTCAGTTTTCAGAGAATATTAATTGACTTTACTTCTGTTAGTCTTTCCACTTTCTTTCCTTTTCATTTTCCACCTGGTTCATTTGCAATATTAAAAAGTACACAGTTTCCTTGTTTACAAAGAAACTCAACAGGAAAGAGGAAATTGCCCCATTGACTTCATTTGCCGTTATATATTATCAGAGGGAATGGAGAAGTTTTACGTTCCAACATTAAAGTATACTAAGCCACATTGTATAAAATTTTCATAGTTCAATATGTCTGTACACTTTTCTTAAAATTAGTTTACATATCTAAGAATAACACGAGCAACAAATATTTAGTAAGCTATAAATTATGTATTTTTCTCTTTAGTTTCAACCCTAGGGATTCATATGCAGCAAATTTTAATAACATCTTTGCTGGTTCTTGGGATACCACTTGGGCTTTTTTAAAATTTAGTAGTTTCTTTCTAGTTTGTTGCTTTCTACATTTGTATACTGCGGGTTATTCGAACCCAATTACTCTATACAACGTTTTAACTATTAAAACAAATGTTATTTGAATTTTCATGGTAGAAGTTCATTGTGAACAATGAAAAAAATGTTCTTTTAGTTAAAATCCACTTATGTTTGTGTCTTCTACCGGTTTTCTTCCTTTTCTTCCGACCACCAGAAGATGGCAGCGAGCTGCCGAATTACATGTTGTAAAATTATCTTTTTATTTCCATTAGTTTTATTATTACAAATTTTATTTTTTATTTGTATTTTAAAATAAAGTGTTGTGTTTTTTTTACATTTAAATATTTTAAGAGTAACATGAGAATTTATAAAGCATGCGTAAGACCAATAATAACATATGGCGTCGAAGCAAGAGCAGACACAGTAAGGACCAAACAAGTTTTAAGGACTTCCTAGATGAAGACACTGATGACTATAGCAGGCAAGACGCTGAGATATTGCGTGAGGAACACCAGAATAAGAGAGATATGTGAGGTTGAGGATATTATAAGATGGAGCAGACAGCGAAAAATGGACTGGTACAGGCAAGTTCAAAGAATGGACCCCACCAGACTCCTCTATATTGCACAACATAATCAACTCATGGGACTCGTGGAAGACCTGATGATGAAGATGATGAAGACCTGATGACGATGAAAACCTGGAGATGGAAGAACAGCTGGGAGTCTACCTCACAAGAGGAGCAACACTCTGGAAAACAGACCACATAGGTCTAAAACAAGGAACAAGAAGAAGAAGAAGAAGATATTTTAAGCGTACGTGTGGTTTGAGATGTTCATACTTAACAAAGTTCAATTGCTCAAGAAAAATTTCATTCATTTATATCATCGTTTATTACCTTGATAATAACTCTTTCAGGGAATTTACGGCGTTTATGAAAGGGTTTTTTCATAAAATTTTCACTGCCCTAACTTTAAAGTGCCGATGTTTTTATTTTATGACTGTATTAATATTTATGATGAATATTTATGGCGCTTAAACTTTTCTTGCGCAGCGTGTTAAGTGTTTAAGATCAATTCTCATCTGGCGATTACGGGGAGTTCTCAAGTTACTATTATATAATGGACTCTTAAATATCATTAGTTTTTCACAAATCATTAAATAAACAGCAAATGGCATGAGACAAATTACAAATTAGCCTTATAGGTATAAAATAATAAAACACTTTGTATTTAACCACGGTATGGTTATTATCCGTATACCGTGGACCGATAGGTTCAGTAATGCAGACGTACTGCAGAGAGCCAGAGCCAATATAGAGCTGCTCATTTTCGCACTCAAAAGGAATCAGCCTGGTGAACTTTTAGTAATGCTAACCATTGTATTTAACATGCCGTTCCTATACTGGCCTTTATCTGCCGTAAAGATTATCACCAGACTGCATCTGGAATCAAAAGATCAGAGATATCATATTTAATATTGAAGAAAACAACTTTTGTTAAAAAAATTGTATAAATCTTTATGGACATAACATATTCTTTATATTGTCCATTTTTACAGAGAGCCAGAGCCAATAGAGAGTGTCAAGTGTGAAAATTATAAAGGTCTCATATTTGGGTCACGTGCTTAAGGGAGAAAAATACCACCTCCTTCGACTGATATTAATGGGTAAAGTAAAGAGATGTCGGGGAGTTGGTAGAAGGCAGTTGTCCTGGCTGCAGAACATCAAAGAGTAGACAGGAATAACAAGAGTTCAGAACCTGTTCTAAATGGCGCAGGATATTGATGCCTTTACTGTAGTGATCGCCAACGTTGGAGGGACCTGACACGGCACCGAAAGAAGAAGAATGGTTATTAAAATTGATTCCAAGATTGATCCAAGCTTCACCTTCTTTTCAGTCGTATTCCACATGATTGAGGGTTGTGTACATCCTGTAAACTATCGATCATGGCACGCCATGCGCTCCTGTCACCGTCAGTCTCCAGGCTGCAACTGATGAGAGACCAGTTAGATCCCTGATTCGATCGGACCAGCGGCTTGGTGGTCGTCCTTGTGGTCGCCTTCCCTCCACTTCGCCCATGATGATGAACTTTTCAAGGTTGTCCTGATCTCTCCATGTATCCAAAACATTTCAGTACTCTCTGAGAGCACATCCGCGAGAGTCTTGCCTTGTCAATGATTGACTGTTTTTTTATTCTTGCCGTTCAGGGTATACGCAGCATTCGTCGCCAGCACTACATCTCGAAAGCATCAATTTTGAACCTCTCGCAGCCACAAAGTAATATGAAGAAAAACCTTTAAAAAAAGCTTCACCAGGGCAGTACAATTACTATTTCACCAGGGCAGTAAAATAACAGTTATTATACTGCCCTGATGAAGTTTGAGTCCAAGCAAAACGTGTTGGCATCAATTATTATAATAACCATACCGTGGATAAATACAATAACCATACACAGTTTAATTATTTTATATCTATAACTTCAAAATGTGTGCTTCATACATAAAATTTTACATTTGACTAATAATTTAACCATCACGCCATCATCCCGAAAGGGATAGACGGATCAAGTGGACTGCATTTTTAGAAGGTTAAAACTTTAAATAAAAACCAATCACAGTGGCTATCCCCCTTAAATTGAAAATTCTAATAATTTACTTCATTAATTTGACGTTGACGTTAAAGTAAAAAAAAATTGCTTTATTTAATATTATGGGTTAAACTTTATATTAAAACGCAAAACTGTAACCTATTAGACTATCAGTTCTTCTTCACATTATCAGCGCTACATCCCGGTGTGGGGTTTGGCCGCATAAAATATTACAACGCCCTTAAGAATTTCAATGCAAGTATGAATATTTTAAATCATTCTAATAATTAAAATTTGCTTTGAAACAATCTTCTTCTTCTTCTTCATTCTTGTTGTAGACCAATGTGGTATGTTCTCCTCATGTGAGCTTGTTGTGTCGTAGACTCACAGCTGTCCTTCCATTTTTAAGGAGGTCTTCTTCGAGGACGAGTCTCGTGAGCTTGATTATGAAGTGCAATATAGGGGAATCTGGTGGTATCCATTCTCTGGACGTGGCCGTAGATACCAGTCCCCTCTTCGCTGTCTACTCCATATTTTAATATCTTCAACCTCACAAATCTCTCTAATTCTGGGGTTTTTCACGCGATCTCTCAGTGTTTTGCTTTCTATCGTCTTCAGTGTCTTCAATCAAATTTTCAAAAAACACTTTAAACAATTGCCAATATTTTCACTTGAATACATTTTTTGTCTATCAATTAGAAAGTTTCTGTAACCCTGACGATGCTCCGGTTGGTTCCGTAAAACAAATAAAGTGATGTAAAAAGAAAATATAAAAACTGTATTAATATTATTTCGATTTTCCAAAGATCAAAGCGAGAGTATTCTTAACTGAATCTTAAAGTTTAATTGAACACCTTATTCGATAAACAGTTTTTTTGTTATTATCACAAATACATTTCCTGTCAGATCCCGATGTGTGTAATGAATATTAAATACGCATTTCAGAAAAAGGATCGTCAACTCCTTACAAAGGAACAAAGTTTGGATTCAACAGGCTACCCGGTCCGGTGCTACCCCTGTGGAATTATTCATGTCGAGGAGGACCGGGGTAGTTGGGAAGGTAGTTCACACATACTAACGGCTTAAGGGTACGTCTAATGGATCCGAAGGCTTCGATTGTAATTCAGAATAGTAATTCTACACGCTAGGCCAATTTGGAGTCGCTTCACATCTGCTCTTAGCCGCTTCTTCAGTGTGTGAAACATTTTTTTCAATCACAAGACACTTTTAGAAGCACACCACAAACTTGTTTCTTATGTTGTAGTACACGAAAAAAATAAATTTAACTTATTTATTGTTTCTTGTACAATGATGTAAAACTCCATATTTATTATAAATTATTCATTGTTTTTTTAACCATAAATTAAATCTCTATATTAAACTTATTTATTGTTCCTTGAACCAAAATGTAAAACTCCAATAATATAATACGAATAAAAATTTCGTTTTTTAAGAATTTTATAGTAAGACAGGCTAAACACATCGTGCACATAAAATACAATGAACGTCTAGAAAACAGACATTTTCATTTGTATTATGTACTTAATATGGAGTTTTACATCATTGTTTAAGAAACAATAAATAAATTCAGTTATTGTTCCTTGAACAATGATATAAAAATGAAAATATCTATCAAAATTGACTACATTCATGAAAAAAAATTGTTTAAATATTTATTTTGTATAAACAAAAACTAACAAAACACAGATGCATGGCTTCTGTGTCCGAAACATGTTTGTTTTTTAATTTAAAGTTTTAATTAAGTTAGTGTTGTTTACAAAGTATAAAAACTGTTTTTTTTTTAATGTATACAAATACTTGTAGACAGATACTGGATTTTACCCTTTGCGGGTTCAACATTTTTCAGGATTAATTGTATCTCAATAGAGACGAAGATGTAAATTGTTTTTTTGGAAACAGAATATGGTAGTCGAGGCGTTTACAGGACTTATGACCGGTCATTGGTTGGGCCAAGGGATCACTTTATGTTAACAACATTCCCCATTTTTCCCTTCTTACGAACACCACTTCTGACAATTTTTTAAAGATGTTTATATGCTACTATGTTAAAAACACTTCACAATTTTTAGGTTTTATAAATAAAAATCAATTATGGATGTGACTAATGTTCTTAATGATACTGATTTTATACATTTAAAAAAATATATATTATTTATTATTTACATTGAATTTTTACCATTGAATTACAAATAATATAAATATTTTTTAATAATGTGTCTAGTTTTTTGATGTGATTTAACCCTTAACGTACCGTGTTCAAAACAAAACGCTCGCTCCCATGTGGTAAATTCAGTTTACCGCTAACTTTATCTAAATATCAAGTATATGACTCGCTGAATCAAAATTTAATTTATGTCATCTTGTAGGGAATTTCATTAGGAATAGATCGATATCTATAACATACATGGATTATTTGAAAAACATATCATTATTAATTTTTTTCTGGAACCATGCGATTTCTGATATGGAATGCGTCACAGCATACGAGCAACTGACATCAAGTATAAACAAGCGCCGCGCGGCGGCCGGCGGGGCGAGACTTTACGAGATTTTACGTATGATAAAGGCACCTAGGCAAAATGTATAGTACGTTCAAGACAACGAGTACGTATTAATATTTGTCCCTTTTGGTAAAGTGTTAATATTTTCACAGTTCTGATATTATTAAGTTGCGTCCTGCGTTTCCGTCCACAGTCGGTATTATTACGTACATATTGAAAAGGCCAAAGATGTAATTTATAATACGTTTAAAACAGCGAGTAAGTATTTGTCACTTTTGATAAAGTTGTAAATATTAGCAAAACAAATTCTACCTTAACACGAATGAAGGTGAGGGCAGTCTTAGAAAATATTTTTTTTTGGGATGAAGGAAGTAATTTTTTGCTTTTTTTTTTATTACGAAATATTGAGAACACTTCAATGGAGTATTACAATTTTTTTTATAATATTAGGGTCCATAGGTTTTAAGAAAATCAACTTTAAATTGGCAGTGGAAACTCAATTGACCACATGGCAACGCGACGGTTAAACAAACATAGAAGTCAAATGACATTTTCGAATAAGTTAATTATCTTTTTGAGTTTTAAGCTACAGATAAAGTAATTACACCCGATGTTTTATGTTTAATTTATTTTACATTACGCTTTAATCAGAGTTAAACTTTTGTCCTACGAGTTCTAAGGCGGGGGAGATCAAAGAGCTTCTTATTTAACATGAATACATATGTATATGTAATACACACCGGTACACATTACTATGCACACTCATTAACTTGGTAGGAACTTGTTTTTTCTTTCCTTTCTTCCCTTTACTGTTTATGAATATACCTTTGTATATACATACGGAAGAATTTGGATGAAAATTAACATATTAATATAAAAATTAACATTTTTACTTTGTTTGAAATACAAGTAAATGTTTTTTTTTTGTGTTTCGCATGTAATTAAATTAAAGAAACGAGTGAAGGCGCATTTATGACACTTTTTGCATTTTAAATGACCAAGTATGTTTTCTGAAAAATAAAATAAATGAAATTCTTTTCTTACAAATAGGAAATATGGAGGACTGTTGTGAAGGAGGCCAAATCTCACACCATGAAGAAATAAATAAAGGAAATATAAATTTTATTTGTTGTGACAACACTTTATTTTTACATACAAATAAAATAAAATAAAATTAATTACAAACATGTTTCGGGACATAGAAGCCCTTCATCAGTGTAATTAAATATATCTTCTTCTTCTTCTTCTGCTTTATTTAGGACTGTGTCCTGTTATTTCTCGGAGCCTGTTCCTTCCTGCCGGTCGAATTCCTGTTGGTACTTTATTTGCGGCTATATAGATCACTCTTCTGATATTATATTATTGATCATGTGTATTCTGATTTTGAAATTTTGGTTTCGTTTATGTGGTGCTCCTGTAAATTTGGAGATATTTCACGTATAAGTGAATTGTTTTGGTCGATTTATCTGTTGCCGCACTTTATAATAGTTAATTGTGACACGTAATACGTTTGTATTGTTTTGCTGTTAAAATTATATTAGTTTTATCGTTTTTATAAAGAATTTTGACAGGTGCAAAAATAAAATTTTCATTTGTTCCAATGACAATTTGAATAATTTCTTCAATATTATTTTTAAGTTCTTGCTGGTTAAGTGCCTAATTACAGTTAATTTAAAAAAACGGTGGATACGTGTGACATAAATTAAATAAACACAAAAGTCCGGATCGTCCATTTCAACATGTGCAACATCGAAAAAAACATTATGTGTTATAACATTATGTGCTAAATTAAAAAAAACGGTAGATTCGTGGAACATAAATTAAATAGACAATATGTGCACCATCTAAAAAGAACATTTTGTGTTAAATTATTTTTATTTTATATTGTAATTTTATTTTATATCATTGTATTTTATATTATTTGTTTTAGATTTATTTTGTGGATGTTGGACGATCGAAGTGTGCGCGGGAGATGCCTATTGGTGGCGATGAGGTTCGCAACCCATCACACCGCGTCTCCCGCGGAGCGAAAAGAGAAGGATGGAGTGCCGCATCAGTAAAAGTGTGTCTTTCTGCCTACCCTTTCGGGGAGACGGCGTGATGGTTAGTTAGTTAGTTAGTTTTTTGATCACTCTTTCAGAACATGATCTCTCCAGTAGCGTATATACAATTTAAATGTTATCATGAAAATCAGTCAATAAAAGAAAAAAATTAAATATTATATAATTATGAACCCAAAACACAAAGTAATGGTGAATACAGAAGAAAATATAAATAATTGAAAAACATAATTATTTTGTTTTTAGAAAAAAATATTTATTTATTATTTCCATCAATCAACCGGTTTCGCTCCAATAAGATCTTTGTTACGATTAAAAAAACGTACCCTTATTATCGTAACTAATTTTCGATGGAAACCGGTTGATTTATTTAAAACAAAAGCATTTGGTGTAAATACAAAAAACGTCTTCTAATTTTCCATCACTTTGTGATGTGGATTCATACTTGAATATTTTTTTCAAAACATTTTATTTTTTTAACCTTTTAATGTACTTTTTCTTTAAAAAATTCTACACTGAGTAGGGGCATCCTTGGTTCAGAATATCTTTGTTAAATTTTTAAAAGAGTGTTGTGAAAATACAATGTTAGAAAAACAAAACATTTCCTCGTTTTCATTAAGTTTTAAATGTCACACAATAAATATAATGTTAATAAACTTTTAATTTGTTTTAATACCGCATTATTTTTTAACAACCAACTCAAAAAAAGGGAAATACTGAAGTTTATTAATAATATTTCTATATATTTTTTTATATACTTTGTATATACTACACTAACATTGAAAAAAATTAAAATGACATAGACATGTTTCGGACAACAATTCTTCAGTGATACATATTATAAAGATACATATATAAAATATGATAAAATTGTTTACACGATCTGACAGATCATGTAAACAATTTTATAATATTTTAAATATGTATCTTCATAATATGCATCACTGAAGAAGGACTGGTTGTCTGAAACATGTCTTTGAATTAAAAAAAAATAATTTAAGTGTTGTATATACAAAGTATTTGGTTGATCCAAAAGTTATGACCGTTTTTTTACATATACGAGTACAATTAAATATATTTTTTAGATTTTTATTTTTTACTTAATCAATTATATAATTTCCATCAGTTCTTATAACCTTCTCCCATCTTTCTATCATTTTATTAATACCTTTAGTGTAAAATTCCGTGGATTTTGATGCGAAAAATGTAGTAAGGGATATTTTTACCTGCTCTATTGTATCAAAATTTAAATCATTTAAAAAAATTTGCAGTGATCGAAATAAATAAAAATCGGAAGGAGCAAGATCTGGAGAATACGGTGGATGCTTGATCACATCCCAATTAAACTCATTTAGCTTGTGTTGGGTCATCATAGCCACATGTGGTCGCCCGTTGTCGTGATGAAACACTACCCCTTTTCTGTTTACCAATTCTGGTCTATCCTTTGAAGGGCGATGTCCAATTTGGATAATTGCTGACAATATCGTTCTGCTGTAATTGTCTGATTGCGTTTTAAGAGTTCAAAATACACAATACCCTTACAATCCCACCAAACACAAAGCACCATCAATTAGTGAAAAATCCCCAGATCGGAATTTTGTAAACCATCTTCGTACCTGTCGAACTTTGATGACATCTGCTCCATACACTTCGCAAATGTTTCTAGTTGCCACACTCGCGGTATCGTCTTTACAGAATTCATAATGTAAGCAATGACGTTAATGCACTGTATTACCAACATTTTGAAAAAATACAAGGACTCTTCACTGTACTCTGGCCAGGCCAAAAGTGAATAGAAAGTAAAGGGAAAGCATCATTTATACAATGGAATCATTTAAAAGAAGATACTTTTAATCGTTTCTGAAGAATTTTTTTTTTACCTAGAATCATGAAAAACGGTCATAACTTTTGCATCAAGCCAATATATATAAAAAAGAGAAATAAAGCATCTACAACACAAAGTATGGCAAATATAGAAGACAATATTAAATAATGCCACACCATAAGTGCTTCATACGAAAGTGTCACAAAAAATTAAACACTTCATTTGAATATTTTACATTTCCTATTTAACTATTATAATCATAATCTTTGATAAATGTAACGAGCTTAAGATCACATAATTTCACACTTTTTTATGCTTACATAACACTTTAAATAAGAACCCATGTCGGCGGTATTATAATTCATTCGAGTAATTCCCTGCTAAAGTTAAAATTCTTAGCATTCATAAAAGTCTAAAATTGTTTGGAAAAGCTATACATCACACCAAGAGCATAAATATGCTCTGAACGCCCCATTAAAACCATTAACCTTGTCGGTTTTAAAACGGGTGTGCGAAATATTTTTTGCCCTTTTAATTACTAGGGGCTGTGACACGAAGTTTTGACGCTTGTAAAGCAAGACTTACATTCGAATAGTTTGCCTGGAATCATGACCAACACTTCATACGCAAATGCTTAAAATAGTACACATTCGTGTTTTTTTATATACAACAGGTCGTTTGAACCCAATTATTTTCTCCAATCATCCAATCTCCGTTGTAAATTGGATGTTTTTATGTTGATAATTAATTTGATTATGAGTTTATCTAATTGCTTTGGGTTACCTGCCCATGTGGCAAGAATGTCATCGACAAACAAAGGTATGTATGTATTGTCAATTGAAAATTTTGTTTAAAAGTTTGAGAATGCCCTCGCAAGTCAAAACAAGTTTGTAACTAATAATCATATTTTTAAACTTTGATACGAAGCCATTACTGGTATGACATATTTAAAAATAAAATTACGCACTATTGTTTATAGCATAGTAAAACTAAGCGAATGTCATTCGGACGACTGAATCATACTGATTCGGTGATGCAACTGAACGGTTACAATGTTGGAAAGGTAGAAAAGTTCAGATGCCTCGGCAGCATGCTTACAGACACCCTTGACCCAGATGTAGAGTTGAAATGTCGGATTGAAGCAGCAAGAACAGCATTTAACAACATGAAGTCACTTTTTTGCAATGACAATGTCAACTTAAAACTAAGACAGATGATGTTCAGGTGTTATGTGTGGTCTGTTCTGTTGTATGGGTGTGAGATATAGACATTAAAAGTAAATACAATGAACCGGTTAGAGGCATTTTAAATGTGGCTTCACCGAATAATGTTCAGGATCCCATGGACAGACAGAGTGACAAACACAGAAGTCCTGAATCGTGCAGGAGTAAATAGAGAGCTGCTGACATTGATCAAAGTCCACAAGATTTCATATCTGGGTCACGTTCTACGAGGAGAAAAATATCGCCTGCTGCATCTAATTTTGAAGGGAAAAATAGAGGGCCGCAGGGGGGCAGGGAGAAGGCAGATCTCTTGGCTGCGCAATGTGAGGGAATGGACGGGAATCGGAACTGTGGAGGAGCTATTCCGGACAGCGCAGGATAGGGAAGAGTTTACCAGAGTGATCGCCAACGTCGGGGAGACCTGGCAGAGCACTTTAAGAAGAAGAAGAAGTGTATAGCCCCGAGGAAGCTCGCTACAGAGTGAACTGGTTGGCTACTTACTCAAATAAAGTGATTTATACTAAGTGGAAAGGGTTTAATTATATTAAAAATTTTATATACATAAAAGTCTCCGTGTAACAAAAAAAAATCGCGTTAACATTATAAGTTATACGTAAATTGAAATTTTACAAAATTAAAATCAACCATCAATAAGGTTTCTTTCGTATTATTCATTTAATATTGAGTTATACATCATTGTTTAAGAAACAATAAATAAAATTAGTAGTATTAAAAAAACTAACTTACCATCACACGTTTTCTCCGTAGGGGTAGGCAGAGAGGGTGAATCCCTTTATTACTCTGTCCTGACATACCCCTCTAGATTCCTCTATTTTCATACGGCAAAACATGCACGCTCGCCGATTTATTTAAAAAAGACTAACCCCAAGGATTAAAATAAATGGCATAAGAATTTATTTTACAATCTTCAAAATTGGCAGAAAATAGCTCATCATCATGAAGAAGGAATTGAGTCATGTCCAGCCTTGAAACCAAGTCCCCTATATCTGGAGCCAAGCATTCTATCCCCTAGACCACCGCCCGATTTCTGACTTGGAATGTGGCAATCTTTTTATGATGTAGTATTTTATTATTTATTATTATTTATTTAAGCCAATTAGAGAACAAGTCGCTAGACGCAAATGGCAGTGGATCGGTCACAATCTCAGACGGAACCCAGCCTGCATCGCTCAGGACGCACTATACTGGTCCTCTATGGTGGGAAAAAGAAAGCAAGGCAGACCTAGAGGCACCTGGAGTAGAGCCCTGCAGGACGAGGTTAAGGCAGCAGGCCTCACTTGGGATGATGAGAGGCATCAGGCATGCGATAGAGTCGGGTGGAGAAGATTCCTTGAGCCCCTATGCACCACAGAGGTGTGACAGGACAAAAAGAAGAAGAAGACGATTTTTTTTTTATTTATACACAAATACATATGGTACATATTATAAACAAAATTAGTTTTAGAATAAAATAAATTCTATCACTATTTCGTTTCGAAAATCCAATTACGTTGTTGAATTCAAAATGACGTAACGTATTACGTGAACATATTAAAAACATAATTTAGTAATGTCGTATGATTGGCTTAAACTCGGTACCGCGTAGTAAACACTCTCAATGTGAGGTCTGCTATACAGAAAGTTAGTGACGCGTGTTTCAGGTTCGTTCGTGAAGATTTCTCGCGGGATATTGGGGTTAATTCTTCGCAATTTTCCCCTATAGTCACGTGGCGCGGCGTCCGGTCACGCAATCCCTCACTCTTGCGATGTTTTACACGTGATGTCAGTGGCGTAGCGGTTGATCTTGGTGTTAAAACATATATTTCATAAATATCTTTTTAAATACAATCAATAATGTAGAAAATTTATTAAAATTCATTTTCCTAAAAACATTTAACTAACTAACTAATTAACTAACTAACTAACCATCACGCCGTCTCCCCGGAGAGGTAGGCAGAAAGAATGGAACGCCACACTGTTCTGTCCTGACATACTTCTCTCGCTTCCTCTACATTCATACATCTTGTCATGCACGCACGTCGATTTCTCCGACTCCTCACGTGACCGACATTCAATATTTGATTGATTTGATCGTGCCACGTTTTCCTCGGCCTTCCTCTATTTCTAGCTCCGTTCGTACATATATCTACGCCGTTTACATATACCTTCTTTACCATTCTGTCTTCACTCATTCTTTCCATGTGTCCAAACCATCTTAAGGACCCTTTCCTTATTTTGTTCATAACACTTAAATTCGCACCACATTCACTTCTTACACTTGCATTTGTCACTCTATCATATACAGATTTGCCACACATTCGTCTTAGAGATCTCATTTCTTCTGCATTTATTCTACTTTCATCCTTCTTTTGCCAGTTCCATGCTTCACTTCCATACATTTAATATAACATTAATGTATTATCAATGATTGATAATGCCTTAGAAGGGCGAAACATGTCATCCCCCAAAAAATAAAATAAAACTTCTAGAAAAACATAGGTTTTTTCATTCGTATTAATTAAACATTAAATGTAACATAAAAACAAAAACCTATCCAAAAAATCTAAAATCGCAGTGCACAATGGCATTCTTGTACTGACCCTTATGTATGAAAGCGAAGAATAGAACTGGCAAAAGATGGATGAAAGTAAAATAAATGCAGTAGAAATGAGATCTCTTAGACGAATGTGTGGCAAATCTGTATATGATACTTTGTGTTTGATAGAGTGTCGAATGAAAATATAAGAAGTGAATGCGGTGCAAATGATGGTGTTATGAACAAAATAATGAAAGGATCATTAATATGGTTTGGACATATGGAAAGAATGAACGAAGAAAGAATGGTAAAAAAATATGTTAACGATGTAAATGGAACCAGAAATAGAGTAACATCGAGGAAAACGTGGCACGATCAAATAAATAAAATATTGAATGTCGGCCACGTGAGAAGTCAGAAAAATCGACGCGCGTACATGACACGATGTATGAATGTTGAGGAAGCGAGGGAAATGTGTCAGGAAAGAAAAGTGTGGCAGTCCAATTTTGCTGCCTACCCCCTCGGGGAGACGGCGTGATTGTTAGATAGTTAGTTAGTTTTTATATTACATAACAAATTACATAATAGATATTACATAATATATAACATTACATAAATAAAACGATAATAGGTATCACGATTTTAAAAGCTAATTAGATTTTTTTCCCCTTGTACAATGATGTTAATCAACTAACTAACCATCACGTCGGGTCCTCGAAGAGGTAGGCAGAAAGAATGGCCTGCCACGTTTTTCTTTCCTGACATACTTATCTCGATTCCTCAACATTCATACATCGTGTCATGGATGCAGGTAATACGTAGATGTTTAAAAAAAATCTATTCTTTTGGAAATTTTCAATTAAAATATTTAAAATATACATGTGATGTTTCCGTCTGGTATTTTTTATGTGAATAGACAGTTCTAGTTTTTGTATTGATAATTAATGGCGGTAATGTTAACTTATTAATAAAATAAGAAAAGTGATTATGACTAGCAATTATATTTAAATTAATTTTTAAAACACCTGGCCTCGATAAATTAAAATAATAAAAATATTTTTTCTCAAAAATTGTTCACTTTTGCATAATGCTTTACATGACATAAATCATCGGAATTAACCTCCCCTACAACCTTCTAGAAGGAATGTATTCAATAACCTATAACCCTGTATATACGTTTTACACAATCTTTTCTCCGTGGATTCTTGGTTACGCCTCTGGTTATTCATCCAGTATTGAACGAACATTATTTTTTTGTATGCAGGTATATTAGCTTATATATACGTAATATGTTCAATGCTAAAAGAAATATCGCATTGAATTCCATTAACTGGTTTTTCAAACACTTATGATGAGCCATGACAAAATTTTAATTTATTTCAAATTCTGACCTAGTTTAAGGTGTGGAGAATTCGAGGCTAGCACGAAATAGGGTCAAAGCACCAATGAATGACCGTTTAAGGTTCAGCTTGTACTGAAATCCACATTAAATGCATTAATTTCATTATTTCAGTGTACAAAATAAAAGAAAACAATAAAAAACACATTGACTTCTCTAAATTCTCTAACTTTTTTATTGAAATATGAGTATTACTATTAAAATTAATATTTCTCTAAAAAATAGCACAATCACCAGTAAATGACCACTTCAGCTTATATTGATACAGTACATAGATTTTGTTACATTGACACATTATGAAACACCCTAACATGTAAAAATATGTAAATATTCAAAAAATTGCATAAGAAATAACATTAAAAACACTTACCACACTTTTCCTTATAAAAAACTACTAACAATCTTGACAACAACGGGAAGACGCACTTTTGCCGTTTGACAATGCACAGTTCAAAACTGACAGTTTTGTTTCTTACCAACAGTTGTCTCTGCCTACCTCTTTTGTCATAATTTCTTGGGATTAAAGTATTTTGTCTGGACACATAGAGCAATTCTTATTATATTTTGTTTTATTAACCAACGGTCATTTACTGAGGGGCGGTCAAATACTGGTGCTTCGACCCTAATGTGTTTCATAAACCTTCTCCATTATAAGTCACATTTTTTATGTCCACCATATAAAATCATTTATATGAATGTTAATATTAAGTACACATATATTCAATAGTGTACAATCGTACAGTAAAGAATGGTAGAAATCCATAAAGATTTTGTTTAAAAAGTTTGTAGAAATTCTTTATAAATAATGATAGTAAAAAATATATGAATTAGTTTTTAAATATTTATTTAGTTAATTCAACTTATATATATGGCGTCGACCGGTTTCGCCAGCTCGCTGCCATTATCTGGTTTAAAAGTCTGGTACAACAAAAGATGGCAGCTCGCTGCATATTGTTATTTAATAATATGCTTATTCTGTTCCCAAAAAACAATTTAAATATTCGTCTCAATGAAATATAATTAATCCTCATAAAAAAATAATTTACCCGCAATGGGTAAAATCCAGTATCTGTCTACAAGTATTTGTATACATTCAAAATATAATATGCTTACTTTTGAAGCACCGTATTTCTGATGTAATCACCTTAAAGGCGCATTGAGACGTGTTTTAAATCTAAAAATTCAAATATGAACGCTGCATCTTATATTCACGATCGGTTAAAAAGTATAATAGAACAAAATATTAAAGTTTTAAATTGGGTATGAAATATGAAAAAAAGGGTTTTCTGATTAGATCTGAAATCTGTCGGATCATTTATGAATATAAGATATGAAGGAAGACTGTTCCAAGCTAGTGGACCGGCTACCGCAAAGGCCTGACCCCCAAAATTTGAACTAAGGCAGCGCTTCGGCTCAACTAGTCTTCCTATTGCCGAGGAGTTCGCCGAGCGAAGTATGGATTTCCTTAGATTTAGGCTGTCCGTTATACAGAGGTCGGATATATAACTTGATGCCATTTCATGTAGCCCTTTGAAGACTGTCTAGCAGAGTTTATACTCTGTCATCTTCTGGTGGACCAGACTTCTAGACCAGAAGATGGCAGCAAGCTGCCGAAATCGGTCGACGCCATATATTAAGGTGGAATCAAATAAATATACGTTTAAAATAAATACATTCATTTCTCGGCGCTACATCCCGATGTGGGACTCGGCTTTCTCCACAACGGTCCTCCACTGACTTCTGTCCCTGGCCATCTCTCTCCATTCCCCAGCTCCTTCCATTTTTTCCCAATCTTTTTTCACGCAATCCGCCCTTCTTTCGCTAATATTTTCCTCGGTCTGCCTCTTGGTCTCATTTTGCGGGGCACCGATCTGGATATAATTTGTCGTGTTCTACCATGTGGCATTTTTATTATTAAAATAAATACACGATTTTTAAAATATTTTTTACAATGAGCTTCTGCTATGAAATTTTAAATGATAAAATGAATTTTTTTGAAGTGTTATCATGTTTATTGAATAATTTACATATAATACTTACAACACATTATCAAGGAAGTCTACACGATAATGTACCTATGCAAAGTATTCAAAATCTGTGGGAAAGTTGTTATGCTACTTAAGTCATATGTTAAAGCCGAACGTTCATGCAGCTCCTAACAAAACGGTTGTTCTCTCTAATAACAAACTGCATATTACTGATAAAGTTTCGAAGTTGAAGTTGTGGTTAGAGGGATAAGAGAACGTTTATTTAATATTTTTGTTGGCGTAACTTTAAGGGATATGTTTACATATTATCCAAGAACTAATAATATAATTATTCTTCTTCTTCTTCCTCTTCTTAGTGCAGGCCTTGTGACCTGTTTTTTAAGAGAAATTGACCTCCTGCGAGGTCGACTCCCAGCTGTCGATCCATTTCTTTGGTGGTCTGCCCAGTTTGGCCGTGCAACAAAATAAGGGGAAGTAAAAAAACTTTATTTTTAGAGATCTTCTTCGATGGCCGTACAGCCCATATCGAGCCTTAGCCTCCAGTATTCTTCGCCTCCAAATCCTCCTGTCCTCGGCTTCGACCCTCCAATCTGACACTCTTTGTATCCAAGATTTTCCAACCCTTTTGATAATATCATCGGTCCATCTCATCGGTGGCCTTCCGACACTTCGCCTATTTTCCCATGGTCTCCAACTGAGTATCCTGGGTGCCCATCTGTTGCTACCCTGTCTAGCCAAGTGTCCAGCCCATTGCCATTTCAATTTTGCCACTCGGTCCATGACGTCAGCAATCCTAGTGCGGCGTCTGATTTCTTAATTTCTTATGCGGTCACGCAAGCTCACACCAAGTATCTGTCTTTCCATGGACCTCTGTGTACACTTGAGCCTGTGGACACTTTTTGCTGTAAGAGTTATCGTCTCTAGTCCGTATGTCATCATGGGCAGTATACACATATCGTAGACCTTTCTTCGGAACACAGAAGCCCTTATCAGTTTAGTTTTAAATATAATATATACATAACAAATATTTAAACAAATTTAATCATGAATATGGTTAGTTTTGACAGCCATACAAACACTTTTCAACCATATATTCATATGTAGCAAGTAGGTAGTAAAACACTTAGGCTCGTGTATACGTAATGTACTAATTTAAAGCCTTAATCCCGTAGATCTACCGTGAAAAGGCTGGGATTAATTATTTCATGTCCCCTTTGCAAAAAAGAAACAAAACGTATTGTTTAATTCACTTTGCGAACATAAATATGTATGAAATGTCAAGTTTGTTTATGGGACACGAGGAAAAATCCAAATTAAGTTTCTCTTTTGTGAAAAATTTAAATATTGTAACATGATCATCCCTGGAATAAATTACATCTATCATAATACCAAAAACTCCGCCTAAAGTTTTATTTTGTGGTAAACAATATTTTAAAGACGTGGTGGCAATGATTTTCTTAATTGAAACATTGTGTTTTATTTATCCTAAAAGAGAATCGGTTTTTATTTTGTAATGCTCCCAGCAAAAGTTTTATGTTTAAAAAAATAATGTTGTTATTTGAAATTTCATGGTAGAAGTTCATTATAAATATTTAAAAAAAAATTTAGCTAATAAAAAAATTTTAAACTAAGAAAATTTTTCATTATTTAGTTTTTTCTTTCTTAAATAGTAATATTTTAATTACAGTTTAATTTTAAATCCTTTATAATTTACTTATTTTATTAAAATTAAATAAACCGATGTTTTTTTAACTACTTGTACTTTTGTCTTTATTTCCTATCCAATCCAGTCTGTCGATGCCAGCGAGCCTGGTGAAATCGGTCGCTGTCGAAATAAAGACAAAAGTGGAAGTAGTTGAAAAACATCGCTTTATTTAATTATAACTTTTAATTTATCATTTGTTTATTCGTCAGCTTGTATCCATCCACTGTTGGACGTAAGCCTCTCCAACCCCACGCCATTCCTCTCGGTCTCTCACCAGTGTTTTCCAAGCCCTTCCGGTTGTCAATATCTTAACAATTTCATTTGTTTAGTTTTATACAATTTGTTGAGTTTTAAACGGTTTTGACAGCTCGCTGCCATCTTCTGGTGCTGAGTTTTGATGGCCAGAAGATGACAGCAGTAATAAGGAGTAATAAAGAGTCTGGATTCATTGCTGCTCTATATTTTGCCTATAATCAGGAGTTGTTATATAGTCCATTGTTTTGGCCGAAACACTATGATACCTTAACATTTAAAACTGTTATATTAAATAACTTTGTATTTTGTATCACAATTGTATTTTATTTTATGATTATTTTTTAGCAAGATTGTAATAGGGTGAAAGTTTTTAATTTACCATACAATAATGCGGAATAAGCTGAATTTGGTTATTTAAAACGTTTAGTTATCATTTTTTTGCCTTTAAAATTATTGATATATTCGAGTACATTTGATATATTATTGTAACACCTGATGATTTCAACATAGGTTGATGAAACAGCTGTCGCGTAAAATAAAATACAACTGTGATACAAAAAACAAAGTTATCTAATTTAACTAGGTTATTATTTTTTGTAAGCAGTTATACGTCTATATACTTCATGTGTGCTGTTGGAAATTATTTATATAATAAATTATTTAAAGCTTTTTACAAAGCGATACAAAATCGCGTGGGAAAACTAAACGTGTTATTAACTTGCTAGTTTCCCATGAACATTAACAACAGCAAGTGTGGACTAACATTATTTACACAGAAGTATAAAGTTTTCTTACTTGGCACATTCGTTTAAACAGTAATTTGCAGCTACATCTAGTCGTAAATGTTCTACAAATGTACAACAGCACATGATTTGTTTTAAAAATAGATGTATCATAAAAATGTGGAGTAAAAATCAAATGTTTCCACTAGATTATAAACTTGAAATATTTAAACAGCCAAAACCGTATTATAAAATCAAATAAAATCAAATCGGTTTATTAACTCAAAATACGTTACAAAGTGTGACAGTCCATTATTTCTGTTTACCTTTTCGAAGAGATGGCCTGATGGTTTGTTAGCTAGTTAGTTAGACATTACACACAGCAAAATGTTTAAGGCATCTATTGAGTACAGGTAAAATATTATAAAAATAAAGTCGCATCAATTTTCGTTAATTACCATATTCTGCTCTATTAACTAGTGTATTATATACAATATAAAAAGCGACAAGCTGAAATTTCGTAACATTTGATAATGCTTTAGAAGGGCAAAACATGTCATTCCCATAAAAATATAATAAAACTTCTAGAAAACTGACGTTTTCATTCGTTTTAACCTATTCGCATCGGTAGCCGTCATATCACGTGTAAGATTTCCTAACCGTTAACATCGGTAGCCGTGATATATCGTTTTGCGACATTGCAGTACTTGTAGTGACTCTATTGTAAGAATTTGGAACCACAAATGACTCCAATACTTACCTACATCTATCCTTTACAGAAATCTGTAAAGATAATAAATTAAATGTGTTTCATCGTCATAATTACGGTTTACTTGCGCGCTGTCGATAAAACGCATCTGTGAAGTATCCCACCGGCCACCATTATACTACTTGTATATTCGTTTGTCCTGCGTCGCGCGCGCATTTGATTTTCGACGTATCTTTGTATTTATTATCTGTTACTTATTATAAATTGTGAAAATTTCTACTCTCAATATTTTCAATAAATTACCCTTATTTTTGTGTGGTACAGAAAACAAATAGTGAATTATGAATGTGTGTTAATATATAAACTACTTTTTTATTCATCATCTGATAGCAAAAGGTTTACCGGACACATATGATATGCAAAAATAGCCCTGTTAAGTACATTTACCATTCAAATTAAGTTTTTAATAAAAAAAATAATAAACCTAAAACAAAGTTTTAAATTTAACGGTTTATAACTAACTAACTAGTCTCTAGTCTAGTCTCCCCCGAGGGGTAGGCAGAAAGAATGGAATTTCACACTGTTCTGTCCTGACATACTTCTTTCACTTACTCTACATTCATATACCTTGTCATGCACGCACGTCGATTTCTCCGACTACTCACGTAACCGAAATTTAATATTTGATTGATTTGATCGTGCCACATTTTCCTCGGCCTTCCTCTATTTCTAGCTCCGTTCACACCGTTTACATATACCTTCTTTACCATTCTGTAATTACATACTTCTTTCTATGTGTCCAAACCTTCTTAATGACCCTTTCATAACACTTTCATTATTTTTTTTACTTATTTTGTTCATAACACTTTCATTCGCACCACATTCACTTCTTATACGTGCATTTGACACTCTATCATATACAGATTTACCACACATTCGTCTTAGAGATCTCATTTCTATTGCATTTATTCTACTTTCATCCTTCTTTTGCCAGTTCCATGCTTCACTTCCATACATAAGGGTCGGCACAAGAACACCATTATGCACTGCCATCTTAGCTTTTTTGGATAGGCTTTTGTTTGCGATGACAACTTTATGTTTGTTTGCGATGACAATATTACAATTACTAATTATATGATGTTTAAGTGTTTAGTTGAAATCACTATTTTGCAATGATAACGTAAACTTGAAACTCCGCCAGAGAATGATCAAGTGCTATGTGTGGTCTGTTTTATTGTACGGGTGTGAAACTTGGACCCTGAAAGTTAACTCAATGAACAGACTGGAAGCATTTGAAATGTGGCTCCATCGCCGAATCCTCAGAATTTCCTTGACAGACATGGTTACCAATACCAAAGTCCTGAGGTGAGCTAGAGTTGACAGGGAATTGTTATCAACTATCAAGGTTCGAAAGATCTCACATCTGGATCATATACTGCGTGGGGAAAAGCACCACCTTCTCCAACTGATATTGGAGGGAAAAATTGAGGGACGCCGAGGGCCCGGAAGGAGACAAATGTCCTGGCTGCGAAACGTGAGGGAGTGGACCGGCATCCGAAGTGTGGAGGAACTGTTCCGAGCGGTGCAGGACAGGGACAGGTTCGCCGAGGTAATCGCCAACTTTGGGGGACCCGACAGGGCACTTGTAGAAGAAGAAGTGTTTAGTAACTTGTACATAGAAATTATCTTGTTAAATTAATTACAAATAATAGTGTAATGTTTAACATTTAATTAGACTACAAGTGGTACTTAATTATCTGCAACAACAGAAATGCCATCTTGTTTATTTATTGATTGTAAATCTATCTGAGTTATGCTCCCGGTGCAATTGAGAAGGGTGTGATCAATCATGCTGCATGATCCGTCATGGGACCGACCCCGTCCAATTACTGCTGCGTCACACAACCCGATAGGGTCAACTAATTGGTCTATTGGATATATTGTTTCATCTTGTTACTGTTTTACATGGATTGCGTTTGATGTAAGTTATTGTTTTAACATAATTTTTTTATTATTAGATAATATGGCAGTGCACAATGGTTTTCTTCTACCGACCCTTATGTATGGAAGTGAAGCATTGAACTGGCAAAAAAATGATGAAAGTAGAATAAATGCAGTAGAAATGAGATCTCTTAGACGAATGTGTGTATACTCTGTGTATGATAGAGTGTCGAATAAAAATATAAGAAGTGAATGCGGTGCGAATAATGGTGTTATGAACAATATAATGAAATGATCATTAAGATGGTTTGGACATATGGAAAGAATGAACGAAGAAAGAATAGTAAAAAAAATATATGTTAACGATGTTAATGGAACCAGAAATATAGGAAGACCGAGGAAAACGTGGCACGATCAAATAAATCAAATGTTGAATGTCGGCCATGTGAGGAGTCAGAGAAATCGACGCGCGTGCATGACACGATGTATGAAAGCCAGTTTAAAAAAAAACTCTAACAAAACACTTTATATAATAATCATAAATATCTTATCCATTCGTTCGTTACGTCAATGATCCTGTGAAAGTGATCCTTTTTTAATTGTATATATGATACAATCGCCTTCCTTAGATTATTTTCTTATTTCATCGTTCGGTATTCCCCATATATCGTTTTCCTGCATATTCTTCCCATTGATCTCATTTCTACGGCAATTTTCCTAATTTCATCCTGCTTCTGCGAGCCCCTAGCTTTGCTTTCATATTTTTTTTTAGTTTCAATCCTAGGGATTAGTTATCAGCAAAGGGTAACAATTTTACTAGTTCTCGGGATGCCGCTTAGGCCGTTTAATGTGGTAATTTACCGATGGTTTCCACATTTTTTTTATACAACAGGTTATTTGAACCCAAATACTGTATACAATGTTTTAGGCTGTTGATTCACATGACGTGTGATGGGTTCTTTAAGAATTTCAGCTAGTTCTTTCGGAGTGTTGCTCACGAGTACGATGTTTTCGGCAAAACCTAGATGGTTTAAATATTTACCATCGACACGGATTCCTTTGTTTCCCACGTCATGTTGGGTCCTCCCGACGTCGACTATCACTTGAGTGTGCATGATCTTGTCTTTGTCAGTGCCTTGACGGGTTTATCCTATGTAAGTGGTTCCTCCAGAATCGTCTACTTGGCCTACTCAATCTTACGTCATAATTTTTGCAAAATCTACGAATCTCTTCGCTAGGTAACCTATATTTAAATTATTAACGCGAATGAAAACGTTTTTTTTTGTACAGGAACATGGAAGTTCCCGCCACATACCCGAGGATGTTATACGCTCATACACCTTCTGGGCCTGTCCCCAGTCCATCCGGGACTTACATTTAAAGACGGCAACAACAAGGGGGTGCCAGACCACATTTAATCTCCCCCATCTTACTTCTATGCTCCGCAGTACTTTATTGAATAAATAAGCATTATACATAATAATACATGAACATTTCAGAAACATTATATAAAGATAAAAATAATAAAATACTACAGGAATATACAGCGGGAAGAACAGGAGAGGCAGATGAGACAAATGCGGGATGGGAAAAAATGTGGAGTACAGTTTTTGACATGTAGGACAATGGACGAGGTTTTGGAAGCATAAAAACGTATGTTTTCTTGAAGTATTATATATTATGTGAATGACACGTTTCGCTTGTCTATAAGGCATTATCAAATGTAGCACTATCAAATGCAGCATTATCAAATTGCTACATTTGATAACGTCTTAGACATGCTTAATATGTCATTCATGTCATTCACATAAAATATAAAAAAAACTTCTAGAAAACATACTTACGATAGGTCACAAAGTTTAGATTTCTGCTTCTCTTAAAATATATTTGGTTTTAACAGTGTCTGTTCTTGCTTCGATTCCGTAAGTCATTATGGGCCTGACGTAAGTTTTGTAGATCCTGGCCTTTGATTTTTGATGATAATGAAAAACAAAACACTTTTTTTATACAATACAGATCTGTAAAGGGGTGAAAATGTGTTATGGCGTTATGTAATTTAGCACTTGAGGCTTGCGGGAAATTCAATAAATCCGCTGGAATAAGTATAAAGCTTTCCACCAACTACCGGCGGTAAAATAGCCTCCATTTTATGTTCATAACATGTTGATCAATTTGTAGTTTAATATCGAGGCGTAAATAATTCGCCAAGTATTTTCGTGTGCCGGTTATAAAGAAAACTGTAGCGCCATTTGAGAGGGTGTGAACACCTTCAGGTCGTTGGACGTTTTTCTCGTAACGTTTAATTTAGATAAATAAACACAGCACTTATAAGAATGTTATTTTTTTAAATGACACGATAACTGTTCTTTTATTTAATTAACTGCATGTGATAGATAACAAAATATTGCCATTATTGAATTAGTATTGTATTATAAAATAAATAATATGTTTTAGTAAATTCTAAATGTAAGTGACCGAAACACTATCATAGGTACATATTTTCTTGCTGCTTTGTTTTATAAACAAGGACAATCTATGCAAGTTTGTGGCTTGAATTTAGAAAACGACTGTTTTTCTCGTGGGCAATTATATATATGTCGCGTGCTCCAGAGTTGGTAAACCATCTGATCTCTATGTTTACCTATGCTTAAAACGGACAAACAAAAAATTTAGTCCATCCACTAGCTTTACAATAAAAATCAATTTTAAATTAAGATATTAAATTAGGCTATGTGTTTTTTCGGTAAATGTATAGTTGCAAGACTATTTTTATTTACTAGCCTAATAATTAATATCAGACAAAGCCACAGCGAAGCGTGGCCGGGTTTAGCTAGTTTTATAAATAATTATATAAAAATGGATAATTTACAAGTACAGAGTTTTTCAAACAATATTGTTGTTATTTGAAATTTTACGTTAGAAGTTCATTGAAAATAATAAAATAAAAATGTTTTAATGTATTAAATATAATATTCAGTTAAATTTCACTTAGATTAATGACTTCAACCGGTTTCGGCAGCTCGCTGTCATTTTTGCATCCCAGATCTTGGTTTAGATTATTTGACCTGTTTCAACAAACCAAGGTGACTGAGGTGTCTCTGAGGATGGGCGGGCTGAAATGGCGGTGAGCTGGCCATATCTGTCGGAGAACCGACGGCCGATGGGGGAGACGAGTCTGGAGTGAAGACCGCGTACAGGATGGACCGACGATCTGAAGAGGATGGACAGCGGCAATAGACGGGGGGCGGTGGCGTGCTTTGGGAGAGGCCTACATTCACCAGTGGATGGCAGACGGCTGATGATGACCTGTTTGTGACGTTGAGCTGTCCTGAAAAAATGATGTCCAGCCATCATTCCACTTTCCATCTCTTCGGGTGTCTTTCCGGGAGTCTTTTACTACTAGGGTATTCGTAAATATAATTTTTCTAAAGTCTTATATTTATTTTCCATGCTGTCCACATGGTCTCTCCATCAGCGACTTCTTATTATTTCTATAAAACAACAAAAACGCGTTTGATTTTTACTACATTTTCTAATGCCATAGAGAGTTGAATCATTTCATTCCCATAAATTATAATAAGACTTTTAGAATACAGACGTTTAATTTGAAATTTTACATTAAACTATTCATGTTTTTATTTTAATTTTCTTGGTAGAAATTCATTTTAAATAATAAAAATATGTTTTTTATTAGATAAATTTTGGTTTAAATAACGTAATTTCGGTCTCCAAGTCAGCAGTCTTCTTATCCATTTCTCGTCCGAGCTTCTGGCTACGCGACCTACCCATTGCCACTTTAGAGTCGCTACCCGGTGGATGATGTCAGTGACCTTTGTTTTTTCTCTCTGTTTTTGACTTTGTCTCTTAGGCTTATTTCAATCATAGCTCTTTCCATGGCTCTTTGGGTCACTCGTAGTTTCTCGGCACTTTCAAGAAAACAGACATCTTTATTCGTATTGATTATTAAATACATCATTATAGGCAAATAATAACTGGCAAATAGAATCTTGGAACTGGCAAAAGTCAGATGAAAGTAGAATTAATGCAGTAGAAATGAGATTTCTTAGACGAATGTGTATATACTCTGTGTATGATAGTGTTGAATGAAAATATAAGAAGTGAATGCAGTACAAATGATGGTGTTATGAACAAAATAATGAAAGGATCATAAAGATGGTTTGGATACACGGAAAGAATAAATGAAGAAAGAATGGTAAAAAAATTATATGTTAATGATGTAAATGGAAATAGAGAAAGACCGAGAAAAACGTGGCACGATCAAATAAATCAAATATTGAATGTCAGCCACGTGAGGAGTCAGAGAAATCGGCGCGCGTGCATGACACGATGTATGAATGTTGAGAAAGTGAGAGAAAGAAAAAGTGTGCCAGTCCATTATCGAGAGAAAGAAAAGTGTGGCGTGATGGTTAGTTAGTTAGTTAGTTAGATTAATATGTTACAATAAATAAGCTTAGAAGGGCTTTCGGGTGTTGAAAATTCGCGAAAATTTCCCTATAACCAGGTGCTTTGCCCAGCACACGGCCTAATGGTGGGGCGGGCCGATCTTATCTTCCCTTCGGTGATTTATAGTCGCACTCCAACCGGGGAGCCGAATGTTTAGCGGGAACATAATAAAAAGTATACAAGCCAGTCAGAATGGGATACAGGCCAACTTTAACAAAGGAGGTTTATGAGGGTTCTTCGATGATTAAATAAACTCGACGATTGCTCCAATTATTAGGGGTACCCAAAAGTAATGTGTTTTTTTTTTACAATGAAATCCTAAATACCTTTTCTTAAATTCTATAAACTAGCTAACAAACTTACCATCACACCTACGTTCTATCCATTAAATAAAACCGTTATGCTGGAGAGGGTTCAGAAAAAAATTCTTAGGTATTTCTACATGAGGGAATATGGTAGCTATCCGTGGCTCTATCGCACAGCATTTCTTTCGGGAATGCTTGGGACCAACTCTCTGCAGTTTCGAAGAGATAGGCATCTTATCACCCATTTCTTTACATTACTCAGGGGATATTTCGAGAACTCGGGCGCGCTGATAGATATTTCCGATAGCGACAGCATAAGTTGTTTTACCTACCGGCCGCCAAAACCAACCGGTCTCTAGTGACACTGGGGGAAAAAGCAATTATTCTGCTTAACGCGGTCTCCACGGAGATCAACGTCTTTAATATTAGTGAAAGTACATTCAGAAGGCAAATAAGCATGATTTTGGAGAGTATCTTGTCTTCCTAATGTCGAACCATCTCTCATGCGTTTTTGGTAGTATAATATTTACAATTTATTATTATATCTGTTCTCAATAGATGCCTGTTACCTTAATTTTGTGATGTCTATTAATGAAATAAACTGATTTGATTTATTAGGGGAACCCAGAAGTAAGGCGTTTTTTTCCAATTAAATTCAAAATAGTTTTTCTACACCCTATTGAAATTTTCTTTACTAACTTACTAATTCACCACCATGCCGTCTCCCCGAAGGGATAGGTAGAAATAATCTTCCGCCACATAGTTATATCCGTAAAATAAACTCGATGAATTATGATAAATAACCCAAATCATTTCGTTTATTTCTATGAAATTCAAAATAACTTTTCTTAAAATCTATTAAACTTTTCTAAACTAATTTACTAATTCAATGTAACTTTTCTAAAATTCTATTGTACTTTTTTAAACTAACTAACCATCACGTCGTCTCCTCGAAGGCTGCCTGGATGGACTGCCGAACTATCATTTCCTGACATACTTCCCTTGATTACTCAACATTTATACATCGTGTCATGCAGCCCGTCAATTTCTCCGACTCATCACGTGGCCGACGTTTAATAATTGATTGATTTGATCGTGCTACATTTTCCTCGGCTTTCTTTTATTTATTATTCCATACACATCGTTTATTTATACTTTCTGTGCTAACCTTTATTTATTTTTTGATAAAACAAAGACATTTACACTGTGTAGTTATATAATTAGTTTTATAATTCGACAACCTTCGTGGCAGAGTGGTTACGAGCTCTGACTTCCGTGCCAAAGGTCTTGGGTTCGATTCCCGGCGATGGCAGTGTTATTGTCACACTGTCTTTGGTCTGGTGTAGAATTCACGTGACAATAAAATGGCGATAGATTGGGTACCTATCACATGTCACAAGAATCAATATAATAGCTAAAAAATAAAAATTGTATACAATAACTGGGTCCAAACGAACTATTGTATACATAAAAAAAATTAGTAAGTTTTTATGAATAACACTGTTTTTTCGACTTTTTAATTGTTTATTAAGTTAATATCATTCTCCCGATGATAAAGGTGTAAAACCTTCGAAATATGTCGAGAATAATAAACTCAAAATGGAAAAAAACAGTGTTTTAATTAATTTTAAAAAATATGTATTCGTTATTTCCATGTATTATATAAAAACCTATCTTAATGAACCGTTCATTAGTTTGTTCGTAACACTTTTATTTGCACTTTTCTTAAACAAAATAATTTATTGTAGCTCGTTTTCGAAACTCAAAAAAACGATTTTTTTTAAACCATCTTTGGCATTCCCTAGCATCTGTCACCATAAATCTTGCAGATGTTCTTCGTAGCCTTTGTCGTTTTCTTTTTCACATGAAATTGAAAAAGCATACATTTTCGCAGATGTTGTTCCGATGGACACGTCTTTCCTATTGCCGTTAGGGATGCGGGGAGTGATTTTTTTAGTTTCAGGCTGACAAAACGGGAAGACGCTTACACGAGAAATTACAAAACACGCCTTTCTTGCTCAACCGACTGAAAGAGACTATTTTGAAGAGGGTAGATTACAAAAAAATGACATTATTAATTGGTACCCCTAATACATCTACTTTAAACCGCTCACAATCGGAAAACATTCGTAACTAGTATTTAACCGTTTTAAAAAAAAACAGAAAGTAAAAAAAATCTTACTAAGTAACCATCACGTCGCCTCCTCGAAGGAGTTGGCAGAAATAAAAGATAGTTATTTAACTTTTTTACAAGCCACGCTGCAGAACCAACCTGCTAATGGTTATGCCTGTCATTGAGCAATCTCATTGCTTAATCGGGTCGCCTCGAAGTTTGACATATTTCGTGATAGTGTGAGTTGCCTCAGGGATGCAATATGTTGTAATTGTTATCTTTGATCCCGTAGTATTTATGTTTTGTTTTTTTTTTTAAATTTTTTTAATGTTATTTTGAAAATAATTCGTATTTTATGATTATGCGGTTGTGTTTTTGGTAAAGAAAAATAATTTGGTCTCGTCTAATATCTTTATTCTAATTAATTTTGAAGTAAAACATATTAAAAATTGTCACATAAAGCACATATAAAGGATCGCATCTTGCAGGACGCCAATTCCTCTTGAGAAACAGGCCACAAGACCTACACTGAGAAGAGGAAGAGAAAAAGAAGAAGACATAAAGCACACACTTTGTGGTTTGAAATTTCAAAGGATATAAAAAAAGATACTTTTTTTTCTATACCGTGGTTAAAATACAAAATGTTCATTTTATTTTATATTGTATATATTCAAAATGTGTGAAAAAATCTTTAAATATATTGACAATATTTATTGTTTCTTGAACAATGATGTTAAACTCCATATTTAATAATTAATATGAATGAAAACGTCAGTTTTCTAGAAGTTTTATGATATTTTATGGAAATATAATAAAACTTCTAGTTATCAAACGTTTTCATTCATATTAATTATATTGACAATAGATTAGCTACCTATCACACGTCATGAGAATCAATTACTTAAAAGTTTTATACTGTAATTGGGTTTACATAACCTGCTGAATTCAAATGTCGAAAGCAACGGAAAACCACTTAATTAAGAAGGTCTCTGAAGGAAACAGAAGTTAACAAGGGGAACAAACATATCTTAATGTGTAATAAATAAAAAAACAATCAATCAATGGTTTCGATTTATAAATAAATATAATGTTATTAATGATTTGCGATGTTTTGCTTTTCCTCTCATTTTCTTTGCTCATTAGGGTTCTCCAATCAATGCGGAAATCACGCCGCGGCAAGGGAACGAATCATTTGCGAAGAATCAATCATTTTCCTTTGAAAAAAAATGACATCCCGTTTGAAAGAAGAAAAACAGGAAATCAATCCATCTTATGTACCCCGCAGGGATATCGGAGGGGCAGAGTCTCGAGTTCATTTTTTACTTTATTTTGACAGATAACTTGAACACTTTTACGAAAAATGCACACGACTTTTGATACAAGTATGGCATAACCAAATTTAACAAATGCTGAAAGTCGGTCACATTCAAAGTCAGTGAAATCGACGAGCGTGCATATTACGATTTCATTTCATTTATTTATTTTAAACATATCTAAAGCATTACAGATTTTTTTTCCAATACACTAAAGATACAAGTTAGAGATACACAATAATAAGTAATACATAATAGATTAATAAAAGAGCGAGAAACATAAGATGCATGACAAATTAATAAAATAAATATACCATACAATTATAATAAAGATAGTACTTCCCTCAGATGAGCCAAACTATCACAAAATATGTCAAACTCAGAGGTGATACGATTAAGCAAAGATAATGCTCTACCTACCGGCATAACCATTGGCAGGTTGGTTCTGCATCGTGGGAGATAAAACAATCTATGGCCCCTTTGTCGAAAATAATTATCAGGGACGAACAGACCTACATCACTCAGGATTTCTGAATTGTGTAAGCAACCGCCTATCAGTCGAAAGAAATGGACACCCAAGTGAATGTCTCGTCTCCACTCTAGTGACTGGTAGCCTAGCATCCCTAGCAAGAAATAATGTAGAGGAAACCAGGGAGAGGTATGTCAGGACAGAACAGTATGGCAATCCATCCTCTCTGTCCACACCTCCGCGGTAACGGCGTGATGGTTGGCTGTTTATTGTTAATTAAATCTTTAAATATTGTTAATTAATTTATGATTTTACTGAAATCTCTTGATGGAAATTCATTTCAAATAATAATTGAATAAAACAATAATATAAAATGCGAATAAAAGTAGTTAAAGAACATCGTTTTATTTAATTATTATAATTTATTAATTTTTTAGATCTAAATTTATCGAATGTAATCAGTTTATTTTCTTAACTATTCTTTCTCCATCCATGCGCTCCATATGTCCGAACTAACGAAACGATCCTTTAATAATTTTGTTCATAATACCTTATTCCGCTCTACATTCCTTTCTTATATCAGCCTTTGTCGTTCTACCACACATACGTCTTAGGGACCTCATCCCTACCGCATTTATTCAGCTCTCATCCTTCTTCTGCCAGTTCCATGCTTCCCTTACATTGTATTTATTTATTTCATTCGCACAGCACTCACTTTCTTATATTTTCATTTGACACATATTCGTCTAAGAAATGAGTATAAATCAGAGTCATTAAAATGGTTTGATAAAATAAAAATAATAAATGAAGAATAAATGATAAAAAAAAGTATGTGTAAACGAAGTAAACGGAACAAGAAATAGGAAAAAACGGAGGAAAATGTGACACGATCAAATTAATCAAATGTGTGAAAGCCATGTGAGGAATCGAGAGAAATATGTAAGGAAAGAACAGTGAGGCGATCCAATATTTCTGCCTATACATTTAGGGAAATAGCTAAGAAACAAGTAACTTAGCTAGTGCCTTTTTTACTTTCATCTTTTTTGATAAATAAACTGGAAAGAAACTTCATTTCTTGATTCGAAAATAAAATATGTCTATTTTCAATGAACTCCAATTTTATATACGTATAATTAATTTTACATAAGAAACACTAACCCAAGCGGAAAGCTTTGGAATTAATCAAAATAAACTGTTATATTTCTTCGCATACGTTCCGGATACGCGACATTATCTTCTATTAAAAAGCCCTCACAAACGACAACATTTCCAAGAAAAACATTGTTATGAGCGACGTTACATAACATTGGAGTTGGAAAGATAATCTTGAGATATGATTAGATTTCATAGTGGTTGCGAAATGGCGGTTTGTCTGAAAAAACAAGCTTCACCAACGAGGAATATGCCGTGGATCCGAGATAACTATTTGAGATCCGACACATATTATGGTACATCACATAAATTAAAAATAATTTTCATTTCTTCTGCACGTTTTTTTTCTTCTTATAATATAAAATCTTTTATGGGCTCTCCATTCTACGAGAAATATGATGTGTGAGGCTGAAGATATTTAATAGATGAAATATATGGCGAAGGAGGGATTGGTGTAGTCAATTCCAAAGATTGAACATCAACCGACTACCCTATATTACACTTCATAAACAGCCGGCTAGGCTTGCATTTAATAAAAGGTCGAAAATAATATAATCAAATAATATAGACCTAAAACTGAGAATACTCCTCATCAAGACCTATGTATGGAGTATCTTGATGTACGGCTGCGAGACATGGTGCCTATCCGAAAGAGATAAGCGGAGACTAGAGGCTTTTGAGATGTGGTCCTACAGAAGAATATTAGAAATTTCCTGAAGAAACCACATCATGAATGAGGAAGTTCTTCAAGGAATCGAAGTAGGAAGGCACCTGCTCAGGACCTTGTCCGAAAGGCGTGCAAGATGGATCGGCCATGTAATGCGTCAAGAAGGTCTCTTGCATGCCATAATGGAGGGTATGACCGAGGGGACAAACTCTAGGGGACGCCCACGCCGAGAGTACCTGGAGGATCTGTTGGTGGACGTGCGCTGCTCATCATATGCAGATTTCAAAAGAGCCGTTCAAGACAAGGAAGAATGGAAGAGAAGAATAGAATAAATTGCTGCAAACCAATCCCGGGATTGAAACTTTCTAACTTACTAAACAACCTCAGGGGATTCGTCCTTAATAATGAAAGGGCATCTGAGAAACCATCTTGCAGAAGTAGTAACTATCTGAAGAACAGACCACATAGGTCTATAGCAAGGAAGAATAAGAAGATGAATAAAAATGTACTTTTAAAGAAGTTTTATTATATTTAATAAAAATGTTAATAATGAAGACCTCCAATATCAAATATCTCAAGCTTACACCAAACATACTATTTTTTCAGAGATGGCCAACCATTGTATCGAACTATATGACAATATTTTTGCAGAAATGATACAATTATTCTACACACAATTCAAGTCGGTAAAATTGGGAGAAAATATCATTAATAATAAGATTCATCTATTTACTCCTTTCTCCTTAAATACCCTTTCTACTTTTAGTCTTCAAAGCTCCCATTCCCAATAATATTTTAATCGCAAATGTAACAATTATTAATATAGATATTAATTGGTACACCTGCATCAACAAGAGCGACTAGAGTCAAAATATGTATTTTCAAATGTATGTTTTTTTCTTGTAAATTACAATTTTATAGTATCACTTGAAAATACTATGTAAAAAATTAACTATTAGTTCTTAAAGCAATTAGTCAAGCAATATTTTTTTGAGTATCAAATGTATTGTATCGATTTTAAAATGTGTTTTAATACGTCTTTCTTTGTTTAGTTTTATTTTATTTATTTACAACTGAAGATGGAGGTTTCCTCCGAAACATGTCGTGATATTTAATATATACCTAAGTGGAAAATAAAGTTAATATTTTTCGATTCCAAACTGTAGGTTCATATTATGTCAGGAAAAAAGATGGCGTGATTGTCAGTTAGCTATATTTTATATATACTTATCTGTTGAATTAAAAAACTTTGTTTTATGTATCACAGTTGTATTTTTATTCGTCGCGACAGCTGTTTCGTCAACCTATGTTGACATCATCAGGTGTATCAATAATGTTTGTCAACATAGGTTAACGAAGCAACTGTCGCGAAAAATAAATATACATAAGTATCAGAGTGTTTAGGCCAAAACAATGGACTATTTTATTTATCTATTAATTTAAATATGAAATATTTTGAATACAGAGATTTCATAGAAGCTCGGTATACCATAAAATACAAGAAATTGTATAATTCTATCAAACTTATTAATTTCGATTATTTGGTTTATTAATTTTGCTAATTTATTGATATACTAAAAGCTTGAAATCTCTGTATTGTCTTCTTCTTCGATGGCCCTACAGCCCATATCGAGCCTTAGCCTCCAGTATTCTTCGCCTCCAACTCCTCCTGTCCTCCGCTTCGACCCTCCAATCTGACACTCTTAACAATCTTGCTCCATCTCTCCCAACTTCATCCTCCCATCGCAGCCTTGGTCGTCCAATTGGTCTTCTACCACCTGGGTGCCACTCCAGCAATCTTTTTGGGGTTCGCGATGACGGCATCCTCTGCACGTGACCGGCCCATCTCAGTCTATTCAGTCTGACCTGTGTGGAGAGACTGGGAGCTTTGTAAATATTGTACAGCTCGTCATTATGCCGCACTCTCCAGCCTTCACCGTCATTCACAGGCCCCAGAATTCTGCGCAGCACCCTTCTCTCAAAAGTATCCAGTCGCTCTGCAGATTTCGCTGTCATTGTCCACGCCTCACACCCATAGGTCACTACTGTTCGGATGATTGTTTTATACAGGGTGATTTTGGTTTTCCAGTGTACGTTTCTTGATTTGAGCGCTGGTAGTAGAGAGAAGAATGTTTTGTTACCAATTGTGATTCTTCTTTCGATTTCCTTGTGATCTTCGTTTTCTTTTGTTATAGACTCTGTATTGAGTCATTATAATTTTGTATATATAAATAAACACTTAATTTACAATACTTTCACATGAAGCACTTAATTTATGCGGTAGCATTAATAAAAATAATATTAAAACATTTTTGTATTTTGTTTTACACCACTTTATTTGTTTTAACGAATCAACTGATTTCGTTCATTTCGGACATATTTTTCAAACTTTCATTTTAACACAAAAATGTTTCTGATTCATAGATAAATTATATTTTTACCAGCTTTGGAAGCTAGCTCCCATTGTCAGGTTCATTATATTTTCTTTGCTCTAGCTATTTCCGATTTGTTTGGGGTCAGATCTCCTCATAGAATTTCTCCAGGTTTCTTGGGACATTCCGCTGTCAATTTTTAGTGTTTAGTACTATTGACAGCCAAGCTAAGGGAGCCGACCGGTCTTAGTAGTCTGGTTCAGTTGTTATTTTAAAATTCTTCATAATAAAGGCATCTTCTGTTCCGTGACAATTGTATTAATATGTTAGCTTCCCGAGGGAATAAATATTAAAATAAAATACAATAAAAACTAACATAAAGGATTTGAATCAATGGCATTAAATTTTATTTTACAATCTTCGATGAAAAGAGATCTGGACGTGTCCAGGCTTGAACCCAAGTCCCCTGGATCAGAAGCCAAGCGTTCTGTCACCTAGGTCACCACCCGAACACTACACACGAGTGGCATCGGTATTAATATACTCATGTACCCGGACATTTATTCTACAGAAGTGCGGTCCATCTACTCGGATCCTCTATTCCGGAGAAATGGCATGACGGTAAGTCACTAAAGATACAAGTAAGAGATACATAATAATAAGAAATACATAATATAATAATAAATTAAGATAGTTTAGACATATGGAAAGAATGAATGAAGAAATAATGGTAAAAAATTATATGTTAACGATGTGAATGGAATCAGAAATAGAGGAAGACCAAGGAAAACGTGGCACGATCAAATAAATCAAATATTGAATGTCGGCCATGTGAGGAGTCAGAGAAATCGACGTGCGTGCATGACACGATGTGTATGGTGAGGAAGCGAGAGAAATATGTCAGGAAAGAAAAATGTAACAGTCCATTCTTTCTGCCTACCCCTTCGGGGAGACGGCGTGATGGTTAGTTAGTTAGTTAGTTAATGATAAAAATAGCAAGAAGCATAAGACGCGTGACAATTTAATACAATTATAATAAATACAGTACTTCCCTCAGGTGAGCCAGACAATCATAAATTAAGTCAAATTTTATTATAGTAATATACGAGTAGGTTCAATTGTTTATTTAATAAAAAATGTCATCACAAATCAATTAAGTATTCGAGTTTTATTTTCAAGATATACGTTGACCATGTACTACGAAAGTATCTTGCCTTCGAGACGAACCTAGCCTGAAAGTGTTTGAAAGTTTGGCTTGCGGGCTTTTACATTCATTCATTTCGCGAGGCGTTTCCTCTTCTCGCAAGCGTTTAACTTCGCCTTTTCTGAGAATCTTTGCAAAGCATTCTAAAGCAAGATTAAGAAGGAAGTATTTTTAAGAGAAAAAAACTTTTGGATGAGACGACGGAATTTCGAAAAAGATATGCATTTAAGACCGCTTAAAATTGAGCGAAAGTTTCTGCTTTGAGTGCATTATTTTATGTATGTAGAAACTTTGGTAAAGTTAGGGACATTCTTTGGAATAAATCTAGTTCAGGATTCAATAGCGGTGTTGTCTAGCTACTATGTTTATTATTTTATTGTTATTTAATAATATTCGATTTTTTTATTTATACGAGTATATCTTCTTCCATTCCTTTATGGCTGCGAGCCTTGGACTATGCGAACATCAAGAGGGCCCAAAATTGATGATTTCAAGATGTGGTGCTAGCGATAAATGCTGCGTATACCCTGGACGGCAAGAATAACATACCAGTCAATCATTGACCAACTGGCTATCAGGCTAAGACTCTCGCGGATGTACTTTCAAAGAGTGTTCAAATATTTTAGACACATGGTCCGCAGAGATCAGGACAACCTAGAACAGCTCATCATCATGGGCAAAGTAAGAAGGTAACCAGAAGGACGACAATCGAGCCGCTCGCGCTGGTCCGATCAAATCAGGGAGCTGACTGGTCTCTCATGACTGCAACCTGGAGACTAACGGAGCGCATGGCGTGCCATGGTCAATGATTTACAGGGTGCACAGAATCCTCAATAAGAGATACGTCTGAGAAGAAATAATCTCTTACAATTTCTTCTACTCGTCCATGTATTGTTCCTTCTGTATCCAGTCGTTTCAGACGTCTTTGTCCAAGGTCTCCACTTAAGTATTCTGGATGCCCATTGGGTATTGCCCTGTATTCCTATATGTCACATTGTCACTTTAATTTAGACGTACGATCCATGATGTCGCAATTTTGGTTCGGCGTCTTATTTATTGATTATATTTATAACTAACTAACTAACTACCCATCACGCCGTCTCCCCGAGAGGGTAGGCAGAAAAAATCGACTACCACACTTTAATCGATACGGCGCTCTATCCTTCTCTTTTCGCCCCCGCGAGAGACGCTAGGCGATGGGTTGCGAACCTCATCACCACCAATAGGCATATCCCGCGCACATTTGATCGTCCAAGTTTAACAAAATAAATCTTAAACAAATTTTATAAAATGCAATAAAAATAAATAAAATAAAATAACAAGTAAAAATAATTTAACACATAATGTCCTTTTTTATGGTGCACTTGTCGTCAACTGGACGATCCGGAAATGTGGGTTTATTTAATTTTAATTCCACTGTTTTTTTTGATTAACTGTAATTAGGCACTTAAAACAATCCACAACCACCAACAACTTTAAAATATTATTTTAAAATATATAAATACTTAAATAGTCCATTGTTTTTTGTGTCCATAAATATTTGTTACAAATTTGTTTCGCAATGGGAGATAATTCTCAAACTCCATGTGTTGTGTTACAATGTGACAATCACACTGCGTATCGAACCCTGGACCTATGGCGTGGCAGTCATAGCACTTACACTCGGCCACGAAGGTCGTTTTCGTCACAAGAGATTTAATTCGTTTCCATACTCTAAAGTACCGCATGGATGCGTTACTCTTTCTTGGTAATTTGTTCCCCGTGTACTTAAATATTCCAATAAAAAAGCGGTTTTATTCATGAGTTTTATGTTTGAAGCGCAAAAGCGTTGTACGGGCAAAACACAAAATATTTTATTACGCAGATATCAGGTGACAGGCATAAATGCTTTTTTACACGTTATTTGTAATACTTTTTTATGATTTTTACAACCGAACAAGCAATTTTCACTCGAGTTTTAAGGGCGCAGAGCAATAACGGTGTAAATAGAAGAGTGTAAAATTTTACGATTTCGTTCTGGAAGTACGATAGAATTTTAGATTAATATAAAACTGTTTTATGTGAATTTATTTATTTAAAAAACGATGGTTTTACGGGTAGTGGGACAGAACGACCGATCAACCTTAAACGAAAAGTATTTGAAGCCTGCGTTCTGCCAGTTGGTACTTATGGACTTGAAACTGTAACATTGTCTAAACAAAGTGACGAGAAACTACGAGTGACCCAAAGAGTCATGTTAGGAATAAGAGAAGAGACTTATCGCCGGTAACTGAATCTATTGCCACACCGTGGTCCATTATAACTAATTACCGGGGGAATAAAATATTTCATTATTAATTATTAATTTTTAATTTTTGTATCGAATTTTAAATGCGTTTTATATTAGCCTTTCTTTGTTTAGTTTTTGTTATATTTTTTAAAACCTGAAGATGGAGGTATCCTCTGAAACATGTCGTGTATTTCAATATTTTTTCATTAAAAAAGTGGTTTAAACAATGTTTAATTAATTCCCAAAAAATATTACTATGGAATTCCACAGTGTTAATGCCTTAACTTTCAATAAGTTAAATACAATATTATCCATTTATTAGGTGTTAAATTTATAACAGTGTTATAATATCACATGTTTTTATTAGAGACTTTTTGAGAATGTCGTGACAGCTGTTTTGCTGACCGATGTTGGCATCATCAAGTGTTACAAACAACAGTTGTTTGTAACACCTGATGATGCCAACATCGGTTGGCGGAACATCTGTCCCCACTTTATTAAAAAGAGTACAGTAAAATTGTTGATATTATACAGTGTTATAAATTTAACAGTTAAATAAGCCTCTACAAAATGTCGTGAGGCGCCATGTTGCATTTCCAACAGCAACACTACTATCAATTCCAACTCTCTAGCGTCCACGAGAGGTCTTTTAAAGACCCCGCGAACCCCGGGCAATATGGCACATATTACTTAGTGCCATAGCAGATAGAGAGAGGACGAATGGCGAGCTTCCAGCGCCAAAAAACTGGATACGCCCAGCTAAGGGAAGGTAACCCCGACAGAAAATCCTCCAGAGAAGGCAAGGGGATACCACTCTGGATATTTTTCCCCAGGTCATTACCATGAGGCCTACTCATGGGTGATAGTCAACGTTAGGGAGACCTGACAAGATACAGAAAGAAGAAGAAGAAGAAGAAAATGTTGAAGTATCATAGTGTTTCGGCCAAATCAATGGACAATATTATCCATAAATATTATGAATTCAAATTTAATTGTATCTCAATAGAGACGAAGACGCAAACTGAATATGGATGATCAAGGTGTTTACAGGACTTATGACCTGTCATTGGTTGGGTTAAGCGCACGCTTTATGTAATTACAACATTCCCCATTCCACCTTTGTTATTATGATATATAAAAAAAAATATTTGTAATTATTCTGGTCAACTCTTTGGCAATTATAATGGAATAATACTCCTGGCGACTTCTAAACAATACGTTTATAGGCTACAGCCTTCGCATTGTGTTAATAAGGTAGTTTGCTAAATGCTGAAAATCATTCTCCATAGATGGCGTTAGTGGGTCGGTTAAATAAGTTAATCTTGAATAGATTCACAAGTGCAACCAAATCTACATAGATGGACAATTAAAACTGACACGTGAAGATAGGTATGGATTTGGAAGTATATATACATCTTCCAAAAATTTGTCATGCATGATCATTATAACAAAGGTGGAATGGGGAATGTTGTAATTACATAAAGCGTGCGCTTAACCCAACCAATGACAGGTCATAAGTCCTGTAAACACCTTGATCATCTATATTCAGTTTGCGTCTTCGTCTCTTTGAGATACAATTAAATTTAAATTGACCACCCTTTGGTGAAAATCCAGAATTTCGTATACAAGTATAAGTATACATTCACAAAAATATTATGAATTCAATTTAATACAACGTCTATTTGTTATCATTATATCAATTTTATGACAAAGTTTTTACTTTTGAATTTCAAAATACAAGTTTTCACCGAGTTTTTTGAAGCAGAACAAGAGAACGGATAAAACAGCTGGCTGTACCAGATTTGAAGATCTCGAAAAGAGTTGAAACATTAACACAAGTATCTATTTTCAGTGTCGAAAATTTATTTCAAAGTAAAAAAATGTTCAAAAGTCGAATAGATCAAATCAAGATTTTGTTTTTATCGACGATGCAATAGTTTAATTGTAAACGTGCTCTTAAAAACAATGGAAAATCTAGTTAAACACGTATTATAATCGTATTATTAGCAGCCTCCTGGAAGAGTGGAAACATCTATGTGTGCCACACCGAAGGTCCGGTATGAGTTCGATTCCTGGCGATTACAGTGTAATTCTAGAGCTGTATTTGGTTTTACCTAGAACTACGAGTATATAGTCAATAAACACACAATTGCGATACATGTCATACGAGTATATGGAATATCGAAACACAGCAAACAGAATTTTAAAACTACGCCATGCTAGTTTTAAACAAATATAATATATAGTTGTAAACAAATATAAGTATAATTTAATTGTATCTCAATAGCGAAGAAGATGTAAATTATTTTGGAAACAGAATATGGTGGTCGAAGCGTTTACAGGACTTATGACCTTGGTAGGGTTAAGCGATCACTTTATGTTAACCCAACCAATGACGGGTCATAAGTCCTGTAAACGCCTCGACCACCATATTCTATTTCCAAAATAATTTACATCATTGTCTCTATTGTGATACAATTAATCCTTAAATGATTAACCCGTAATGGGGAAAATCCAGTATTTGTCTACAAGTATTTGTATATATTCAAAACAAATTAAGTATAAATGTTTCTCAGAAGGTTTTTGAACTTCACAGAAGGTTTTAACGGTCACTTACTTAGTCCAATTGTCAATCTAAACCATTCAGGGACCCACTAAAATACACAAAAAATCATCTAATTCGGTCCAGCCGTTAAGGAGGAGTTCAACTACAGACGTTATCGCCAAAACCTTAAATTAAGATATTATGTTCTTTTGCAAAATTGAGCTTTACTCGTGCTTCAAGGACTTGGGATGTATCTAGGATCAATTTTCATATGAATTATAAGAAGATACGTTTGCTCATAAAATGAATATTTTTATGTATAAACTCCGATTAATAATACTCGTATCTTTGGAGTAATGACAGGACGAGATTATAATCTAACCCGGTCGTTAATTTAAAAGCAATATGCTACAACGATGAATCCTTTCTCTTGTAATGCCAGAGAGATTCCAAGTATAGGGGAACATTGTGTCCTTAATGAAGTTTCCTTGATTAGAAAAGGCAGTCTGAAAGGGCAGTGTCCTTAACCTTGCTTAAAGGTCAAAACGGAATCATCTTATAGATCGATCCATTTTACAGAATAGCAGAGACCCAAATTGGTAACTTTGAATAATTAATTTAATAATAGGTATGTATGGAAATGTAGAATAGAACTGGCCAAATAATGATGAAATAGAATAAATGCAGTAGAGATTTAGATCTCTAAGGACGATTGTATGGTAAATCTGTTCATAATAGAGTAACAAATGCAAATATAAGAAGAATTACAGTGCGAAATAAAGTGTTATGAACAAAATAATGAAAGAAGCATGTTTACAAGAGATGGAAGAATAGAGAAAGATATCGGAAGAAGGAAAATGTCGCACTCAAATTCATTACCGCAAATATTAATATATCGACTGAAGCATGATGACATTGCACAATAGAGTTCTAGTCCCGACCCTTATGTTTGGAAGTAAATCTTGGAGTTGGCAGAAGCAGGATGAAAGTACGATAAATGCCGTAGAAATGAGGTCACTAAGAAGAATGTGCGGAAAAACAATTTATGATAGAATATATAATGATAAAGTAAGAAAGGAATGTAAGACGGATGAATGCGTGATAAATTAAATTAAGAAAAGGTCACTAAGATGGTTTGGACATATGGAATGAATGGATGAGAGAAGAATGGTATAAAATATATTTCCAAGTAGTAAGAATGGGAAAAGAAGTCGAGGAAGGCCAAGGAAGACATGGCATGACTAGTAAAGCAAAGTATTATACAGATGCCCTCTAAAGGTAACTTCAAGTTATCCCAACAATGTATTTATTTACCAAGAGAGACCGCTTAGAGTGATCCGGGATATTAATTTCACTCGGAAACAGGTGTAGGAAAGTAGTCCGGTTCTGCTTATATTACTCGAAGTACTTCCATATACTACTCCATCTAGAGTCTCATTTATTATTATAATAACCGCCGGCCTTTTATAAATATAACCACCAAATTAGCATTTTAGTTATTTCAATAAAGCAAACAAAATATATTATATGTTTGCTTAGTTAAAACATTAAATGATGTACTACGTACATGATCCATACAAATAAAATAATCATCTTTATTAATCCAAGGGATTGGTTTGCAGCAATTTTTTTTTGATGATTCTTGGAAAGCTACTTGGTTTTTAATATGGTAGTTTCCCAATTACATAATAAATCATTTTTTCTATTGGTTCACATGGTAGCTAATCTAACGCAATTTTTTCACGTGTTCACCAATAATTTTTTGTATGCTCAGGAAATTGAAAATAACTTTGTTTAATCCACTAATTATTTAAAAAAATATTAAATAGCACGACATGTTTCGGAGGATACCTCGCTCTTCAGGTGTAAAAATATAAAAAAAATAAACAAAGAAAACGCATAAAAACGCATTTAAAATTCGATACAATAATTTTAATTAAAAAAATATTTCACCTTTAACTCCTTTCTCCTCAAATACTTTGTCTACATTTAATCTCCCAAGCTCCCATTCCCAATCAAATGCAAATTAATCATTTATTAATTTCTATATAAATTATGTCTGTTAAAATGTATGCTTTTTCTAAATTATATTTTTTTACATACCTATATATTTTAATATGTATTTTTTATATTATCATCACGTAATCTTATTATTTAATATTATTTATTAGTTCTTACTGTTAAAAAAACATTATTAGTAGTTATAACAAATAGCCCAGGTTAATTTTTAAATTTGATTTATTGTTTCGGTTTTTAAATGCGTTTCTATATTAATCTTTCTTTGTAAAGTTTTAATTATAATTTTACGCCTGAAGATGCAGGTATCCTCCGAAACAAGTCGTGTTTTTTAACATTTTTTAAATAATTAGTGGATTAAACAAATTTATTTTCAATTTCCTAAGTATATTACAATGGAATTCCACAGTGTAAATACCTTAGCGTTCAATAAGTTGATTTCGTATGCATAATATTTACAGATTTTTTGTTATATACAACAGGTCGTTTGAACCCGATTACTTTATACGATTTGTTTTTAGCTGTTATATTGATTCTAGTAATAGGTATCGCCATTTTATTATCACGTGAATTCTAAATCAGAATAAAGACAGCGTGACAATCACAATGCGTACAGCGGGAATTGAATCCAGGACTATCGGTACCGCAGTCATTGTTCTTGCTGCTCTGATACAAATATCGTCATATTATATATAAACCATAAAAAAATATATGTAAAAAAACTATGAAAAATAATTAAGAACAAAAAAATGGAAAGGTCATTAAGATGATTTGGACACATGGAATTAACTAATGAAGAAATAATAATAATAAAAAAGTATATGTTAGCGATGTAAACGGAACAAGAAATAGAAAAACAAAGGAGTAAAAGTGGCACGATTAAATACATCAAATGTTTAATTTCAGTCACGCGAGGAGTCGAAGAAATCGACCTGCGTGCATGACAAGATGTACGAATGTTGGGGATTGAAAAAAGTATCTAGGGAAAAAACGTCAGAATGATGGTTAGTTACTTAAAATAGTTTAAAATTTAAATCAAGAATTCGATCATTTATTTTGTATGAAAAAAATGTTTCATTGATTTTAAGAGCTTAACGTTGTATTTTTTCTTCTTCACAAATGCTATAATAGTCGAAACATAAATTTTCTCCCGGGGAGCGTATTTATTAGATTTTATCGAGTAGAAAATATAATGGCCAACTTTTGGGAAGTGAAGTATTTCCCTTCTCTGATTTATTCTGAATTACCTACCCTGCAAGGGGAGAATATTATTTTATTTCTTGTTGAAAAACGTTCTTAAGCAAGATACCGTGGCTTTACCTATTTACTTGTAATAAAGTCTAACTTTCTTCTATATTCGCCATAACTTTGTGTTGAAGATGCTTAATGGTTTAATGGTTTGATTTAATATGGGAGTATTGTGAGAGGACTCTCATTACTGATACCCCCACTATTTATGGCATGATTTTTTTAACACTATTTATGACATGGGTTCCATTAAACACTATTTTTGACATGAGTTATTTTAAACATTATTATAACTAGTATATATACTTATTGTAGATTGTGAAAAATTATACATAGACTTGCTTAAGACTAACTAAACTAAACAATCGAGCAAATAACAAATTACGGCAAGAAAAAATTACATTCAAATTGAAGTTTTTAAAAGTTAAATAAAAATTACTAAGATAATACCTCTATAATGCAGTAATGACTTACACAATGGAGTTCTAGTGCCAAACATCATGTATGGAAGTGAAGCTTGGAGCTGGCAAAATAAGGATGAAAGCAGGATTAACACCGTAGAAATGAGATCACTATGAAGAATGTGCGGGAAGACGTTGTATGATAGAATACCGAACGATGAAATAAGAAAGAAATGTAAGGCAGATGACTGCATCATGAATAAAATTAAAAAAGGATCCCTGAGATGGTTTGGACATATGGATGAAAGTAGAATGGTTAAAAAGTTGTACACAAGCAGCGTGAGTGAGAAAAGAAGCCGAGGACGACCGAGGAAAACATGGCATGACCAATCAATTAATTAAACCAATTAATCAATTACTAAAAGGCGGCCACATTCGAAGTCGGAATAATCGACGTGCGTGCATGGTACGATGTATGAATGTAGAGGAATGCCAGGACAGGCCATTGGGGCGATCCATCCTCTCTGCCTACCCCTCCGGGGAAATGGCGTGATGGTTAGTTAGTAGTACCTCTATAATATTTACTACAAAGATAGTAATTGTAGAGAGAAATGAACAAATATATAAATTATCGGTTTGAAACAGAAAAGCAGGGAGAGTTTTGAAAAACATAATGAAATAATTTGTACAAAAAAAAAAAAAAGATAGAATATGAGTTAAAAATTAAATATCGGTAAATAAGTAAGTAAATTGCGGTAAAAGTAAACAGTTTAGAATGTTATCATATTAAGTGAAAAATCATTCTTTTCTGAAATCTGATTAAGGTAAGATAATTTAAGTGGGTTTTTTTGTTTGTTTCATCTTTAAGGTGTGCCGGAAGTCTATTAAGTGCAGAAAAGCTATGAATTTATGAAATTTTATTCCGTATTTAGTGGTGAATACTTTGGGGATATACAGATTGTTTGCTTGTCTAGTATTATGGTCATGCATGCTATTGTTGATAAAATGTAATGATTTTTTAATTAATTGCTTGATTGTACAGGTTATTTCGTATAGCGGCAGTACTTTTATCGGGAGTATTTTTGTCTTTTTGTAGATATCTTTAGTGAGGGTGTCAACTGGGAGTTTAAGTATGTTTTTTATTGCCCTGTTCTGTAGTACTTATAGTTGGTTGACATTTTTTTTTGTTGTAAAACCCCAGATACAGGACAGGTATGATAGGTGCGAGTGCACGAATACATAATAGATAGAAAGCAGAGTATTTGTTTTTATCAGTTTTTGGAATCTATAGAGAATACCTGGAGTTATATTAATGGAGTTATTTTGTTAATAATGTTTTCTATGTGCATGTACCAATTTAGTTTGTCATCGATTAATAATCCCAGATATTTCTATTATAATAAAAAATCGAGTTTTACAAAACTAGTTTAATTTTAACTAACTAACTAACTAACCATCACGCCGTCTCCCCGAAAGGTTAGGCAGAAAGAATGGACTGTCACACTTTTACTGATGCGGCACTCTATCCTTCTCTTTTCGCCCCGCGGAAGACGCGGTGTGATGGGTTGCGAACCTCATCGCCGCCTATAGGCATCTCCCGCGCACACTTCGATCGTCCAACACCCACAAACTAAATCTAAAACAAATAATATAAAATACAATGATATAAAATAAAAATAATTTAACACAAAAATGTTCTTTTTAGATGGTGCACATAATGTCTATTTAATTTATGTTCCATGTATCCACTGTTTTTTTTAATTTAGAACATAATGTAATAACACATTATGTTTTTTTCGATGTCGCACATGTTGACATGGACGATCCGGACTTTTGTGTTAATTTAATTTATGTTATCCACCGTTTTTTAAATTAGCTGTAATTAGGCACTTAACCAGTAAGAACTTTAAAATACTATTGAAGAAATTATTCAAATTGTCATTGGAACAAATGAAAAATTTATTTTGACACCTGTCAAAATTCTTTATAAAAACGAAAAAACTAATATAATTTTAACAGCAAAACAGAACAAACATATTACGTGTCACAATTAACTATTATAAAGTGCGGCAACAATTAAATTGACCAAAACAATTAACTTACACATGAAATATCTCCCAATTTACAGGAGCACCACATGAACCAAACCAAATTTTCAAAATCAGAATATATTTTAATTTTAGTATTAAAGAAATAGTTTAATCGTGTCCTATACATTCTTCACCATTTTCGAACATATTAATTTTTTTCAGTGCCTTATTTATTTAAAAAATAAATTGAGAATGGTAACTAACGTATATGTAAAGACGTAAACGGAACAAAAAATGGAGGAAGACCGGAGATAAAATAAAGATATTATAAAGCTGGAGATGAAAAAGAAGCCGTGGATGACCAAGAAGAGCATGGAATGACCAAATCAATCAAATACTAAATGGAGACCACAAGTCGGAAAAATCAACGAGCGTACATGTTACGATGTACGAATATAGAGAGAGATCGAGAGGTATGTCAGGACAGAGCAGTATGCCGGTCAATCTTCTCTGTCTACCCCTCCGGAGAAACGTCGTGATGGTTAGTTAGTAAATTTGTTTAAAATTAAAATAAATATATTTTGAATATACGCTCTAGAGAAGAACCGTAGTCTAGCCGAAGAGATGTATTTGTCTCGCGAGTCGAAGTTTGTCTACCACTGGCTCAACCTATAAATATACAGTGTGGAGTACTGCGAAAGTTGATAAAGTAATTTGACAGTAACGGCCTAACACTCGCGTCAATATCCGAAATAAAAAAATCGTTCTCCGCCAACCCTGGATATACGGCACAAGTTTGGTCTTAACCCTTCATTGCATGATTTTTTTTATTTATTTAAGCAAAACATGTATTTTTAGATATCTATTGCAAAACATAATACTGGAAAAATATTAACCACATTTTGTTTATTTATATAACTTACTAACTAATTAACCATCACGCCGTCACCACGGAGGGGTAGGCAGAAAGAATGGAACGTCACACTGTTCTGTCCTGACATACTTCTATCGCATCCTCTACATTCATACATCTTGTCATGCACGCACGTCGATTTCTCCGACTCCTCACGTGACCGACATTTCCGACCACGTTTTCCTCGACCTTCCTCTATTTCTAGCTTCGTTCACGCCATTTACATATACCTTCTTTACCATTCTGTCTTCACTCATTCTTTCCATGTGTCCAAACCATCTTAATGACCCTTTCCTTATTTTGATCATAACACTTTCATTCGCACCACATTCACTTATTCTACTTGCATTTGTCACTTTATCATAAACAGATTTGATACACATTCGTCTTAGAGATCTCATTTCTACTGCATTTATTCTACTTTGAACCTTCTTTTGCCAGTTCCATGATTCACTTCCATACATAAGGGTCGGCACAATAACACCATTATCCACTGCCATCTAAGCTTTTTTGGATAGGCTTTTGTTTGCGATGTCTTGCGATGACAAGTGCACCGTTTACTTGTATACTTATATTATTATTAAATATAAGAAGTGAATGCGGTGCAAATGAAAGTGTTCTGAATAAAATAATGAAAGGATCATTAAGATGGTTTGTACACATGGAAAATATGAAAGAAGATAGAATGCTAAAAGAAACTATACGTTTACAATGTAAAGGAACTACATATAAAGGAAAACCGAGGAAATCATGGCACGATCAAATCAATCAAATATTGAATGTCGGCCACGTGAGGAGTCGGGGAGTCGACGTGCGTAGATGACACGATCTATGAATGTTGAGGAAGCGAAAGAAGTATGTTAGGAAAGAAAAGAGTGGCAGTACATTATTTGTACCTACCTCTTCGGGGAGACGGCGTGAGGGTAAGTTAGGTTATTTTTATATCAGTAAAAATACGTTTGTAGGAAATTTACAACAAGTAAGATATATTTGATAATTTTTGCTTACATGTTTTATTATTACCCCCAGTAGATGATTGAAATTGATGATGAATAATTTCAGATCATCGCCAAATAAAAGAAACAATGACAATGTTATTATCTTCGCTATATTGTTTACAAACATCGTGAAGAGGAGTGGGCCAAGGTTCGAACCCTGTGGCACCCCTGAATATAAAAGAAAAGGTTCCGATTGAAAATTTACGTTTTCTTCTCTCAATATAACTAGCGAAAAGCATAACGAGCTGATAAGAGAAACCAATTTGAGTTAGCTTCTCATCAGGTAATGTAGTTTTTATTTATTTAATTGAAAAATAATGTTTTTAAAATTAAAAACGTGTCTAATAAACTATCTGTAATGTAAATAGGTGAACCATCAGCCAAATATCAAAGTAAAATGTTTTTTTTTTGTATACTAACGCCACTAGCGATGGCTTGTGTACCTTAATATATATGGGAATGTAGAGTGATATTCAGAATGTGGTCAGACGGGGGAGATAAAGTTGAAAATCTTGGAGAAACTATATAGAAAGACAGGATACCCAAAGATTACCACGCCTTGTTTTACATGCGATACCAAAGAGAAGAAATATGCCTAGAAGACCCCCTAAGAGATAGAAAGACAGCTCGGAATTCACATTGCAAGAAGCAACAAACTCGGCTCAAACGACGAAGAAAAATAATGTTTAGTATGGGGCTCAATACGAACATATATGAAATTAAATTATTCTATACAAATATAAGAAGATTTTTCAGTTTGTAACAAATTTGATACACCGAGTAACGAAGGGTTAACTCCGGCTCTAATAGCCTTCATGATACATATCACTTGACTCCGACACAAATCTTCATTTGAATGACTGTTATTTGCACCACATTTTTACTGGTTGTTTGACTTGAACGACTTGCTGACACGATTCATGCGGAAAAAGCTTGAAGAAAGCTCATTGAATCGAATTGCCTCACAATGAAAAAGTTTTCTAATAGTTCTATTAAAAAGACCCATTGGAATAAATATACCCTGTGACAACTTTAACTAAAGACATAAGATTTTATAGATTATTAAGAACATAAAATTCCAATTTACGTGTCTTTTAATAGTAGTGTTATTCTACCGACTCTACTGTATTGAAGCGAAGCATGAAATGGACTTAGGAAACATATAATCAAATAGTCCATTGTTTTGGCCGAAACACAATGATACTTTAACATTATAAACTGTAAACCGCCCTTCAGGTTATTTTCCGATAAACATGCAAAAAAGCAGGTATTTTAAAAATGAAATTTAATTATATATTAATTTTATTTTTTTTAATTACGAAGTGTCAAATACTCGGCCGCACACTTCGCCTGCCCCTTGTTTAACTATCATATTTATGACGACTTGTACTCAAGTGTTGTTGGCACACGCGTGTATCCCTAACAGTTTGTACATTTTAGGTACATTACTTTTTCTCAAGCGCGTACGTGATACGGGATAGCGCAGAATGGTAGAGTCAAAGTGAACGTATCACGTTCGTTCAAATAGGTAGGGTGGTTAAATTAAAAAGCTTTGTTTTATGTATCACAATTGTATTTTTATTTTACGCGACAGCTGTTTCGTCAACCTATGTTGACATCATCAGGTGTTACAATAATATATCAAATGTAAAATAATATATATAGTATTTCTTCTATATTCGCCATTACTTTGTGTTGCGGATTCATATTTGAATTACTTTTTGATAACTTTGTATCACAACACTTTATTACACTTTTTTCAGACATGTTTCGGGACACAGAAGCCCCTTCTTCAGTGTGTATAAATTTTATTCGCCATTACTTTGTGTTGCGGATTCATATTTGAATTACTTTTTGATAACTTTGTATCACAACACTTTATTACACTTTTTTCAGACATGTTTCGGGACACAGAAGTCCCTTCTTCAGTGTGTATAAATTTAAAATTTATACACACTGAAGAAGGGGCTTCTGTGTCCCGAAACATGTCTGAAAAAAGTGTAATAAAGTGTTGTGATACAAAGTTATCAAAAAGTAATTCAAATATATATAGTACATTAAAAACTTTTCCTTTAGACAATCTAGCAAAAAAATAATAATACTACCTTACACTTTTGTCACCTTTCTTATTAATGTAATCTGCTTCCTTATATTGTTTATCGTCTTTAATTTATTATGACTTACTTACGACTCCGCCACGAAGGTCGTATATATTAGTATTCCATGCACAATGGTGTTCTTGAACCGACCCTTATGTATGGTAAGTGAAGCATGTAACTGGCAAAATAATGATTATAGTAGAATAAAAGCGGTAGAAATGAGATCACTTAGACAAATACGTGAAATATCTATGTATGAAAATAATGAAAGATGGTTTGGACATATACAAAAAAAAGTATATGTTAACGACGTAAACGGATCTAAAAATAGAGGAAGACCCAGAAATACGTGGAACTATCAAATAAATCAAAATTTAAATGTCGGCCACGTGAAGAGTCGGATAAATCGACGTGCGTGCAAGACACGATGCATGAACGTTCAGAAATCAAGAGAAGTATGTCAGGAAAAAACAGTGTGGCGATCCATTATTTCTGCCTACCGCTTCGAGAAATGACGTTTTGGTTAGTTATTTATCTTAGAATATAAAATCGCCATTCAGCCGACCTCCATGACAGAGTGGTAAGAGCTCTTATTTCCATACTGAAGGTCCCGGGTTCAATTCCCGGCGATGGCAGTTGATTGTAACACTGTATTTGGTCTGGTGTAGAAAACACGTGACAATAGAATGGCGATAGATTGGCTACCTATCACATGTCATGAGAATCAATAAAATAACTAATATACAGTAATTGGATTCAATCGATCCCTTTTATACAAGGAAAAAATAAGAGTAAATAAGTTAATAAAGTCAAGATATACAAGGCATGCATTCGCTCCATCATGACGTATGGAATAGAGGTCAAAGCCGATACCAATAGAACTAAGAACCTTCTTAGAGTAGCAGAAATGCGAACCCTACGCTCCATCGCAGGCAAAACCCTCAGAGATCGGATCGGAAATGAAACGATAAGGTCTGTCTCTTTTGTTGAGAACATTGTGAGATGGGGAAGAAGCAGAAGGCGCTTTTGGAGAGTCCACGTGGACCGCATGGAGAATACAAGAATTGCAAAAATTGTTAAAGATGAAAACCCAAGCAGCAAGAGATTACAAGGAAGGCCGCCGAAGAGATGGAGAGATGGTTGGATATCATCATCCCAGGATAACCCACCGTCACAAACAGGTGATAAAACCTAAACTAAGAGGAAGAAGAAGAAGTAATTAAATTAATAAATGAAATAAAACACGCTAAATCAAAGGAAAGGTATAAACCCGCCCACAACATTATTGGCTCCAAGAATCGTTAAAAAACGGACAATTGGATTCCGTGATGTCTTTTCTGTTTCCCGCGCTGTTTATCACCGCCAGGAGTACGGGGCACTTGGCTGCCTTTTATTGAATCGTCAAATTTACCCGTCGAATTAATCTCAAACCTTTCAAATCCGATCGCTTCAGTACGCCCTTCTTCAAAAAAACGAAGAATGAAAATACAAGCGGCCCTTACTTTATGACCCAATTTCGTGTTCTGCCCAACGCATTTAAATCTCTTAATAACGGAAACAAAAAATCTTTACGTTTCTTACATCTCTTATAAAAACAAACTTATGAAAACAATTGATACATAAATAACATATGTTAGAGAAAGAATAAAAATTAAATAATGCACAGCAGGAGGCACAGGAGGGAGGGAGGAGACAAAATGCAGGAGGGGGAAATAAGGAAATTTATTTAATATGTGGAATAGGGAAGGTAATATAAGAAATTTATACTTTATATATTCAAGAGAAGAAAAATGATGCAATTGAACTGAAGAGGAGGAGGACGAGGTCCGGCATTGCGGATCAGTCTCCCCTCTCCCCAGCAAGATAATCGGCACCCCCTCAAAGGGGTAAGTATTTTCTTGTATTTTCTTTTGCTGTTGTATTGCTATTTGTGTACGGCAGGACATGGAGGGAGAGTAGCGTAGCTTAAATGTGGTCCGGGTTGGTTGAATGGTTGCAAACATACATATATTTTTTTTTTTTAACGTAAGTCCCGCATGGACGGGGGACGGGCTTAGAGAGTGCACGAGTGAAGCTGACGAAAGGCGCCGCTGCACCTATAACAGCTTCACGTAAGCGAAGGGAGCCCTCTATGGCTCGGTCATATAAAAACATCTCTTATAAATTCGATCATCTTGGAATACATAAGTTTATACAATCTTCTTCTTCTTTTTGCCCTGCCACACCTCCGTGGTGCATAGGGCCTCAAGGAACCTTCTCCACCCGACTCTATGGCATGCCTGATGCCTAACATCATCCCAAGTGATGCCTGCTGCCTTAACCTCGTCTTGCAGGGCTCTTTTCCAGGTGGCTCTAGGTCTTCCTCGCTTCCTCTTTCACACATGTTAAAATTTGAAAATTTACTAAACCAAATCGTATTCCATTTGTTTTCTAGACTTTTGTAATACAACAATTATCAGAACAAATGTGAAAATTAGATTCAGAATAAGAACAAAATTCAAAGTAGTATTCCTTTCTCGTTCTCGTGTATTCAAAATATTCTCGTACTCTTTCTTGATGACATCTGGTTTCTATCCAATTTATATTATGATAGTGGGGTTTTAATAATGAGAGACCTTTCCGAATATTCCCATATCAAATCGAATTCATAAAAATAAATATTTAAAATAATTAAAGTATGATTATTCTCGAAGAGTTTTTTTAATTAATTTTATAAACTACCCTTTAAAATTGTTAGTGATTTAACTAACTAACTAACTAACTAACTCCCCGAAGGGATAGGCAGAAAGAATGGACTGCCACACCTTTCTTTCCTGACATATTTCTCTCGCTTCCTCAACATTCATACATCGTGTCATGCACGCGCGTCGATTTCTCTGACTCCTCACATGGCCGACATTCAATATTTGATTTATTTGATCGTGCCACGTTTTCCTTGGTCTTCCTTTATTTCTGGTACCATTTACATAAATTAACATATAATTTTTTTACCATTCTTTCTTCATTCATTTTTTCCATATGTCCAAACCATCTTAATGATCCTTTCATTATTTTGTTCATGACACCATCATTCGCACCGCATTCACTTCTTATATTTTCATTCGACACTCTATCATACACAGAATATCCACACATTCGTCTAAGAGATCTCATTTCTACTGCATTCATTCTACTTTCATCCTTCCTTTGCCAGTTCCATGCTTCGCTTCCATACTTTTTTTTTTTTTTTATGTACACAACAGGTCGTTTGGACCCAATTACTGTGTACAATTTTTATTTTTTAGCTATTATATTGATTCTCGTGACATGTGATAGGTAGCCAATCTATCGCCATTTTATTGTCACGTGAATTCTACACCAGACCAAAGACAGTGTAACAATCACACTGCCATCGCCGGGAATCGAACCCAGGACCTTCAACATGGAAGTCAGAGCTCGTAACCACTCTGCCACGAAGGTCGTCAGAATAACACCATTGTTCACTGCCATTCTAGCTTTTTTGGATAGGTTTTTGTTTGCGATGACAACTTTAAGTGCACCATTCACTTTGTTGCCTGCCCCAACCATCACTAACTAATAAAATATATAATCAATCATCACGAAAAACAATAATAGATAAACCTTGGAATAAATGGGAAGAGGGTCTATCAATATCGTATTTCCCCATTTTGAAAGATTTCACTTTCATCCGTTTTTTTTTTCGTAAGTCCATGTTCAGTTCCACCCTAAAATGAAAGCAGGACTCTCATTCTTACCACATTAAGTTTTACATTTCCTTCGGAAGCGGACTTCTCGAGCTATAGGGGCACAAGAAACGCCTTTTAATGTGAATCTTCTCAGCTTAACTGATATGATTTCCGAAAACATTTACCATCATAAAATTATTTTTTGAGGATGGTAAAAAGATACAATAAACAAGCTAAGAAGTCAATTATAATATGTTAACCATTTTTTCGATTATGTAGTAATTTAGCATATTTAGAAAATAAAATATATAAAAAATCAAAAAAGAATTGACATGTGTGCATTTTTATGGAGAAAGCTAGAGAGGTATGTCAGAATAGAGTAGTTTCGCGGTAAATTTTCTCTGCCTACCCTTCCGGAGAGACGGCGTGACGGTTAATTGGTGTTCAATAACAAAAACAACATTTAGTTAGAAAATAAAATAATTTGAAATACTTATGTAAGGCAATTTTTATCGTTTTTTGAATTTAAATACTTTCATCATGCAAAAAGTGAAACTAGCTTATTTTAACAACATTATTTCTTAAACATTGATGTTAAGTTCCTGAAAAACATTTTAAAATAAAGCGTAACGCACGTATATCTTCTTCTTCTTCCTTGTTGTAGACCTATGAGGTCTGTTCTCCAGAGTGTTGCTCCTCCTGTGAGGTAGATTCCTAGCTGTCCTTCCATCTTTTAGAAGGTCTTCCACGAGGACGAGTCCCATGAGGCTGATTATGCAATGCAATATAGGGGAGTCTGGTGGTGTCCATTCTTTGAACATGACCATACCAGTCTCTTTTTCGCTGTCTACTCCATCTTATAATATCCTCAACCTCACATATTTCTCTCTTTTTGGTATTCCTCACGCGATCTCTCAGTGTCTTGCCTGCTATCGTCCTCAGTATCTTAATTTCGGAAGTCCTCAAAACTTGTTTGGTCCTTACTGTGTCTGCCCTTGCATCGACGCTATATGTTATTATTGGTCTTACGCATGCTTTATAGATTCTCTTCTTACTCTTAATGGCCATATCTTTGTTTTTCCGTATCGTAGATTTTAGAGCGTACAATATTTAATTAATTTAATAACATGAAAACTTACTTATAAAACTGCTTATGCTTAAACTAATTTATAACGCTGCTTGTCAATATACAAATGTTTTCAAAAAGTTTTCTTATATTTTATGACCATTTTGTATATAAATTGTACAAAATTTATTAATATCAAAATACACGTGAACGAACGAGAATGTTTAATATCATATAAACAGACCAACATAAACGTAAAGCTACTATTCTTTAACAATACGTGTATACGACGATCTTGGTGTTAGTTAGCAAACTTTGCATGGTAACATGAGTAAAGGGTAATGGTTCTCCAGAGACCCATATCCGGGAAGCCGGAAGGGCGACCCAATATATTTGTCTAGAGAAAAAAAATAGGACATCCCCTTTTTCTCTCGTCCCTTATCCGGCCCCCTGTAAATAACTCCCGAAGAGTGTCAGCGCAAGTTGAATGAAAACAATTTAATTTAATTGTCCTTACAAAAAAACAAATATATCGTTGTTTGCCGGTAAAGAATACCTTAAACGTATGTAGATCGGGCCCGAACGTGCCTTTTGGGTAGGGTGTCCGATTTACAACTACACTTGCCCTGCGGCACACAACTAATGGCCAACGAAAGGGAGAAAAATTGTTGTTCTACGCGAATGTGTTCAATTGTTTTTTGCGTACTTTTTTTCAACTGAAACTCTCACAGTAAAAGCATCTCTGTCATTATTATTTATTTAACCCTTTATCTGCGGCGAAAAATCACACGTAGCTTAGCGTCAGAGCAAATTTTTGTATCAAAATAAAAATAAAATAAAAACATTTTTACGATAATCTAATGATTTTACTGAAATCTCTTGATTGAGGTTGATTGGATGAAGGTCATCGTCATCGTCATCGTCATCTTCGTCGTCATCGTCATCGTCATCGTCACCTTCGTCGTCATCTTCGTCGTCATCGTCATCGTCATCGTCACCGTCATCGTCATCGTCATCGTCATCGTCATCGTCATCTTCGTCGTCATCGTCATCGTCATCGTCATCGTCATCTTCATCGTCATCGTCATCTTCGTCGTCGTCGTCATCGTCAAAGTCATCGTTTTCGTCATCGTCATAGTCATAGTCATCATTCAAAACACGTCGAGAAAAATAAACTTAAAATAAAATTTAAAAAAAAGTTTAAAAAAAATTTCATTATATTGATTTTATTTAAAAAAAATGGTTTATTTACTTATATTATACAATGTAACCAGAGCATCTTAATGGTTCAGTTTTTGTATATTATAATACAATTTGAATTTTGAATTCGAAATTTGAATACGAAACGCAATCCAGAGCATAACAAAATTGTATAAAAATTTGAAACGTGCCTTATCGTGGGTTAAGCAAACAGCATACGATGAAATTTAAATATAACGTTTTTACAATTTCCAGTGGAATTTCTCATTAGATTGCTGCTCACTTTGAACATTTGCCGTATGAAATCAGAGTTCATAATAAATTGAAAGAGTAATGGACCAGAACTCATAATTCCGAGTCATGCGAGTCTATAAAGTCTTTATTATTATTTCACAAAACTACTCAGGGCAGAAAAACGGCATTTCTGTAAACATTCTTCATTCGGCGCCCTTTCTACAGGTTTCTTTTCAAACGCTTTGTAGTTGAAATAATAGCAGACATTTTGAGATTAATAGCTACATGGAAGTGAATGGTGCACCTTGTTTAGGAACATTTTAAGTGTTTTTTAAGGGGGAAAGCCACTGTGATTGTGTGAAAAAAATCTTTAATTTAAATTTTATCGTCTTCTCTTTTAAATTAAAAATAAAACACTTGTTTTTCACCACTTGAGTTTTATATTTTACACGACTAGTTTCGGAAGCTACAGATGCTTCCATCTACAGGTTTAAATATAAACTTATTTAGTTTATATTTCTAGTTTATATTTAAACCTGTAGATGGAAGCATCTGAAGCTTCTGAAACTAGTCGTGTAAAATATAAAACTCAGGTGGTGAAAAATAAGTGTTTTATTTACAATTTAATCATGTCCTACCACAAAGTGAATGCCGAAACAATAAATAACATTCTTCTCTTTTCTTCCTCAGCCTATTCCCGTCCACTCCTGGTCAAAGGCCTCCTCCATTCGCTTCCATGTCACTCGCTTATTATTAAATATATTCCGCTTCCGCTCTACATTCCTTTCTTATATCAGCATTTAAGATTTTGTCGTTTATCGTTCTACCACACATACGTCTTAGGGACCTCATCTCTACCACATTTATTCTCCTCTCATCTTTCTAATGTCAGTTTCATGTTTCACTTCCACACATTAAGGTTGGGACCAGAACTCCATTGTAAACATAGTCGACATATTCTTGTTAATCTGTATTTTGTTATTTAGTTTTTATATCATTCTGACAAAGCTTAGGTACAATCAAAACTTGTTGGCATATTAACAATTTTGTGGATATAATGATATAAGAAGTTCATTTTATTGTATGTTTGTCCCCGACAATTATCTGCGACAAAGGCAACATAGATAATTTCACCTGCCACTGTGTAGAACCAATCTACCTAAGGTAATGCCCGTGGGCAGGGCAATAATCCTATTAAACCGCATCTCTTCGAATGTGGACATTTTTCACGATAGTGAGGCTACCCTTAGAGAGCATCTATCTCTCATGTATTAAATTGATATTTGCTTCTCTTCTTATTGTACAAAAATGTTTATCTTTACCAAACTGCTCTCAAATATTTTTTTATTAATTGTTATCTATTTTTCTCTTTTTCTTACTTGCTCTCATTTGTTTTCTTATTATATTATTTGTAATTGTTTTTTTTATTAGTTAATATATTTTGTATATTGTGATTATAAAGGATTTGGATTTCTTATTATTCTGTAATGTTTATAATTTTTTGAATAAATTGAGTATGTAATAATTACAAAATATCATTTAAACCACGAAGTGAGTGCATTATATGAAAAAAAAGTACTTTTATACTACAAAAATTTAAGACAGCTTTGAATATTCTCACCTCAAAAAAATATTTTGCTAAAAAGAATAAGGCAATCTAGCTGAATATCATAGGCACTAAACAAAACTCTAACTAAGAAAAATGTTTTATGAAGATGAAAATAACTGATGTATTTATCTTACCACTGCGAGTATAAGGTTATTTCTAAACCGAGCTTACTGAGCAGCTTTCCAAAGTTCTTTCTGGAAGCTTTCTTTGCGAAAGCTCCTCTCGTCTGACGGCAGCGAGGGGTTTACTGTTTATCAGGCTTAACGGATTAATTTTAACTTTTCTTTTTGTATCTAAATTATGAAATTACGTTTCGGGATGAGGATCTCTTGTATTATTCTCTGTATTTAACTTTTCCTGCATTTCCTTGTTTCTCAACACTTTAATTAAAAATTTACAAGGGAAAATCACACCTTAAGTACTCATCAAGGTATTAAAGTATTAATTTAATGTAAATTAATACTTGAACTTGCTTACTTTGGTACATAAATAATACGCAGATTCCTTTGAACGGATAATCGCGATATAATAATATAAGTTTTCTTTTACTAACATGCACAAGTAAGGAAAGACGTTTCCACTGTGGAATTCTATAAAGACGTTTTTTTTAGATTTAAAACATTGTTTTTCCACTTTTGAGTTTATTTATGTCGACGTTTTTCGATGATTTTATGGCTTCATCATCTGGAGTTTTAATCGTTCTCCTGTTGGTGAATATATAAACTTAATCTTCGAAAATCTAGGTAAGAAAATAAACTTTGAATAATGTTGAGAATAATAAAGCAAATAATGGAATAAACGATATTGTAATTAAATAAAAATATAACACAATACTATTTCATTATGTTAACGCCAATTTTTTTATCAACTGTTTAATTAAAACTCTGTTATATTCTAATAAATTCGAAATTGTCGCGACAGCTGCTTCGCATACCGACGTTTTACCATTTATTAAACTATTTTTATCCATTTCTTCTATATTCGCCATGACGTTGTGTGTTGTATTTACATTAGAACAACTTGTTGATAACTTTGTATTATCACAACACTTATTTACATCGTTAAAACCGTTACTTATTTACATCGTTAAGAAGAAGGGAAGTCTGTTTTTCCGAAACATGTCTGTATACGATGTAAATAAGTGTTGTAATAATACAAAGTTATCAACAAGTTGTTCTTATATTTTTAGCCAGTTACTAAACTAATACTTTTTTTAATTTAAGATAAACTTATTATTCTTATTATTAATATTATTATTATTAATTTGTTGAATCGCTCTTTACATCATGACAGCATGAGCCAAATCGATATAAAGGGTATTGTAGCTATTATAGTGATTCTCGTGAAATGTGATAGGTAGCTAATCTATCGCCATTTATTGTCACGTGAATTCTACACCAGACCAAAGACAGTGTGACAATTACCCTGCCCTCGCCAGGAGTCGAACCCGGAACCTTCGGGGTGGCACTGTTAACACTGTGGAATTCCACAATGACGATTTTTTTATGAATTAAAACACTGTTTTTCCCACTTTTGAGTTTATTTTTCTCGATATATTTTGAAGGCTTTACACCTTCATCATCGGGAGATCGATATGAAATATCGTTCTCCTGATGAAGGTGTAGGTGAAAGTGCCTTTGAAGCACGTTGAGAAAAATATATTATACTAAAAAGTGGGAAAAACACTGTTTTAATTCTTAAAATATTCGTCGAACTAATACTTTTAATCTTCTCAGAAAAAAGTTAGAGAACCACAGCTAAGTCGTATCTTTGAAGATTGTAAGTAAATGTCATGATGATCTCAGAGCTTAGAGAGTAATACCAACAGAAAGATATCTTGATGTGTCTAGTAGAAGAAAAATGAAAGCCGAGAACTTTGATACCGTTACTTTTGTATACTTTATTATTATATAACAAATTCAACTTCTTTAATAATCGTACTTTCTTCATCGTTATATTTTTTTAATAGACTAACTCCAAGAATTTGATCAATGACATTAGAATTAATTTTACTATCTTCAATAATAGCAACAGAGTAAATGGTGCACTCAATGTTGTCATCGCAAACAAAAGCCTATCCAGAAAAGCTAAGATTTCTCTGATTCCTCAAGAAAAAATACTTAACAACAATAACAACAAACTATCACGCCGTTCCCGAAAGGGTTGGCAAAGAGAATGAACCGCCACACTACTCTGTAGTGACACACCTCTCTAGTTTCCACATTCATACAACGAGTCATACACGCACGTCTATTCTTCCGACTGCTAACATGATCAACCCTTACAATTTGATTAATTTGGTCATGCCATGTTTTCCTAGACAACGTACTCCATTTACGTCGTTAACTTATACTTTCTTAACCATTCTTTCTCCATCTATGCGCTCCATATGTTTCCGAACTAACGCAGAAATCCTTTCATATATTTTTTTTCATAATACCTTCTTCCGCTCTATATTCCTTTCTTATATCAGCATTTAAAATTCTGTCGTACTTCGTTTTACTATAAAAGTCTTAGGTACCTCATCTCTATCGAATTTTTTCTGCTTTTATCATTCTTCTGCCAGTTTCATGCTTCGCTTCCAAACATAACCTTCGTGGCCGAGTGGTAAGTGCATTGACTGCCACCCCGAAGGTTCCGGGTTCGATTCCCAGCGAGGGCAGTGTGATTGTCACACTCTCTTTATTCTGATGTAGAATTCACGTGACAATAAAATGGTGATAGATTAGAAACTTATCAGATGTCACGAGAATCACTATGATAGCTATAATACCCTTTACATCGATTTGGCTCATGCTGTCATGATGTAAAGAGCGATTCAACACAATAATAATAATAAGAGTTGGGACCAGAACTCCATTGTGAACACCCATTTTCACGTTTATTGATATATTTTTGTTTCCAACAACTATTTTTAAAGCTCCATGTAAACTAAAATGTCTTATTATTAGATGACCCAATATTTTATTACGATTCTTTTTGCGAATGAAAACGACCATGAAAGTGGAAAAAAATAAGCCCGAATATTATGCCAGGGAACGTGCCATTTTCATCAGCTGAAAATTATCCGAAAATCACTATTTTCTCTGCAAACAAGGGATGATATGAAACGCGAACTCCCGGAAAACATTTCTTGGAATATTTCCCGATAACACGTCCTCCGGTGACGTAACGAGCAGACAAAATATTGGTTAAGTTGATGAGGTCGCCTGTACAAATACGGAATCCTCCGCTTGGACGAACCGCGCTTTAACGAAACCCCCTTAGTACGAAGTCGCGAGCAACTTGAAAAGAATATGGAGATGTTTACCTCTATCTGCCGCCTGTAAAGTAAACTTAACTCCCTCGAAAAGTATACTTGTAAGATTTCAGCTACTTTTACAAGATGTTATTATTATTATTATTTTGTTGAAACGCTCGACAACGGGAGCCAAATCGATGTAAACCGATAGCTATCATATTGATTCTCATGAAGTTCAAATGATAGTTAGTAAGAATGTTTCAATCCTGGGATTGGTTTGCAGCAATTTCTTCTATTCTTCTATTGCATTCTTCCCTGTCTTGCGCGGCTCTTTTGAAATTTTGAAATCCACCAACAGGTCCTCCAGGTAATCTCGGCGTGGGCGTCATATCCTCCATTATGTGGCATGCAAGAGGCCCTCCTGACGTATTGCATGGCCGATCCATCTTGCACGCCTTTCGAACAAGGTCCTGAGCAGGTGCCTTCCTCCTTCGATTCTTTGAAGAACCTCCTCATTCGGTCTCTCCAGGAAATTCCTAATAGTCTTCGTTAGGACCACATCTCAAAAGCCTCTATTATTTTATTATTTGATTCTATTATTCAAATGATACTTTAAAATAATCGGAGTAGTTTGTTTTTGAACATTATATCATCAAATGTTTAAAACGAAACCATGTATAACTTTGTAAAAAACACTTCATTTTAAAATTCTAAAATTAAATTAATACAAACATATTTCGGACACAGACGCCCTTCATCAGAGTATTGTATATATAAATGAAATATTTTACCAAATTTCAGTTGAATGTGGTCAGTTTTGCCTTTTTTTTTATTTATGTTTTTTTTTCGAATGCATTCGATGCATGCATTCGTTATAACAAATATTTTGAAAAAATAAATTAAAATCACATGTGTTCGAAACATGTTTGTGTTATTTTTATTTTTAATTTTAAGAAAAAGCGTTGTTTTACAAAGTAATAAATGTAAAAAAATTTATTAATATTTAAAATAAAATAGAAATAAAAACACTGCACTTTGTTTTTCACCACTATGCGGTTATTTTAATTGCCGAATAGTTTCGCTTGTACCCAAACTACCTCGGGGCTTCGTAATAACTTAGTTTCTTTATTATGAAGCCCTGAGAAAGCTTGAGTACAAGCGAAACTACTAGGCAATTAAAATAACCGCATAGTGGTTAAAAACAAAGTGCAGTGTTTTTATTTATATTTTATTTATAATATAAATATTAATAAAAAAATAAATGTCTTACCACAAAGTGAACGCTTCATACAAAAATGTAGTAAATATTGTTCAATGTAAATATGCAACACAAAGTAATATATTTAATAGAAGAAATTATGAAATTACCTATTTTCGTAGTCTTATAAGATCGATATTTATTTGTAAATCAGAATGCTAAGAAATATTGATTTAAAAAACTAACAAACTAACTAACCATCACGCCGTCTCCCCGAAGGGGTAGGCAGAAAGAATGGACTGCCACACTTTTCTTTCCTGACATATTTCTCTTGCTTCCTCAACATTCATACATCGTGTCATGCACGCGCGTCGATTTCTCTAACTCCTCACATGGCCGACATTCAATATTTAATATATTTGTTCGTGACACGTTTTCCTCTGTCTTCCTCTATTTCTGGTTCCATTTACATAGTTAACATATATTTTTTTTACCATTCTTTCTTCATTCATTCTTTCCATATTATGTTCCGTATTAATAAGATGGTTTGGACATATTGATTTAACAAACTAACTAACTAACCATCACGCCTCGAAATGGTAGGCAGAAAGAATGTACTGTCACACTTTTACTGATGCGGCACTCCATCCTTCTCTTTTCGCCCCGCGGGAGACGCGGTGTGATGGGTTGCGAACCTCATCGCCACCAATAGGCATCTCCCGCGCACATTTCGATCGTCCAACACCCACAAAATAAATCTTAAACAAATAATATAAAATACAATGATATAAAATAAAATAACAAAATAAAAATAATTGTACACAAAATGTTTTTCAAGATGGTTCACACATTGTCTATTTAATTTATGTTCCACGAATCCACCGTTTTTTTAATTTAGCACATAATGTTATAACACATAATGTTTTTTTCGATGTTGCACATGTTGACATGGACGATCCGGACTTTTGTGTTTATTTAATTTATGTTACAAGTATCCACCGTTTTTTAAATAAGCTGTAATTAGGCACTTAACCAGCAAGAACTTAAAAATAATATTGAAAAAATTATTCATATTGTCATTGGAACAAATGAAAAATTTATTTTTACACCTGTCAAAATTCTTGATAAAAACGATAAAACTATACTAAACTGATTAAATAGTTTGCAAAATGCGATAGAGATATCGGAAACACCCTGTTGATCACGATACAGCCATTTATCAGCGGCGCTGTTTTATAGGAATCGTTTGATTTATCTGGGGCGAACAACAGGGTGTTCGTGGTATCGCTGTACACCGCACTGGCGGAACTCGCAACCGATCAGGATGTATTGAATGCCGGCAGAGTACCGGCTTGTGTGGCTGATTGCGGACATATTTTCGATTTCGGCTGAATGGATAATTTATTATTACAAGATGGGTCACGCTAGCGCTACGTGGACAAAATATTAGTTCGTGATTTATAATATCTACATAGTTTATTAAGAATACAATAGCTCACATTTTCATATACAAAAAACGAAAAATTGTATTCGTTAATCCAAAGTTTAGAAACAATCTTCACATTAATGTATTAATTTCCGAGTAAGAACAGAGCATAGTATATATTATTTTTGAACAATTCCGTCATCTTGGAGTCTATCCATCTTTATGTTCCGGAAGGTTATCTTCGACAGCGTCAGCACAGACTGTTTTATCTCTCAGCATGCAGAACCAACCTGCCTCTGGAGATAGCGGTGGGGAGAGCAATCAAACTGCTGAACATGATCGCTTCGGAGGTCGATGTCTTTCATATTCGTGAAAGTACGTTCAGAAGACAAATACTCTTGACTTTGGAGAGTATCTTGTATTCCTAATGTCGAACCATCTCTCATGCTTTCCTGGTATTATATATCTATTATGTTTTACCTGTTCTCAATAGATGCCTTAAACTATAAAAAAAGTTTGTAATGTATTTTGAGAAAATAAACTGATTTTATTTGAAAACTCCATATTAAATAATAAATAGGAACGAAAACGTAAACATTTGATAATGCTTTTGACAGGCGAAACAAATCATATACATAAATTATAATAACACTGCTAGAAAACAATCGTTTTTATTCGTATTTAAAGCACATATTCGTCTTGGAATTCTATTAGATAAGTGAGAAATTAACATCATCAGCTGTCTGTCATCCACTGCTGAACGTAGGCCTCTCCCTAAGCACGCCAGCGCCCCCTCTCCATTGCCGCTTCCATCCATCCATGTCCAGCAATCCTTTTCTGATTGTCGCGCGTCGGTCCAGCGGGCAGGGGGACGTCCAACTCTGCGGAATCCTGTACGCGGTCTCCACTCCAGAACCCCTCTCCCCCGTCGGTCGTCGGTTCTCCGACAGACATGGTCAGCTCATCACCACTTCAGCCTACCTATCCTCAGAGCTACCTCAGTCACCTTGGTTTGTTCTCGAATAAATTTATTTCTAAATCTGTCCCTCAAGGTTATTCCAAGCATGGCTCTTTCCATGGCGCGTTGGGGGACCTTGAATTTGTAGACTAGACATTTTGTCAGTGTCCACGTCTCGGCTCCTACGTCATGAAATAATAATTAACAATTGAAATTCTTTGAAAGAATACCGAGGATTTAAATCAATGGTGTTAAATTTTATTATCTCTCCTTCAACATGAGGATAAAATTGTGCATTATTATGAAGAAGAAATCTAGTCGTATCCAGGTTAGAACCCAAGTCCCCTTAATCGGGACCCAAGCATTCAATCCTCGGAGATCGACGTCTTTCATAGTTGTCAAATGTTCTTAACTTTAGAGAGTCTCTTGTATTTGAAAAGTTGAAGCATCTTCTCTCTTATTTTATAGTTTTAAATCTTATTTTTTTGTAATATCTTTTGAGTAAATAAACTGATTTGACACATCAAATTATCAAAAATTACCTCAATTGTTAATTACACATAATACCTGCCATTAAAAGGTTGACGAGTAACAGGAGACTGCTGACGTCACGGAATATTTAAAATGTGTATTTGTGACAAACGGTTCACATTTGCCAGTATCGGTGTTATTAGGGAATAAATTGAAAAAAAAAATTGCAGACGCAACAGTATCTACTCGTATACTGCCATACCACTAGACAGGTTTAGTAAATAACTAGCTAACTAACTAACTAACCATCACACCGTCTCCAGAAAGGGTAGGCAGAAAAAATGGACTGCCATATTTACTTTCCTGACATATTTCTCTCGATTCCTTAACATTCATACATCGTATCATGCACGCGCGTCTATTTCTCCGACTCCTCACATGGCCGACATTCAATATTTGATTTATTTGATCGTGCCACGTTTTCCTCGGTCTTCCTCTATTTCTGTTTACATCGTTAACATATAATTTTTTTATCATTCTTTCTTCATTCATTCTTTCCATATGTCCAAACCATCTTAATGATCCTTTCATTATTTTGTTCATAACACCATAATTCGCACCACATTCACTTCATATATTTTCATTCGACACTATCATACACAGAGTATCGACACATTCGTATAAGAGATCTCATTTCTACTGCATTTATTCTACTTTCATCCTTCTTTTGCCAGTTTCATGCTTCGCTTTCATACATAAGGGTCGGTTGAAGAACACCATGGTGCACTGCCATTCTAGCTTGTTTAGAAAATAAAGAACTTATTATGTTATATAATATTTAAAAAAAACATAAAATATTTAGGTCTACACCACTGGGTAGGTTTTTCCTTTACATTGTCAGAAAAAACGCGATAAATAAATCAATAATCCCAAAGGGCTACTAATTTATCAACCCTAATCGATATTTATTGAAAAACCACGATCCTAACAATTTATTATGAACGGAACAATGCCAACATTATGGCAACTACAAAGACCTATCTTCAACATTTCTATAGAGAATTTCTATGGAGGATATTATTTGAACACGACTAACATCATCTATTCTTCAATACAAGAATGGAATATTTGACTAGAGAAGCGATATTTCTCTAGAACCTAAGTCTTTTGTTATTTTATTTTGTTCTACTGTATAAACATCAGATATTCTCCCATTTACAAAGTGGAAGCACTCGTTTATTCACGTTTTAAAAATCTTCTCTATAATTGTATGATCATAAATAATATATAGCACGTAACAATTTAAATAAACAAATTTTGGATCTGATAAAGGTTAATTTATTTATTACAGTCATTATTCTCTTCTTCTTTTAATCCTGTCACACCTCCGTGGTTCATATGGCCTCATGGAGCCTTCTCCACCCGACTCTATCGCATGCCTGATGCCTAACATCATCCCAAGTGAGGCCTGCTGCCTTAACCTCGTTTGCAGGGTTCTTCTCCAGGTGGCTCTAGGTCTGCCTCGCTTCCTCTTTCCCCCATAGGGGACCAGTCTTGTGCGCCCTGGGCGATGCAGTCTGGGTTTCGTCTCAGAGTGTGACCGATCCACTTCCATTTGCGTCTAGCGACTTGTTCTCTAATTAGCTTTTCGCCTGCCATGGTCCAGAAAACGGCATTTGACACTGTTTGGAGCCAAAAGATCTTGAATATTGAGCGAAGGCACCTATTTATAAGCACCTGGAGTTTTCAATTACATCCGCGGTAGATTTCCAAGTTTCACATCCGTACAGCAGTACGCTTTTAACGATACTGCTGAATATTTGGAGCTTGAGCTTTCTCGAAATGAACTGTTCAAGGCGATCATTATTAAAGGCGAAATATTACAGTCAATACAAATACTTATTATACTTCCTGCTTATCGCACTTACTAAGCTTAAAGCGCAGAATGTACCTGATTTACGACAAATATAATAAGTTTTCATATGAATCATATCTGTGGTCAGACATTTTAAACTAATAAATATAAAATAATCAAACACATTCAAATGTAAACACGAAATTTGATATACTAAACGTGGTTAAATACAAAAAACTTACTAACCAACATAGCGCCGTCTTCCGAATGGATAGGTAGAAAAAAAGGACTACCACACTTTTCCATCTTGACATATTTCTCTCGAATCCTCAAATCATACATCGTTTAATGCACGCACGTCAATTTCTCCAACTCCTCATCAAAACAGCGTGAGGGTTAGTTAGTTTAATAAAACACCATTTTCGTGGCAGAGTGGTAAAAGCTCTGACTTCCATAACAAAGGTCTCGGGTTCGATTCCCGGCGATGATGGCAGTATGATTGTCACTATCTTTGGTCTGGTATAGAATTTACGAGACAATAAAATGATGATATATCAGCTATCTATCGCATATCATGAGATTTAATATAATAGTAAGAAAATAAGTTGAATACATTATTGGGTTCAAACGACCTGTTTTATACAACAACAAAAAAAATACAAACACATTATAAATATGGTAACAACACTCCGAGACAGAGTAAGAAGTTCTGAAATAAGAAAGATCTGCAACGTGGAAGATATCGTGCGATGGGGAAGACTGAGAAGACGCTACTGGAGAGATCATGTGGAAAGAGCATATTCTGAAAGAGTGATAAATATAGCCCCAAATAAAGTACCAACAGGAAATCGACCTCCAGGAAGATCACCCAAAAGATGGCGAGAATGGGACATCTACATCCTAGGAACAGGCTCCGAGAATTAACAGGACACAGTCCTAAATAAAGCAGAAGAAGAAGAAGAATAAGATTCAAAATATAATACATGTTTTGTTTATCGACATTTTTTTAAATCTGATATCCGTTTCAGTTACTTTTGATCCTGTATTAAAAGGCTTTTTCTTACTCGAGTGCACTTTAGGTAGATTTTTATTGAAAGGAGGCAACTTTAACATCCCTAATTTGTATTCTGCTCAAACGGCTACCGTTTGGATTTGAAGGAAGCGTTTTGATCCCTTATTTAATTACTGGCTGAGTTTTAACTTTTCCTTTAACGGTTTAAGTCCTAAAAGGGGCTATTTCCAGGGATTGTCGGAATCGGTTCAGTTCCCTTTAAAGAAGACGAAACGAATTGGAAACAATTTGCAGACCAAAGAACAAAATAGAAATGAAAAACTAACACAGCACACGAATTATCTGAGTTTGTTTATATACCCTTATGTATGGATCGAAGCATGAAACAGGCAAAAGAAGGTAGAAATGAGATCTCTGAGACGAATGTGTGGATACTCTGTGTATGATAGTGTGTCGAATGAAAATATAAGAAGTGAATGCGGTGCGAATGATGGTGTTATGATGAATGGTAAAAAAGGGAAATGGAACCAGAAATAGAGGAATACCGAGGAAAACGTGGCACGATCAAATAAATCAAATATTGAATGTCGGCTACCTGAGAAGTCAGAGAAATCGACGCGCGTGCATGACACGATGTATGAATGTGGAGGAATCGAGAGAAATATGTCAGAAAAGAAATGTGAGGCAGTCCATTATTTCTATATATCTATTCTGGGAGACGGCATGATAGTGAGTTAGTTAGTTAGTTAGTTAGTTAGTTGGTATACATATATATTTTTTTCATTAAAATAAAAATAAGTAATTAGAAATTTATTAATAGTATAGGTTTGGTCACAAGAAATCATGGATGAAGAAATAATGTTTATGGAGAACGAAGTCGAAATAGACCAGGAAAATTATGACGTGACCAAATCAATCAAATTTTAAATGTCGGCCATGTTAGAAGTCGGAAAAATCGACTTGTGTGTATGACTCACTGTATGAATGTGAAGGAAGCTAAAGAGGTGTGTCAGGATAGAGAAGTCTATTCTCCTGCTTACCCTTTCGGAAAAACGGCATGATAATTAGTTGTTTAGTTCAATTCCACTTACGTTTATGAATTCAATCTAATCTTCTAGAACATATGTTATCAAAGTGGGCGATAATGCCCTCTTGTGGGCGTTTGAGACTTTCAGGTGGGCAGTAGAAGACCCAGAGATAATAGAGAGCGTGGGAAGATAAAAAAAAATATAGTCTAAAAAGGTAGGTACTAATAAAGTAAATTAAACTTAAACTAACTAACTAACTAACCATCACGCCGTCTCCCCGAAGGGGTAGGCAGAAAGAATGGACTGCCACACCTTTCTTTCCTGACATATTTCTCTCGCTTCCTCAACATGCATACATCGTGTCATGCACGCGCGTCGATTTCTCTCACTCCTCACATGGCCGACATTCAATATTTGATTTATTTGATCGTGCCACGTTTTCCTCGGTCTTCCTCTATTTCTGGTTCCATTTACATCATTAACATATAATTTTTTTACCATTCTTTCTTCATTCATTCTTTCCATATGTCCAAACCATCTTAATGATCCTTTCATTATTTTGTTCATGACACCATCATTCGCACCGCATTCACTTCTTATATTTTCATTCGACACTCTATCATACACAGAGTATCCACACATTCGTCTAAGAGATCTCATTTCTACTGCATTTATTCTACTTTCATCCTTCCTTTGCCAGTTCCATGCTTCGCTTCCATACATAAGGGTCGGTAGAAGAACACCATTGTGCACTGCCATTCTAGCTTTTTGGATAGGTTTTTGTTTGCGATGACAACTTTAAGTGCACCATTCACTTTGTTGCCTGCCCCAACCCTTCTTTCAATATCCCTCTCCACTCTCCCATCTCTTGTAAACATACTACCTAAATACACAAACTCAACTACTTGCTCCAAGTTTTCACCATTCACGCTAATGTTGCAGACTGTCGTGGTTTCTTCATTTTCAAAAATCATTACCTTGGACTTATTAACATTCATCATCCGATCATTTCGCATGCATACCTCATACATACAATTCACCAGGACTTGTAGTTCATGCTCGTTGTCAGCAAGTAGGACAGCGTCAATTAAACTTAAATATTGGTTTATTTTGTTATTGTATGTATTGTAATCATTTTCCCTTTTTTGGAATAACTTTTATGGGAGGGGGCGTTGAACGTTTATTTTTCTTGTAAAGGGGGCGATGGCCCCGAAAAGATAGGAAACCTATGTTCTAGAAGATGGCAGCGAGCTGCCAAAACCGGTCGAAACCATATACCTATGTGGAATTTGACTTGATAATAATAATAATATAATAATAAATTGGATAATTTATAGAGCGCCATTTTTATGAATTACTCATCTCAAGGGCGATTATATAATGAAATTTTCTAAAAATAAAATAATTATGTTTCAGTTTACAAATTATTGAAAATTTTTAAAAAAATTTCCCTTTCTTCCTACGTTTACTATTTAAATAAATATTACAGTGATTTATTTTATTGATAAAATTATTGTCTAGTTTGAGAAATAAAACTTTATGAAATTGATTTATTTTTTAAGAATGTTTTTTTTTTAACTTTGTACACAACACCAACTTATTTAAAAAAAAAAAAAAAAACACATATTCGGACACAGAAGCCCATCAGTGATATAAATTATCTAAATATTTTTTTAAAATCATGAATGTGGTCAGTTTTGACAGATATTAAAATGATTTTATTCTTTTTTTAACGTAACAAATATTAAAATCAATTTAAAACAGTATTTTAAAGTTCTTTTTCGGAGCCAGGTATTAATAATAATTAAATAAAACGATGTTTTTTAACTACTTCCACTTTTGTCTTTATTTAGACAGCGACCGGTTTCGCCAGGCTCGCTGGCATCGACAGACTGGTAACACTATTGTAAACCATTTTTCAAAAATTATAAATGAATATGTAAGAGATAATAAAAATTAAAACCCATTGTATTAAACACGAACCTCCAAGAATACCTGTAATACCAATAGTTAAATTCAGAAAAATTTTACATAAATATTTGAAGATTATTTTTGTATAGAATCATGTTTACCACCCCTGATCTGTATGTATATAAAGGACTATGTTTACAATAGTGTTACCAGTCTGTCGATGCCAGCGAGCCTGGCGAAACCGGTCGGTGTCTAAATAAAGACAAAAGTGGAAGTAGTTAAAAAACATCGTTTTATTTAATTATTATTTAAAATGAACTTCCATCAAGAGATTTCAGTAAAATCATTTGATTACCAGGTATTAATCTTACAACAAAGGAAGTAAATGTATTATTGAACTTGATTTAATTTTATTTATAAAAGCAAACATATACAGATTTAATACATATATTCTTCTTTTTCAAATGCCCTGTCGGGTCCCCCCAACGTTGGCGAACCTGTCCCTGTCCTGCGCCGCTCGGAACCGCTCCTCCACACTTCGGATGCCGATCCACTCTCTCACGTTTCGCAGCCAGGACATTTGTCTCCTTGCGGGCCCTCGGCGTCCCTCAACTATCCCCTCCAATATCAGTTAGAGAAGGTGGTACTTTTCCCCACGTAGTATATGACCCAAATGTGAGATCTTTTGAACCTTGATAGTTGATAACAGTTTCCTGTCAACTCTAGCTCACCTCAGGATTTCGGTATTGGAACTCTGAGTCCAGGGAACTCTGCGCACTCGGCGATGGAGCCATATTTCAAATGCTTCCAGTCTGTTGATCGAGTTAACTTTCAAGATCCAAGTTTCACACCTGTACAATAAAACAGACAACACATAGCATTTGATCATTCTCTGGCGGAGTTTCAAGTTTACGTTATCATTGCAGATGATAATACATAAATATTCACTTAGAAATAATGAAGTAAGGCAATTACATGCTTCCACAAATGAGGGTACTAGTTGCAAACCTGGCAAACTTCATCATTAAATGTTTTGATTAAATCGCAAAAAACTGATACGCTAATAAAATGCGCTTTTTTACGATATTTATTTTTTTCATCTCAACCAGTTAGTATTTTAAAAGTAATCAGCCATGAAAAAATCATCATTATGTTGATAATTATTGTAAAATAATGAATTTCATTTTGGAGCTTTATCAGCTTTGCAACACTCAAGTGGAGGTTGCCATGTTTGCAACAAACACTATATTTTAATAGCAAAATTCTTCAGAATAAAGCCGAATTTGAAACTGAAAATCAATAGAAATTGTGTACAAATGTATTATGAATAAGACCCAATTCATATCTCACTTTTGATTGTTGGTGGAGTTTGCCGGGTTTGCAAATAATACCCTCAAATGTTATTTAATAAAATAATTAAAAGAAGACATATTGAAAAGAAAACAATATAACAAAATAAGACCGAAAACGTTTTTTTTGAAAATACAATGAAATTGTTTATGTTACATTATTTGAGATTTCATACATTATAAGAAATGAAACACTTCTAAACTCCCATGGGAAGATGTGACCTTATCTTTTGTCTTGAACTTTGATAATTAAAATAGATTGTTCACTATAAGCGGAGCTCCTTTTAATAATGATAACTAAAGTACGACGCAAATACATGTTGATTTAGGTTAGATTCGCCGAGCAGGTAATTGTATTACAAAATGTCAAAGTACTAGAATATTCCATTAAAAAAACGTTTTCCCCTCTTTACTTAGTGACGTATAACTTATTTACGGGCCATGTACGTTAGTGTTTACCTTTTTTTCAAAATTCCCATTAAAAATTTACGGATTCAAGACAAAGTATTTCACCAAAAAGTGTCTACGCCGCTCGATATTTATTATGAAAACATTCTAAGAGAATATTTCGGGCGATAAAAACATGTTCTCGACAGTTCGTCGCCTCACCGGGAAAAGCTTCTAACCAACAATTGATCGAGAATAAACAAAATAATATATGAAGGTTTTAAAAAAAAAAAGAAACATAGAAGTTCCCGCCACATACCCGAGGCAATTTTAGGGCGTAGCGGCGCCCTTTCGACAATCTCGCTCGTACACTCCTTTGGCCTGTCTGTGGTCTTCGGGTCCCGGTCCATATATGAAGCATTTACTTTATATGGTTAGAATTTTTTTTAATATAAAATAAAATAATCTCTTTTTAATGGAAATTATAATTGAAAACAACTATGATAGTTTCCTTTGTACACAAGCTTTACCCTAGCAAATAAAAAACTTGCAAACTAATTATCGGGCCGTTTCTTCAAATGGGAAGGCAGAAATAATGGAGTGCCACACTGTAGCTTGCTTCCTCAACATTCATACATCGTGTCATGCACGCGCGTCGATTTCTCTGACTCCTCACATGGCCGACATTCAATATTTGATTTATTTGATCGTGCCACGTTTTCCTCGGTCTTCCTCTATTTCTGGTTCCATTTACATCATTAACACATAATTTTTTTACCGTACTTTCTTCATTTATTCTTTCTATATGTCCAAACCATCTTAATGATCCTTTCATTTTTTTTCACGACACCATCATTCGCACCGCATTCACTTCTTATATTTTCATTCGACACTCTATCATACACAGAGTATCCACACATTCGTCTAAGAGATCTCATTTCTACTGCATTTATTCTACTTTCATCCTTATTTTGCGGGTCGGTAGAAGAACACTTTTTTGGATAGGTTTTTGTTTGCGATGACAACTTTAAGTGCACCATTCACTTTGTTGCCTTGCCCAACCCTTCTTTTAATATCCCTCTCCACTCGCCCATCTCTTGTAAGCATACTACCTAAATACACGAACTCAACTACTTTCTCCGAATTTTCACCATATTCCGTTTTATCAAATAATATTTATCGATTTAGGGATTGCAGTAGTTAGGAAATATGACGCTGGCTGTAAATGTATCAAACAAAATAAAATACAAAAATGATATAGTAAAGCGTCTACTTTAGGAGATAATCCTTAATGAAACTATCCCTAATCGGGCCAGACAGGCTGGATCGGGTAAAGCGCCTGTCATTCTGATTGATTTGGGTCAGCCCCAGATTACAGATGGAAGTTGGGTCCAGAAACCACCCTCCAGCATTAAAAGGGCGCTAATTTGACTGATCTATTTTGCATGCACGATTAAACCGGGCCATTACCAGGCCTGATTTTTACCCTGTAAATGATACCGTTCATTCAAAGTTGTTCGCAGTTTCGTGGGCTTGATTTACTGGCTGCCAGACGCGGACTTGGGTATTTCGATTTCGGTTTGAAACATCCAATATACTACATATCAGTAGAATTAATTTTTTTAAAACATCGTATTTTTTTTAGCTTTTCACAAACTATTTCCAAGACACAGAAGCCCTTTCTCAGTGTAAAAAATTTAAACTGTTAAATTAAATAACTTAGTTTTTAAATAGTTCAATGTTTTGGCCGAAACACTATGATATTTTAACATTTTATAACTGTTAATTTAAAAACTTTGTTTTATATCACAAATTGTATTTATTTTACTTGAGGACAGCTGTTTCATCAACCAATGTTGACATCATCAGGTGATGATGTCAACATTGATCATCCTGATGATGTCAACATTGGTTACTGAAACAGCTGTCTTAAAGTAAAATAAATGCAATTTGTGATATAATTTTTTTTTTTGAATTAACAATAAATCAATGGAATAAAATGGAACAAATACACATAAAGATTCGAAAAATCACGAAAATTTGACATTTGATATATATTTTTGTAACACCCGATGATCTCAACATTGGTTGATGAAACAGCTGTCGTAAAGTAAAATAAATACAATTTGTGATATAAAACAAAGTTTTTGAATTAACAATAAATCAATGGAATAAAATGGAACAAATACACATAAAGATTCGAAAAATCACGAAAATTTGACATTTGATATATATTTTTGTAACACCCGATGATCTCAACATTGGTTGATGAAACAGCTGTCGTAAAGTAAAATAAATACAATTTGTGATATAAAACAAAGTTTTTGAATTAACAATAAATCAATGGAATAAAATGGAACAAATACACATAAAGATTCGAAAAATCACGAAAATTTGACATTTGATACATATGAGTGGTAAGTGCATTGACTGCCACCCCGAAGGTTCCGTGTTCGATTCCGGCGAGGGCAGTGTGATTGGTCTGGTGTAGAATTCACGTGACAATAAATTGGCGATAGAATAGCTACCTATCACATGTCACGAGAATCAATATGATAGCTATAATAACCTTTACATCGATACGGCTCATGCTGTCATGATGTAAATAATGATTCAACAAAATTAGAATAATTATTATTGTATTGCATCTGATGATGTCAACATAGGTTTACGAAACAGCTGTCGCCTAAAAATAAAATACAATTGTGATACAAAAACAAAGTTATTTAATTTAACAGTTTAAAATGTTAAGGTATCATAGCGTTTCGGCCAAAACAATGGACTAAAAATTTTAACGTTAAAATTTCTTTACTCTCGAATGTGAATCCATAACACAAAGTAATGGCGAGTATAAAACAAATACTGCACATAACTGTATATATTTAAAAAAAAATTATAAGAAAAAATAATTACATTATAAAAATTAAATTTAGAAAATTTTACAGAATTATTTTTGCTTAGAATCTTATTTGCTACGCCTGCGCCTGATCTGTATGTCAATATTATGATATTTGTAAAGGAGTAAGTTAGAGTAACCAGTCTGTTAATGCCAGCTTGCCTGGCGAAACCGGTTGCTGTCCAAATAAAGGCAATAAGTGGAAATAATTATTTAAAAAATATCGTTTTGTTTAATTATTACTTAAAATGAACTTTCATCAAGAGATTTCAGTGAAATCGTAAGATTATCATAAAAAATTGCTTGAAAAATCTTTACATTATTACGACTCAAATCAAATTGATGTTAGTGTGTAGGATTTTACGGCTGGTAGAAATACGTTCTCTAATATCTTCTCATTATCGCAAACCACAAAAAGATTGCTGGAGTGGCACCCAGGTGGTAGAAGACCAATTGGACGACCAAGGCCGCGATGGGAGGATGAAGTTGGGAGAGATAGGGCGAAATTGTTTCGAGGGTAAGATTGGAGGGTCGAGCGGAGGACAGGAGGATTTGGAGATGAAGAATACTGGAGGCTAAGGCTCGATATGGGCTGTAGGGCCATCGAAGACAAGAAGAAAGACGAATAATATATTCATTATAGAAACAACGACAAACTTTATTGTTTCTGAACAATGATGTAAAATTCCATATTAAATGATTAATACGAGTGAAAACATCTGTTTTCTAAAAGTTTATTATAACAAACAAACCATCACGCCGTTTCCGCGGAGGGGTAGGCAGAGAGAATGGACCGCAACACTACTCGATCCTGACACACATCTCTAGATTCCTCCACATTGATATATGCACGTCGATTCTTCCGACTTTTAACATGGCCGACCTTAAAGGTTCGGTTAATTTGATCATGACAAGTTTTCATCGGTCTACCTTGACTCCATACTCCTTTCAAATCGTTCACGTATAGTTTCTTAACCATTATTTCTTCATCCATGCGTACCATATGTCTAAACCAACGCGATGATCCTTACTTTCTTTCGCTCTACAATCCTTCCTAATATCAACATTTGAAATACTGTAGTACATCGTTTTACTACACATATGTCTCAAGGATTTCATATCTACAACATTTAACCTACTCTCATCCTTATTCTGCCAGTTTCATGCTTCACTTCATTACATCCATACAAGTTTTATTATATTTTTGGGAATGACATTTTTCACCCTTCTAAGACATTATCTATAAAATATATAAAAACGCATGTCTTCTAGGAGTCGTATTAAGTTTTATATGGAATGACATGTTTTCCCTTTTTAGGCATTATCAAATGCATTTGATAATGCCTCAGAAGGGCGAAACATGTCATTTCAAATATAAAACTTAATAAAACTCCTAGAAGACAGACGTTTTCATTCATATTAATTATTTAATATGAAGTTTTACATCATTGTTAAAGAAACAATAAATAACATTTTATAATACTTTAGAAAGGCGAAAGATGCCATTCCCATTAACTATAATAAAACTTCTAGAAAACAGACGTTTTCATTCGTATTAATTATTCGAGCAATTGATGAATCTTAACACTGCTTTCTAGGTATTTAAATAGAAAAAGTACATTAAATATAATACTTCTTGTAATAAATAATATTGATATAGTCTGAAAGCAGAAGGGGCGTTCTCAGTTTTAATAACCTCCGAATAGGCACTTAACGTTAAACCTTATTTACAAAATGATAAAGAATCAAAAACATAAATATGAAAATTAGGAAGATGTACAAAGTATAAAATTTGATTTAAACATAATTTTATCTCTGGAAATCTTTCGAATGGAAGGTATAAATATTTAGCATTAATCTTCCTTCCCGGTACGTGCTCTTAAGGGTGGGTAGAGATGGTAGCATGGAATGGGTGGAGAACAAGTATAGTCGGTCTAACCAAACATGACCCGCACAGTTTTGGATATTTTAATTCATTAATATAATTTTATAAAAAAACGGTTAGAAGCATTCGAGATGTGGTTACACAGGAAAGTGCTTCGCATACCGTGGACAGATTTCGTCAGCAATTTGGAGGTTTTGAGGAGAGCCAATTGTAGTAGACAACTGCTTAAGGACGTTAAGGTCCGTATTATTTCATATCAATATAAATAAATACAGCTTGCTCCAACTAATACTGATGGGAAAGATTGAGGGGTAGCTTGGTCCTGGTAGAAGGCAAACGTCTTGGCTGAGCAACATAAGAGACTGGACCGGGATGAGACATGTGGGGGAGCTGTTCCGGGTTGCGCAAGATAGAGAAGCCTCCACCTTAGTGATTGCTAACGTCGGAGTAAAAATGAGGTAACATAGAGATACGTCTGAGAAAAATGAGGTAAAATAGAGATACGTCAATGGGTAAAATAGAGATACGTCTGAGAGTTGGTAGAAGGCAGTTGTCCTAGCTGCGAAATTTAAGAGAATGGACAGAAATGAGCAGAATTCAGAACCTGTTTCAAGTGACGCAGGACAGAGATGCCTTCGCTACAGTGATGCCAACGTTGAGGGGAACTGACACGGCACCGGAAGGAAGGAAGGAAGTATGTGGCTAAGCTGGATGTGGCGCGGGGCATGTGGCGGGATTGTATGAACTCAGATGATCACCGAGAATCCTGAAGTACTGGTTCTGGAATAGCAAAAGAGGCTTAGGGAGACCACAAAAAGGTGGACGTATTATATAATCCGCAACTTGTGGGTCGTAGTTGGCAGCAGATAGCCCAAGATAGAAAACGTTGTAAAAATTTAGAAGAGGCTTTTTTCCAGGAGTAGAGGAGTGAAAATGGCTGGGAACAAGTAGAAGAAGAATAATGTTATTCAATTTTACGTACTAAATAAATGACCATCACGCCGTCTCCCGAAGGGGTAAGCAGAAAGATGGACCGCCACACTATACTTTCCTGGCATACTTCACTCAGCTCCTCAACGTGTCATGCACAGCGTCGATTTTTCGACTCGTCACGTGGCCGTTTTTTAATATTTGATTCATTTTTTATTCACGTTTCCCTCGGTCTCTCTTTATTTCAAGCTCCGTTTACATCTTTTACGTATACTTTTTCTACTATTTTTTCTCATTCATTTTTTCTGTGTCCAAACTTGTTAATTATTCTTTCATTATTTTATTCATAACACTCCAATGGATATCTTGTATTAATCCTTATGAATGGAAGTGAAACTTGGAAATAGCAAAATAATAATTAAAGTAGGATAAATAACGTAGAAATGACATCAATGAGAAGAATGTGTGGGAAAACTATGTTTGATGGAACACTGAACGACGAAATAAATAATAAATATAAGGCAGGTGATTGCATCTAAAGTAAAATTAAAAAATAATCACTTAGATGCTTCGGAGATATGGGACGGAATGGATGACGGAAGAGTGGTAAACAAATTGTTCACATTCGCCCCAGTGTCGCCAACGTCGGAAGAACACGTCACTCAAAAGAAATATAATAAATAGCATGATAAATAATTCATGCTATGGAACACTCGTGGAAAGACGCATTTAGTTCTACCCCAGCAATTTATAGCTTTTTGCAAATTAAATATTTAATGTTTATGTATTGTAATATTAAATATAAAATTTGTAATTTAGAACTATTGTTCATGCTACGGAACACTTGTGAAAAAGCGCACTATGGTCTACCTCAGCAATTTAGAGAAATGATTTTAAAACGGATATTGTAATATTTAATATAAAATTAGTAATTTTCGAACAATTGTTCATGCTATGGAACACTTGTGAAAAGACGCATTTTGGTCTACCCCAGCAATTCAGACTAGTAAATTTCAAACGACTATTGTAAAAATGAAATTAAAATTTATAATTATATATCATTTTTCATGGGACACTTGTGAAAAGATACACTTATTCTACCCACATTCAGAGAAATAAGTTTAAAAAGGCTAATGTAATATAAAAAAAAATCTATAATTGTTCATGCTATGGGACACTTGTGAAAAGATGCACCATGGTCTACTTCAGCAGTTTAGAGAAATTACTTTTGAACGGCCATTGTAACATTGAATATGTAATTTATAAATATAGATAATTGTTCATGCTATGGAACACTTATGGATAAACGCAATAAATAATCTACCCCAGCAATTCATATAAATAACTTTGAAACGGCTTTTGCTATATTAAATATTTTTAAGATTCATTTTTTCATGCTATGGGACACTTGTAATATTGAATATTATTAATTTATAATAATAGATCATTGTTCATTCTATGGAGCACTTATGGTAATACGCATTATTATCTGGGGTAGATATATTACACTTGTTAAAAGATGCATTATAGTCTAACCCAGCAATTCAGAGAAATAACTTTTAAATTGCCATTGTTATATTGAATATTAATAATTCATGATTAAAGATCATTGTTAATGCTATGGAACACTTATGGTAATACGCATTATTATCTGGGGTAGATACATTATTATGCTGGGGTAGCAACTCATAGAAATAACTTGTTAACGGCCTTTATAATATTTAATATTAATTAAAAAACTTTAGATCATTGTTCATGCTATGGGACACTTGTTAAAAGACGCACTATAGTCTACCCCAGAAATTCAGAGAAATAACTTTAAAACGGCCATTGTAATATTTACATAAGTAATTTCAAAATTTTGATTGCGCCATTGAAGTCCGGGAGGGCTGAATCTTTGGAAATCACGTCCGAGCGGTATGGAAATAAGATCAAACTGTTATCTAAATACTATTTGCAAGATTTAGATATTTTTTTCGACAATTTAGGGAAAAATTTAATACGCGAAATCGTGGATGGAATCATACATTTGAATATTGATTTATTGATTTTGTTTGCTTTTAGAAACCTGAAAATATCTTTTTTACTTATTTATTTTTGGCGAAACAGATTTTTAAATACTAATTAACTAACTACCACACATTTATTTTTTGACATATTTCTCTCGATTCCTCAACATGTATACATCGTGTCATGCACGCACATCGATTTTTCCAACATTCAATGTTTGATTTATTTGATCGTGGCACGTTTTCCTCGGTCAATTACTAATGTGAAAGCTAATGTGAAGCGCTCTTGAGATGATTAATTAAAAAAATAATAATAAAAATCATCCAATTTATTATTATAATTAGAATTTAGAGTGAAATTTTCAGAAATAAGGAAAATCTGCGATGTTGAAGATCTTGTGCGGCGAGGAAGAACGAGAATACGTTTCTGGAGAGAACGTGTTTTGAAAGGGTCATAGGCAATCTAAAACCAGGATGACCACCTATAAGATGGCGAGATTCCCGGACATCTATATACCAAGAACGAGCTCCGAAAAATAGCAAGACACAGTCCTAAACTTCAGTCACGGCCACGACCATCGTGGCCGAGTGGTAAGTGCATTGACTGCCACCCCGAAGGTTCTGTCACTGTCTTTGGTCTGATTTAGTATTCACATGACAATAAAATGGCGATAGATTAGCTAGTAGTGATGTCAGGAGTTCCACTAAAGAACACCAAGGAGTTTGTCGAAAATAATAGAATCAAATAATATAGACCTAAAACTGAGAATACTCCTCATCAAGACCTATGTATGGAGTGTCTTGATGTACGGCTGCGAGACATGGTGCCTATCCGAAAGGGATAAGCGGAGACTAGAGGCTTTTGAGATGTGGTCCTATAGAAGACTCTTTGGAATTTCCTGGAGAGACCACATCACAAATGAGGAAGTTCTTCAAGGAATCGAAGGAGGAAGGCACCTGCTCAGGACCTTGTCTGAAAGGCGTGCAAGATGGATCGGCCATGTAATACGTCAAGAAGGTCTCTTGCATGCCATAATGGAGGGTATGATCGAGGGGACAAACTCATGGGGACGCCCACGCCGAGAGTACCTGGAGGACCTGTTGGTGGACGTACGCTGCTCATCATATGCAGATCTCAAAAGAGCCGCACAAAACAGGGAAAAATGGAAGAGAATAATGGAGGAAATTGCTGCAAACCAATCCCAGGATTGAAACCAGAGAAGAGAGATTAGCTACCTATCACATGTCACGAGAATCACTATGATAGCTATAATACCATTTACATCGATTTAGTTCATGCAGTCATGATGTAAAGAGCGACTCAATTCAATAATAATAATAATTATAATAAATGAAGAAATGATAATAATTAATTGTACCATCTCCAATGTGAGCAGAAATACAGGTAGCTCATTATCATGTGGAAGGAATCTTGTCTGGTAAGATACTTCAATATAAAATAAGGTACTCAAGTTAAGGGAGATATGCGAGGTCGAGGATGTCGTTAGGTGAGGAAGGCAAAGGAAAAGATACTAATATGCACATCACCAAAGAGATAGATGACAGCTGGGAGTCGACCTCGCAGGAGGCCAATTCCTTTTGAGAAATAGGCCACAAGGTCTACAATAAGAAGAAAAAGAAGAGAATATGTAGTGCCTAGGCTTGAATCCAAGAAAAATATGACATGTTGTCGTTTCTATGCTTGAATCCAATCCTGGATCAGAAGCTATGCGTCCTGTCCCCTAGACATCCATTTCTTCTTCTCGCTCATGTTAGAAAGGGTTCAGAAAAGATTTCTGAGATATCCTTACATAAAGGAGTTTCGTAGCTATCCGTGGCTTTATCTCACTGCCCTCCCCTTGGGCGTGCTGGAGACCAATAGTTTGCAGATAAGAAGAGATGGGTGCACACTTACCCATTTCTCCAGAATTATCAGGGGCTTCTTTGAGAACTCCGTTATCTTGAAGGTTATCCATCTTTATGCTTCATATGGTTATCTTCGACAGCGTCAGCACAGGCTGTTTGACTAACCAGCCTCTGGTGATGCCGGTGGGGAGAGTAATCAAACTGCTAAACATGATCGCTTGGGAGATCGACGTCTTTCATATTCGTGAAAGTACGTTCAGAAAACAAATACTCTTGACTTTGGAGAGTATCTTGTATTCCTAATGTCGAACCGTCTCTCATGCGTTCCTGGTATTATATATTTTTTATGAATTACATATTCTCAATAGATGCCATAAAGCAAAATTGTTGTTTGTAAATATCTTTTGAGAAAATAAACTGATTTGATTTGATTTATTTAAAGATGTTTCTTAATTGTATATTATATTAATGTTAGTAAGTTATACTGTATCTATCTGTCGATGCCAACGTGCCTGGCGAAAATGAAGACAAAAGTGGAAGTAGTTAAAAAAAACATCGTTTTATTTAATTATTTGTATTACAGTAGATTAATTTCTTCCAAAAACATTCACGGTACCTCATTTTGTACGTGTTCTGAAAATAAAATATTCTATTGTTTCGTTGCAACATGCTTACAATTTAGCATAAATAAGCGACGAACGTGTAAGGTTTATCGCGGACACGGATCCAATCCAAAATACTGCTTCACCTCTTTGTGACCAAGCAGCAAACCCGACCAAAATTCTTTGTACCATTTTCAATAATATTCCCCTACAATATTCGTTGAAAGTTAACTCATCGCGCTTTCGTTAGTTTTACTTTGCCGCAGCGGCAAATCGCCCCGAACGATTAAACTCTTTACCATAGAGAAAAGCGAAATAAGCAAAAAGCTAAACTCTCGCCTAAACTGTCATACAAACAAAAATGGAACGAAATATTTTACGAACATGCAACACTTCTATTTTCAAATATTTGTTTGAATACGTTCTATGCCCCGTTTTATTTTGTTTGCGGAACTTCGTATCTGTTTCGTTTCAAACATTATAATCTATTTTTCTATTCCTTTTCAAAATATTTTTGGTTTTCGATACAGCAAATATTTAAAACTTGAAAAACGTATTTGGCTCAATAATTTAAACATAAGTGAAAAATGTTTGCAGTATATACATTTAAAATAAAACCTACATAGTTGTAAAATAAAATAAAAATATTTAGTGATAATTTCCTTATGGCGTTCAAAATATAACATGATCATATCCACCCCAAAAACGAAGTGTATGACATTCGCAAGAAATCAACTGAGATGCGAAGTCTCCGTACGCCAGGAGGAAATTGAACAGGTGGACCAATTCAGATATCTCGGAAGCGAAGTAACCAGCTCTAATGACCTCCCCAGAGAAGTAAGGTCACAGGTAGATAGGGCTGCAGCAGTTGCAGGCTACCTGAAAGATGTCATATGGAGAAACAGGGACATGAGGACTGACAGCAAGGTACTCATCTACAAGACCTGTGTGCGACCAATCCTCACATATGGCATTGAATCGAGGGCAGATACTGTCAAGACAAAGAGCATGCTCAGGACAACCGAGATGAAAACGCTCCGCGCTATAGCTGGCAAGACCCTACGTGATCGAGTTAGGAATACAGCAATCCGAGAAATCTGCGAGGTCGAAGATGTGGTCAGATGGGGACGTCAAAGACGGCGATACTGGCATGAACACGTAGAAAGGATGAGCTCAAATAGAATACCACACATAGCTCTCCATGGAACGCCAAACGGACAACGCCGACCAGGAAGACCCCCGAAACGGTGGAGAGAAAGCTGGAGTTCAGCATCTCAAGAGGACCCGCCTGAAATAACAGACTCCTGAGTCTACAAAAAGGGAAGAAGAAGAAGAAGAAGAAGAATTTCCTTATGAATGGAAGTGAAACACGGAACTGGCAAAATAAGGATGAAAGTATAATAAATGCAGTAGAAATGAGATCTCTTAGACAAATGTGTTTCTACAATTGAAGCGAGTGGCATTTTTATTTTTAAAAACGTGTTTTTATATTTCAATGTTTGAATATAAAAAAAATATTGTTTTTTTTTATTAATATCTAACTAACTAACCATCACGCCGTATCTCCTGAGGGGTAGGCATAGAGGATGGTTCGCCGCATTCTTCTATCCTGACACAACTCTCGCGCCTCTTCTACATTCACACATCGTGACATGCTGCTCGTTGATTGTTCCTTCTTCGAACATGGCCGCCTTGATTGATTAATTTGGTCATGCCATGTCTTTCTTGGCCCCATATGTCCAAACCATCTTAGTGACCCTTTCTTAATTTAATTTATCACGCATTCATCCGCCTTACATTAATGTCTTAATTAATCATTACATATTCAATCATACATTGTTTTTTCACACATTCTTCTTAGTGACCTCATTTCTACGGCAATAATCCTACTTTCACCCTTCTTCTGCCAACTCCAAGCTTCACTTCCATACATATGGGTTGGCACTAGAACTCCATTGTGCACTGCCCTCTTTGCTTCAGTCGATATATTTCTCTTTTTTTATATATGCTTTGAATACAACACTCACTTTTTAAACAAATTAAAATTAAATGTCAAACATGTTTCGGACCACCCAGTCCTTCCTCAGTAATATTATATAGATATTTGAAATATTATAAAATAAGTATATAACATCTGTCAAAACTGACCATATTTGTAAACAATTTTATATTATTTTAAATATCTATATAATATGACTGAGGAAGGACTGGGTAGTCCGAAACATGTTTGATATTTAATTTTAATTTTTTTTTAAAGTGAGTGTTGTATACAAAGCATATATAAAAAAAGAAATATATAAAACATCTACGAGTACAACACAAAGTATAGCGAACATAGAAGATATATTTCATGCGGTAATGACTTTCAGTGCTCAATTTTTTTATTCTTCCTTCTTCTTCTTCCTCAACCTTTTCCCGTCCCCCCCTGGACAAAGGCCTCCTCCATTCACCTCCAAGTCACTCTGTCCTGTGCAGACTGCATCAAGGTTATTCCGACTTGTCTGTTCAGATCATCCTTCCACCGTAGTTGCGGTTGCCCTGCACTTCTCTTCGCAGTCCACGGTCTCCAAGTCAGCAGTCTTCTTATCCACTTTTCATCTGAGCTTCTGGCTACGTGACCTGCCCATTGCCATTTTAGAGTCGCCACCCGGTGGATGATGTCAGTGACCTTTGTTTTTTCTCTCACGGTATCGTTTCTGACTCTGTCTCTTAAGCTTATTCCTAATATGGCCCTTTTCATGGCTGTTTGGGTCACTCGTAGTTTCTCGGCACTTTGTTTGGACAATGTAACAGTTTCAAGATCATAAGTACCAACTGGTAGAACGCAGGCTTCATAGGCTTTTTGTTTCAGGTTGATCAGTATTTTCTGGTTTTTAAGGATGTAACCCATGTTTCCGGAAGCTGCACAACTTAGTCCAATTCTTCTTTTTAGTTCTGCCGTTTATCTCGGCCGAATCGAATATTGTGTCCCAGGTATGTATACGAGTATATTTTTTTAATATGTTAAATAGTAACTGAACTTAAAATTGTCATCGCAAACAAAAACCTATCCAAAAAAGCTAGAATGGCAGTGCACAATGGCGTTCTTTTACCGACCCTTATGTATTGAAGCGAAGTATGGAACTGGCAAAAGAAGGATGAAAGTATAATAAATTCAGTAGAAATGAGATCACTTAGACGAATGTGGAAAAACTCTGTGTATGCTAGAGTGTCGAATGAAAATATAAGAAGTGAATGCGGTGCGAATGATGGTGTTATGAACAAAATAATGAAAGGATCATTGAGATGGTTTGGACATATGGAAAAAATGAATGAAGAAAGAATAGTAAAAAAAATATATGTTAACGGTGTAAATGGAACCAGAAATAGAAGAAGACCGTTGAAAACGTGGCACGATCAAATAAATCAAATATTGAATGTCGGTCATGTGAGGAGTCAGAGAAATCGATGCGTGTGCATGACACGATGTATGAATGTTGAGGAAGCGAGAGAAATATGTCAGGAAAGAAAAGTGTGGCAGTCTGCCTACCCCTTCGGGGAGACGGCGTGATGGTTAGTTAGTTAGTTAAATAGTTTTATTTTAAATATTTTTTTAAATAAAAATAACATCAATTTTTTCAGTTAACGCACTGTCACACATACTGTTGCAATCATTCTCGCCGAAACGAACGGACTCTACATATCTCTTAGGTCTTCGGATATCGTGTACCATGTTCGGGAATCGTACAATGCAGTGTGGTTTATGTCCTCTGTCAGTCGCTTGTGCCCTAGAGGACGCCGGAGGGACGCACGTGACAAAAAGGGCATGAGCGTCACGCGACACGATTGCCGTTGCTTGCGTGGCATATTTGAAGAAGTAATAAAGTTTTGTTCTGTTTCTACTTGAGTCGGTACAATTCGAACAACCCTACCAGCTTATCTTAAATAAACACATTTCAATATAAGCGAATTTATTTCATTTTATTTTTCGCTGAAGTCACTTCACAATGATTTCATTTCATAACTAACTAACTAACTAACTAACCATCACGCCGTCTCCCCGAAAGGGTAGGCAGAAAGAATGGACTGTCACATTTTTACTGATGCGGCACTCTATCCTTCTCTTTTCGCCCCGCGGGAGACGCGGTGTGATGGGTTGAGAACCTCATCGCCACCAATAGGCATCTCACAGGCACACTTCGATCGTCCAACATCCACAAAATAAATCTAATACAATAAAAAACAATGATATAAAATAAAATAACAAAATAAAAATAATTTAACACAAAATGTTATTTTTAGATGGTGCACATATTGACTATTAAATTAATGTTACACGTATCCACCGTTTTTTAAATTAGCTGTAATTAGGCACTTAACTTATTAGAATCTGATAACCGAGAACGGTGTTTGTTTTTTCGATAATTCAGAATTTAAAAAAACATTGTATGATATCGTCCGTCACGTGCGGTGAGAATCTTACGGGCCGCTGGTTGCCGACCCATGCTTTAAACCATTGATCATGGCACGCCATGCGCTTCTGTCACCGTCAGTCTCCAGGCTGCAGCTAATGAGAGACCACTCAGTTTCCTGATATAAGAACTCACGTGACGACATTTAATCGTCTTCTTTCCCTTTGCCATTTCCCATCATCTGGGATCGGCCCTTCTCGTACGAAAACGCCAAACATTCCTATTTTTACTCATCTCCACAGTCAGGTTCTCGCGTTGGAGCTCCTTCTCCATGTTGGCCCACCATGTTGCCATTGGGCGACCTCTTCTTCTTGCTTTTGTGGGAATGCTGAGGGCTTTTTGGACAATTTGCTCGCTGTCTCTTCGCATCACATGATCGTACCACCGGAGTCGAGATTCTCTTAATATTTCCGTTATTGGGGCAACCATAAAGCTACCCCTCACGTATTCGTTCCTTACGTGGTCCAGCCTCGTGACGCCTTCAGCCCACCTCAACATTTTCATCTCGGCAGCGTGGACTCGACTTTCGTGGACTTTTTTGTTGGTCCAGCACTCTGCTCCATATAACATGGCGGGCCTCAATGCAGTCTTGTAGACTCTGCCCTTAGTCATGATTGGAATTTTTTGATCACACAGGACACCAGATAGAGACCTCCACTTGAGCCAGGCGGTGTTTGTCCGACATTTAATATTTGATTGATTTGATCGTGCCACACTTTCTTCGGTCTTCCACTATTTCTAGTTCCATTTACATATCATTATTTCTTCAATCATTATTTCCATGTATCCAAACCATCAACCCGTATAGTGCACATAGCTTCATTTGTAGTGCAAAAAATTTCTCTCGTCATCAATTGCAATCCAACAATGAGGGTTAATGACCCTTTCATTATTTTGTTCAAAACATTTTAATTCGCACTTCATTCACTTTTTATACTTGCACAGATCTCTAAATAAGTGTGGTAAACCTGTATATCATGGTGTCAAATTCAAGTATGATAAAGCTTTCTAAGGATAATTTAAGGAATACTGGAATGAGGAAAATTATTTATGGTTGTTTTTATCTGAAATCTTAGTAACATAAAAGGTATATTTATCGCACGGTTGCCATTTATTTAAACGACGAAAATCCTTTTTTCTACATCAAGATAGAGGATATATTTTAGGCTATATCCGCAAGAAATATTAATAACACCAAAAGACGAGGAAAAAAAAACATTCCTGCTTGTTTAAAAAATGGTATCTTTTGCCATTAGGGCTATGGAATGACAGAAAATTGTTGAGGTGAGCGAACTGAGATAACAGTATGGTCCATTAGCCTTAAGATGCTAGGAAATTTGTATCTGCACGTTGGAAATACGCCCACATATTTAATAATTCTTATAAGTGATGTGTAGCGAGTTATATTTACCCTTTTCACCCTAAATAAAAATAATTTTATTCTCCTGAACCCATGTACATTAATATTATTATTTTATTTATTTATTTTAATACTTAATGCTTATTGTATATTTTACGACAACTATTGTAGTTAATATAATTAATGAGATTTTTGTGGTTGCATTTGACTTGCAAATTTTTTTATATTACCTTTGTCGGGGTTAAATGCATAACCCAGATAAACATATTTCATGAAGAAATATATGACACGAATAAACACAAAAACGCTGACCCAAGACCTAATTATCAAATTTGATGATTCGGGAGCCCCGAATTCTTCAAGTTGGTCACTAGGTCAGGTCATCGGATCAGGTCATCAGATGACGAAACCAAAGCATATAAAAGCAGTACTCCCGAGCACCCAAAACAGTCAGTCCACTCTAAACGTCAGTCAACTCCAAACGTCAGCCAGAATCGCGATCTCGAAGAGACACGAGCCTCCACTGCCCAGTCTACGTACGAGAAACCTCCGACGACTCCTCGCTCCAGCCACTCGACGATACCGCCCAGCGAGCCCTGATCCTCTACGACTCACCACCCGGACTCCGCCCCGCTGCCATCGAGAGCCAGCCACGCTCCATCACGAGTGTATCATACAGTTACGTGTAATTACTCGTGATCCGCAAACGCTGAAACCTCCGCCGTCTTTCAACTCTCACCACAAATCCCCACACCTTTAATAAGTATTAAGCTAGAATGGCAATGCATAAAGGTGTTCTTCTACCGACCGCTATGTATGGAAGCGAAGCATGGAACTGGCAAAAGAAGGATGAAAGTAGAATGAATGCAGTAAAAATGAGATCTCTTAGACGAATGTGTGGATACTTTGTGTATGATAGAGTGTCGAATGAAAATATAATAAGTTAATACGGTGCGAATGATGGTGTTATGAACAAAATAATGAAAGGATCATTAGATGGTTTGGACATGGAAAGAATGAATGAAGAAAGAATGGTAAAAAATTTATATTTTAACGATGTAAATGGAACCAGAAATAGATGAAGACCGAGGAAAACGTGGCACGATCAAATAAATCAAATATTGAATGTCGGCCATGTGAGGAGTCAGAGAAATCGACGCGCGTGCATGAAACGATGTATGAATCTTGAGGAAGCGAGAAAAATATGTCAGGAAAGAAAAGTGCGGCAGTCCATTCATTCTGCCTACCCCTTCGGGGAGACGACGTGATGGTTAGTTAGTTAGTTAGTTAGTTTTTATTTATTTATTATTTTGTTGATCGCTCTTTTCATCATTACAGCGCGAGCCAAATCGATATGAAGGGTATGGCTATCATACGTGACATGTGATAAGTAGCTAATCTATCGATATTTTATTGTCACGTGAATTCTACAACAGAATAAAGACAGTGTGACAATCACACTGACATCGCCGGGAATCAAATCCGGGACCTTCTGTGTGGCAGTCAAAGCACTTACCACTCGGCCACGAGCGTCCTCATTATAATATCAAAATATAAATCGTAATTATCGTCGTATTATAATTTTATATTGATAATAAAAAGTTATAAACAATAAAATGAAAGGATCATTACAATGGTTGGATACATGGAAAGAATATAAGAAGAAAGAATTGTAGAGAAACTATATATTCACAACGTAAATGAATCCAGTAATAGAGGAAGATCAAATAAATAAATGAAATACATTTTAATACACGAGTGATATCTCTCGATTCGTCGATTTTTCTGACTTCGAATGTGGCCGCCATTTAGTATTTGATTAATTTGGTCATGCCATGGTTTCCTTGGTCTTCCGCGGCTTCTTTTTTCACTCACATTGCTTGTATACAACATAACTAACTAACTAACTAACCATCACGCCGTTTCCCCGAAAGGGTAGACAGAAAGAATGAACTGCAACACTTTAATCGATGCTGCACTCCATTCTTCTCTTTTCGCCAACGCGAGAGACGCGGTGTGATGGGTTGCGAACCTCATCGCCACCAATAGGCATCTCCCGCGCACACTTCAATCATTCAACGTCTACATAATAAATCTAAAACAAATTATACAAAATACAAAGATATAAAATAAAGTAACATATAAAAATAATTTAACACATAATGTTCTTTTAGATGGTGCACTTGTCGTCAGCTGGACGATCCGGACATTTGTGTTTATTTAATTTTTTATTCCACTGTTTTCATTTTAATTAGGCACTTAAAACAATCCAACACCAGCAAAAACTTGAAAATTTGATTGAAGAATTTATTCAAATTGTCATTGGAAAAAATGAAAAATTTATTTTGACACCTGTCAAAATTATTTTTATAAACGAAAAAACTTGTATTAATTTAACATCAGAAGAGTGAAAACGTATTTTGTGTCACAAATAACTATCACAAAGTATACAACATTATATGTATATTCGTTTCATATGTCCCAACCATCTCGGTGATCCTTTTTAAATAAGTTAATAATAAATAAGCAAAGATAAATAAGAAAATTTCATTTATTTATGGTTGAGGTATTAGTTTTTTAAAAAAAACATGATTAATTTATAATAGTAAACACGATTGTTAAGTGGATTTAAATGGATTTAATTTATATAAATTAAATCTAAGTAAAACAACTTAACAATCGTGTATACTATGATGAATTAATAAATTTGATGTAATGTATTTATATAATAGGTGTTAATAAACATGATAAATCGGGCTTTAATTTAGATAAACTTAAGGCGTTAACACTGTGGAATTCCATAATGACGAATATTTATGAATTAAAACACATTTTTTTCCACATTTGAGGTTATTTTTCGCGACATGTTTCAAAGGCTTACACCTTCATCATCGGGGGAACGATATAAGCTTATGTCAAGAAACATAAACTCAAAAGTGGAAAAAAACATGTTATAATTCATAAAAAAAAAATCGAATAAATCAAATATTGAATGTCGCCCACCCACGTGAGAAGTCGGAGAAATCGACGTACGTGCATGGCACGATGTATGAATGTTGAAGAAGCGAGAAGAGTATGTCAGGAAAGAAAAGTGTGGTAGTCCATTATTTCTGCCAACCCCGGGGTAAAGGTGTCATGGTTAGTTAATTAAGTAACCATCACGCCATTTCCCCGTAGGGGTAGGCAGAGAGGATAGCTCGCCACAATGCTTTGTCCTGGCATACTTCTCGGGCTTCCTCCACATTCATACATCGTACCATGCACGCACTTCGATTATTCCGACTTCGAATGTGACAACCTTTTAGTAATTGATTAATTTGGTCATGCCATGTTTTCCTCGGTCGTCCTCGGCTTCTTTTTCCTCTCACGCTGCTTGTGTACAACTTTTTTAACCATTCTACTCTTATCCATTCGTCCCATATGTGCAAACCATCTCAGGGATCCTTTTTTAATTTTATCCATGATGCAGTCATCTGCCTTACATTTCTTTCTTATTTCATCGTTCGGTATTCTATCATACGTTTTCTTGCACATTATTCTTAGTGATCTCATTTTTACGGCGTTTATCTTGCTTTCATCCTTCTTTTGCCAGCTCCAAGCCTCACTTCCATACATAAGGGTTGGCACTTGAACTTCATTGTGTACTGCCATCTTTGTCATGGTTAGTTAGTTAGTCTATAATAGATATTTTAAAAAACTTCCATTATTTCTACGGAAGATTCCAAAATTTTACTGAAATGAGTTATTCAAATGCCTGACCAATAAAGCGGGCTAATGAATGGCAACGTTTGATAAAACAAAGGAGTGACACAAACAAGGAGGAGCGCCCTGATTGGTTCAGAATATTTACTGCTGCAGTTAGTCTGTGAAAGCGTTCGCTTACTCTGTGACACCGAGTAGAATAACCAATGAATTTTTCACAAAGGATGGTCCAACCCGCAACAACTATACGCGCAATTTTAACGTATTAAAACAATTCAAGTTGAAAACATCGACCCAGAAATTGAAATTAGATCCAGAATAGAGGCAGCACGTGCAGCTTTAAATTATCAGGGAATTCTTTGAGAATTCCGTCATCTTGGAGGGTATCCATCTTCATGTTTTATCTTCCAACATGTATAACCAACCTGCCTCAAGTGATCAAATCAAATCAAATCAAATAAAATCAGTTTATTACATCAACAGACATTACAAAAATTATTTTTAAGGCATCTATTGAGAACAGGTAAAATAATATATTAGGTCCTTACATATGAAATTGGCGTTTTGTATGGGAGGAACATAAAGTTGATTTTTTTTAAATATAATATATTTATTTAATCAAAGTATGTACCATTGCTATCTATGAACTTTTGCCATCTCATAGGTAGTTCATCGATCCCGAATCAATAAAATCTTTGAAGTCGGTTTGGACTGCCCCATCGGAGTTGAATTTTTTCCCTTGCAAGAAGTTATCCAAATTTCGAAAAAAATAGTGATCTATTGGGGCAAGGTCCGGAGAGTACGGTGGATGTCTTAGACATTCCAATTGAAGCTCTTCTAATTTGGTAGCCGTCTGTTGTGCAGTGTGTGGTCTAGCGTTATCATGAAGCAGCAGTGGCCTAGAGCGATTAACCAGCCTCGGTTGTTTAGCAGCTAGCTTTTCCATCATGGTTGCAGTTGCTGACAATAGACATCTGCCGTAATCGTCTGGCCAGATTTAAGAAAGCTGTAGTGAACGACACCAGCACTAGTCCACAAAACGCTCAAAAGTAACTTTTTTGGAGTCAATTTTAGCTTGGGGCATGGTTTGGCTGGTTCGGCAGGGTTCAGCCATTGTGATGAGCGCTTCCGATTATCATACAGGATCCACTTTTCATCACAGGTAATGATTCCATTCAAAATCCCTTCATTATTGTGCCGGTTGAGTAATGCAACGCAGCAGTCAACGCGCGTTTGTTGATTTGCTTCACTCAATTCGTGAGGTACCCACCTTTCAAGCTTTATCACCTTTCCAATTTGCTTCAAGTCGATTAAAACTGTTTTATCACTAACACCGCAGCCTGCAGCTAACTCGGACGTGGTTTGCGATGGACCCGCTTCCACAATAGCCTTCAATTCTTCATTATCAACTTTGGTCTCCGGCCGTCCACGTTGCTTGTTATGCAGGTCGAAATTTCCAGATCGAAAACGTTCGAACCAAAAACGCACTGTGTTTTCTTTTGCGGCACCGTCGCCATACACATCATTAATCCTTCGAGCCGTTTCTGCAGCACTGGTGCCACGGTGGAACTCGTACTCGTAAATAACGCGATATTTCAAGTTTTCCATTTTGTAAATTGAGTGACGTAAAGAAAAAAAACAATTGAGAAAAAAAACAAATGAATTATAATTTTCGAAACACAAATACTTGAGTAAATAGCTGTATAAATTTGAATTTGGAATTCCTAACCAAAGAGGAGATATTTGAGATCAAAGTTGCTAGTACGGCAAAACGCCAATTTCATATGTAAGGACCTAATATTATGTATAATATACTACCAGAAACGCATAAGAGATGATTCAACATTAGGAAGACAGGAAACTCTCCAGAATTAAGAGTATTTGCCTTCTGAACGTACTTTCACTAACATGAAAGACGTCGATCTCCGAGGAGACCGCGTTCAGCAGATTAATTTCTCTTCCAACCGATGTCACCAGAGGCAAATTGGTTCTGGTGGCCGGTAGGTAAAACAATCTGCGCTGTCGCTGTCGGAGAAATCTATCAGGGACAAAAAGATCAACACCCTCTAGCACGGCCGAGTTCTCGAAATATCCCCTGATTAATTTAAAGAAATGGGTAATGAGGTACCCATCTCTTCGAAGCTGAATTGACATTACGACAAACTAATGATTTTACTGAAATATCTTGACGGAAGTTCATTTGAAATAATAATGAAATAAATCGATGTTTTTTCCTCCTCATTCCAACTACTTTCACTTTTTGTCTTTATTTAGACAGCGACCAGAGTAGACTAGCTGGTATTGCACCAGTCTGTGGATGCCAGTTGCCCTGGCGAAACCGGTCGCTATCGCTTTTTCTTTTTTTATATACTTTGCTGATATGTAATTGAAACATGTCGGATATGTAATTTTTTGTTTTTAGTGTTGTATACACAAAGTATATTAAAAATAAAAAGACTTAAATTAATTATAAATTGATGTTACTTTTAAAAAATGCATTTCAGGGACAATAAAAAACACTAAACCTCAATAGATGCAAAAGTATTGTATTCTTTGTTAGTACTGATTAAAGGGTAAGTAATCGAGTTGGCTATTCTAGGGTTAAGTGCATCAATCAGGGAGCTTGTACCTGAACTGTGACCGCATCCTGGGCACCGCACGGACCAGCCATCCATAAAGGACTGTTTTTTTGGTCAACCTTACAACCTAAACCCTTCCCTACACAATGTATGTAATTTTTTATCAGTATATATTTTTTTCAATTTTCCTACTACTTATATTATAACTAGTTAATTGTGACACGTAATACGTTTGTATTGTTTTACTGTTAAAATTATATTAGTTTTATCGTTTTTATAAAGAATTTTGACAGGTGTAAAAATAAATTTTTCATTTGTTACAATGACAATTTGAAAAATTTCTTCAATATTATTTTTGAGTTCTTGCTGGTGAAGTGCCTAATTACAGCTAATTTAAAAAAAACGGTGGATACGTGTAACATAAATTAAATAAACACAAAAGTCCGGATCGTCCATGTCAACATGTGCAACATCGAAAAAAACATTATGTGTTATTACATTATGTGCTAAATTAAAAAAAACGGTGGATTCGTGGATCATAAATTAAATAGACAATATGTGCACCATCTAAAAAGAACATTTTGTGTTAAATTGTTTTTTTTTGTTATTTTATTTTATATAATTGTATTTTATATTATTTGTTTAAGATTTATTTTGTGGGTGTTGGACGATCGAAGTGTGCGCGGGAGATGCCTATTGGTGGCGATGAGGTTCGCAACCCATCACACCGCGTCTCCCGCGGAGCGAAAAGAGAAGGATGGAGTGCCGCATCGGTAAAAATGTGGACAGTCCATTCTTTCTGCCTACCCTTTCGGGGAGACGGCGTGATGGTTAGTTAGTTAGTTAGTTATATTATAACTAACTAACCATCAGGGCGTTAAATCGAAGGGGTATGCAGAAAGAATTGACTGCCACACTTTAACCGATGCGGCACTCCATCCTCTTTTCGCCCTCGCGTTAGACGCGGTGTGATAGGTTGCGAACCTCATCGCCACCAATAGGCATCGTCATAAAAGTGTTGATTGTAACACCTGATGATGCGAACATCGGTTGGCGAAACAGCTTTCACGACACTCTCAGTGAATAAAGAGAAATTGTGATCATAACAGCGTTTAAATTTTAACAGTAATATATTTACTTATATAAGCCTATTTTATTGATGGTTGAGGTATTAGTTTTGCATAACTCCATATTTATTAATAATAGTAAACACGATTTTTAGTGGTTTTACTTGGATTTTTATTTAATGTGTCTAAAAAAAACAAAACAATTGGGTTATATGGATACATTTTTAGATCTTACTATTAATTACGTATTGTTTCAGATATATTTTATATTGCGTTGTTGTGAGTCTCCTTGTGTCTTTTGATAGTTCATTGTAAAGTTTCAGTCCATTGTTCAATATCCTTGATTGTCCTGTCTTAGTTCGTGCAATCGGTAAGTGGTATCTGTCGCAGTTTTGGTCCGGTGTCTGTGTATGTGTCTGAATTTTTAGTTAGTTTGTAAATGCTGTCTGCTGTCTTTTCCATGGTCATTCTGTGTACGATTTTTAAGGTCTCATATTTGTCAGGTCTAATATTATAACTAACTAACTAACCATCACGCCGTCTCCCCGAAAGGGTAGGCAGAAAGAATGGACTGTCACACTTTTACTGATGCGGCACTCCATCCTTCTCTTTTCGCCCCGCGGGAGACGCGGTGTGGTGGGTTGCGAACCTCATCGCCATAGGCATCTCCCGCGCACACTTCGATCGTTCAACACCCACAAAATAAATCTAAAACAAATAATACAAAATACAATGATATAAAATTAAATAACAAAATAAAAATAATTTAACACAAAATGTTCTTTTTAGATGGTGCACATATTGACAATTTAATTTATGTTCCACGAATCCACCGTTTTTTTTTAATTTAGCACATAATGTAATAACACATAATGTTTTTTTCGATGTTGCACATGTTGACATTGACGATCCGGACTTTTGTGTTTATTTAATTTATGTTACACGTATCCACCGTTTTTTGAATTAGCTGTAATTAGGCACTTAACCAACAAGAACTTTAAAATAATATTGAAGAAATATTATAATTTATATAAATTATATCCAAGTAATACCATTAAACAATAGTGTTTACCATTATTAATAAATAAGCCCACACTTTAAAAAATATATATATATTTGACATAAAGTGTGTTGGATTTATAAAAAAACTATCGCTATTAGTGATCTACTTTAGTATTCGCGTAGTTTTGATTAAGCTTGAACTAACCGCTCAAATCAGTCAAGTAATTCACCACTAAAAATAATATACGCGGAGTAATTACTCAGACAAGTAGTAGCATTTCACAATGTGAGGCCAGTTCCATCAATAACCCATTATCTGCCGGGCATCTGTTATTGTCCGCGAACAACACACAATCTGAATACTTAGCTACTAAAGTGATTGCAATTTTGATTAAACTAACAGCAAATCACCTTGTTTTTAGGGCTGCGTTACGAGCAATCATTTTGTATGCATAAGTTTTACTGATTTTTTTAAATATATATCAGTTCATCTGAGCATACAATTGACAGGCGATAGGTATCGCCATTTTATTATACCACGAATTCTACACCAGTACCAAAAATAGTGTGACAATCATACAATCTTACAGGAATCTAACCCGGCACCTTCAGCGTGACAGTCATAGCCCTTGCTACTCTGCCATGAAGGCCGTCATTTTATTTATTATATATGAATACAATCATGAACGTACAAATAAAACTTATATGAAAAATGTTAATTTCAGTACCCGAGAACCAAAATGTTCAAAAATAACATTTTAATGTAGAAATATTAAAAAAAAAATTCACAACTCTGCATTTCAAAATTTCTGAGCCTCATATTATGCACATTTAGTATTTAAATACATTAGCATTTAAGACATTTTAGCTTTTACATTTTGAATATAAGCAGATGCTGGTATGGACTTATGTCATATAAATAAACGGACAATGCTGTTTCCCCGAAGAGATCGGAAGAGAAAATAAACCGTCACGCTAATTTATCCTCACATATTTTTACAAAATATTTTGGCTCTGAGTTACAAAGGGTTTGGATAAACTTTATTATATTGTTAAATATTATTCATTGGAACTGAATAAGTGTTGTAGATAATACTATAGAATGGCAAAATATGGCATATTTTTAATTAAAATATTTTCAGAAAATATACGGTTTTCTTGATGCAAAACATTTAGTCATTATAATGGCATTTATGTAACATCTAGCTAGCTAACCATCATGCCGTCTCATTGAAGGGGTAGGCAGAAATAATGAACCACCACACTGTTCTTTCCTGGTATTCTTCTCTTGATTCCTCAATCATTCATTCATCGAATCATGCAAGCGCGTCGATTTATCGGATTTCTCACACGTACATAAGGGTGACGCTTAGCATATTGGCAAAAAAATTTTTTTACATTTTTATAAGTCTCACTCCCAATTCTTATCCTTTAGTACCTACCTACCCTAGTAGTACCTTTGGGGCACCACTTACAATTATTGGAATGATCCAATTATTTTCTGGCAATAATTTTAGACTAGTAGGAAAAAACTGAGGGAGTGAGACATACAAAAAACAAAGTTTAAATATAAGGGTCACCCTAATATACATACATATGCCGACACTCATTATGGCATGATATGTTTATGATTTTTTTTTCTTATAAAACCGTGAATGTACTTATTTACGCAATATAAGAAGTTATATTTTTTTGGCGTTACAAAACAAAAAAAATATCCCGCCTGCCAATACTCTACATTAGTAGAAAGGACGATAAAATTATAGAAGAAATATAATTAATACAATTAACAAAGGTGTAATTAACCTTTAAGTAGTGACATGGGTGTCCCACAGAATGCGCGTTCACAAATTTGTTCCTTATTTCGTTGTTATAAGTAATTTACCCCCGCTAGCTTCGCTGTTTGTGATTCCGAACAGAAATTGTAAAAAAAACACACAAGATATGTTCAAGAGGCGTACACATGTGAAACATGTCGCAAGCCTGTATGTCTCGGGTGTTCTAAAACTATTTGATTTTGAAGACCAAGGAAAGCATGGCATGACCAAATTAATCAAATACTGAAAGACGGCCACATTTGAAGTCGGCAAAATCAACGAGCGTGCATGTTACGATGTAGAGGAATCTAGAGAGGTATGTCGGGAGAACAGTAAGGCGGTACATCCTCTCTGTCTACCCCTCCAGAAACGGCCTGATGGTTAGTTAGTAAGCTAGTTAGTTAAAACATTTTCTTACGATCCACAAAATGAAAATTTTAATTTTAATTCCAAAACGATTGGCAACCCTTCCAACCCCTTTGCCAATAGACAAATGGCGTGTATGAATGCAAAATGGTGGCAGAGTAATAATGGGGTTTGTTTTATATCAATGATCAATGATTTAGGAAGTTAAATGAAGGAACTGGCTGCAGTCGGAGGCAAACGATTTAGAAATTGAGGTTAATGCGCAATAAAGATAACTAGGAATCTATAATTGGTTTACTTTAGCAATATTTCTCAGCCAATCACGCAACGTTTTTGAAGGTTTAGCTCCTTTTAGCGTATTTCTTTTGCAGTTGATAAAAAAACACAAACGAATGGAATGTGAATAAAAACGTAATATGCAGTGTTTTCTATCTAAACCTTCAAAAACGGTTAATAAGAAATCAAGCAAATATGACAAAGCTAAAATGGCAGTTCACAATAGTGTTCTTGTACCGATCCTTATGTATGGAAGCGAAGCATGAAATTAGCAAAAGAAGGAATAAAGTATATAGAATAAACGCAGTAGAAATGAGATCTCTTAGATGAATGTGTGCATACTCTGTGTAGGATAGAGTGTCGAATGAAAATATTAGAAGTGAATGAGGTGCTAATGATGGTGTTATGAACAAAATAATGAAAGGATCATTAAGATGGTTAAGACATATGGAAAGAATGAATGAAGAAAGAATGGTGAAAAAATTTTATATTAACAATGTAAATGGAACCAGAAATAGAGGAAGATCGAGGAAAACGTGGCACGATCAAATAAATCAAATATTGAATGTCGGCCACGTGAGGAGTCAGAGAAATCGATGCGCGTGCATGGCACGATGTATGAATAGTGTGTCTGTCCATGCTCTTCTCGAAAATTACGATTTTAAATTTTGTTAACCGATTTCCAATTTTGCAATTATTATACTTTCATACTTTTGCCAATTCCATGATTCGCTTCCATACATAAGGTTAGGTTAAGCAATTTTTTTTTTTTTACAAACTTTCAGCCGATTGCATAGTAATATTTTTAGAACAGACGTTAATTGAAACGCCAAAGAAAATTGTTGTTTTTGTAAACACTACTCGTATATACTCGTATAATGCTAGTCGTATAAATTCTAGTGTTGCACGCAACACGGCACCGTGTCCGGAAAATCTCCTGCAATATTTTGATACGAAGCTCTTGCTTTTCGTTGCGTTTTCTAGTTACCACAGGAAATTCTCGTGCACTATATCCTCACCTTACCCAGCGGATCCTTGTTAAACGCAAACCACACACGTATAGACTTTACATACTGGAATTGAAAACCTGGACAAAGTCGAGAGGAATTTCCGTGTACATGTTACTTGTAAAAACGAATTAATGTTCAATAACCATTGAATCAAGAATCTATCAAATAAAAAATTTCACCATCCCTTCCCTATGATGGGTATCTTCTACACGTTGCTTCTAATAACCATCAATATCTCTATAAATATAATAAATACAAGGTTAAGATTTTAGGTGTTCCTCCATAATATATTTACGCATTGATTTAAAAAATAATATTAATAATAATCAGAATTTATCGGGTACATCGGAGGTATTTTGTGAACATCGGAAACAAATTCGCGTATAAACAGCGCTGTGAGTGCGCGACACTATATTCGCACCTCACTCTTGCATACTTCACTGTGGAAGCGCGAGGAGCTCAATTTCTCACTGCCGCCGGCAGTAGCTCTCGGGCTTGCAACCTGAGTGGACCTATGCCCGTTCCGTGAGCGTTGCCAGATAATTTTTTTAAATGTTTTCAGCAAATAAATCTCAATCCTTATAATTTTTTACTTAAATTATAATTAATTAAGGGGATAAGCTTTGAATGTTCTTATTTTTCCGATTTAAAATTGCTAGTTTTTGATCGGGTCCTGACTACCCAACACCGGAACGCGCATTTTTATTTTAGCACCGTAAGGGAAAGGTTATAAAAATCTTATGTAATAACAAGGACATAAAAATAAAATGTAGAATTGAACTTGCATGAGCTGCATTTAATAAAATGAGAACATTATTTTGCAATGATAATCTTGACTTGAAACTCCGACAAAGAATGATTAAATGTTATATATGGTCTGTTCTACTAAACTAGATAATTTATAGAACGACATTTTTATGAATTACTCATCTCTGAAAACAGAATGGATTATGACAGACTCGTGTATTCGAAATCCCCTCCGGACACTGTTCACCTGGAAGACCACCGAAGGCTTTGAGGGACAGTTCTTCCTCATCATTTCAGGAGACGTGATTTCTGTGTCACAGATCGTCAGATATATTCGAAGAAAAATACACTTCCTAATGAATCTTCTTCTTTCGGCGCCATGTCAGGTCCCCCCAACGTTGGCGATCACTACAACAAAGTTATCTCTATCCTGCGCCACTTGGAACAGGCTCTGAACTCTTGTTATTCCTGTCCTCTCTTTGATGTTCTGCAGCCAGGACAGTTGCCTTCTACCAACTCCCCAACGTCCCTCTACTTTACCCATTAAAATCAGTCGAAGCAGGTGGTATTTTTTTTCCTTTAACACATGACCCATATATGAAGACCGTTCTAATTTTCACATTTGACAACAACTCTCTATTGGCTCTGGCTCTCTGCAGTACGTCTGCATTACTGATCCTATCGGTCTACAGTATACGAAGCATTCTGCGGTATATCCACATCTCGAACGCTTCCAACCGGGTTATTAGATTCACTTTCAGAGTCTAGGTTTCGCAGCCATATAGTAGAACATACCATATATAACATTAAATCATTATTTGTCGGAGTTTCAAGTTAAGATTATCGTTGCAAAATAAATTAATGTTAAATGTTAATAATAAACCTATCCAAAAAAGCTAGAATGGCAGCGCAAAATGGTGTTCTTCTACCGACCCTTATGTATGGAATCGAAGCATGGAACTGGCAAAAGAAGGATGAAAGTAGAATAAATGCAGTAGAAGTTAGATCTCTTAGACGAATGTGTGGATATTCTGTGTATGATAGAGTGTCGAATGAAAATATAAGAAGTATGTGGTGCGAATGATGGTGTCATGAAAGGATCATTAAGATGGTTTGGACATATGGAAAGAATGATTGAAGAAAGAATGGTAAAAAAATTATATGTTAATGATGTAAATGGAACCAGAAATAGAGGAAGACCGAGGAAAACGTGGCACGATCAAATAAATCAAATATTGAATGTCGGCCATGTGAGGAGTCAGAGAAATCGACGCACGTGCATGGCACGATGTATGAATGTTGAGGAAGCGAGAGAAATATGCCAGGAAAGAAAAGTGTGGCAGTCCATTCTTTCTGCCTATCCCTTCGGGGAGACGGCGTGATGGTTAGTTAGTTAGTTTTATGTTAATAATAAATATAAGGACATTCCGCAGGCCACGCGCGTGCAGACTCCATAGGTGACACCGGAAATTAAATGGCGCGGCCGCGGCGAACGCTGGGAATACGGGATTTTTTATTATTTGTCCGCCATCTTGTGTGGCGAGCTGCGTCGCGAATGTGTAAAATGGAAAACGATATTATTTATCATTCATGCTGCCGGGCGCTCGCCGTGGATTCAGTTTGCGGCTTTGGATAGAACAATGAGTTATCTCCCGCCGTCCTGCGCATAGTTCACATTAAATGCCAACCATAATTGCTCACAGTTTGCGTAATTCATTTGGTTAATAATTTTATGAATTAAAACAATGTTTTTTTACACTTCTGAGAAACTTTTTTTAAATGAAAATAAATCAGTGTTAAACTAACCTAACCATCACGCCGTCTGTCCGAAGGCGTAGGCAGAAATAATGGACTGCTACACTTTGTAGCTATCCGTGGCTTTATCCCACTGCATTCCTCTTAGGCATGCTGGGGACCAATAGTTTGCAGATAAGAAGGGATGGGTGCACACTTTCCCATTTCTTCATACTTATCAGGGGATTCTTTGAGAATTCCGTCCATCTTTATGTTCCGGATGGTTATCTTCGACAGCGTCAGCACAGACTGTTTTATCTCCCAGCATGCAGAACTAACCTGCCTCTTGGGACACCGGTAGGTAGAGCAATTAGTCTGCTGAACGCGGTCTCCTCGGAGATCGACGTCTTTCATGTTAGTGAAAGTACGTTCAGGGGACAAATACTCTTGACTTTGGAAAGTATCTTGTCTTCCTAATGTCGAACCATCACTAATGCGTTCCTGGTTTTATGTTGTTTGTGTATAATATCTTACCTGTACTCAATAGATGCCTTAAACATTTATGCTGGTTGTAATGTCTTTTGAGTAAATAAACTGATTAGATTTGATTTGATTTTTTACACTTCTGAGAATTTTTTTTTAAATGAAGAGAAATCAGTGTTAAACTAACTAAACATCACGCCGTCTGTCCGAAGGGGTGGGCAGAAATAATGGACTGCCACACTTAGCCTTGATGAAGCTCGTTAAAGAGTGAAACCGGTTGGCGTTGCTTACTCAAAATCAAGTTGTTTTATACAAAGTGTTAAAAACAAAAGTGTTTTATCAATTATTAAATATTTTAATTCATATAAAAATCGTCATACATACATTATAAAAATATATACGAGTATTTTTACTGATGTGTATCTAACCAACTAACTAACCTAGATGCCGTCTCTTCGAAGGGGTAGGCAGAAATAATAGACTGAGATACTTTTCTTTCCTGACATATTTCTCTCGCTTCCTCAACATTCATACATCGTGTCATGCACGCGCGTCGATTTCTCTGACTCCTCACATGGCCGACATTCAATATTTGATTTATTTGATCGTGCCACGTTTTCCTCGGTCTTCCTCTATTTCTGGTACCATTTACATAGTTAACATATAATTTTTTACCATTCTTTCTTCATTCATTCTTTCCATATGTCCAAACCATATTAATGATCTTTTCATTATTTTGTTCATGACACCATCATTCGCACCGCATTCACTTCTTATATTTTCATTCGACACTCTATCATACACAGAGTATCCACACATTCGTCTAAGAGATCTCATGTCTACTTTCATCCTTCTTTTGCGAGTTCCATGCTTCGCTCCCATACATAAGGGTCGGTAGAAGAACACCATTGTGCACTGCCATTCTAGCTTTTTTAGATTGGTTGTTGATATTAAAACAGTGTTTCAATTAAACAGTTAAAAATGTTGAAATATCAAAACATTTCCGCAAAAACAACGGATTATCTAACACTTACTTAATTAAATGATATTTGATGATGCCTTAGACAGGCGAAACTTGTCATTCACATAAAATTTAAGTACACTTCTAGAAAACAGACGATTTCATTCACTTCTTATATTTTCATTCGACACTCTATCATACACAGAATATCCACACATTCGTCTAAGAGATCTCATTTCTACTGCATTTATTCTACTTTCATCCTTCCTTTGCCAGTTCCATGCTTCGCTTCCATACATAAAGGTCGGTAGAAGAACACCATTGTGCACTGCCATTCTAGCTTTTTTGGATAGGTTTTTGTTTGCGATGACAACTTTAAGTGCACCATTCACTTTGTTGCCTGCCCCAACCCTTCTTTCAATATCCCTCTCCACTCTCCCATCTCTTGTAAACATACTACCTAAATACACAAACTCAACTACTTGCTCCAAATTTTCACCATTCACGCTAACGTTGCAGACTGTCATGGTTTCTTCCTTTTCAAAAATCATTACCTTGGACTTATTAACATTCATCATCAGATCATTTCGCATGCATACCTCATACATACAATTCACCAGGACTTGTAGTTCATGCTCGTTGTCAGCAAGTAGGACAGCGTCATCCGCATACAAGAGACAGCTTACTGACACTCCGCTCATTTTGGCACCTACATCCAACCCTTTCAGCTCTTTCATACAATTGTCCATATACAGATTAAATAACCACGGGGACATTACGCAACCTTGTTTGATACCTTTATTGATATCAAACCAGGCTGTAAGATCTCCATTTACTCTGACACTAGCAGTGCTTTCCGTGTATAGCGACTTAATTGCCGTGATCAGTTTTTTAGTTACAATAAATCAAACAATATTTAACGGAACAACTATTTATATGGCATCTTGCTTTATATTAATTTAAATATTTTTAACAAAATTAGAATCAATCACCTTAGTGACATCTTTCATTCATCTTCCGAAACAAAATTGGGATCATTATTTCACGATAAATAATATCAAAAGAAAATTATCTTTTGTTTTTTCCTCAGGATAACGTAAATTTGAATAAACCGAGATGCGAATAAAGAACTCGATCGGAAATGCCGTAAAATCTTTAAATATAACTTGAAGATATTTATCATGAAATCTTCTTCTTAGGCCTTTTCGATTTTCTTCCACTCGTCAATGTCTTGTCCCTTCCGCAGAACAGTATAACACTAATTTCTGCTATCCTATCGGGGAGACCGGTTTATGATTAGTTTAGTTATTTAGTTTTGGATGGTGAAGTTATAATACTTTTGAAATATGTCTAAAATATGAATTTACAACCGACCGTTTAAGGCATTTTTACAAAGAAACCATCACGCCGTTTCCCCGCAGGGATAGGCAGAGAGAATAGACCGCCACACTACTCTATCCTGACATACATCTCTAGCTTCCTCTACATTCATACAGCGAGTCATACACGCACGTCGATTCTTCCGGCTTCTAACATGACCAATCTTTCAAATTTGATTAATTTGGTCATGCCAAGTTTTCCTCGGTCTGTTCTCCAGAGTGTTGCTCCTCCTGTGAGGTAGGCTCCCCGCTGTCCTCCCATCTTTTAGGAGGTCTTCCACGAGGACGATTCCCGTGAAACTGATTATGTAGTGCAACATAAGGGAGTCTGGTAGTGTATATTATTTGAACATGACCGTACCAGTCCCGTTTTCGCTGTCTGCTCCATCTTATAATACACTCAACCTCACATATCTCTCTTATTCTGATTTCTCAGCGTCTTGTCTGCTATCGTCCTCAGTGTCTTCATCTCGGAAGTCCTCAAAACTTGCTTGGTCCCTACTGTGTCTGCTCTCGCTTCGACGCATATGTTTTTATTGGCCTTACGCGTGCTTTATAATTCTCATGTCTTTGCTTTTTCATATTGTGGATTTTAGAGCACCAGAGATTGCAGCTGCATTGTTTACTTGGGATTCTATTTCCCGCAGATCAGCTCCTCCCACCAGGTCTATGCCTAGATACTTAAAAGTCCTGACCTGTTCTATTGGTTGATTTTCTATAACCAGGTTCCATGTTTTGGGTATTTTGAAAAAAAAACTTTAAATATGCATAACAAAATATTAATAGTGACACGGGATTATATGGGAAGCAGAATCATGAAATGAAAGAAAGGACAAAAGAGACAAATGCGGAATGGACAAAAGGCAGACCAAGAAAAATATGGGCAGACTGCGTGGTATTCCGGTGGACTGGAAGAAACTAGAAAGACCTGGAGAATGGAGATAGATGAACAAAAGCCAGTGGAGGACTGTTGTGAGGGAGGCCAAATCCCACACAGGAATGTACTGCCGATAAAAAGAAGAAGAATGTGATGAACTAGGTTTTTCCTTTTTTTATTTTCTTCGCAGAATAATCCAAGAGTTTTTTTTGGGGGTACAAATACTCATTTGCAAGTTAATAGGTTGCTGTGAGCATAAGTTCTGGATTTTGGGGATCATTTTTCACAGCGCGTGGACCCGAGTGGCTCGCGCTGAATTCAACTTTTAATAAGGGATCTTGGGAGACCCTAAAATATGATTTTCCCGGGAAATTACGTCATACACTTAGACAGTAAATTGAAGCTAAGTGACGAAAAATATCAATTATGTCTAATTTTTTAAGATAATCTCATGATTTTACAAAAATAACTCGATGATATTTTATTTTATTTTTTTAATCAAATAATTATTATAAATAACCAACTAAACTTAACATACTTAGGAAATTGAAAATAACTTTGTTTAATCCATTAATTATTAAAAAAACATTCAAAAATCACGACATGTTCCGGAGGAAACCTCCATCTTCAGGTGTAAAAATATAATAAAAACTAAACAAAGAAAGACTAATATAAAAACACATTTAAAATTCGATACAATAATTGAAATTTAAATAAAAATAATAAATTGTAATTCAGAAAAATCAAACATTTGAAAAGATATAATTTATATAGAAATTAATAAATTATTAATTTCTATATAAATTATGTCTTTTCAAATGTATGTTTTTTATATTATCATCATGTATAATTATTATTTAATATTATTTATCAGTTCTCACTGTTAAAAAAATATTATTAGTACTTATAATAAATAGCCCAGGTTAGTTTTTAAATTTGAATTATTGTATCGAATTTTAAATGCGTTTTTTATATTAGTCTGTCATTGTTTAGTTTTTATTATATTTTTATACCTGAAGATGGAGGTATCCTCCGAAACATGTCGTGTTTTTTAATATAATCGTATATTTTTTTAATAATTAGTTGATTAAACAAAGTTATTTTCAATTTCCTAAGTATGTTAATATGGAATTCCACAATGCCTCAGCGTTCAATAAGTTAACTAAACTTAACTTCTAGTCCCTTAATTGATTTCATTACCCACCCCCTGTCTCATAATTCCAAGTAAACAACAATTTACCCTGCCACTTAATTTAACTTTCCTTTCCTCCACTTTTTCACTCGTCATATAGTATATAAGTAATATCTCAATATCATTTAACTGTTAAAATTCATACACTCAAGAAGGGAACTCCCGAAACATGTTTGTAATAAATGCAAAAAAGTGTTGTGATAATACAATGTTCCTAAAGTGTCAAATGCAAATATAAGAAGTGAAAGCGGTTCAAATGACAGTGTTATAAACAAAATAATGAAAAGGTCATTAAGATGTTTTGGACACATGGAAAGAATGGGTAAAGACAGAATGGTTAAGAAGGTATATGCAAACGACGTGATCGGAGCTAGAAATAGAGGAAGGCCGAGGAAAACTTGGCATGGCCAAATCAATCAAATATTAAATGTCGGTCACGTGAGGAGTCTAAGAAATCGACGTGCGTGCATGACACGATGCATGAATGTAGAGGAATCGAGAGATGTATGTCAGGACAGAACAGTGTGGCGGTCCATTCTTTCTGCCTACCTCTTTAATACCTACCCCGTAATTATTTAATATGGAGATTTACATAATTGTTCAAGAAACAATAAATTCACGTTTCATATTTTAAAATAGTTCTAGTGCCAAGCATCATGTATGGAAGTGAAGCTTAGAGCTGGCAAAAGTAGGATGAAAGCAGGATAAACGCCGTAGAAATGATATCACTAAGAAGAATGTGCGGGAAATCGTTGTATGATAGAATACCGAACGATGAAATAAGAAAGAAATGTAAGGCAGATGACTGCACCATGGATAAAATTAAAAAAGGATCCCTGAGATGGTTTGGACATATGGAACGAATGGATGAGAGTAGAATGGTTAAAAAGTTGTACACAAGCAGCGTGAGTGGAAAAAGAAGCCGAGGACGACTGAGGAAAACATGGCATGACCAAATTAATCAATTACTAAAAGGCGGTCACATTCGAAGTCGGAATAATCGACGTGCGTGCATGGTACGATGTATGAATGTAGGGGAAGCCCGAGAGGTATGCCAGGACAGAGCATTGTGGCGATCCATCCTCTCTGCCTACCCCTCCGCGGAAATGGCGTGATGGTTAGTTAGTTAGTTTTTTTATTTTAAAATAGTGAGTGCTTTACAAATTTGTGATATAAAGTTTAATAAAATTATGATTATTATCCTTAGTGCACCGTAATTTGCACCTAATGGTTCTAGCCTATTGTCACGCGGGGTTCAAGGTTTTGAGTATAATTCCTCGTCGAGAAGGAACGAATTTCCCGCTAACATAAATAAGGGCGCTCGCCGCGGGCGGCTATAGCTAACCTAACAAATTTCATTTCCCACACAATGCATCATTATACAGACCGCACGATCGCCATTGGCGGGAAGTGGATACTATTAAAAAACATATTTATCATAAAATTAATTCATGTAAAAAAATATATCTATATATGGATAAGTGTCATCATCATCGGCTGTCCCTCGTGTTCCGAGGTGTGTCCCCGAGGATTCTGTCCTTCACTGTTGTGGGCCTGCATGGGACTGAAGAGCCCGATCCTGGACCCACATATTCTGGGGCATCTGAGGCAAGGGAAGGCGCTTGTAATGGAGCCGTCACCGTCTCCCAGCGGTCTCTCCTTTCTCCTCCTCCTCCTCTCTGCGACGTCGTCTCTGCGCTGTGCTTCAAAGTCTTGTGTGCCTTTATGTACTGTTGTTCTCCACCTAGGTCGGTCCTCTGCAGTCTTTTCCCAGTAATCACAGTCGATGCCAGTCTTTTGTAGGTTGCCTTTAAGGGAGTCCTTAAAGCGTTTCCGTTGGGTAAGCTAAGAGTCCATAATCTTCCTTGGGAGTTAAGGGTTGGATGTAGGTGCCAAAATGAGCGGAGTGTCAGTAAGCAGTCTCTTGTATACGGATAACGCTGTCCTACTTGCAGACAACGAGCATGAACTACAAGTGTATGCATACCTCAAGTATGAGGTATGCATGCGAAATGATCTGATGATGAATATGAATAAGTTCAAGGTAATTGGAGAGGCCTACATTCAGCAGTGGATGGCAGGCTTATGATGATGATGATGATGATTATGATGACATTAGAAAGACAAGATTCGATTTCCGAGGAGACCGTGTTTAGCAGGCTAATTGCTCTTCCCACCGAGATATCACACGGTAGGTAAAACAATCTATGCTGTCGCTGTCGGAGATATCTATCAGGGATAAAAATAACCACATCCTCTAACACGGTTTTCAAAGTTAGTCGTATTTAAATTACATTTAAGCATCACGTGTAAACATGTGTTTGAAAACAAGCTATTATTATAATAAACAATTATTAGTAGAAATGATACCTCTTAGAAGAAATCTGTGTAGTAAATCTGTATGATAGAGTTTCAAATGGAAATATAATAAATAAATGCAATCCGAATGAAATTGTTACGAACAAACTAATGAAAGTGTCATTAAGATGTTAAGGATACCTTAAAATATAAATGAAAAAGTAAACGATGTATATGGAACAATAAATAGAAAAAGACCAAGGAAAATGGCACGATGAAATCAATTATATATTAGGTCTTTACATATGAAATTGGCGTTTTGCCGTACTGGCAACTTTGATCTCAAATATCTTCTCTTTGGTTAGGAATTCCAAATTCAAATTTATACAGCTATTTACTCAAGTATTTGTGTTTCGAAAATTATAATTCATTTGTTTTTTCCTCAATTGTTTTTTTTCTTTGCGTCACCCAGTTTACAAAATGGAAAACTTGAAATATCGCGTTATTTACGAGTACGAGTTCCACCGTGGCACCAGTGCTGCAGAAACGGCTCGAAGGATTAATGATGTGTATGGCGACGGTGCCGCAAAAGAAAACACAGTGCGTTTTTGGTTCCAACGTTTTCGTTCTGGAAATTTCGACCTGCAGAACAAGCCCCGTGGACGGCCGGAGACCAAAGTTGATAATGAAGAATTGAAGGCTATTGTGGAAGCGGATCCATCGCAAACCACGTCCGAGTTAGCTGCAGGCTGCGGTGTTAGTAATAAAACTGTTTTAATCCACTTGAAGCAAATTGGGAAGGTGAAAAAGCTTGAAAGGTGGGTACCTCACGAATTGAGTGAAGCAAATCAACAAACGAGCGTTTACTGCTGCGTTGCATTACTCAACCGGCACAATAATGAAGGGATTTTGAATCGAATCATTACCTGTGATGAAAAGTGGATCCTGTATGATAATCGGAAGCGCTCATCGCAATGGCTGAACCCTGCCGAACCAGCCAAACCATGCCCCAAGCAAAAATTGACTCCAAAAAAGTTACTTGTGAGCGTTTGGTGGACTAGTGTTGGTGTCGTTCACTACAGCTTTCTTAAATCTGGCCAGACGATTACGGCAGATGTCTATTGTCTGCAACTGCAAACCATGACGGAAAAGCTAGCTGCTAAACAACCGAGGCTGGTTAATCGCTCTAGGCCACTGCTGCTTCATGATAACGATACCACACACTGCACAACAGACGGCTACCAAATTAGAAGAGCTTCAATTGGAATGTCTAAGACATCCACCGTACTCTCCGGACCTTGCCCCAACAGATTACTATTTTTTTCGAAATTTGGATAACTTCTTGCAAGGGAAAAAATTCAACTCCGATGGGGCAGTCCAAACCGACTTCAAAGATTTTATTGATTCCCGTCCGAATGGTTTTTTTAGTAAAGGGATCGATGAACTACCTATGAGATGGCAAAAGTGCATAGATAGCAATGGTACATACTTTGATTAAATAAATATATTATATTTAAAAAAAATCAACTTTATGTTCCTCCCATACAAAACGCCAATTTCATATGTAAGGACCTAATATTAAATGTCGGCCACGTGAGGAGTCGGAGAAATCGACGTGCATGCATCACACTATAATATTTATGTTGAGTAAGCAAGAGATAATGTGAATAAAACAGTGCTTTCTTCATAAGTAGAATTCATTTAATTGTTTTTAGCCACGTTTGTTTAAAATCTGACGGACTTTGTGGCAGAGCTTGTTTGCACAGTGTGGGAAAATATCTCACAGTCTTGAGTTCGGCTTTTTTTTACCTAGAGCTCGTTTGCACAGTATGAGAAAAAATCTCAGTCATTAGTTTGTCAATTTTTTACCTAGGGCTTGTTTGCACCGTGTGAGAAAAAATCTCACGCTGTCTTTAGTTTGGTATTTTTTTACCTAGAACTTGTTTGCACAGTGTGAGAAAAAATCTCACATATTATTTAGTTTGTCATTTTTTTTACCTAGAGCTTTTGCATAGTGTGAGAAAAAATCTCACACTGTCTTTAGTTCGGCTTTTTTTTCACCTATAGCTTGTTTGCACAGTGTGAGAAAAAATCTCACACTGTCTTTAGTTTGTCATTTTTTACCTAAAGTTCGTTTGCACAGTGTGAGAAAAAATCTCACGCTGTCTTTAGTTTGGCATTTTCTTTTTACCTAGAGCTCGTTTGCACAGTGTGAGAAAAAGTCTCACATTGTCTTTAGTTTGGCATTTTTTACCTAGAGCTTGTTTGCACAGTGTGAGAAAAAATCTCACACTATCTTTAGTTTGGCATTTTTTTACCTGTTCTTAAGATGATGTTTATGTTACCAACAGATGTCTTAAACTTATTTTGTTTGATTTGAAAAAGTCGCATTCGAGTAGAATTAGAGCCCCCTTTGCCGACCACTGGTCTGGTCTATACGAGTCTGGTAGAATAAGGGTTGATATGAGCAAAGTTCACGTCGCGCCCCTGCCCTCCATCGAATTTTGAAATACTTTATCCCGTTGTCTGCGCGGCACGGAATCCAAACATAAATTAACCGGTGTTCCCGGCCCTTTGTTTTTTAACACTTGAATTTTCCGACCAAGGTAGGACCGGGCATTGTAAACACGAACATACCCGAGAAACAATGAGTTCGGGCCACACCTGAATAATAGCGAATCTGCAAAAGGAGAAACGCTCAGGTGTTTGCACGTATCCACGCAGGGATCCCTCTCAATATTGATTCAACCGTGAACATTTTTATGTTCACGGTTGGAACTGTTATTGGAAATAAAATCCCGTTATTGGAAACAAAATCCCGTAATTGGAAACAAAATATTGTTATTGGAAACATAATCCTGTTTTAGGAAACAAAATCCTGTTATAGGAAACAAAATCCTGTTATTGGAAGCAAAATCCTGTTATTGGAAACAAAACCCGTTATTGGAAACAAAATACCGTTATTGGAAATAAAATCCCGATATTGGAAACAGTATCCCGTTTTTTTAAACATAACTACGTTATTGGAGACAAAATCCTGTTGCTAAATCCAAAATCGTGCGTGCATGACACGATGTTGAGAAAGCAAGAGAAATATATCAGGAAATAAAATTGTGAAAATCCATTATTTCTGCCTACCCCTTCGGTGAGACGTCGTGATGGTTAGTTAGGTAGTTAGTTAATTCCTGTTATTTGAAAAAAAAATCCTGTTGTTGGAATCAAAATCATGTTACTGGAAAAAAATCATTTTAAACATAATATTTCTATTACAAACGAAATCCTGTTGTCGAAAACAAAATTGTGTAATTGGAAACAAAATCCTGTTATTGGAAATGAAGACCTGTTATTGGAAACAAAAATGTATCATAGCTCAATAGAGACGAAGGTGCAAATTGGAAATAGAATATGGTGGTCGAGGCGTTTACAGGACTTATGACCTGTCATTGGTTGGGTTAAGCGCACGCTTTATGTACCATATTCTGTTTCCAATTTGCATATTCTTCTCTATTGAGATACATTTAATCCTTAAAAATGATAACCCGCAATAAAGGGTTTTCAAATGAAGTGCTTTGAGAGATTTTCTAATAAAGTGCTAATGTTTGAGAAATTTTCTAATAAAGTGATGATATTTGAGAGATTTTCAAATAAAATGCTAACCTCAGAGAGATTGTTTAATAGAGTACTGGTATTTGAGATATTTTCTAATGGAGTACTAATCTTTGAGAGATTTTCTAATGAAGTGACAATCTTTGAGAGATTTTTTAATAGAGTGCTTATATTTGTGATATTATCTTATAACGTACTAATCTTTGAGAAATTTTCTAATAAAGTACTAATCTTTTAGAGATTAGAATCCTTATTGTTAAAAATAGTTTTAATCAATGGAAGTGAAATTTACCTTTATCCGTTTCTATTCGCTATACGTAACAAGCATGGGCAACATTTCACAGCCAGTATAGGATAGAAGAGACCGGAAAATTTTTAAGAATGTGTTAAAGTGATTCATGATCAGCCCTTGAAAAATAATTTGCTTGTTCAAATTATTTCCAAACCGTTATATAATATAAGTATCAAGAATTATTATATAAATTATCACGGTGGAATTAACATGACAATTAAAATGATGATAGACCAGCTACATACCACATTTCACGAGAATCAATATTTAAAAAGTTGTATTATTATTATTATAATTATTATTTAAAAAGTTGTATTATTATTATTGTAATTATTATTTTATTGAATCGCTCTTTACATCAATACAGCGCGAGCTAAATCGATGTAAAGGGTATAGCATCATATTGGTTCTCGTTACATGATGTGATAAGTAGCTAATCTATCGATATTTTATTGCCACGTGAATTGTACACTAGACCAAAGACAGTATGACAATCACACAAAAAATATAAACAATTTTTTGTAAAAATAAATACATTTCAACGTATGTAATATGATATACTTCGAAATTCAGATCAAATCACCAACTATGTGTGTATAATAAATTTTTCAAACTGTGAGATAAACGTCTATAGAACTCAAATCAATCGTCAAAATCCTTGTTTACTTGAAAGTTTTGTCAAAAAACTCCCAAGACACTCAAAAACATAATAACACTTGTATTTTTTTAAATCAACTGTCAGTTAAAAGTTCAATCGATAAAGCTGATAAATGTTTTATTGTAATTTCCAATAATGGCGCTAGAAGACTGGAGTGAATAAACTTAGAAAAGTAATTCCCACAGATCTTTTCAGAGCAATTTATAAAGTGGGAATACGTATTCCCACCAGGCACGAAAGGGTTATAAGTCTTGCTCTTGTTTATAAGTCCGTTCCATTGATTATCATATGAGAGTAATGTATTTGTTAAATAGTCCATTGTTTTGGCCGAAACACTATGACACTTCAATATTATTACTGTTAAAATTTATAATAATATCACAATCTATTTTTATTCACTGAGATTGTCGCGACAGCTGTTTCGCCAACCTTGTTTGAAACACGCCATTAATGATGCCAACATCGGTTGGCAAAACATTGACAGATTTAGAAACGAATTTATTCGACAACAAACCAAGGTGATTGAGGTGGCTCTACGGATAGGCGGGCTGAAGTGGCGGTGGGCTGGCCATATCTGTCGGAGAACCGACAGCCGATGGGGAAGACGGGTTCTGGAGTGGAGACCGCGTACAGGATTCCGTAGAGTTGGACGTCCCCCTGCCCGCTGGACCGACGATCTGAAGAAGATTGCTGAACATGGATGGATGGGAGCGGCAATGGATAGGGGGCGGTGGCGTGCTTTGGGAGAGGCCTACATTCCGCAGTGGATGACAGACGGCTGGTGATGATGATGATGATAATTTTTAACAATAGTAATGTATTGGTTTACCCGTGCCTTCTGCAGTATATTATAAGCGTCCTTATTTGAAACACGCCAACAATGATGCCAACATCAGTTGGCGAAACAGCTGTCGCGACACACTCAATGAATAAAAATAAATTGTGATATTATAACAGTGTTATAAATTTTAACAGTAGTAATGTATTGGTTACCCGTGCCTTCTGCAGTATATTATAGGCGTCCTTATTTGAAACACGCCAACAATGATGCCAACATCAGTTGGCGAAACAGCTGTCGCGACACACTCAATGAATAAAAATAAATTCTGATATTATAACAGTGTTATAAATTTTAACAGTAGTAATGTATTGGTTACCCGTGCTTTCTGCAGTATATTTTAGGCTCCTATTTGAAACACGCCAACAATGATGCCAACATCAGTTGGCGAAACAGCTGTCGCGACACACTCAATGAATAAAAATAAATTGTGATATTATAACAGTGTTATAAATTTTAACAGTAGTAATGTTTGGTTTACCCGTGCCTTCTGCAGTATATTATAAGCGTCCTTATTTGAAACACGCCAACAATGATGCCAACATCAGTTGGCGAAACAGCTGTCGCGACACACTCAATGAATAAAAATAAATTGTGATATTATAACAGTGTTATAAATTTTAACAGTAGTAATGTATTGGTTACCCGTGCTTTCTGCAGTATATTTTAGGCTTCCTAATTAGAAACACTCTATCTATTTCTATTGGTTATCATATTTAAATTATTTTAAAAGTTATGAAGTGCCTAGGAATGTGCCGAGTATTAAAGTTACTACGAACGAAAATAATTTATTGCTCGAATCATCAATTATTTAAAATTTCAGATGTGTTCTTTAATTTGTGAAGAAACTTTGACTTTTTCGAAGAATTCCCCTCTGCGCTCCAGCCAGAGCGCGGTTCATTAAAGCGGTAATGTCAACTCGACGGAAATCTTCAAGTTTCTAAAAAGTTTTGAAATAAGCTACATTGAACACTTGTGAACCGCGGATAGATTTTTGTTGAGTATGTTATACCGCGCAGCCGGTGGAAGTTGGAAGTGAGCCCTTAACTTTCGGGGAAATCTTAAAAAGGTTGAAGCTGTAAGGTTAATTATGTTCATTCAGTGGAAAAGTAGTTGAAACTTTGACTTCTTAAGGTATACTAATTTACATAATAATGATTATCTCCCTGCGTCGCTCGGCTCCATCGTTCATTTTAACTGGCCGAAGTTGCTATCACCGAAATCTCCAGCAATCGACTCGAGACCCTCGTTAAGAAATCATAAATTAATGGCCGTACTTGATTCAAACGCTAATGAATTATTTTCCTTATTAATCTTGAACGTAAAACTTTTAATTAATAATTCTACTCGAAAAGCAAAAAGTAAGATTTTGACTTATTACTGAAGTAAGTTTTTTTGGCCCCGCACAATGGTGTAATTATACCGACCCTTGTGTATGGAAGTAAAGCATAAAACTGGCAAAAGAAGGATGAAAATATACTAAATACTGTTAAATTAAAAAACCTTTTTTTTATGAATTGTATTTTTATTTTTCGCGACAGCTGTTTCGTTTATTACAGTTTTTTTAATTTAACAATTTATAATAATAAAGTATCATAGTGTTTCGGTCAAAACAATGGACTATTTAGAATAAATACAGCAGATATGAGATCTCTGAGACGAATTTGTAGTAAAACTGTATATGAGAGTTTTTTTTTCTCCGGCGCTTACAACCCTTCGTGGGTCTCAGCCTCCTCCAAGTTCTATCTGCCTACCCCTTTGGGGAGACGGTGTGATGGTTAGTTAGCTAGTTAGTTCGTTTATTAAGATGGTTTGGACGTATGAGGAGAATGGATGAAGAAATAATGGTAAATAAAATATATGCAAACGACGTAAGCGGAACTAGAAATAGAAGAAGACGAGAAAAACGTGGCACCATCAAATAAATCAAATATTGAATTTCGGCCATGTGAGGAGCCACTTTGAATATGGCCGCCATTTATTAATTAATTAATTTGGTCACGACACGTTTTCCCTGGTCGTCTACGTTTTCTTTTTCCATTCACACTGCTTGTATACAACCTTTTAACGATTCTTATTTCATCCATTAGTTTTATGTCCTAAATGATACGTTTTAAATGTTACTTAGGAGGCAATCATCCGCCTTGTATTCCTTCTTAATTTTTATTTGTACGGTATTCTATCGTACATCGTTTTCCGCACATCTTCTCATTGATCTTATTTCATTTGCATTTATCTTACTTTCATCCTTCTTCTGCCAGCTCCAAGCTTCACTTCCAAATTATTATAATTTTGTTGAATCGCTCTTAACATCATTACATCGGAAGCCAAATCGATTTAAAGGTTCTTCTTTTTTTTTTCTCCGGCGCTACAACCCTTGGTGGGTCTAAGCCTCCTCCAAGAAACGTCTCGATCCCGTCCTGTCTCTGGCCGCCACCTCCCAGTCTTGCTGCTCCAGGACCCGACAGTTTGCCACGACACCATCCAACCATCGCAGTTTCGGCCTTCCGACGCTTCTTCGCCCTACTGGATTGTCATACAACACTCGTTTGTGCCCTAGTGCCCTAGCCAGCGCAGTCTGTTCATATTTATAAACATGACCGCGCTGATGTCCTGGTATAGAGATCGAAGAGCTCTGTGTTATACCTCCTTCTCCAACTAATATATGTTTTTTTTTCTCATGACTTGTGATAGGTAGCTAATCTGTCGCCATTTTATTGTCATGTAAATTCCACACCAGACCAAAGACAGTATGACAATCACAATGCCATCGCCGGGAATCAAACCCGGGACCTTACCACTCGCTCACGAAGATATATAAGGGTTGGCACTAGAACTCCATTATGTACTTACATCTTTAAGTTTTATGATGGCAGTATGATTGTCAAACTGTCATTGATCTGGTGCGAAATTCAAGTGACAACAAAATGGCGATAGATAAGCTATCTATCATATGTCATGAGAATCACTATAATAGCTAAAAAATAAAAGTGTATACAGTAATTGGGTTCAAACGACCTATTGTATTTAAATAAAAATGTTCATTATTTTCACCGAAACATTATGATACTTTAACATTATAAACTGTTAAATGAAAAAACTCTGTTTTATGTATCACAATTATATATTTAAATATTTCGCGACAGCTGTTTCATCAACCTATTTTGACATCATTAGGTGTTACAATAATATATCAGTTGATAAAAATACAATAATTAATACTAATGAAAACGTCAGTTTTCTAGAAATTTTATTATATTTAATGGAAATGACATGTTTCGCCCTTCTAATGCATTATCAAATGTAATAAAACTTGTAGAAAACTGACGTTTTCATTCATATTAATTATTTAATATGGAGTTTTACATCATTGTTCAAGAAAAAATATATAAAAACACAATTGTGATACATAAAACAATTTTTTTTAATGGTCCATAGTTTTGGCCGAAACACTATGATACTTTAACATTTTATAACTGTTAATGCAAAAACTTTGTTTTCTATCACAATTGTATGTATTTTAACACCTGATGACGTCAACATTGGTTGATGAAACAGCTGTCGTAAAATAAATACAATTGTGATATAAAACAAAGTTTTTGCAATAACAGTTATAAAGTTTTTTTAATTTAACAGTTTATAAATAAAAAATATGTACATGTATACCTGAATGGCGATTTTGTGATAAACATTCCTTCACCTTAAGCACTGATATCCTCTTCCCTATACGGTAACGTAGTTTGGACGGTCATAAGGCATGCGGTATTGGCTGAAAATCGATTTGGCCCGATATCTTCATAGTAGCTACTTGCTATCTGTATGCGGATGTCGGCAGAGCAGCTTGTGAATATTTCATCCCTCCAGCTAGATAAATCATTCCGGGAGATGCAGACTCCGACCCTAACCTGTACCAAATATCACCCTCGAGATCGTCTGCGCTGGTATGTGTGGGTATATTGCGGATCGCTGCATCTATGGTAAGGAATCTAGGATTCCGAAGAAAGGAGATTATTCGGAACGAATACGAAAAAACTCCCAAAATTTTGGAAATTGCTTTAATTTTTGAATCAATTGTATCTCAATAGAGACGAAGATGCAAATTGGAAACAGAATATGGTTGATCAAGGTGTTTACAGGACTTATGACCTGTCATTGGTTAGGTTAAGCGCACGCTTTTTGTAATAAATACAACATTCCCCATTCCACATTATTTTTTTCTTATGACCACCATGTCTGACAAATTTTTGGAAGTTGTATATATGTTAATCTCCAACACCACCCTTCACATGGTAGTATATTCAATCTACACACTAACGCCATCTATGGAGATTGTATTTTAAGCATTAAGCAGAAGATCTTTTTAACGCAATATGAAAGGCTACCGCCATTTACCGCATTGCTAGAAACCGCCTGGAGATGTCACTCCAATCTATATGCTATAATTTTGACCAGTTTTTGTTTTTTTTACAATATTTTTGAATGTATATAAATACTTGTAGACGAACAACTGGATTTCACCCATTGCGGGCTATCAATTCAAAAATCAATTATATCTCAATAAAGACGAAGATGCAAATTGGAAACAGAATATGGTATTTGTGTTTTTTAATCATACATTATAGATTTTCTTCTATATTCGCCATAACTTTGTGCTGCGGATTCATTGAAAAAAGATTTTTTATTTGTAAACAATACTAACTTTCTTAACTGTTTAATTAAAACACTGTTATAATATAACAATTGATTTGATTTCTATGAAATTGTAGCGTTGTTTGTAACACCTGAAGATGATAATATTTCATAGAAATTAAATTAATAACTAACTAACTAACTAACCATCACGCCGTCTCCCCGAAGGGGTAGGCAGAAAGAATGGACTGCTACACTTTTCTTTCCTGACATATTTCTCTCGCTTCCTCAACATTCATACATCGTGTCATTTCTCTGACTCCTCACATGGCGGACATTCAATATTTCATTTATTTGATCGTGCCACGTTTTCCTCAGTCTTCCTCTATTCCTGGTTCCATTTACATCATTAACACATAATTTTTTTACGATTCTTTCTTCATTCATTCTCTCCATGTGTCCAAACCCTCTTAATGATCCTTTCATTATTTTGTTCATGACACCATCATTCGCACCGCATTCACTTATTATATTTTCATTCGACACTCTATCATACACAGAGTATCCACACATTCGTCTAAGAGATCTCATTTCTACTGCATTTATTCTACTTTCATTCTTATTTTGTCAGTTCCATGCTTCGCTTCCATACGTAAGGGTCGGTAGAAGAACACCATTGTGCACTGCCATTCTAGCTTTTTTAGATTGGTTGTTGTGATATTAAAACAGTGTTTCAATTAAACAGTTAATAATCTTAAATATCAAAATATTTCTGCAAAAACAACGGATTATCTAACATTTACTTAAATAAATGATATTTGATGATGCCTTAGATAGGCGAAACATGTCATTCACATAAAATATAACAACACCTCTAGAAAATATACGATTTCATTCGTATTAATTATTTAATATGGAGTTTTACATCATTGTTCAAGAAACAAAAAATAATCTATCATGTTGAATGATATTTTTTTCTTTTTTTATTATTATTTTGTTGAATCGCTCTTTACACCATGACAGCATGAGCCAAATCGATGTAAAGGGTATTATTATAGCTATCATAGTGATTCTCGTGACATGTGATAGTAGCTAATCTATCGCCATTTTATTGTCAAGTGAATTCTACACCAGACCAAAGACAGTGTGACAATTACACTGCCCTCGCCGGGAATCGAACCCGGAACCTTCGGGGTGGCAGTCAATGCACTTACCACTCGGCCACGAAGGTCTTCGTAAAAAACTCTGCTTTATTTAAAAAATTAATCAAAATACAAACTTGTTTCGCCCAAAGCCCAAAAAACTTAGGCTAAGAAGACTATTTCCTTGTTCGGAAAGCATATTAACTCCAGTCTTGTACAAATTTAATACATGATTAATTTTCGGTCTTGGATTCTCGTTTTAGTGCCTCGGCTTTGTTGGAAGACGGGTCTGAAAAGCAAAAGACCCAGAATCCGACTTCATAAAAATATAACGGCATCATCTCGAGCGCTTTATAGGGCTCGCTTAATGAGGATAGACAGCGTTTTATATCGCCCTTATTCATCAGAAACGAGTTCGGTTGTTTTGGTGTGGATCAGACGTTTTATATGCCATATTTTCCGGCGTAAAATCTAACAGGAGAATTTCATTTTAATAAACCTTACGTTTAAGCCGAGATCTTGCAGTGAAATCTCACATAAATATGCTGTAAAATGCGAAATTCGTTTTGAAAATATATGTGGAGAACTACAAATCCAATTAATTTTATTATATGGACATTAACATACTCGTATTTCATCTCTCTAAGATAATATCAAATATGTAACATATGATTTTTCTGAAAATTCGATAAAAAAAAAAGCGCACAGAGAACTCTTCAAGAGATGTAACTCAACAACTCTTCAGTTGGGCGGTGTTCTAGGGGACAGAACGCTTGGCTCCTGACCCAGTTCCTTCTTCATGATAATGAGCTATTTTCGGCTCATATTGAAGACTGTAGAATAAATTCTAAAACCATTGATTTAAATCCTTGGGGTTAATCCGTTTTTTAAATAAATAAAAAATAAAAAAGAGTTAACTCTTTATAATCAATTGGGTTATGTTTTACTACGACTCAGAGCAAGTTAAAACATGTCGCTTTCTTTCAATTAAATATGTATTTATAATCTTGCAAATTAATTTAATAAAACAGTGTTTTCTAATAACTACTTTCACTTTGTCTTTATTTCGACAGTGATTGGTTTCGTTAGGCTGGCTGGTGTTGATAGACTGGGAAGGTAACCTTACGTTTTCAACAAAACATATTTAATCGAGATTTACATCGATATTAATTGTTTCTTGAACAATGATATAACACTCCAAATTAAAAAAATATTACAAATAAAAACGTCTATTTTCTAGAAACTTTATGAAATTTTAAGGAAACGACATTTGATAATGCCTAGGCAGGGTAAACGTGTAATTAAATTCAAGAAAACACGTGTTTTTATTCATATAAATTTTACATCATTGTTCAAAAAAACAAAAATAATGTTGTTTGTTGTTTTTTGAACAATGATTTTAAACTCCACAATACGAATGAAAACGTCCGTTTTCTAGAAGTTTTTATATATTTTATGGGAATGACAATTTTGATAATGCCTTAGTAATTCGAAAAATGTCACTCCCATTAATTATGATAAAACTTCTAGAAAAATGTTATTTGACTACTTAAACCTAGCTGACAGTGCAAAATAGCATACTTGTGCCGACACCTATGTAAAAAACAGTTATTTGCGGATGAAATAAGATTTATAATAATATAATACTTGCATCGCTATTTATCAAAATGTTCGTAAACAAAAGAGTAAAAAAAAAATAACCTCTTTACGTAAACAAAGACATTCCTTTTTAAAAAATGGTAGTACTTTGTCCATTCAACAAGAAAAAGATAGTTTTTTTCTATCAAACAAATCGTGTTTCTATGTAGAGAATATTATTCCATATACTTAGGGAAAGTAATGTGGAAAGTCTTTAAATGAATAATGCCAAATATTACCCGAAAAAGCGTAGTTATCATTATTTTTATTTTAATGAACAGCTCTTTGCATCATTTGAGATCGCCAAATTGATGTAAAGGGTACAAAAGCTATTATAAATAATTAATATTTTTTATTGAAATTACTTGGTAGAAGTTCTTTTTAAATAATGAAAACAATTTTTTTGTTTTTTTTTTGTTTTCATTATTTAAAAGCTATCATATTGATTCCTGGTGTATTTACTAATGTATCGCCATTTCATTGTCATATAATTTCCACACCAAATCAAATATAGTGTAAGAATCATACTGCCATCGCCATCCCCGGGAATCGAACCCGGGACCTTCGTGTGGCAGTCTGTTGCCACTCTGCCTCTATTATATGCATAGTGTAAAAAAATGACGACGAAGAGTTACGACTGCCACACCAAAGGTTCCGAATATTTTTATTATTTTTTTATTTATTTAAAATGCCAACAAAAATAATGAAAATATAATAAACAACCAATCAAACATAAATTTAATTCCCATGATCGAAATATTCCCGCTATCCCTTCCTCTTCCTCCTAACCTAATGATACCCCCTCCACCTTTATACATATCTCCACCCCTTTTTAGTATATAAGTGATCACAGTGTTTTATTGTATTGTTAAAATTTGTACATCGAAAAAGTGTAATAAAGTCATGTTAAAATACGATTATTCAAATACGAACCCACAACATAAAGTGAAGGCGAATTTAGTAGAAAATCATAATAATTTGTTGAATTAAATAAGATTATATCATTTTGTACCCAGTACGGTAAATACGGTATTTCCGTGGAAATCGAGTAACGATTTCCACACGCGTACGGCCTCCTAAACCCGAAGTGAACAGGATTAAGTAGGGGGTTAAGTGAGTATTTGAAGCGAGTGAATGCAAATACGCTGCGTCGAATTTAAATTTCAATCGTCCCGTCCAAACAGAAAGAGATGCAACTTCTATTGCCTTCTTCCGGCGATTTTCCTTCGAACTCAATAAAGCGGAAATACTTATTAAAGAAAATCCATTAACATTTGAACAGATGTATTCACTTTGTTTTTTAATGTAAACAAATACTTGAAGACAAATACTGGATTTTACCCATTGCGGGTTAATCATTTTTAAGGATTAATTGTATCTCAATAGAGACGAAGATGTAAATTGTTTTTTTGGAAACAGAATATGGTGGTCGGGGCGTTTACAGGACTTATAACCTATCATTGGTTGGGTTAAGCGATTAACAACAACATTCCCCATTCCGCTCTTCTCATACATCTTTCAAAAAATTGTCAGACGTGGTGGTCGTAAGAAGGGCGGAATGGGGAATGTTGTAAACATAAAGCGATCGCTTAAACCAACTAATGACAGGTCATAAGTCTTGTAAACGCCTCAACCACCATATTATGTTTAAAAAAAAACAATTTACATCTTCGTCTCTATTGAGATACAATTAATCCTTAAAGATGTATTCACTCTTACTTAAGCAATGCTGTAAAACTTTTATCGCCCGACAATTGGTTTATTAAAGTTATTCTTTTTCTTATAAAGTTATTCTTTTTTTTATCTACCGACCCTTATGTATGGAAGCGAAGCATGGAACTGGCAAAAGAAGGATGAAAGTAGAATAAATGCAGTAGAAATGAGATCTCTCAGACGAATGTGTGGATATTCTGTGTATGATAGAGTGTCGAATGAAAATATTAGAAGTGAATGCGGTGCGAATGATGGTGTCATGAACAAAATAATGAAAGGATCATTAAGATGGTTTGGACATATGGAAAGAATGAATGAAGAAAGAATGGTAAAAAAAAATATATGTTAATGATGTAAATGGAACCAGAAATAGAGGAAGACCGAGGAAAACGTGGCACGATCAAATACATCAAATATTGAATGTCGGCCATGTGAGGAGTCAGAGAAATCGACGCGCGTGCATGACACGATGTATGAATGTTGAGGAAGCGAGAGAAATATGTCAGGAAATAAAAGTGTGGCAGTCCATTCTTTCGGCCTACCCCTTCGGGGAGACGGCGTGATGGTTAGTTAGTTAGTTAGTAAGTTTATTTTTCTTCTTCTCGGTGCTATATCCCGGTCTGGGATTTGGCCTTTTCCATAACAGTCCTCCGCTGGCTCCTGTCCCTGGCCATCTTCCTCCATCTCCATTCTTCAGATCTTTCTAGTTTCTTCCAGTCCTCTTCCACGCAGTCCGCTCATCGTTTTCTTGGTCTGCCTCGACTGCCCTTGACCTGTCCCGTGTCCGCTGTATAATAAAGTTGTGCGTCCTCACCGCATTCCACATTTATCTCATCTGTCTCTCCTTTCATTTCTTTCTGTCCTGTGTCCATGAGTCTTCTTGCCATATAATCCCGTGTCCCTTTCTATTTTGTAAGGCATATTTTAGATATAATTTTGTAATTTGCATGTAAGGCGGGACATAGAAGAAAATAGGAGTACATTATAAGTCACCTGGGTCCATTTTTATTTCTTATATATAATATAATATACTATGACTTCTCGGCGCTACATCCTGGTGTAGGACTCGGCCTTCTCCACAACGGTCCTCCACTGACTTCTGTCCCTGGCCCTCTCTCTCCATTCCCCAGCTCTATTAATTTTTTACCAACCTTCTTCCACGCAATCCGCCCATCTTTTCCTCGCTATGGCTCTTGGTCTCTTTTCGCGGGGCACCCATTTGGATATAATTTTGAGTGTTCTACCCTTTGACATTATGGGTTGAGTTATAATATCTACGAGGATGATTATGCAGTGCAATTTACGAGAGTCTGGTGGTGTCCATTCTTTGGACATGACCATAGCAGTCTCTTTTTCGCTGTCTACTCCATCTTCCGAGGCTTTATTTTCTGTACTGTGAGCATGAGGTTTTGTTACACTAAATAAATTATGCTGGTCATGATACACCCGGATAACAGCATTAACAACGATGATGCGTTTTTTTCTGTCCGTAAGAAAACCTAGATTAAATTTCCGACAAGAAGAAAATGTTGAAGCACGGCGTCAAGCAGTATTGTCTCTAATTAAGGATTTAACGTATTTAAACCTGCTCGTTATCGACTTTATAATGTTGGTCGAGCGCTGATTAAAATACGCAAGCAGGTCTACCCTCGCCGAGTGGAGTATTATTCAATTAGACCGAAGATAAAACTTTCCTTTCAACTGTAGTCTTACGTGATGGAAAACTTCCAAGGGGTAATTTATTTCCTCAGTAAAATTAACATAGAAATCTCCGTTATATAACGACTGTAGACTTCACTCATCTTTTCTTCGGTTTAATTAAATTTTTGTTTTGTTGAAATATTAATAAGTGTCATGACATTGCGATTTAATTACTAAACTAGATTTTTTATACTTATTTATTTAGTTATAAGAAATGACATATTTCTTACAACTTGTATATGACATTTTTAATGCATCATAATTAAAAGTGCACCATCTAAAAGAACATTATGTGTTAAATCATTTTTCTTTTTTCTTTTATTTTATATCATTGTATTTCATATAATTTGTTTTAAATTTATTATGTAGACGTTGAACGATCGAAGTGTGCGCGGGAGATGCCTATTGGTGGCGATGAAGTTCGCAACCCATCACAGCGCGTCTCTCGCGAAGGCGAAAAGAGAAGGATGGAGTGCCGCATCGGTTAAAGTGTGACATTCCATTATTTCTGCCTACCCTTTCGGGGTTATGGCATGATGGTTAGTTAGTTAGTTAATAGTTAAATGTATATTGAAAATATTTTTTTCTAAAAGCAAATAGGCACAAAACATACAAAGAAGAAATTTAACAAAAAAAAATGAATAACTTTAAAAATGTGACCGGACGTACACTATACATTGGTTGCGGAATTTGTGAACATTATATGAGGGTACGGCCACACCGAAGTCAAAGGAGTCAAAATGAACACCCGGCGAACCAACGTATGGCGCACTATGGGACCGGCCACACTATACGCTCCGCGCCACAGGGTGTGATCACAAGCAAACACTGTCTTGACTCCTACCCAGGCACTCGTGGCCGTACCCCGAGTCCTTCGTGACTTGCGGCAAGCTATTAAATACTTTCAAACCCTTGTAAAAAATGTGTTTTCGGTACCCCTTGATAATGTTCTATTAATTCTAAAATTTGTTTTGTTTCTCGTTGGGTATCCATGTATTTCATAATTGTAAGCAACCTGGTCACACAAATATTTTGGTAAAAGCCCACCCTCAATTTGTAAGCAAAAATAAGTGTATTTAAGGTGACCCTCTGTCTAACTGATAACATCTTCAAATCCTCAAGCATCGTCTTAATTCTTGTGCGTCTAGTGCACCTCAGTACAATTGTTATATTATGAATTATTTGCATCTTTTGGGTATCGGTTTTATTAATCAAATTTATCGAATGGTGGAACAATAATTAAAGTTGGGGGCAACTATCGCATTGTACACCAGGTGTGCATGTTCTCTGTCCAGTTTATTTCTAATTCTGCCCAGAAAATCAACCCTTTTACCAACCTTTTAAGTCACGTATGCGGCGTGCCTGTCAAATTTCAAATCTATTATCAAAAATTATTCCCAAATATTTCATTTCATTGACATTTAGTTATTACACTTAACATAAATTTATAACCCATTACTATGAATTTACTTTAAGTAAAATTGATACGCTTTCCACTTCTAACTAACTAACTTACCATCACGCCGTCTCCCCGAAGAGTAGGTTGAGAATTTACAATAAAAAAATAATTTATTGTAGATAATGTCCACTTTGTCAAAATATATAAAATTAAATTGTTACCATAGCGAAGATTAAGTAATTGATTTAAATAGACTGCTACACATTTTTCTTTCCTGACGTACTTCTCTCGCTTCTTCAACATTTATACACCGTGTCATGCACGCACATCGATTTCTCCGACATTCAGTATTTGATTTATTTGATGGTGCCACGTTTTCCTCGGTCTTCTTCTATTTCTAGTTTCATTTACATCGTTAACACATGTTTCTTTACCATTCTTTCTTCAATCATTATTTCCATATGTCCAAACCATCTAAATCATAGGTTCCCAAAGTGGGACCCTGGCTCCCAATGGGGCCCTGGGGGAGTAGGGGATCCCTAGGAAGCAAAAAGGTCCATGAAGGGCTTCCCGATTGTATATTAGGCCCATTCTTGAATACTGAAGAATCAGAATTGCAATCGGAAGATGAATTGATTGAAATATCGAGCAACATTACGTTTTTGAAAAGGCTTATTTTTGTTTTGCGATGACAATTTTAAGTGCACCACTCACTTTGTTGCCTGCCCCAACCCTTCTTTCAATATCCCTTTCCACTCGCCCATCCTTTGTAAATATACTACCTAAATATTCAAACTAATATACTTTTTTCAGATTTTCACCATTCACGCTAATGTTGCAGACTATCATGATTTTTTATTTTTCGAAAATCATTACCTTAGACTTATTCACATTCATCATCAGATCATTTAGCATGCATATCTCATACATACTAGTCACCAGGACTTAAAAACCATGAACTACAAGTATAATAAATATAATTGGTTTAAAAAGCGATTTGTATGTAAATTAAAATATTCTCTCAACCAGAGGGCGTTCGAAAACTCAAAAATATCAATTTCAAAACTCGTATCATTTCTTTGGTCAGGGCAAACTACAGAAGCGCATTTGAAACCACCGGAGCCGGACGGTCAGCGAGCATGTTGTATTTAGCTACGAATTTGCATATTCGCTCGCTAGTTGGGCGGGACACGAGGTGTGAGAATCGTTTTGTAATTCACCTGGGGTTAGTTTGATCAGCCCTGCTCCAACAACGTGACTGGAATTTTATCGAGGAGTGCCAATTTGTGCAGAGTAAAAATGAGTCGCCTAGGCACGAAACTGAAAGAGTCCGCAAACAAAATTTATGCAAAATAACAATCCATGTATAAAAATTTGTCACGTCTTAAACACCAATGTATGATATATATTGTATATTCGTCTATGGTCTATTTTATTATATGGCTGTGAAACTTGGACTCGATTTGACTGCTGAAAGTGAATGTAATGAACCGGTTGTATGCCGAGCCATAGAGGGCTCCCTCCGCTTACCCGAAGCTGTTATAGGCGCAGCGGCGCCTTTCGTCAGCTTCAATCGTGCAATCCCTAGGCCAGACCCCCGTCCATGCGGGACTTACGTTAAATAATAATAATATTTGTATATTTGCAACCATGGGGGACCCAGACCACATTTAAGCTACGCTACTCTCCCTCGATGCCCTGCCGTACACATATAGCAATGCAACAGCAAAATAAAATACACAATTATTACATAAATAACATATGTTAGAGAAAGAATAAAAAAAAACAATGCACAGCAGGAGGCACAGGAGGGAGGGAGGAGATAAATGATGGGGAAATAAGAAAATTGATTAAATATGTGGAATTGGGTAACAGAGGAAGTTTATACTATTTATATATTTAAGAGAAGAAAAATAATGCAATCGAACTAAGGAGGAGAGGGACGAGGTCCGGCATTGCGAATCAGTCTCCCCCCCCCCAGCAAGATAATCGGCACCCCTCAAAGGGGCAAGTGACTTCGAGTATGAGTCTCACTCCAAATATCACAAGATCCAAGTCCAAGTAATGAACCGGTTGGAGGCGTTTGAGATGTGGATATACCGCAGAATGCTCCGTATACCGTGGACCGATAGGGCCAGTAATGCAGACGTACTAGAACCAATAGAGACCTGTTTTTGAGTGTGAAAGTTAGAAATGTCTCATATTTGGGTAATGTGCTAAGGGTAGGAAATATCACATCCTTCGATCCTTGATATTAATGGGTAAAATGGAGGGACGTCGCAGAGTTGGTAGAAGGCATTTGTTCTGGCTGCGGAACATAAAATAATGGACCAGAATGACCAGAGTTCAGAACTTATTCCAAATGGCGCAGGACTGAGATGCCTTTGCTGCAGTGATCCCCAACTTTGAGGGGACCTGACACGGCACCGGAAGATGGATAAATGTATTAATTTTGTTATTTGAAATTTCATGGTAGAAGTCAAAAAAAAATTAAACAATTTAAAAAAATCTTATATGGATAAAATGTATATTTAGTTAAAATCCACTAATGTTTATGTCTTTGACCGGTTTCGGCAGTTCGCTGCTATCTTTTGGTGGATCGCTGACTCAACGATTCACCAAAAGATGGTAGCAAAAATCTTTTTAAAAATACATTTTAAAAAGATTTTTGTAAAAATTGTTTATGTTAATGTTTCTTCTTTTATTATGAACAAAATAATGATAGAAATATGGTTTGGACACATGGATGGAATGAATAAATAAATAATAGTATACAAATATAGGAATGATATAAATTGAACTAAAAATAGAGGAAGACCGAGAAAAACGCGGCACGATCAAATGAATCAAATTTTGAAATTCGGCCACGTGAGGAGTCGGAAAAATCGACGAGCGTGCATGACACGATGTATGAGTGTTGGGGAATCGAGAGAAATATATTTCTCCCTATCCCTTCAAGGAGACGGCGTGATGGTTAATTAAATTATCAGTTAAAATTTCGTATATTTATTTTCCAATATTTAGCCCATTTTTTAAAATTCGGACTAGGCATTTTTTTATACCACACGACTCAAATCTTCCACGTAAACACTTTACGTAGAAGCCAAAATAATTCATTTACTTTCACTACGTGATAAATTGCTCTAATGGTCAGAGTTTCGTTATTTTGGAAATTTATTTTTTTACACTATTTTGAATTTCCATTTTGATTTTACCCACGCTCAAGTGGGTAGAGGCTGAAGGCAAATAACGAATCTTAAAAAAACATAACACTTTCATTCCCGCTGCATTCACTTTTTATAATTATTACATTCGACACTCTATCATATACAAAATTTCCACATATTCGAATTAAAGTGTTATGAACAAAATAAAAAAGATCATCAAGATGGTTTGGACACATGGAAAGATTGAATGAAGAAAGAATTGTAACGGAAGTATATGTTAACGAGGAAAACGCGGCACGATCAAATAAATAAAATATAAAATGTCGTCCACGTGAGTAGTCGGGGAAATAGACGTGCCAGCCTGACACGATGTACGAAAGATAACGTGTTGAAATACGTTTTTTTCTGAAACGACTTATTTTAAATATTGAAATTCTTTTTCGATTTATATAAATTCATTTAGTACCTATGTAAATACTGTATTCATAAATTTAACTATTTTAAATCCAGGTAATACTTTCTTGTATTTTGGGGTTTATCAATTATGTTTTTAACAATGTATTGGACAACATCCACTACCTTAATTACAGTAATCTGCTCTCTTAATTCGTGTTTGTAAACAGCAGCGCGTTTGATTTTTCGCCAATAACAATAATTTATAACATTTTCATTAAAAGTAATTGAATCTACCTTTTTCGTGACATTCGAGATTTGACGCATTTATGACAATAACAATAATTCATAACATTTGGATTATAAGCAATTGAATCTACGCTATCTTCTACGTGACATCCCAGTTTTGAGGCATTTATGACAATAACAATCATTCATAACATTCGCATTACAGGTAAATGAAACTACCTTTTTCGTGACATCCCAGATTTGACGAATTAATGACATTAACAACCATTCATAACATTCGCATTACAGGCAAATGAATCTACCTTTTTCGTGACATCCCAGATTTGACGCATTAATGACATTAACAACCATTCATAACATTCGCATTACAGGCAATTGAATCTACCTTTTTCGTGACATCCCAGATTTGACGCATTTATGACAATAACAATAATTCATAACATTTGGATTATAAGCAATTGAATCTACGCTATCTTCTACGTGACATTCCAGATTTGAGGCATTTATGACAATAACAAACATTCATAACATTCGCATTACAGGTAAATGAAACTACCTTTTTCGTGACATCCCAGATTTGACGCATTAATGACATTAACAACCATTCATAACATTCGCATTACAGGCAATTGAATCTACCTTTTTCGTGACATCCCAGATTTGACGCATTTATGACAATAACAATAATTCATAACATTTGGATTATAAGCAATTGAATCTACGCTATCTTCTACGTGACATTCCAGATTTGAGGCATTTATGACAATAACAAACATTCATAACATTCGCATTACAGGTAAATGAAACTACCTTTTTCGTGACATCCCAGATTTGACGCATTAATGACATTAACAACCATTCATAACATTCGCATTACAGGCATTTGAATCTACCTTTTCGTGACATCCCAGATTTGACGCATTTATGACAATAACAATAATTCATAACATTTGGATTATAAGCAATTGAATCTACATTTTTCATGACATCCCAGATTTGACGCATTTATGACAATAACAATCATTCATAACATTCGTATTACAGGCAATTGAATCTACATTTTTCGGGACATCCCAGATTTGACGCATTTATGGCAATAACAACCATTCATTACATTCGCATTACAGGTAATTTAATCTACCTTTTTCGGGACATCCCAGATTTGACGCATTTATGGCAATAACAACCATTCATTACATTCGCATTACAGGTAATTTAATCTACCTTTTTCGGGACATCCCAGATTTGACGCATTTATGGCAATAACAACCATTCATTACATTCGCATTACAGGTAATTTAATCTACCTTTTTCGGGACATCCCAGATTTGACGCATTTATGGCAATAACAACCATTCATTACATTCGCATTACAGGTAATTTAATCTACCTTTTTCGGGACATCCCAGATTTGACGCATTTATGGCAATAACAACCATTCATTACATTCGCATTACAGGTAATTTAATCTACCTTTTTCGGGACATCCCAGATTTGACGCATTAATGACAATAACAATCATTCATAAATTTTCATTAAAAGCAATTGAATCTACCTTTTTCGTGACATTCGAGATTTCACGCATTTATGACAATACAATCATTCTTAACAGATGTAGTAGAAGCAATTGATTAATTGTATCTCAATAGAGACGAAGATGTAAATTTTTTTTTTTTGGAAACAGAATATGGTAGTCGAGGGGTTTACAGGACTTATGACCTGTCATTAGTTGGATTAAGCGATCACTTTATGTTAACAACATTCCCCATTCCGCCCTCCTTACGACATCACGTCTGACAATTTTTCGGAACTTATATATATGCTACTATTTTTTTTAATAACTTCACTGTTTGTAGGTCAATCTACACTAGCGCCATCTATTAAGATAATTTGTAAGCCCAAAAAAAATTTACATCTTCGTCTCTGTTGAGATACAATTAATTCTTAAAAACAGATTAACCCGCATTACATTCGCATTACAGGTAATTGAATCTACCTTTTTCGGGACATCCCAGATTTGACGCATTTATGACAATAACAATCACTCATAACATTTTCATTAAAAGCAATTGAATTTACCTTTTTCGGACATTCGAGATATGACGCATTTATGACAAAAACAATCATTCATAACATTCGCATTACAGGTAAATGAATCTACTTTTTTCGTGACATCCCAGATTTGACGCATTAATGACAATACAATCATTCATAACACATGTATTAGAAGCAATTGAATCTATAATATGTGTGAGAGACTTACCTAGAGTCTACGTGACGATGATCCGTGTTGTTTACAATACATCCTCAAGAGAACGCTTCGAAATGGTGAATAATCTCACCAGAGGCTGTTTGTTAGCGGTGGGTGAAAATATTTCACGTTTAGCAGTTACCCGGCTCAAGAAGCGTTTAATTAATTTCGGTGCAGTGTTACGAATTTCATACATTTAACCATTAAGGCACAATCTTAACGTGGAAGTTTTACCGCGGTACTAAAAACTTAAATGTTCGGTTAAACTTTTTATGATATCTTTAAATATTTAATTAGAACGTTACCCTTAAAAGAAAATGGCTCAAGACTTTAATATTCACAAATCATTAAACATAACATTTTACGAGTCATTTTCTGCCACCGTATAAAGTAATCTTATACTTTTCACTTAAGAGTGGAAAGAGAAGCCGCGGAAGACCGAGGAAAACATGGAATGGACAAATAATCAAATAATAAAAAGTGGCCATATTCAAAGTCGGAAAAAATTGACGAACCTGCATGTTACTATATATAAATCGCATGCTTAATAGAACACTGGTTTAACTCAAAAAAGCAAGTTTTGCTCAATCTGACATGAGTCGGTGTTTTAACAAAAACAGTCGAAAAACACGTACGAATGAAAAAGACCGATATATTGTAATGAAGGTCAATTGGCGGAATTTTGACTTAATTTTAACGCGAAACGATGGATAGCGTTAACACAAGCCTCTGTCTAATGTTAACTCAATTATGACCTGAACCATAATCGGTCAGTTTACTATTAAGCGTGCGAAATGTAGAGGAAACTTGAGAATATGTCAGAACAGAAGAGTATGGCGGTCCATCCTCTCTGCCTATCCCTCCGGGGAAACAGCGTGATAAAAAGTCTAAATTGTACAAATCTTCAATATTTTTAAAATTTATTTTTAAAAAATCTCCGAAAATTGACCAAATACTAAAAATATTGTAATATGCGGCGCCAATAAAAAGATTTGTTACGGGTATTTTTTCGATGGGAACTTGCTATCTTCTCGCGGAGTGTGATTGCGCCGCGGGACACAGTTTGGGAACCCCTGATCTAGATCATCAAAACACCGAAATTTCTCATTCCAGTCCTTTACATTAAAAACCAAGGATATTCCATTGAAAACAGAACCGTAATAGGAATCAATTGAAATTCCGCCCAACGCCCATGAAAACAATAAACTGGGATAGTAATTTGACCCGAAGTTAGTTAAGTGACTGTTCGCAACAGGTTTTCCTAACAGCTTAAGGTCGATTTTGAATTCAGAATTGTTCGAATTATCAATATTCTGGAGGGGACAGGATCGTATTAGCCCTGACCCTAATACCGGTTTAAAATATCCTAATTAGATTCTAATGTCAAAAGAAAATCGATAGTTTATATAATTAAAATATAATCTAGAAGAAAGATGTTGTTCTTCTTATTCAGCCTATTCCACTCCTGAACAAATACCTCCTCCATTTGTTTTCATGCCACTCTGTCTCATGCAGATTGCATCCAGATATTGCCGAGGTGTCGATTCAGATCATCCTTCTACCGTAGTAGCAGTCGCCCTGCACTTCTCTTTGCGGTTCGTGGTATCCAAGTCAGAAGTATTTTTTATCCATTATTCTTGATTACGTTGATTCTTCCGACTTCTAACATGACCAACCTTTTTTAAAATTTGATTAATTTTTCATGCCATGTTTTCCTCGGTCTGCCTCGACTCCATTTACATCATTAACGTAATTCTCCATCCATGCCCTCCATATGTCATGCCATACTTTTATAATTTTGTTCATAATACCTTCTTCCGCTCTACATTCCTTTCTTATATGACGACCTTCGTGGCTGAGTGGTAAGAGCTCTGACTTCCATTCCGAAGGTTCCGGGTTCGATCCCCGGCGATGGCAGTGTGATTGTCACACTGTCTTTGGTCTGGTGTAGAATTCTCGTGACAATAAAATGGCGATAGATTGGCTACCTATCACATGTCATGAGAATCAATATAATAGCTAAAAAATAAATGTATACAGTAATTGGGTTCAAACGACCTGTTGTATGCAAAAAAAAAAAAAAAAAAAAAAAAAAAAAATATTATATCAGCATTTGAGATTCTGTTGTATATCGTTTTACCACACATACGTCTTAGGGACCTCATCTCTACCGCATTTATTCTGCTCTCATGCTTCTTCTGCCAGTTCCGTGCTTCGCTTCCATACATTAGGGTTGGGACCAGAACTCCGTTGTGAACGGCCGTTTTCGCTTTCATTGATAAATTCTTGTTTCCAATAACCATTTTTAAAGCTCCATTCACTTTGTTACCCCCCACCAACCCTTCTTTCGACGTCACAATCCGGTCGGCCATCCGCTGTGAACATGTTTCCTAAATACACAAATTGACTAAAGAATGACTAAATTAAAGTAGACTAATGCAGTAGAAATAAGATCTCTTAGACGAATGTGTGGATACTCTGTGTATGATGAAAGTGTCGAATGAAAATATAAATAGTGAATGCGATGCGAATGATGCTGTTATGAACAAAATAATGAAAGGATCATTAAGATGGTTTGGACAAATGAAAAAAATTGAATGAAGAAAAAATGGTAAATAAGAAATATGTTAACGATGTAAATGGAACCAGAAATAGAGGAAGACCGAGGAAAACGTGGCACGATCAAATAAATCAAATATTGAATGTCAACCATGTGAGGAGTCAGAGAAATCGACGCGCGTGCATGACACGATATATGAATGTTGAGGAAGCGAGAAAAATACGTCAGGAAAGAAAAGTATTTCGGTCCATTCTTTCTGCCTACACGGCGTGATGGTTAGTTAGTTAGTTATGACTTCTTCTTTCTGTGTCTTGTCAGGTCTCCCTAACGTTGACTATCACCTTTGAGTAGGCCTCATGATGATGACCTGGGGAAAAATATCCAGAGTAGCATACCCTTGCCTTCTCTAAATTTACTAAATAAGACCAAGAATGACTGAAAATAAAATTCAAATTACGTGAGATTGCATCAAGGCACGATTACGCATCCGTTTTTACAGCATCTTAGCTACAAAAACATCCCTTAAATTTACCCTTTGACAGATTGGGCGAGGGGGTCGCCTTGTTGGTCCTGCCCATTCATTTTAATGAGCGGCCCGGCCGATAATACACTTGTCCCTTTAATGATCCGTTCTGTAAACACGGAACATCCCCTTTTGATCCTTAACAGAACCTGTAAAACGGTAATGGTTACGCGAGGATAGGGCAGCATTTAAATGTAACAATTGAGGCAGTACTGCTTAACGGAAATTATGCAATATAATTAATTTTTTGTTACTTTTAATTAAATGTGTTTGAATATCGTAGTAAAATTAACATTTATTTGTATATTTTACTTTACCAATTTATATGTACATTTGTATATACGAGTATATAATATAATATATACATATATTTTTTTTAAATGAACATAGAAGTTCCCGCCACATACCCGAGGCTGTTATAGGGCGCAGCGGGGCCCTTTTATCAGCCTCGCTCGTACACTCCCTGGGCCCGGTCCATCCGGGACTTACATTTAAATACGGCAACAACAAGGGGGTGCCAGACCACATTTAATCTACTCAATCTTACTTCTATTCTCCGCTGTACTTTATTGAATAAATAAACATAATACATAATTCATGAACATTTTAGGAACATTATATAAAAGATAAAAATAATGATACACCACAGGAATATACAGCGGGAAGAACAGGAGAGGCAGAGGAGACAAATGCGGGATGGGAAAAAAAATGTGGAGTACAGTTTTTGGCATGTAGGTCATGTACATTTGTATACCAAAAAATAGAGTTCAAAAGGTAGTAGGGCTATGATGGGGTACGTTTTGCAGGAAAGCATGCCTCTACAAAATGTCGTTAGGCGCCATGTTGCATTTACAACAGCAACTTTACTATCAAGTCCAACTCTCTAGCGTCCACGAGAGGTCTTTTAAAGACCCCGCGAACCCCGGGCAATGTGGCACATATTACTTAGTGCCATAGCAGATAGAGAGAGGACGAATGGCAAGCTTCCAGCGCCATAAACTGGATACACCTAGCTAAGGGAAGGTAGCCCCGACAGAAAATCCTCCAGAGAAGGCAAGGGGATACCACTCTGAATATTTTTCCCCAGGTCATCACTTGGTGATAGTCAACGTTAAGGAGACCTGACAGGACACAAAGAGAAAAGGAAGAAATATACTAAAAAAATCTTTTTTTTTGTTTCGAATTGTATTTAATTTCGAAAAAATTGTTGACCAGGTGAGTCGCATCTTAAAATTTCTATTATTTGGGGTCAGCTAATGCCGTCTCGGAATCACTGTTTACCAGGCCGTAATGTTTAAATAAATGTAGGGCCGATCTGATTTGACAGTTGTTTAAAATATTTTTTTTTTAAGTATCGCGATTTTTTTTAACCAATCAATACACATAAACATTTTTAAAATTTTCATTGGATTCATATTTTTGGTATTTTACTAATGGGGAAGATACAACATCATATTCTTTGAAAATGTTATGTAGAATCTTCAGTGTAGAGAGGTTAGGTAGTCAAATTGATATACCAGCACTACGGAAACACCAATGTATTTTATTAAAATGTTTGTAACACGTATGTAAGGTATAAAAATTGTTGTATTTTACATTAATTTCACATTTATAATCGAAATTAATATGAGATCAAGGCACGAGACACGCAGTAACTTCACCGATTCAAATACTACGGCCCCATAAATCTCCATGTTGCAAATATTGTTTATGGTGCTTACGGCCTGGTTAATATTTTCAAGTTGGCATTGGGTCGGCTCCCTTTCAGGTAGGTACCTGAAGGTTCCTACCTCGGGACCTACCTTTAGGTACCTCGGGATGAATTCCGACAAGACGAAAGTCATCCATAATACACATATCGTCCTGGAACCAGCAACCGTCAATGGCTTGGCTCTTGAAGTGGTGCAATAATATACATATCTTGGCCAAATCATACAACTTGCTAGAAACATCTTCGAGAAAGAAGCCAACTGAAGAATTCAGTTGGGCGGTCTTTGGGAAACTGCGTCATATATTTGCCTCTCAAATATCTCAATGCCTCAAAAGCAAAGTCTTCAATGCGTTTTGCCATGACTACGGAGCTGAGACGTAAACGCTGACAAGGGATCGGGTGTACAAGCTCATCCAGCGCGCCATGGAAAGAGCCATCCTTGGAATAACCTTGAGGGACATAATTCGAAACGTATTTATTCGACAAAAAACGGTAAATGAGGTGGCTATGAGGATAGACGGGCTGAAGTGGCGGTGGGCTAGCTATACATGTCAGAGGATCAACAGAAAATTGGGAAATCGGGTTCTGGAGTGGAGACCGCGAACAGGATTCCCAGAGTTGGACGTCCCCCTGCTCGCTGTACCGACGATGTTATAAGAATTACTGGACCTGTACTGGATGAGAGTGGCGGTGGATAGGGAGCAGTGGCATGCTTTGGGAGAGGTGTGGACGACAAACGCCTGGTAAGTAAGGCTTCAGGTCTTGGGTCATCCCGCTGTTTTTGTAATGTTCATATTTTTTTTTTATTGACTGGTTGGTTTTATACCCAGTTGACGCAAAGACAGTGTCCGGGCAGTATTACGAAGTTTTAACTAGTGATCATAAAATTCCACCACAGAGGAGACATGCCATCATAGACCCAAACTACGTCAGCAAAACGAAGAGATCAATAAAACTATATTAAATAATAAGCTGGTGAAAAGAAAAGTCTATGAAGCCTGCGTTCTGCCAGTTGGTACTTATGGTCTTGAAACTGTTACATTGTCCAAATAAAGTGCCGAGAAACTGCGAGTGACCCAAAGAGCCATGGAAAGAGCCATGTTAGGAATAAGCCTAAGAGACAGAGTCAGAAACGATACGGTGAAATAAAAAAACAAAGTTCACTGACATCATCCACCGAGTGACGACTCTAAAATGGCAATGGGCAGGTCACGTAGCCAGAAGCTCAGATGAAAAGTGGACAAGAAGACTGCTGACTTGGAGACCTTGGACGGCGAAGAGAAGTGCAGGGCGACCGCAACTACGGTGGAAGGATGATCCGAACAGACACGTCGGAATAACCTGGATGCAGTCTGCACAAGACAGAGTGACTGGAAGGGATTGGAGGAGACCTTTGTCCAGGAGTGGACGGGAATAGGCTAAGGAAGAAGAAGAAGAAGAAGCTTGTGGAATCAAATTTCTTTTAATATACTATAACGGTTTCCCAGGTCTAAAAGCGATTCAGACTTAGGGACAAGCTAGTTACTTTTTGTTTAGCGAAAGTTTTATGTCCCACTTACGACTCGGTCCAATGCCGCTGCCTTTGTTTTCCCATTGTGCGCCCTTTAAAGATCAAGTTTGCATTGAATGTTAGCTCCACATACTTAATTAAACGTATCACTTTCCCGCGTGTCATAAAACCTGGTTCCCATGCGGTGTGAAAACACTTTTTTTTTTAGTTTTTGTATAAAAAAAAACGATGTGTTAATGTAATCTAGTTTTTTTTACATTTATACTTACTACTTCTTCTTCAGCTTATCGCCATCCGCTCTTGGACGAAAGCCTCCTCCATGTCCCTCCATGTCGATCTCTCCTGTGCAGTTTGCATCCATAGCACCCCAGCGTAACGTTCCAGGTCATCCCTCCACCTCATTTGTGGTCTTCCTACTCTTCTTCTCGTGTCTCTCGGTCAGCAGAATTTTGGTCCATCTTTCGTCTGCAGCCCTAGCAACATGCCCTGCCCATTTATTTCCATTTTAAAGTCGTCACCCGGTGGATCACGTCTGTGACTCTTGTTTTATCTCCGTTTCGTTCCTGACTCTATCTCTAAGGGACAGGCCTAGCATGGCTCTGTCCATCGCTCGCTGCATGACTCTTAGCCTCTCTGCACTGTGCTTTGTCAGAGTGGTAGTTTCAAGACCATATGTACTTACTGGGAAACTGGGATAAATATTAAAAAATAAAAAAACACCCATCAACTTGAAGAGGAAAGTGTATGAAGCTTATGTTCTGTGAGGAAGTACTTACTACTAAAAGTAACAAACTATGGAATTAACAATATGCTATTTTTCGAAATTTTAAATTAGACAACAATTCTCTTCACAATCCCCCTACATATATATTGCCCCTTTGAGGGGGTGGCGATTATCTTTCTGAGGGGAGGGGAGACTGATCCCCAATGCCGGACCTCGTCCTCTTCCTCCTTAGTTCAATTGCATTGTTTTTCTTCTCTTAAATATATATACCTGTGGTATAAACTTCCTATGTTACCTTGCCTAGTCCACATATTAAATAAATTTCCTTATTTCCCCCATCCTGTGCCTCCTGCTGTGCATTATTTCTTTTTTATTCTTTCTCTAACACATGTTATTTATGTATCAATTGTGTATTTTCTTTTGCTGTTGTATTGCTATGTGTGTACGGCGGGACATCGAGGGAGAATAGCGTAGCTTAAATGTGGTCTGGGTCACCCTTGGTTGCAAATATCCATATATTATTATTATTATTATTTAACGTAAGTCCCGCATGGACGGGGGGCGGGCCTAGGGAGTGCACGAGTGAAGCTGACGAAAGGCGCCGCTGCGCCTATAACAGCTTCGGTTAAGCGGAGGGAGCCCTATATGGCTCGGCCATTAAAAAAAATTACCCTATATAGTATCTAATTACGATACAGTGTTGCCAAATAAAGGCTCTAAAAGCATTGAAATGCGTATGATCCTAATAATTGAATTTTGTAGCGATATTATGAACGATAGAAATGGTCGCTCGTGTGCCACCAAAGTTGCCCACAATGACATCGAAAAGTTAATAAGCCTGGAAAATTAAGAACAGCACTCGATACAATGGAAACGGAACCCTTTGTTTTCACCACAAAGGCACGTTTTTCTTTATTGTTTGTTTTCCAAAAGACAACATGGTCGGCGGTGGAGATGGAAAGAAAAACGAGAGATAATTTCCACCTGTCACTCTTCATCACTGCCACAAAAGGACTAAGGACAATTGAAATATATTTTACAGTGACAGAACGGAAATATTTGGAGTGTGTGACAGGAAAATTTCGATTGAAACGGGTCGTAGGGGACACCGCGCGAATAGGGAGCGACGGGTAATTGAAGATGGGGTAATTTCGACTGCTTTTTTGGGTCTCGGGGGAAAAACTTTATAACTTATGTAAATGTCACGTTTCATTTAGAAAATAATTGGTATTGCTCATTCTGTGAATAAGTCTTAAAAACCCACAAAATAACCCGTGCGACCATAATTTTTAATCATAGTTTTTAAATTATTTAACAAGTTCCAAAACTTTATTTGACGTTTCAACAAGCTTCTTCTTCTTCTTCTTCTTCCTTGTTGTAGACCTGTAGTTGCTCCTCCTGTGAGGTAGATTCCCAGCTGTCCTTCCATCTTTTAGGAGGTCTTCCACGAGGACGAGTCCCATGAGGCTGATTATGCAATGCAATATTCAATTCAATTTATTAAAAATATATATAAATATTACAGAATAATATCAAATTCAAATCGTTTATAATCTCAATATACAAAATAATAATAACAATTTTAAGATAAGAAATACAAAAAATATAATAAGAAAACAAATGAAAGTAAGTGAGAAAGAAAAACAATTTTAAATTGATATTCGGGAATAATTTAGTAAAAATAAACATTGTTGTACAAAAAGAGTCAGCTCACTTTGCTGGGCGAAACCGTTCAGCTCAGATCTCTTAAGTGATTCATTTTGCCCATCCCTATCTGTCATACATTATTCCTTTTCAAACAAATATTATTATTATTATTTTGTTGAAAAAACTCCTTACATAATTACAGCGCAAGCCAAATCGATGTAAAGGGTGAAAAAAAATTATATCAAAGGAAATATACATAGAACCTTATGAATAGGAAAAGCCAGTTATTTGCTTGCTGCCTTTATCATAAGGGCATTTATGAATTCGCCATAATTGCATCCAAAGAGGTCTATCTCTTCTGCAACCTCATTTAAGAGACGAATCGCTTTCAATACAGGAGAACTTCGAAGGGCCTCTGTGCGGCAATTTGGGGCATAAAATAATATATGCCCCCTTGCTCTGCTATAACTATGGGGAACGTACAGATTTAGCTCTCTCAGCACTCCTGGATTGAAAATACCTCCGGATAACAGTTTAAAAAAATGCTTTCCCAGAAAGATCATTCGACGAGCTTCAAGAGTGTTGAAACCCAACACTCCCGAGAGAAACAGTGAGGGGTACATAAAAGAATAACAGTTATACTCCCTAATAGTTATAACTGTTAATTAAAAAACTTTGTTTTATATCACAAATTGTATTTATTTTACTTTACGACAGCTGTTTCTTCAACCAATGTTGACATCATCAGGTGTTACAAAAATATATTTCAAATGTCAAATTTTCGTAATTTTTCGAATCTTTGTGTATTTGTTCCTAAGTTAATTTGAATAATTTATTTGATATAATTTTGAAGTTCTTGTTGAAATTGAGTTAGGTACCTAAATATTTTAATTTAAAGAACAGTTAGTTACTGTTTACAGGAGAAAATTTTAAAGGTAGAGAATATAATAAAATAATAATAAACAATAATTAGAAGGAATAATTACACATAGTATAGAGTCAAAAACAATAAAACATAATAAATTAAAAACGATAAACAATAACAGGAAGTACATAGATAACATTAATAGGAAAGGTAACAAAAGTTTAAGGTAATATTATTATTTTTTAGCAAGATTGTAAAGGAGAAAAGTTTATTAATGTACTATATACTAATGGGGTTTTTGAATTAACAGTTATAAAATGTTAAAATATCACAGTGTTTCGGCCAAAACAATGGACTATTTAAACAAATGTTAGATAACCCACAAAATTATAATTAAATTAAATGAACATGTCTGTCGACAAATTTGATTTGGTGTCACTTTCTCGCATTTAGTTTATTCGTACAGGGGGACAAAAGTGATTGTGTAGTGACGTCACGCGGCGGTTTTAGCGCTCGCGTGACGTGTGGCGTGCGGGTTTCTCCAGCGCATGCGGCCCATGCAAAGCAGACCCGGATTAGTGAATCCAGGTCCAGAAGGATTACTTTCGCCCAACCCTCTCAAACCTCGCTTGTTACTATGCAAGATCACTCAATTTCGATTATTAAACTTCTCTTATGGCAAAAACCTATCCAAAAAAGCTAATGGTGCGCAATGGTGTTCTTCTACCGAACCTTAACAACAACAACAACAAACCATCATGCCGTTACCCCGCAGGGGTAGCATAGAGAATGGACCGCCACCCTACTCTATTCTGGCACACCTCTCTAGCTTCCTCCACATTCATACATCGAGTCATACACGCACGTCAATTCTTCCGGCTTCTGACATGACCAACCTTTAATATTTGATTAATTTGGTCATGCCAAATTTTTCTCGGTCTACCTCGACTCCTTACTCCATTTACATCGTTAACGTATACTTTTTTAACCATTCTTTCTTCACCCATGCGCTCCATATGTCCGAACCAACGCAGCGAACCTTTCATAATTTTGTTCATAATACCTTCTTTCGCTCTACATTCCTTCCTAATATCAGCATTTGAGATTCTGTCGTACATCGTTCTACCACACATACGTCTTAGAGACCTCATCTCTACCGCATTTATTCTGCTCTCATCTTTCTTCTGCCAGTTCCATGCTTCGCTTACATACATAAGGGTTGGAACCAGAACTCCATTGTGAACGGCCATTTTCGCTTTCATTGATAAATTCTTGTTTCCAATAACTACTTTTAAAGCTCCATTCACTTTGTTACCCGCACCAACCCTTCTTTCAATATCACTGTCCGTTCGGCCATCCGCTGTGAACATGCTACATAAATACCCAAATTCCCTCACCTGTTCCAAGTTCTCTTCATTTACACTTATATTACAAACTGTCATTTGCTCTTCCCTTTCAAAAACTAACACCTTTGACTTTCCGACATTCATCATTAAATCGTACGACTCGAATCGTTCGAGCAGAAAATAGCTCATTATTATGAAGAAGGAATCTGGTCGTGTCCAGGCTCGAACCCAAGTCCCCTTGATCAGAAGCCAAGCGTTCTATCCCCAATACCACCACCTGATTGTTATTATTATTTTTATTTTGATTATTATTATTATTTTGTTGAATCGCTATTTACATTATAACAGCATGAGCCAAATCGATGTAAAGGGTATTATAGCTATCATAGTGATATTCCCGTGATATTCCCGTGACATGTGATAGGTAACTAATCTATCGCCATTATATTGTCACGTGAATTCTACACCAGACCAAAGACAGTGTGACAATCACACTGCCCTCGCCGGGAATCGAACCCGGAATCTTCGGGGTGGCAGTCAATGCACTTACCACTCGGCCACGAAGGTCTTCCGTCTTATGTATGGAAGCGAAGCATGGAACTGGTAAAAGAAGGCTGAAAGTCGAATAAATGCAGAAGAAATGAGATCTCTTAGACGAATGTGTGGATACTCTGTATGATAGAGTGTCGAATGAAAATATAATAAGTGAATGCGGTGCGAATGATGGTGTTATGAACAAAATAATGAAAGGATCATTAAGATGGTTTAGACACATGGAAAAAATGAATGAAGAAAAATTGTAAATGGAACCAGAAATAACGATGTAAATGGAACCAGAAAAAGAGAAAGACCGAAGAAAACGTGGCACGATCAAATAAATCAAATATTGAATGTCGGCCATGTGAGGAGTCAGAGAAATCGACGCGCGTGCATGACACGATGTATGAATGTTGAGGAATCGAGAGAAATATGTCAGGAAAGAAAAGTGTGGCAGTCCATTCCTTTGCCTACCCCTTCGGGGAGACGGCGTAATGGTTAGTTAGTTTTTTTCTGTTTATCGCACTAACTACGCTCACAGCGCGGCAATGTATCGGATTTGCGACAACCACAATAAGCATTTTGGAGAAATTGATGTTTTCCACCTAAACCAGAGGTTCCCAAACTGTTTTGTCCCGTAGACCCCTTGCCGATTTCTTATATTTTGTGTAGACCCCCTGCTTTCCTAAAATTGATACTTTTTTCGGAAAAAAGGCGAAATTCGTTGTCGACCTTTTTTTTAGGTCATTGGGGAAAATCTACAGGTCAAAATATTTGGCAACCTGTTTTTTAACTCATTTGGGAAAATTGAATGTCCGATCTTTGCCGAATGAGCTAAAAAAAAGGTTGACAACGATTTCGATCATCCGACATGAGAACATGAGATCTACTATCGTGGACCCCCATTTTCATTTCATGGACCCCCATTTTTTTTTTCGCTGACATGGACCCCTTGCAAGTTGTCGTAGACCCCTGGGGGTCTATATAGACCACTTTGGGAATCACTGACCTAAACAAACGAAATTTGAATAAAATAATCGGAGCAACGAGTTCGTGAAATTTTCCCTGGCAAATTGATCTCCAGGAGAGGTGACATAAATTGGCCTCCACGCAATTTAGATTTAACCCCTATGGACTTTTTCCTCTGGAGTTATCTCAAATCTAAAGTTTGCACCAATAAACCGACTTCTCTGGCGCATTTAAACGAAACGTATCTCTACATGAGGGAGTATGGTAGCTATCCGTGGCTCTATCCCACGGCATTTCTTCTGGGAATGCTCGGAACCAATTATTTACAGCTTCGAAGACATGGACATCTAATAACCCATTTCTTCAGATAAATTAGGGGATACTTCGAGAACTCGGCCGTACTGGAGGATGTTGGCCTTTTTGTCCCCGATAGATATCTCCGACAGCGACAGCACAGATTGTTTTACCTACCGGCCGCCAGAACCAATCTGCCTCTGTTGACACCGGTGGGAAGAGCAATTAGTCTGCTGAACGCGGTCTCTTCGGAGATCGACGTCTTTCATGTTAGTGAAAGTACGTTCAGGGGGCAAATACTATTGACTTTAGAAAGTATCTTGTCTTCCTAATGTCGAACCATCTCTAATGCGTTCCTGGTACTTTGTTGTAATATTTTTATGATATTTTACCTGTACTTAATAGATGCCTTAAACATTTTCCTGTTTGTAATGTCTATTAATTTAATAAACTGATTTGATTGATTTGATTTGAAAATATTCGTCAGGAAATGGCAGCCATCACGGAGTCTACCTACCAAGCCGTAATGAGAAATTTTACTGTTCGACTAAATGAGTGCCTCGAACGCGAGGGTTTACATTTGGACGATATTATTTTTAAGAAATATAGTTAATTCCGAAATTTTATACTTTAATAATTAATCAATATTTTTTGTGATAATTGGCTTACTTTTTTTTATTATTCTTCTTCTTCTTCAATTTTGGTAGACTCAGGAGTTAGTTATTTCAGGCGGGTCCTCTTGGCTTACTTTTTTTAAATTGATCCACTAAATATAAAATTTCTTTTGAGACACATTTTACATATTGATTGAGAGAGACAAATAGGGTGAATAAAAAATATTATATTAATATTATTTTATTTGAAATAAAGCACCATATAAAAACTAACCTTAATTAGTTTTACATCCAACTTATTGAAAATTTTTATAAATAAAATAAAAACTTACAATTAAACATTAAATTTTTTTTTTAAATAAGAATGAATATGTGCATAAAGTTCTTCCTTCAATATCTATAATAGATTTATACATATAAGGCAATTGTTAAGGCTAATTCAAAGACACATTTATTTCATATAGAAAATATTGTCAAAGTTACATTTATTTATTTATTTACACCTGATCACATCACTTATAACACCATCACCAAGCCAGTGGTGACATATGATTGAGTCATGGACAATGAATCTAGAAGAACAACAAAGAATCTACTGGTTTGAGAATAGAATACTTAGAATTATCCTGGGACCCAGACCCGGTGTTGTAGCGGCAACTTGGAGGCATAGGAACAACCAAGAGATCTGTTCGATGACCCAGCAGCCCATTATAACGAGCATCGTGAGAGCTGGTCGCCTAGCATGGATTGGGCACGTATGCCGAGCCGAAGAGACCAGAGCAATCAAGTACGCGTCTAGATCGACTGGAGTAAGACCTCTAGGAAGGTCTAGACAGCGCCTAATGGACTGGCTGATCTGGCTAGGTTGGACGAATCGGACTGCTGGGAGCAAAAGGCGCAGGATCGAGGAGCTTGGCGAAAAATCATCAAGTAGGTTAAAACTCTTCAAGAGTTGTATGGCCATAGTAAGTAAGTAAGGTACATCTGATCACAATCTGGGGAAATAATCTAGCATCTCAATTATACCAACATCAGCGCCCTTGAGATGAATAATTCAAAAAAATGGCGCTCTATAAATTATGCAATTTATTATTATTATTATATTATTAACACATTGTTATTACTAGTCAAAATTTATTGATTTATTTTGTAATTGACGGAATAAGTTTCTATACATTTTTGTTGATATAGATAATTGACATTTTAATACAGTTATAGAAAAAATTAAGCATAAGACAAGTTAAGACAATATTAAAGATAAGAATATTTAGATCATAGAGCAAGGATTATAAAATAAAGATTCTAGAGATTAGCAAATACAAACACAACTAAAATTTAGCGAGTAACATAAAGGGTGTTTTTTTAGAGGTATACAATACATATTCAAAATGAAATAAAACACATTAAAATAATATTAAAGTCTATGATATTGGCTTTATTTAATAGATAATTTTATACCATTATTGTTTAAATATGATTTCGGGCATATGAGCGCCACGGCTAGCTCGAATGAAGCGCAATCATGAAGTCCAATTTTCGACAATTGTCCTCTTTGCGGATGCGTATTATCTACTAGTATACGTGGTGCGAAAACGATCCATGGTCTTCCGAATAATTTGCTCGGATGTCGACCGTAAAATGGACGTAGTGTACGGATAAGTTTGGCGAACCGAACCATTTCAAAATAAATTTGCAAGCGCTGTTCTGACGTCAGTCTATTCATGGTGAAATGGCAAAACGTACTCACTACAAATCAACTGTCAACTGTCAAATTGACAGTTTGTAGAAACAATGCTGCCAGTTTAAAAACCAAACCTCTAAAAAAAACAACCTATATTTTATTATATTGTGGTAGGGTTACAAGGTAAAAGGTACAAATAGTATATATTTGAGCTGGTTTGCAGAAATAATGGGTTTGGCGGAGATCTATACTTTTTAAGTTAAGATGGAAAAGAATTCACACTTGTTCTAAAAAAATCTAAGTCTTGACAAGAGTTTGCAAGTCTAGTCGTTCTGTATATAGGTGCATTATATCCATAGTTAGTTTGTTATGCAGATTTTCATGAAAGAGTTTAATTATCCTTAGATTTCTGGTGGGTATATTGAATTTAATATTTTCGAGAAGACAGGGTGTATCAAAGTGAGTTTATTATAATAAAAAAATTAGATTAAATGATAAATATTTCTGCGATTAACTAGTGGCGAAATATTCAGTAGCCTTTGGAGTAGGAATATTCTACTCTCTTAAGTATAAGCTTTCGATCAATTTTCCTTAGGAAACGATGCTGTACAGACTCAATATTGAAAATGTGAATTTAATAGTTAAATAGACAAACAATATGCCATTGATATATTGTTAAAAAAAATTACTTAATAATGGCGCTAGTGTAGATTGAACTAAAAAATGTGAAGTGTTCCTCAACATTGTAGCATATATACATCTTCCAAAAATTTGTCAGACGTGGTGGTCGTAAGAAAGGCGGAATGGGGAATGTTGTTAACATAAAGCGATCGTTTGAAACCCAACCAATGACAGGTCATAAGTCCTGAAGGCGCCTCGACTACCATATTCTGTTCCCAGAAAACAATTTACATCCTTATAAAAAAAATAAATTTACCTGTAATGGGTAAAATCCAGTATTTGTATACATTCAAAATGTAATATCTATACGTTAATACCTCTTGAAACTGCAAGTATACATACATAGACCTTCATACTTTTTTTATTTATTTGAAGCAGTGACATATACCGTGTATATGTCACTGTGTGTATATTGTCATATAAATTTTTAATAAATTTTATTTTGATGCAAACATACCCTATTTGCAAAACAATATATTCCACCATTCATACTTCTACCACTGGTCTTAAGATGCTAATCAGCAGAAAAGGTTATCCCATTACAAATACAGCACCTCTTTTCATCTGGTGAACAAATTGTATTTCTGTAGTCTATATTCAATTTGTTTCTGAAATATACTAACAAATCATGAATCGAGTCAGGATTCAGCTGGCCATCATAAAAAAAATTTAATACGACACTCGGAATAGCTGCATCCGAACCACATAAACATTTAAAATAATTATAAACAAAATCAAAAATCCGATATAAGATATCATTTCCATATATTCCCAAACATGCTAATTGTTCTCTCATATAAGTATTAAGACTCTCTTCCAGAGTTTTCATAATAAATAGAAATTTTTTAAATATGTCCTCTTTATTAATAAAATCTGTAAGTTTTACCGCTATGTAACGGATGATATCATCACTAGAACTTAAATTCATGTCAGAGAATTCATTAACTAATCTCTGAATGGCAAAGGTTGTTGAGATGATCGGAGTCAGGCGTACACCGAAAGAAGGACCATTGACGCTGGTATTGGTGGTTGGAAAATTCGAAGCCGAGGTATTAGCGGGTTCCAGGTTCGTAAGATAACCGACACGATCTGCTTGATTGAGATTATAAAATTCTTGTGGATTAATCACATGTTTGTTGTTGAGCAAGAGTTGGCCTGCACCAAATGAAATTTTTACCCCGTTTTTATTAAACTCTTTGTTGAGACGAAGAACATCCTGGAAAAATTGATCCCTATTTTCGATTCTTGTGATTCCTTTGATGACTTCGGAGTTGCCTTTAGTTCTTCCGACCAAACGACGGGACTCGGCTGTCAGTTTATCAAAGATTTTTCTATGAAAATAAAAAAACAAGTGCATTAGAGAATTTTTAATTTAATGACTTGACAATCAAATACATTTTACGCCAGTTATCTGGCTAAATGTTTTGTGAAGAAATTATAAAACAATTAAAAAAGCATCTGGATTTACCTGTGCCGATTTGATCGCAGAGAGGACCTGTAGTTATTCATTAGACCTGTTTGCGTCTCTTCGATGATGGTGGTGGCCATGCGACTAGTTATCAAGGAGTTGGTGAAGAACAACACGGACGAGGCCATTTGGAATATTTCCAAATTGCTCGGGAGCTCTTTAGTTTCATTGTACTGAAAATGCAAACAAAAAATTACATCATATACTGTCATTTTAACAATATATATATATATATATAACGTGTTCTGGTATAGTATAATGTATTTACATATAGAAGAAGAAATATAATTAATAAGATTAGCTGTAAATAGACAATAATAATAAATTAGTTAACACCGAAACAGTAATTATAATTAATGTAATTATAAATAAATGTTTGTAAAGAAATCACATAATCTTTCTTTTCATAACATTTCTGCACATAATGTTAATGATGACAACACTTTCTGACAATAGAAATGATGTTCGTGACACATCGAATAGTAACATACTTCAGAGTGATAAAGCCCGGCTTCAAATCCATACAAAAAATTGTAGATGTCTTCTGGTATAAATTATTATTATAATTATTATTTTGTGGATTCGCTCTTTACATCATGACAGCATGAGCCAAATCGATGTAAAGGGTATTATAGCTATCATAGTGATTCTCGTGACATGTGATAGGTAGCTAATCTATCGCCATTTTATTGTCACGTGAATTCTACACCAGACCAAAGACAGTGTGACAATCACACTGGGAATCGAACCCGGAACCTTCGGGGTGGCAGTCAATGCACTTACCACTACAACATATACACCTAGCTATACGGTAACAAGCCAAAAACACATAAGTGCGACAAAGACCCTTTTACACTTTGCAAGCCTAATATGGAGCCCATCGAAAACATGAAACAAAACATGTGGACGTAGGCGATTTAGCGGGCATCTCACCTACGGTATGTATGAGTGAAATAAAATACGGCGCGTGTGAATGAAACAAAACATACACAGAGGTCATTTCTGCACATATAGGCTGAGTCATTTGCAACGCAGCGAATTAAATCGCTTAACTCGCGCGAAATTCAAAATACTATTTTATTCGTAGACGGCTCAAACTTGCAAAAACATTGTTTTTTTAATAGATTTTTTTAAGGCAAGCCCGGCTTCTCGGCTTGTATGGACGTACCGCCACTGGTTATGAGATGCCCACAGACAGTTGGTCCCCAATAATGATATAATGTAATGTACAGTACACTCCTGATTTTCTGGGATGGATGGTGAAAAAAAATCCCCTAAAATCCATTTCTCGGTTAATCCGAAAACCAAAATTTTTCTCTTTTCATTAATGATGTCCTGTGTAGTTTGACCACCAACATTATATTGATTCAATAAATATTTAACTATAATCTTTAAAATTATTTTGAGTTTTTGTTAAATTGAAAGTACGACTGGTTTGCGTTTATCCATTATACCATAGACCTTTTTCACAGTAAAATAAACAAATGTATTTTGGCGGTGGCGCCAATGTGAACTAAACACCCAATGTCATTGTGACAACTGCATTATAAGTACTGTTTGAAATATTTTTGTTTTTATGAAATATTTTTTCAATGACTCAAGTGTCCCGGATAACCTGCTTCCCGGTTAACCCGACCCCGGAAAATCGGGAGTGTACTGTAATATACAAGGCAACGGGAAACCACTCCAGTAACGCTTCCTAGGAAATCAACGTGACAGAAACAAAACGTGCACTATTTAAAAGAAGAATGTTAAAAAAAAATTACCCGAATGATGCAGTTGAAGATGCCATTGACTATTCCTGCACCGCTGGATAATGTTGCCAACACGATTGTGGTGTCATGGGCTGCCCTTATTCCCTGAAAATAAATCAGTTACTTCTATATGACCAATCTTTAAAAATGGATTAATTTGGTCATGCCATGTTTCCCTCGGTCTACCTTGACTCCGTACTCCATTCACATGCTTAATGTAAATAACTAACTAACTTATCATCACGCCGTCTCCCCGGAGGGGTAAGGAGAAAGAATGGAACGCCACACTTATCTGTCCTGACATATTTCTGTCGCTTCCTCTACATTCATACATCTTGTCATGCACGCATGTCGATTTCTCCGACTCCTCACGTGACCGACGTTCAATATTTGATTGATTTGATCGTGCCACGTTTTCCTCGGCCTTCCTCTATTTCTAGCTCCGTTCACGCCGTTTACATATACCTTCTTTACCATTCTGTCTTCACTCATTCTTTCCATGTGTCCAAACCATCTTAATGACCCTTTCCTTATTTTGTTCATAACACTTTCATTCGCACCACATTCACTTCTTATACTTGCATTTGTCACTCTATCATATACAGATTTGCCACACATTCGTCTTAGGGATCTAATTTCTACAATTTATTCTACTTTCATCCTTCTTTCCTGTTCCACGCTTCACTTCCATACATAAGGGTCGGCACAAGAACACCATGCTTAATGTATATTTTCTTAATCATTATTTTTCCATTCATGCGCTCCATATGTCCGAACAAACGCAGCAATCCTTTTAATATTTTTATTCATAATATTTTCTTCCACTTTACATTCCATTCTTATATCAGCATTTGAAATTCTGTCGAACATCTTATTACCGCACATACCTCTTAGGGACCTCATCTCTACCACATTTATTTTGCTCTCATCCTTCTTCCGCCAGTTCCATGGTTTGCTTCTATACATAAGAGTTGGGATCAGAACTCCATTGTGAAAAGGTTTAAAGGTTGGTCATGTTAGCGGTCGGGAGAATCGACGTGCATGTATGACTCATTGAATGAATGTAGAGGAAGGTAGAGGCGTGTCCGGAAAGAGTAGCGTGGCAATCCATTCTCTCTCCCTACCCCTGCAGAAAAACAGCGTAATGGTTTGTTTGCTGTTTTGTTATTCCTATATTCACCATCACTGCGTTGTGGGCTCACTTATGAATAACTTTTAAAATAATATACCGTATTTTCACTTTTCATACACACGTTTCGGTCCGCAGACACCCTTCCTCAGTGTAGAAATTTGAACCCTTTTTTCTTAATATTATTTTTAACTAACTAACCATCACGCGGTGTCTCCAAAGGGGTAGGCGCAGAAATAATGGAATGCCACACTTTTCTTTCTTGACATACTTCTCTCGCTACCTCAACATTCATACGCATGGCTGAAATTCAATATTTGATTAGATTGTGCAACATTTTTCTCAGTCTTTCTCTATTTCTAGTTCCATTTACATCGTTAAGATATACTTTTATTACCGTTCTTTCTTCATTCATTTTTTTCTATTTGTCCAAACCATCTTAATGTTCCTTTCATTATTTGGTTCACAACACTTTCATTTGCACTGAATTCACTCCTTACATTTTCATTCGACACTTTATCATACACAGATTTACAACACATTCGTATAAGAGTTCTCATTTTAACTGTATTTATTCTACTTTCATCCTTCTTTTGCCAGTTTCATGTTTCGCTTTCTGACATAAGGGTCGGTACAAGAACACCATTTACTCTCTTCTTTCTTCATTCATTCTTTCCATGTGTCCAAATCATCTTAATGATCCATTCATTATTTTATTCATAACACTTTCATTCGCACCGCATTCACTTCTTATATTTTCATTTGACACCATCATACAGATTTCCCATTCGTATAAGAAAAGACCTCTCAAATTACGACCCAAACACCTGCATACGCCACAAGCGCCCTAAATCGATCCTCTGAAGTGGGGCCACACAAATCATGCCCCCGCATAAACCAATAACCCATCAAATCACCTTTCCAACAGTGTTTCCATCAGATGTAAGAGGAATAGCCACAAGAGCTGAACCTCTGTAAGCCAGAAGATCCAAGTCTAGTTTCAACTTCATTTATTCTACTTTCATCCTTCATATTTCAATATTATTTTATTTAATATTTCGGTTCATTTAAAAAAAAAAAACAAAGAGAGTAATAACATCTCTCCGTACAGGATGTGTTAAGATTTATTAGATCTAGGATAAAATGGATATGTCATTACTATCCCGATCGTGGCACCAGTTTGCGCAGCCCTTGTCAGTAACCGTGAAGAAGCACCGGCTATAACTCCCGTGGTACTGACTCCTATGTTTATCCAGGAACTCCTAGCTTCAGGGTTTTCCAGGCCGATACTCTAAAATGCATGTGGTGAAAAAAAAAAATTAAAAAAAATAAAAAGTAAAATGTAACAGAAAATACCAAAGAGTACACAGTATTAAATAACACACTAAAGACATTGTATCAGCAAACTGGAGAATTATTCGAATAAGAATGTGCGTAATTATGTTTTAATTTAAAAAAATACAATTTATCAGGATTTATTTATAACACGTTAAGTATGATACGAATCAAAATGCCTGTTTTCTAGAAGTTTTATTGCATATATTTTATAGGAATGATATGTTTCGCCTTGCTAGGGCATTATCAAATGTATTAAATATCGTTTGTTTTATTATCTTTTCTTGCCAAAGCATCATTAACCCTAGAACGGACGGGCAAAAAAAGTCACGTAAGTGAACGGGCTGGGCCTGACAGACCCAAAAATAAAAAAATCTTTAAAAAAATTCAAATTATTTTTATTGATCCAAACAGGTTTTCCTATCAAACCTAGGAATGTTTTCAGTAGTCTAACACTATTTAAGCAAAATAATATTGCTCACAAACGATGGTATAAATAATTTAAATAGTCTTGAAATTTGAATACTAAAATTAGATTGATTTTTTTTAAATTACATTTTATGCTATATTTTTTTTAATTTTGATTGGGTTTGATTTTACATACTATGTACATGAATAATGTTAATTAAGAATTAGTTTAAAAATGTTTTTCAAGATGTCAAATAACTTAATTTTTACAGCAATCGCTACACAACATTTCACTGTGGTTAGACATAACCAAATTTTACACTCTCTGCAAAAGTACTTTGTTTTGCTGTCTTTACACTGGGAGCATCTTCCACGTTTTCCTGGAGCAGGGTCGTCTTTAGGTTAAGCTTTATATCCAGAAAACTTAGTTGCTAACTGACGAATCTCTCGTGGTAGGTTGTTTTGCTGAGCTCGCACGGTCAAGTAAGGTTGCAGCATCTGTTTCGACAAGTCCTTGAGAAAATCACGCCTGCTGATGGACTGTTCATTTGTCTTGAACACAATGAATGCATTTAGAGCAGCAATATTCATTGCGGCATAATATCAAAGTTAATGGCCAACGTCTTGTTCCTCTTGCAACGCTGTATTCAGCACACATAGCATCGGCTACGTCGACACCTCCCTTAGTTGAATTGTTATATGTTATTATGCTGGGCTTTTTATTTTTACCAGTAGAAGGGTCAATTTCACTGCCGTTGTGCATGGATGACAGCAAAATAACACTTTTATTTCTCTTGGGTACATAAAATACTATCGTCAAATCTTCTTGAAAACCAGAAATGCTTGAATGTCGTTCCCTTGTTGATTTTGGAAGAAAGCTTTGAGGTATTTGAGGCTTGTTCTTCCTCAATTCTATACTTGTTTAAAATTGTCAATAGTATTAAAATGAGTACAAGCAAAAATAAAAAACCGCCCTAGAACACAAATACAGCTATGTCAAAAAAGTCACGTGAGCGGACGGGCCGGGTCTGACAGGCCCACAAGATATTCAAACGCCTGATAACTGATGACGGAGAGTTGAGTTGTCAAATATGCGACATCAGCGCATTCTGTGGACTCTTTTAGGAAGGTACTCAGAAAAATGGCGGTCTGCAACGCCTATGACCTTGAATTCTAACCTTATATAAAAAGTCTGGGCCTCACAGACTCAGCCCGTCCGTTCTAGGGTTAAATGCATTAAATATCATTATTTGACCGCATGCACATTTATAATAATAATTAGGGTAATTTGTACGTATACAAATACATAAAAGAACACAAAGTTGATGTGTTACTTTCTAAATAATTTTGTCATTTCTTCTCGTACCATCATAAAAAAATTGCATTGTATAAAAGTTATTTTTTCAACCGCTTGTGTCAATGACCAAACAAAAATTCTCTTCAATTTTAACCCATTGATCTTTGTAATTATATGTCCCTGGTACTCTGCCTAATTTATCTAACACATGTTTCTAGGTTCTTGCATTCATTTTGTAATCATTTTGGTTAGTTTATATCGTTCTCCCGATAATGAAAGTGTTAGCCTTCAAAACATGCCGAGAAAAATAAACTCAAAATAAATCTGGTCAAAGTTTGGCATATAGATAGGAGTGACATCTCCAGGCGGCTTCTAACAATGCGCTAATGGCGGTAGCCTTTCACATTGTGTTAAAAAGATGTTCTGCTTAATGCTTAATAAACATAAATCTTCATAGATGGCGTTAGTATGTAGATTATATAGATTAATCTTAGAGATTAACATATATAATCAGATCTTCATAGATGGCGCATTGAAACCGACATGTGAATTCTGGTGTTGGACTTTAACATATATACAACGTCCTTACTTCCCTTCTTACGACCACCACGTGTGACAAATTTTTTAAAAGATGTATGGGAATAGCGGAATGGGGAATGTTGTTAACATAAAGCGATCGGTTAACCCAACCAATGACAGGTTATAAGTCCTGTAAACGCCTCGACCACCATATTCTGTTTCCAAAAAAACAATTTACATCTTCGTCTCTATTGAGATACAATTAATCCTTAAAAACGATTAACCCGCAATGGGTAAAATCCAGTATTTGTCTTCAAGTATTTGTTTACATTCAAAAACAAAGTGAATACATCTGTTCAAAAGTTAATGGATTTTCTTTAATAAGTATTTCCGCTTTATTGAGTTCGAAGGAAAATTGCCGGAAAAAGGCAATAGAAGTTGCATCTCTTTCTGTTTGGACGGGACGATTGAAATTTAAATTCGACGCAGCGTATTTGCATTCACTCGCTTCAAATACTCACTTAACCCCCTACTTAATCCTGTGGACTTCGGGCTAAGGAGGCCGTACGCGTGTGGAAATCGTTACTCGATTTCCGTGGATAGAACATATTTACCGTACTGGGTACAAAATGATATAATCTTTTTTTTTTTTTTGTGAATGTATACTTATACTTGTATACAAATACTGGATTTCACCCACCGTGGATTATCAATTCATGATTTAATTGTATCTCAATAGAGACGAAGAAAGATGTTCTGCTTAATGCTTAATAAACATAACTCTCCATAGATGGCGTTAGTATGTAGATTATATATATAGAGTAATCTTAAAAAGATTAACATATGTAATCAAAATCTTCATAGATGGCACATTGAAACTGACATGTGAAATCTGACATAGGACTTTAACATATATACAAATTCCAAAAATTTGTCATACATGGTCATAAAGAAAGGTGGAATGGGGAATGTTGTAATTACATAAAGCGTGCGCTTAACCCAACCAACGTCAAGGTCATAAGTCCTGTAAACACCTTGATCAACCATATTCAGTTTCCAATTTGCATCTTCGTCTCTATTGAGATACAATTAAATCAAAATAAAAATTCCACATTACGGAATTCCACAGCCTTAAGCCTAATCTAAAATCTAAAATTAATAGAAAATACGCTATTCACCTGCTGGTGTTGACTTCGATCCACAATGTGTTGAGTGGAAACGGCTGTACCATACAATCCCGTGAGAGCTGATGCAGCCATAGTGGTCCCCAATACTACGGGGCCCAAGGGCGTAAACATGGATAAACCCAGTATGCCAGTCGCCCCCACGGCAACTACTGTACTGACAACATTTCCTACAGTACGAGCCTTGGCGAATGCAGAAGATGCCGGAGACCATGCCAAATCCAAAATGACATGTGCCTCTTCCTGACAATAAATCAAACATTATATCACCATATAATTTCTCTAATTTTCAAAAATCTATCCGCATCCCTGTTTATTGTTTCCAGGCAAACAAGATTCTTTAAAAAATATATATTAAATACATTATAAAAAAAAAACACATACTTTGTAAATTAATTTATGTCCAACTACAAAGTAAGCGCTGCATATGAAAATTTAAAACTAACTAACTAACCATCACGCCGTTTCCCCGAAGGGGTAGGCAGAAAGAATGGACTGCCACACTTTTCTTTCCTGACATATTTCTCTCGATTCCTTAACATTCATACATCGTGTCATGCACGCGCGTCGATTTCTCTGACTCCTCACATGGCCGACATTCAATATTTGATTTATTTGATCGTGCCACGTTTTCCTCGGTCTTCCTCTATTTCTGGTTCCATTTACATCATTTACATATAATTTTTTTACCATTCTTTCTTCATTAATTCTTTCCATATGTCCGAACCATCTTAATGATCCTTTCATTATTTTGTTCATGACACCATCATTCGCACCGCATTCACTTCTTATATTTTCATTCGACATGAAAATTTAAACAATTGTTAATTAATTGATACGAATGAAAATGTCAGTTTTCTAAAAGTTTGATTCTTGTTTCTTGAGCAATGATGTAAAACTCCATATTAAATAATTAATACGAATGAAAATGTCAATTTTCTAGAAGTTTTATTATATTTTATGGGAATGACATGTTTCGCCCTTCTAAGGCATTATCAAACATTTGATAATGCCTTAGAAGAGCAAAACACGTCATTCCCAAAAAATATAATAAAACTTCTAGAAAAATGACTTTTTCATTCGTATTAATTATTTAATATGGAGTTTTACATCATTGTTCAAGAAACAATAAATAAATTGTTAATTATTGATTTGAACCAACAAAATAAACTCACTCGAATAAGATGATACATTGCTTTCTAAATTTAATTTATGTTGTTAACCCTTTGGTTGCCGCTACTTTTGGGATTACTTTGCAAGAAATGCCCGCGATTTTAAAGAAAATAATTTAAAAGTAAAATTAATTAGGTACACATTTTATAAATAGTGTGTACCATTTTCAAACAAATCGTTATATTTATCAAAAGAAAATCCATTCTTACAACCATTAAAGTGATGTCATTAATTTAATTTTTTCCCCGAGTGCGCAAAAATATTCGCAGTCAAGTCCAGATACTACAAATAATGTTTAGTAAATTTATGTGATCTATACAAAACAATATGATGCTACTTCACAAAATCATACATTTCAAAATTTATAACTCCGAACTTCTTAGCTAATTGACCATTAATACCCCTATGTTTCGTACAAGACACACCGCGAGCCAAGTATTCCACCTTCCTGCTTATCGCACCAATGACGCTCGGAGCGCGGCAATGTACCGGATATGTGACACTTATAACAAATCTTTTAATGCAATCGATGTTTTTCACCTAAACGCTTATGATTTAAAAAAATAGTTGCAGCAACTTTTCGATGTGTATAGTGCTATAATGTTATATTCCTTTACTTGTTTTATTATTATTATATATTTTTTAATTTTTATACTATGACCTTAGTTAGTTTTATCTTGATTTTAATTTAGTTAAATCTCGTTTCATAAGTCTACAATGTTAACCGTGTTCATTCATTTATGTTTGTGGTAACATGTAATTGGCCTTATTTGAGTACTTCTTTGGGTATTTTATATATGTTCTTACTCGCTGTTTGTTACCCTAAAATAAATTTAAAAAAAAACTGATGGACATAAGACCCTTGATCGCTGGGTGTCCACTGTTATTTTTATGCTGTGCGCATTACTACAAAAGGACAACGCTTTTATTTTACTTTTAATTTATAAAATTAATTGCTGGTTAAGTGCTATTACAGCTATTTTAAAAAACGGTGGATACGTGTAACATAAATTAAATAAACACAAAAGTCCAGATCGTCCATGTCAACATGTGCAACATCGAAAAAAACATTATGTGTTATTACATTATGTTCTAAATTTAAAAAACGGTGGATTCGTGGAACATAAATTAAATAGAAAATATGTGCACCATCTAAAAAGAACATTTTGTGTTAAATTATTTTTATTTTATATCATTGTATTTTATATTATTTGTTTTAGATTTATTTTGTGGGTGTTGCACGATCGAAGTGTGCGCGGGAGATGCCTATTGGTGGCGATGAGGTTCGCAACCCATCACACCGCGTCTCCTGCGGAGCGAAAAGAGAAGGATGGAGTGCCGCATCAGTAAAAGTGTGACAGTCCATTTAGTTAGTTAATTTATAAATAGTTTTTTATTAAAAAATATGTTATTGAAAAACATGCCAATCGTACATAATATGTACCACTGACTCACTCCCTCAAACTCTTTCTAAAACATATATATTTTTATAAATAATGGCTTCGATCCATCAGATCTGGCATTTCTCGCTAGTGTAGCGATAGCGGATATTTACGAATTGGGCAACCAAAGGGTTATTGCCTTTCGAAGAGACATATGAAAAATGTATAAAAACAGGATATTTTTTAGTGACAACAAAATAAAACTCACATTTATAATGACACCATCGTAAAACCCATTTTTGGGAGCCACAATTACACCCTTCGGGAGCTTATTGTTTTCTAAATACAAATTCCAGTTTTTGTAGACCCTCCCAATATTATCGACGAACAGGCAACAACCTTTTTGATTATCTGAAAATAGATTAATTGCTGAGCAGATTCCGAGACAGGGCATCAAATAATAGACTCAGCTGTAAGACACATATCATGCATATACTTTGGGAAAAAAGTAAAAAATATATACAAAAAGAAAATACATATACAAAAGAAAAAAAAAATTAACAAAAAAAAATTTAAAAATAATGAAAAAATAAAAAAATTTAATAAAAAAAAATTAAAAAAAAAAAAAATTTAATAAAAAAAAAAAAATAAAGAAAAATAAAAAGAAAAAAAAAACAATAATAAAAAAATAAAAAGAAAAGAAAAAAAAAAAAAACAATTAAAGAAAAGAGAAAAAATGGAAAGGCAACGTTCACTAGAAACAGTGGAATGCAATGCTAAGATTGCAATTCCAATTCAATTCCAATTAGAGCTAATAAAGCAAGTCCTTATGATTGTGCTTTCTACATTCCGTTGGTATGGAAAAATCTCCCTGCTGGGATTATAGTGTAGTTTGTAGTAGTGCAATGATAGCGAAGTTAAATTTAAGAGACAAATGAAGACTCAACCGTTTGGTCAGTCATTTTGTAGTGCGCCATTGGAGCAATTAATTGGATAAAACGAAGAACATTAAAAATAAATTAAGTGTATGTGGATATTCTAGGAAGCCAGTAACATTACATAACAATCGGGTGGTGGTCTACGGGATAGAACGCTTGGTTTCTGATCAAGGGGGCTTGGGTTCGAGCCTGGACACGAACAGATTCCTTCTTCATAATAATGAGCTATTTTCTGCTCACATTGAAGATTGTAAAGTAAATTCTAATATCATTGATTTAAATCTTTGGTGTTAGTCTTTTTTAGAAAAAAAAAATAAAAAATCTAGCGATTTAATGACGACTTGTTTTTTCTTCTATGTTCGCCATATACATGTGTTGTAGATGTTTTATTTGTTTTTTTCTTTTTTATATACTTTGTATATACAATACTAACTTATGACGATATGTTTCGGACAACCCGGTCCTTCCTCAGTGATATTATAAATATTGCAATAATATTATGAATATTATAAAATTGAAAAATGATCTGTCAAAACTGATTATACTTGTAAACAATTTTATAATATTTGAAAATCTTAATTAATAAATTTAAAAAAAAAAACAGTGGAAAACGTAGAATAAAAATTTAATAAATACAAATGTTCGGATCGTCCAGCTAACGACAAGTGCCAATGACAAGCGACCATCTAAAAGAACTCTGTGTTAAATTATTTTTATTTGTTGTTTTATTTTATATCATTGTACATTGTATTTTATATAATTTGTTTTTGATTTATTATGTAGACGTTGAACGATCAAGTGTGCGCGGGAGATGCCTATTGGTGGCGATAAGGTTCGCAACCCATCACACCGCGTCTCTCGCGGGGGCGAAAAGAGAAGGATGGAGTGCCGCATCAATTAAAGTGTAGCAGTCCATTCTTTCTGCCTACCCTTTCGGAGAAACGGCCTGATGGTTAGTTAGTTAGTTAGTTTTAAATATCTTTATAATATCACTGAGGAAGGACCGGGTTGTCCGAAACATATCTGATATAAATTTTTGTATGTTTTTTTTTAAGTTAGTGTTGTATAGGGTGTCCCAGAATTTACGCAAGATTTTAATTAAATAGAAAACACAGTTTTTATTCTTCAGATTGTTTTTTTTTTCTATTGAATCATAAAGTACATAGTATAGGGTTATTTATGAAATAACACATTGGGAAAATGGCCTCCATGGCTTTGCCGGCACATATGCACTCTTTTGTCGATAATTTTCATGACCGTTTTGCATAAATGTGTCTGAATTTCGTTGATGCAGCGTTTAATTTCCTCCTGTAATGCACGGATGGTTGAGGGCTTGTTGATATAGACCCTTGATTTCAAATAACCCTATAAAAATAAATCTAATGGTGTTAAATCACACGATCTAGGGGGCCGATTCTGATCACCGAAACGAGAGAGTACAGACAAACAGATTTTCACCAACACTCTCACACACTTCTTCGATATTGACATTTTAACGGCTTGTTTTTGGACGATCAGTGCGATAGACGTCTCCAACTGATCCAGTCTTCCTAAATTTTTCAATTAATCTCTTCACAGTTGACGAAGTTAAAACACTATTCCGACCATATTTTGTATGAAATTTTCGAACTGCGGGCCCCAAACATTAATTATTTTTGAGATATTCTTCAATAATGAAAACACATTGTTGTATCGTGTAACACTCCATTTTTACTAACCCTAAACTGTCAGCTACCAAATTGTTTTTTTTTTCAGTGTTGCCAACAATTTACTGCACAAAAGGCGGCAAATTCAAATCTTGCGTTAATTTTGGGACACCTTTATATACAAAGTATATAAAAAAGAAAAAGACCTGCTTATCCACGCGAATTGGGAAAGAAAAAACACCCAAAAGATGCGTTAATATCCAATATAATACTTGTCAAAGTGTTATTTTATTATTCTTATAAATTTAACATTATGTCAGTTGTTATATGAAGACTACAGGGGAAAAACAAGGAATGTCAGTTAAAATTCAAAATAAATGTAATAATGTCATCTAGTGGCATTTGTACGTATCTACCCACAGTAAAATTATCATATTCAAAAATCATCTGTGTCATCGACTATGGCCAGATAATCGATTGCTAATTGCTAAGAAATGTATAGACTTTGATTAGCTTTATTCTCAATTTATTCAAATTAACAATCTACTGTCATTCCTTGTTTTTCCCTTGTAGTCTTCATATAATATTTGTGGTAGCATGTAATTGGCCTTGTTTTGTTGTCTCTGTGTGTTTATACTCATATACTGTAATTGCTGTTTGTTACCCTCAATAATAAAAAATAAAAATAAAAAATAATATCTCACCAGATAAATCAACCTTGATACATTTCCTTATACGGAATACGGGTACAATACGGATGTCTTTCGATGGATATAAAGTGGTAGCACAACTTGTTATATCTGTGATTTTGCTGTCCGCCGGTACAACGCATACAAAGATAACAGACATAAAAACAGATTGGTGATCTGCCGCATATTTTTCTGCAATAAACAATTTATCCATGAAAACTTCCATACATATTTTATCTACAAAAGTGAATGTATGAATAATTTGTGCCTAAAAATTAAAAAAAAAACAAAAATGAACAAAGTTACGTTGAAATTTCATACTCCTTCTGACCCATAATAATAATATAACAACAAACCATTATGCCGTTTTTCCGCAGGAGTAGGCAGAGAGAATGAATCGCCACACTACTCTATCCTGACATACCTCTCTAGCTTCCTCCACATTCATACATCAAGTCATACACGCACGTCGATTCTTCCGGCTTCTGACATGACCAACCTTTAAAATTTGATTAGTTTGGTCTGCCTCGACTCCGTACTCCATTTACATCATTAACATATACTTTCTTAACCATTCTTTCTTCACCCACGCGCTCCATATGTCCGAACCAACGCAGCGATCCTTTCATAATTTTGTTCATAATACCTTCTTCCACTCTACATTCCTATCTTATATCAGCATTTGAAATTCTGTAGTGTTCTGGTCCCACCCTTATGTATGGAAGCGAAGCATGGAACTGGCAGAAGAAAGATGAGAGCAGAATAAATGGCATAGAGATGAGGTCCCTAAGACGTATGTGTGGTAGAACGATGTACGACAGAATCTCAAATGCTGATATAAGGAAGGAATGTAGAGCGAAAGAAGGTATTATGAACAAAATTATGAAAGGATCGCTGCGTTGGTTCGGACATATGAAGCGTGTGGGTGAAGAAAGTATATGTTAATGATGTAAGTGGAGTACGGAGTCGAGGCAGACCAAACTAATCAAATTTTAAAGGTTGGTCATGTCAGAAGCCAGAAGAATCGACGTGCGTGTATGACTCGATGTATGAATGTGGAGGAAGGTAGAGAGGTGTGCCAGGATAGATTAGTGTGGCGGTCCATTCTCTCTGCCTTCCCCTACGTTGAAACGGCGTGATGTTTTGTTGTTGTTGTTGTATAACTTCTCTTTTACAGTTCATAGTTCAAATTATTACTTACTTAATTCACAAATTTTATTGTATACTGGGATTACATCCTTGATTTCTAAGTCAGTGAAACCGAATGTGGATTGTTCATTGGAATCGCATAAGTCTCCAGATAAATGAGTAGGTTCGCCAAATAAAGCAAAAGCAATTTTTTGCTTTATCAGGTGGGTTTCTCCACATCCAAATCTGCAATATAACAAAATGTGAGATCCATCGCTCAGGCTAGACATGGATGATTACTAGTTTTATGTTTTTAAATAGTCTCGCCACTTTGCCACCAATTTTATGTTTTATCCTTCGGGTGAGGATTTTTGGGATGGAATAACTTCCAATAAGATTAAATTTTTAAGTAGAGAACTTTATTTAAGACGATGTTACAAGCAAGAAATTACAATGATATAAAGATGTGTTACAAGTAAGGAGTTGCAATTGTATCTAGACGTGTTACTATTAAGGAGTCGCAATTTTATCTATAATCCATGATGCGGTTCAGCTTAAATACTGTGCATTTCTTTGTTCGATGAAACAAGTCAGATGAAGACAGATCAATTAATGCATCTCGTGAATCCCCAAATGTTTACTTAATATAATATAAACAAATCTTGATTCAAAATATAGAGACGTAGGAAAGTGATTCTGTAGGAAAGTGATTTGTGGGAACGGGTGGTTAGGTACATAATGGCTCGAATTTATATTCGTCAAAAAAGTAAAAAAAATATTATTTTTTTATGTCCCAAATAGTATTTTATTCTCTATCTCTTATCTTATGTTTACTGTTAATTAGAAGGGGGAAAAACAATATCTTATGTGTGACAAACTAAACAACGCATTGAATTTTTTTTCCCTATATTTTCAGAGGTAATGCTCAGTCAATCTTTTGGATGATTTTATTTTAGACGGGAGAACAACCTCTCGACGTTGGAAGTTGTGGATTGCGCAATCATTGATGGCGCCTTCCAAGTGTGATCTCTCTGCGTGACAATTTTTTTTTAATTACTTCCAAGTGGGGTTAGGGATGCGCGATCCGCTCACGAGTTAACTCAAAGAGTCGGCTTTGGTGAGCGAGTGAGCGATGATTCGCAAAAAAAGAGCAGCAGCTCAATGATCCGCTGGCTGAATCATAAATTATTGCGAGTGAGTCGACTCTTTTGTGAGCAGAATTTATCATTCTGCAAAGTGAGCTGACTCTTTTTCATAACTCACGGTTCATCATTTTGAGTCGTTCATAATTTTTAATAAGCCGTTGATTTCTCTGCCTACTAACTGGAAGCCGTAAAATTGGACTATCAATTTTTTTTCTAGCTCGACAGCGCCTTTGGCGAATTTGGCGATGACCTTTTTTTTCCTTTCGGGAATTCGTTTTTATGAACGACTCAAAATGATGAGCCACGAGTTATGAAAGAGTCGGCTCACTTTGCTGAACTGAACCGTCAGCTCAGATCCTTGAGGTGATTCGTTTTGCCCACCCCTAGTTGGGGTTTCGGCACAACACACCTCTAGTTTTTCTCCTGGCCACATCAACAATTGTTATTTTAGTTCCAGAATAATTACCACGACCGAAATCAAAACGTGACATACCTATACACAACCTATACACATACACATGACATTTATTGTTTACTTTTTGCTTGCCTATTAGTTTACTTTTTGCTTGTCGATAATGCGCCTTTGGCTAGGAGCAAAAGGCGCAGGATTGAGGAGCTTGGCGAAAAATCATCAAGGAGGCTAAAACTCTTCAAGAGTTGTATGGCCATAGGAAGTAAGTAAGTTGTCTATTAGTTCGTCATTTAAGTTCAAAGGGAGACTACATACATTGTGGGAAAAGTAAAAATATGCCACTTAATTGCTCTCACCCTAAAACTCTGAATTATTCTTAAATATTCACTTCACTCTGAAATATGTTTTAATATCCTTTAATAACTAAGGCTAAAGAGATTCTATAGATCGCAAAACAAAATCAAATGGCATATATTTGAAAGCTAGCCCAAGATAAATATTTGCTTTTTATGTCGATTCCGAGCCTTAATGGTAAACCATAAAAAATTTATAAAAATAATCGGAAGATATACTGTTTTGGAAAATTCTAACCTAGTCCAATCGGTACACCCTAATAACTCCAGATACTGCTGTTGGATTTCCTTGGCACTTGTTTCCGTGTCAGCTGGTGTATCTACGTTATTTGCCCACCTGTAGAAATAAAATATAATAAAAACACAAAAATTACTGCTGCATTTTCACTGTTTCAAACATCTAATTAACACCAGACTGAACGCAATACTTTAATATATGAAAATTTAATGAAAATTAATTTTTATAATATATATGAAAAATAAATAAACACCCATCAGCTTGAAGAGGAAAGTATATGAAGCTTGTGTTCTGCCAGTAAGTACATATGGTCTTGAAACTGTCACTCTGACAAAGCACAGTACAGAGAGACTAAGAGTCATGCAGCGAGCGACGGAGAGAGCCATGCTAGGCCTGTCCCATAGAGATAGAGTCAGGAACGAAACGGTGAGGGATAAAACAAGAGTCACAGACGTGATCCACCGGGTGACGACTTTAAAATGGAAATGGGCAGGGCATGTCGCTAGAGCCCCAGACGAAAGATGTACCAAAATACTGCTGAATTGGAGACCGAGAGACACGAGAAGAAGAGTAGGAAGACACAAATGAGATTGAGGGATGACCTGGAAAGATACGCTGGGGTGCTATGGATGCAGACTGCGCAGGAGAGATCGACATTGAGGAAATGAAGGAGGCTTTCGTCCAAGAGTGGACGGCGATAAGCTGAAGAAGAAGAAGATGAAAATTTACAAGCACCATATTAATATGACAAAACACTTTGAGCATTTATCAAGAACCTATATTGCTACGGTAATTAAAATATGCAGTGATTACACTTTTATTATTTTGCAAACAATTGAAAACTGCCATAACAAATACAAGCAATATAATAATGTTGATTATTGAAATTTGTATGTAAAAGTTCATTTTATTGAACGCTAAGGCATTAACACTGCAATTTCATAGTAATATACTTAGGAAATTTAAAATAACTTTGTTTAATCCAATAAATATTTAAAATATTGAAAAACAAGACATGTTTCGTTAATTTAATGTATACATAGTTCGGTTACTTTTAAATTTATCGTATCGAATTTCAACTCTCAGAGTACTGTAAACTGCATTTGCAGTGGCGGAAAATCGTGCCCGTGGTACTGTACACTGCAATTGCAGTGTTAGATCTGTACTTGGTTTTGTCATCAAGTAACATCTCTACTAGTTAGTTTAAAACAAAAGTAAAAATGTGATTCATCAAGTATGGTCTTGGCTTCATGTTGGCATTCACAGATTATTTTTTGTACTCAGGGTTTAATTTAAATAAATTATTTTATTTTATTTTATTTAAAGTGCCATTTTTATAAATTAATCATCCAAGTTAAAATTAAAGATATTTAGTATGTGGGCTGCATGAGATGTAGTGGATCAAAATTTACATCAGGAAAAGATCATTTGAAATTAATGCAAGACATATTGGAAAAAAAAATTAAAACATAATGTTAGTATAAAGGCAGAAACATACTATTAACACGCCACGCCACCCGATGCCACGTGATGCGTGTTGAGTCGAATCAAATTGTATTGCTTTCTATGGACAGAATCACACTATGAGCACCCGACGCGATGCCATGCGTGCACACGCCACCCGATCCAGACGAGTTAGATCGACGTGTTGCCGATGGTGGGAGTAAACACGCCACGTCGCGTGTTAATAGTATGTTTCTGCCTTAATTATATTCGATTGTTATGGTTATGAAATAATGAAACTTACATTTTATCAGACAATATTCCTTTCTTAAAGTCAATATGAAGAAACAATAACCGATTAGTTATCTGTAAAAAATAAATAAACAAATGTAACAAAATAAAAAAATGTATATATAATTTAGTGTTGTTATATATAAATCGTTTTATTTTAGTGATGTTATATTATAATCTCGTTGCGGATAGTGCGGACGAATTACAAGTCTTGGTGTCGAGAATGTATGAAGTATGCAAGCCGAACGATTTAATGATGAATGTCGGTAAGTCACAAGGTGTTAGTTTTGAAAGGGAAGAGCAAATGACAGTTTGTAATATAAGTGTAAATGAAGAGAACTTGGAACAGGTGAGGGAATTGGTGTGTTTAGATGGCATGTTCACAGCGAATGGCCGAACAGATAGTGCTGTCGAAAGAAGGGTTGGTGCGGGTAACAAAGTGAATGGAGCTTTAAAAGTAGTTCTTGGAAACGAGAATTTATCGATGAAAGTGAAAATGGCGCTTCACAATAGAGTTCTGGTCCCAACCCTTATGTATGGAAGCGAAGCATAGAACTGGCAGAAGAAAGATGAGAGCAGAATAAATGCGGTAGAGATGAGGTCCCTAAGACATATGTGTGGTAGAACGATGTATGACAGAATCTCAAATGATGATATAAGGAAGGAATGTAGAGCGAAAGAAGGTATTATGAACAAAATTATGAAAGGATCGCTGCGTTGGTTCGGACATATGGAACGCATGGATAGAGAAAGAATGGTTAAGAAAGTATACGTTAATGATGTAAATGGAGTAAGGAGTCAAGGCAGACCGAGGAAAACATGGCATGACCAAATTAATCAAATTTTAAAGGTTGGTCATGTTAGAAGTCAGAGGATTCGACGTGTGTGTACGACTCGTTGTATGAATGTAGTGAAGCTAGAGGTTTGCCAGGATAGAGTAGGGAGGCGGTCCATTCTTTCTGCCTTCCTCTGCGGAGAAACGGCGTGATGGTTTTTTTGTTGAAATTAATGAACTGTTCTGACTGATGGTCCACTATTTATGAAAAATATTTTTTTTCCACTAAATCCTTTAATATTGATTTTTTTATAGTAGTTCCTAAGTAATAATGTATTGTAATTTCGTACTCTATGATTTTGTATGCAATTCTATTTATTTTGAGTTAAAAAAAAACTCACTACTGGACAGTTTGAGAAACAATATGAGATATAGCCTCACCTGAGAGTAAGAAGGTTTCAACTGTCAAAAGTAAAAAGCTGAGAAAAATTAAGTCAAAGTTTTGTTGGTTTCGTGTGTGTATCTTGGAATAAAAGGGTTCCATCTGAAGCAGATGAAACTCTTTTACCGAGAAACGTGGCAACTTTCTCTGGCAACAGTTGGAATAAAAAAGTTCTAAGTTTAAATGAATCCTTCTTCAGTGAATCGTGTATTTTGAATGATCAGATGGAACTTGATTCTTTTCGTAACATCAAAATGACGATACTATTACATGTTTTTTTTAATTGTACGTATAGATAAGGTTAGTAAGAACCCTTTTCACGAAAAAAAGCCAAATGTGAAATTTTGTTAGTTGGAACCCTCTTACTCTCAGGTGACGATAGTGCAAGTGTCAATCTAAAAGAGTTATCAAATTAACGAAAGTAAAACTAACTAACTAACTAACCATCACGCCGTCTCCCCGAAGGGGTAGGCAGAAAGAATGGACTGCCACACTTTTCTTTCCTGACATATTTCTCTCGTTTCCTCAACATTCATACATCGTGTCACGCACGCGCGTCGATTTCTCTGACTCCTCACATGGCCGACATTCAATATTTGATTTATTTGATCGTGCCACGTTTTCCTCGGTCTTCCTCTATTTCTGGTACCATTTACATCATTAACATATAATTTTTTTACCATTCTTTCTTCATTCATTCTTTCCATATGTCCAAACCATCTTAATGATCCTTTCATTATTTTGTTCATGACACCATCATTCGCACCGCATTCACTTCTTATATTTTCATTCGGCACTCTATCATACACAGAGTATCCACACATTCTTCTAAGAGATCTCATTTCAACTGCATTTATTCTACTTTCATCCTTCTTTTGCCAGTTCCATGCTTCGCTTCCATACATAAGGGTCGGTAGAAGAATACCATTGTGCACTGCCATTCTAGCTTTTTTGGATAGGTTTTGTTTGCGATGACAACTTTAAGTGCACCATTCACTTTGTTGCCTGCCCCAACCCTTCTTTCAATATCCCTCTCCACTCGCCCATCTCTTGTAAACATACTACTTAAATACACGAACTCAACTACTTGCTCCAAATTAAACGAAATTAATTATACTTAACGAAAGTATTTATAATAATAATACGGAACTGAAATTCTTGTAAAATTTTGATAAATAAAAAAACATTAAAGCCCCAAACACAATATATAATATACAAAATATAAAAATGTACCTTCGAACGCGCAGAATCCAACGCTACACGATCCAACGTGAAGTGATCATCAAGAATTTATCAGCGTGATTCCCCCTGGTAACGTATGTCGTAAACACAAGTAAAGTCCCTTTTCTATTTTTATTATAATCTTTCAATCGAGAGAATCTATGACTTTGAATTTATCTATGGATATCTGGAAATAACTAACTGTCATGTCGTCTCTGTCTTAGATGCCATCACAAGATTAATAAACTCTTCTGGCGAGATTCATAACCATCCTAGATTCTAGGGTAGTTATTAATCTCTTCAGAAATTGACATTTACGCATGCACCTTTTAAACTGGACACTGGCCTGACGAGTTCGCACCCTTTACTCCAAATAGTAATAACTATGTTAATTTTACTCTTACGATAAATGTTTATAGTTCTTGTTTCGGTTTTTCAATATATTCATTCAATACGCAAAGGACACATTATGATCTAATTAAAAACAATATATGCCTACTTATATCAACATTCCATTTGCCTATTGATGGTAGAACGGAGTCGTAAAATAACCTAGACAGCTTCGTAGATCTTTTAACCAGAGTTTAGACGTTTTTCGGCTGACCTCTTCAGCTTTAATGCACAAGAAAACAGGTCATAACAAACGTCGGATTGGAAGATTAGATTGGGTTTGTGGATTAAAATGATGCAACTTACATCATTCGAGGCTCATGAGTGTGCACACTATTTTCACTAAGGCACTTTAACTTTATTTACAACATATTTTTTAATAATGTTCATAGTAACCGATCACAAGCACTTCGTTAATATGAAAAAAAAGGAATCTCGAAGAAAAATAAACTTTTAAAAACCAAAACAATCAAATAAAAACAACGAAAACACGAACACACTGAACGAAAACGATGAATAATATGATCTGACATCTGACGTTTGTGTAGCCCTACGCAAAAAATATCACCGAAAAATATGTAAAGTACTTACTTTACCAAATGATTTTTTTGTTTAAATCTTATATAACTTTGTCAACTTATTTATTGGACTTGCGTGGAGGTGGCATATGATGCATGGAAGACATAAAACTTTTCTTCTTTTTTAAATCAAAACGATTGCTTTAAAATTTTGTTATTTACTGATTGCTTTGAAATTGTGCCACTCAGATTGATGCAATCGAATACGCTCGTGTTTTTATTATTATTTTTTAGAAGAAAAAAAACGGTTGGTGTGAAATGTTGATATTTACCGATTGCTTTTAAGTTTCGACACAAAGTGCATTCGAATACGCGCGTTTTTATATGCTCTTCTTTTTTTATAAAATTCTGATTGCTCTGAAATTTTGGTATTTACCGATCGCTTTGAAATTTTGACAAAACATTGCATTCGAATACGCACATGTTTTTATTAATTTATATAAAAATTCATTTTTTCCTAATCTTAAATCTCCAAAAGCTATTCACCGATTGCTTTAAAATCTAGACACAACGTTGCATTCAGATATCGTCGCCCCAGAGCAATAGTGAAATAAACCAGTGCCATCTTGACAATATAACAAGTCGGAATGTTCCTTTGATATTGTTTATGGTTTGACTTAGTGGAGGCCTTGCACTTATGTGAGTCTCCTAGGGCCTAGGAGACTCAAATAAGTGCAAGGCCTCCTCCTGGTGGATTGGGTCCGATATTTGGACCTGACTATCCGGGTAGGGAGGAAGTATGGAAGGGTCGAGGGTGGCCCTGAACAGGGGCCGAAGTCGTGGGTGAATACTGAGGGACCGTGACAATGAGTGGCCATGGGTGGGGGGCCGGTGGTTTCGGGTGGGGAACATTGAATCACCATTTGGGCTATTGTCTGTGAGCTGCGCCACAGCAACGTACGCCTTGTATCTGAACATTTTTCGAATTTGGAATAATCTGACTACCGACGAAACTATACCTTGGATATTGGATACTCGCTTTTTGGGAGTACCAGCCCGGAGGCTATTGTTCCCTCATATATTAAAAATCTTCATTAGATGTTGAGGTTGGATATTATTGGATGGTGAAAGGAGGGTTTCTTGGAGAATGTGGTGGGTTGGGTCCGACATTTAAACCTGACTATCCAGGTAGGGAGGTGCATGAAGAAGTCGGGAGTGACCTTAGACAGTAAAAGTGAAATGTAGGAAGACCAAAACTGAGGTGGATTGATCGTGTAGAGGGGTACCTCAGGGCAATTGGTGTTACAAACTGGAGAATGCGGGCGATGGACCGGGGAGAGTGGCGAAGAATTCTGGAGGAGGCCGGGGCCCATAGTGGGCTGTAGCGCCAATGTTGTTGTTGTTGTTGTAATATCTGTTGAGATAATAAACTATTTTGATAAGATTTCATTTAATTTAATAATCATAAAATGTTGAAAATTTTAGATATCAGAAATATTCGGAGATTGTGTGTCTTCTGGGAACTACAAAGTAAAATAAATATTTGTCTTTTTCTTTTTTAAATACTCTGTATATACAACACTTACTTCAAAAAAAAATTAATTAAATATCTGACATGTTTCGGACAATCGGTCCTTCCTCAGTGACATTATCAAATCAATCAAATCATTTTATTAACTCAAAATACATTACAAACAGCAAAATCTTTAAGGCATCTATTGAGTACAGGTAAAATATTATACAAATACAAAATAATACCAGGAACGCATTAGAGGTGGTTCGACATTAGGAAGACAAGATACTTTCTAAAGTCAAGAGTATTTGTCTCCTGAACGTACCTTCATTAATATGAAAGACGTCGATCTCCGAGGAGACCGCGTTCAGCAGACTAATTGCTTTTCCCACCGGTGTCACCAGAGGCAGATTGGTTCTGGTGGCCGGTAGGTAAAACAATCTGTGCTGTCGCTGTCGGAGAAATCTATCAGGTACAAAAAGACCAACACCCTCTAGCACGGCCGAGTTCTCGAAATATCCCCTGATTAATTTAAAGAAATGGGTAATGAGATGCCCGTCTCTTCGAAGCTGTAAAGAATTGATTCCGAGCATTCCTAAAAGAAATGCCGTGGAGCAAAGAACAATCCTAAAAGAAATGCCGTGGGATAGAGCCACGGATAACTACCATACATAAAGATGCATATTTAAAATCTTATAAAATTGTTTAAAAATATGATAAGTTTTTATAGATGTTTAACATCTGTCAAAACTGATCGTATTTGTAAACAATTTTATGATATTATATTTTAAATTTGTACCTTTATAATACACTGAGGAAGGACCGGTTGTCCGAAACATGTCAGATATTTCATTTTCATTTGTTGAAAGTTAGTGTTGTGTATACAAAGTACATAAAAAAGAAAAAGACAAATAAAACATCTGCAACACAAAGTATGGCGAACATAGAAGAAATAAAATAAATATATTTTATAATGCAGAAGAGATATGAAGACTACAGGGGAAAAACAAGGAATGTCAGTTAAAATTCAAAATAAATGTAATAATGCCATCTAGCGGCATTTGTACGTATCTATCCACAGTAAATTTTTCATATTCAAAAATCATGTGTGTCATCGACTATGGCCAGATAATCGATTGCTAATTGCTAAGAAATATATAGACTTTGATTAGCTTTATTCTCAATTTATTCAAATTTACCTTCTACTGACATTCCTTGTTTTTCCCATGTAGTCTTCATATAATATCTGGATTATTATCAGTAGATAAAAACTTTTTTAACGATAGAAAATATCCCGTAACAATTTTTTTTATTGTTGTAGGGTTATTTCGTTTCCTTTTTTAAATAAAAAATACGAAACGGGCAACAATCTTCCACTCGTGCTAGTGACTGATTGCCCGGATTCCATTCTTGGGGGGTAGGGGTGAGCGAGGGGTAGAATTGGATCAGGCCACGTGACCAGACTAGGAACATCTTGTATCGGACATTGTTGTACGTAGACAAATGGTGCGACTCTATACCGCTCCAATAAAATTTTTAACTTAGCCACTTACGTGACGCAGGAAATTGGACGAATGCAATCTATGGTTAAAGCGATCCAAGTAATTTATTTTCGAAGACCTGTGATTCTGCTTTATCAATGAAAGCAAAAATGGCCGTTCACAATAAAGTTTTAGTACAAACCCTGATTTTATTTATTTTATTTATACATAATGCACAAATGAAACATAACGACAGTGTGACAATCACACTGCCAACGCCGGGAATCGAACCCGGGACCTTCGGTATGGAAGTCAGAGCTTTTACCACTCTGCCACGAAGGTCGTGTGTGCTTTTGTAAAATAGCTACGGAAATAATTATTCTAAATTTATTCAGAAGGACTATAAATATTGTTTGTTAACTTATAAATGTTTTACCTGTTTTGGGAGGGTCGAAATTCAGGTGAATAAAAAAATAAACCTAGTAAGATTAAGCTCAGGGCTTCGATAATTTACAGATCCCGTGTTTCCGGTTCGAATCCCAGGGGCGTAGTAACATTTCCGTTGGCTGTAATTTATCGCTGCGTTTAGGCTGCGTCCCTGGGCCGTAGAATAGGGTGAAAATTAGGAACACGTGAACGAATATAGTCTATACTAAATATTTAACATGTGTTCAACAAGCGGTTAGGCGTCACAGAAGCTTAGCTTTTCACCGGGTATTGCAATCTAAATCGAAAAAAATGCATAGTGCCAATGCCGTCTTGAAAGTATTTACCAGGCCGTAATCACATAGATAATATTTGCAACATGGAACTATTGTAGGCCGTTAGTATGCGTCTCGTGCCGCGATCTCGTATTTTATTTCGATTATAAATGTGAAATAAATGTAAAATACGAATACTATCGTATTATTATTCCTTATAGACGTGTTACAAATATTTTAATATACTACATTTGTGTTTCCGCAATGCCGGTATGTCAATTTTACTTTCTCTCGTACCGGGCTATTTGTAAAATATTTATATGCATTTTCTTCAGTGTGTTTACTTTATAAAAGTACTAGTAATATATTGGACACACATTGAATTGTATAATATAGTTTGTGTACAACTTTGGTATGTAAAATGTTCAAAATAATCTTTCGATATAACCTCAAAATTCATAATATATTAACTTCAAAATTTTTAGCATTGAAAGCTCAAAATTCATAATAATAATGCCTAATGCGATAATATCGTTAAAAATGTTTATGTTTATTAATAGTTTCGAAAAATTCGCGATATTTTTACCAAAATTGTCTGACATTTGACAGCTGTCAGATCGGTGGACCCAGAGTTATAAACTTAACATTACGGCTTGATAACATAGATTCGAGGCGGCATTGATAGTGCACTTAATAGAAACACAATGGATAATTAAATAGTGTGGGGACCATGGAGAGACTTCCACCGCTTACCCGGAGCTGTTATATGACGGAGTGCAAAATACCAAGAAAATATTCAACTTCAGAAATACAAGAAACTCTCTTAAGACAAATTAATGGAAGACCTCAATCTCCAAGGATATCGTGTTATGCTACTCCTACCGGTGTCACCAGAGTCTGTCACCAGAAATAAATAATAGTCTGTGCTGACGCGGTCGAAGATAACCATCCGGGAACATAAAAATGAATACCCTCCAAGATAACGGAATTCTCAAAGAATCTCCTAATAAGTCTGAAGAAATGGGTAAATGTGAACTCATATCTCCTTATCTTAGGAGATACCATTTCACCAAAGTTATTTACTCTAGCTCTAGAAGACATCTTCAAAACTCTAAACTGGGAAGACAAAGGAGTAAAAATAGATGGAGTTTTTCTAAATCACCTCAGATTTGTCATTATAAGCGAGGACATAGATGAATGAGAGACAATGATCAGAGAACTACACATTGCATCCAATAAAATTGGACTAGAAATGAATATTGACAAAACAAAAATACTAGTCCAACAAATAAAAACATTATTATAAAGGGATAGAGAAAGAGTATGTGTATCTTGGTCATAAAATCAGATTCGGAAAAGATAATCAAACTGCAGAGCTACCTCGAAGAGTTGGACTGGGTTGGGCCGCCTTTGGTAAACTGAGACATGTCTTTGAAAATGATGAAATACCGGTTTGTCTCAAAAGAAAGGTCTACGACACGTATATACTGCCCATGATGACATACGGACTAGAGACGACAATTTTTACAGCAAAAAGTGTCCACAGGCTCAATCAAGTGTACACAGAGGTCCATGGAAAGACAGATACTTGGTGTGAGCTTGCGTGACCGCATAAGGAATGAAGAAATCAGACGCCGCACCAGGGTTGCTGACGTCATCGACCGAGTGGCAAAATTGAAATGGCAATTGGCTGGACACTTGGCTAGACAGGGTGGCAACAGATGGGCACCCAGGATACTCAGTTAGAGACCATGGGCATATAAGCGAAGTGTCGGAAGGCTACCGATGAGATGGACCGATGATATTGTCAAAGGGGTTGGAAAATTTTGGATACAAAGGGGGCAGGATAGAGACGAGTGGATGAAATTGGAAGAGGCCTATATCCATCAGTGGAGGGTGGAAGGCTAGCAAAGAAGAAGTAAAAGATCTCCTTATCCGTAGGCTATTGGTCCCCAGCATACCCATACGTACGTCCTGGTAGCAGAATTCTAACGAAGTTATCTATACGGCCATTGTTAATTTCCAGAGCATGAAGACATAATGCGTAAAACTTTGGTTGGTTTTGTTTTCCGTGAAGAATTGAATTAATCAACCCGAAATCGCTGGCAAAAACAATTAGGGTTAATACATTGTGATGTGGAATTAATTATTCAGCAAATGAACTAATTTGAAGGGTGATGGCTCAATTATGACACAGTGCGAGCAGATTATTATTCATCGAGTTATCAGATCATAGTAACAATAACGAATTTACATAGTCACAACATTTACATTCTGTTTTGATTTTATTTCGTTTTTCTAATACAGCAAATTGCAAAAAATAGGGCTGTTAAAAATGGTGTGTACAGTTATTTTCAAATCGAGTATTGCTTTAATGAAAAATTAGTCAAATTTCCAGTGTTTATATGTTTTATTATTTATTTGATTCTGCGCAAGGAAAAAGCCTATTTCATTTAATGTATAGGACATAGGACATGGAGGATTCCCGATGCTTTTTCTTCTTCTTCCTCAGCCTATTCCCGTCCACTCCTGGACAAATACCTCCTCCATTCGCTTCCATGTCACTCTGTCCTGTGCAGACTGCATCCAGGTTATTCCGACGTGTCTGTTCAGATCATCCTTCCACCGTAGTTGCGGTCGCCCTACGCTTCTCTTTGCCTCCCACGGTCTCCAAGTCAGCAGTCTTCTTGTCCACTTTTCATGTGAGCTTCTGGCTACGTGACCTGCCCATTGCCATTTTAGAGTCGCCACCCAGTGAATGATGTCAGTGACCTTTGTTTTTTCTCTAACCGTATCGTTTCTGACTCTGTCTCTTAGGCTTATTCCTAACATGGCTCTTTCCATGGCTCTTTGGGTCACTCGTAGTTTCTCGGCACATTGTTTGGACAATGTAACAGTTTCAAGACCATAAGTACCAACTGGCAGAACGCAGGCTTCATAGACTTTTAGTTTCAGGTTGATCGGTATTTTCAATGCTTACCTGAAGATATTATAGGCGAACGTCGCCTTTTGTCAGCTTCGCTCATTCAATCCCTTGGCCCGTCCCTCGTCCATGCGGGACTTACCTACTTTAGAAAAAATATATTCGAGTAATCAAAAAGGGACCAGGCCATATTTAATCTACTCCTTAATTCCTCTACGTCTCGCCATACATGCATATTACACATTAAATATTCATAAACAACATATATCCAGCGTATAAAAACGAAGACGAAAATGAGATAAAAATGAATATTTAACTCATTTTCGTATTATTTAAAAATGTTTGTAACACGTATATAAAGAGTAATATAACAATCGTAGTCGTATTTTACAATATTTTCACATTTATAATTGAAATAAAAAGAGATCACGGTACGAGACACATATTATATGATATGGCGGTACATACGGCCCCATAAATCTCCATGTTACAAATATTGTTTATGGTGCTTACGGCCTGGTTATATTTTCAAGGCGGCAGTGTAACAAATGGAACTTCACATTACTTGCCATTGCAATAAAATTACTCACTTAATTTTACATATATTTTAAGAAGAAAAACGCATTCATAATGCAACTTTCAATAATTATATCAATTAACCTGTCTAGTGGTATGCCAGTACAGCTACTTTTGGGTCTACAAATAATGTATAATTCAATTTCTTCTCGAATGACGAACAATACTGGCATCTATGAATCGTTTATCACAAGTGTTAAAAGTATTTAGCAATGTAAATATAATACTGACAGAGTAATTCACATTTTAAATATTCCGTGATGTCATCACTCTATTGTTGCTTGTCAACCTTTTAATATCAAGCTACAATTTATGTGTAATTTAACAACAAATATAAAAGATATTATACATCCCATTTGAATTAACATAATCCAAAATTTTGTTAAAAATTAATGATCTTGACTATTTATTAAAAAGCGTTTATTTATTCCTTCTAAATCGCTTAAAATTTAGTTTTTTGTAGTAGTTTCTTTCTTTCTTAGGGGTTCAAAAGGGTAGTAGGGCTACGATGGGGTATGCTTTGCTGGAAAGTATGCCTCTACGAAATGTCGTAAGGCGCCATGTTGCATTTACAACAGCAACACTACTATCAAGTCCAACTCTCTAGCGTCCACGAGATGTCTTTTTAAAGACCCCGCGAACCCCGGGCAATGTGGCACATATTACTTAGTGCCATAGCAGATAGAGAGGACGAATGGTGAGCTTCCAGTGCCATAAAACTGGATACACCCAGCTAAGGGAAGGTAACCCCGACAGAAAATCCTCCAGAGAAGGCAAGGGTACCACTCTGGATATTTTTCCCCAGGTCATCACTATACTCGGTGATAGTCAACGTTAGGGAGACCTGACAAGACACAGAAAAAAGAAGAAATAGTTTATTCATCCGAAGTTTTGTAATTCTTAAAAATATATTGTTTTTTTAATATTGTATGATTTGGCTTTGAATTTTTATTATTTTGTTGAGTTCAAAAAAACTCACTACCAGACAGGTTAACACGTTGACTGCGGAGCACTGACCGAGACAATGCTAAGGGGAGAACCCAAACCTCTGTCTAGGTCAGGCCCTACACCATTTTGTTTTAAATAAGTAGAAAACTTTCTCTGACAGTTAAATCCCCTCTTTCACTATTTAAAAGAGGACACTATAAGATCTGATCTAGACAGGGGTCCGCCGTTCGGGTTCTCTCCTTACCACTGTCAGTGCTCCACAGTCAACGTATTAAAGAACTCGTTCACCCGAAACGGGCCATAAATCCTATTTTTTCATCTTCGTATTGTAGATCTTACCATTTATTTTTGCAGGATATCAACTTTCTTCATGTAATGAAGAAGACCAGCTTTCTTTCCATCTCATTGGTTATCGTCCTGGTGGTAGAAGCCCCTCAGTCTCGTACATCACGATCTTAGGAATCCTCGCTGGATCCATCCTCTCGATGTGGTCCCTTCAGAATCCTCCATTTCACTATGTCATGAATTTTGCGGGATCTGCGAATTTCTTTATTGTGTATGATATCTCTAAGGGTTCTCCCCACGATGTTTTCATTTCTGCTACTCTTAGGATATGTTTGATTTTGACAGTGTCTTCTCTTGCTTCAATTTCGTGAGTCATTGGACCAGATGCATTATTTATAAATTCTAACTTTGCTTTCCACTAGCATATGATTATTGTCCCAAACAGTGTCCCTCTGCCATCCTGAGATAACTGCTGCTTTATCAGTCTATTTTTAACTTCATTATGCAGATATCTGAACTACATGATTGTATTATAAAATTGTTTCGTCTATAAACGTAGAAATAAGAATTCGAAAGCGCGTCAAGGCGACACACCCACTTTGCCGTTACACCCTTGCACCAAGCTCCGGATCTAATAACCTGAGAGAAAATGCCACCCTCCCAAATTAGGTTGGCTTAGCGTGAAAACTCGGCGAGAAACTCAGGAATGAATATTTCAGTGATTAATCTCACATATTGGTTTGGAATTTAATTAAAACGACATAATTAAGCAAGACGTAAAATATTTGGCCTCCATTTTGCGTAAGGTGAGAAAGGTGTCTGATACGTAAGTCGCCATATTTCTCAGCTTATTATTCTATTCTACGTTCTACATATTAAGTTAGATGAAATGTGAGATATTGAATCCAATTTTGACATTAGGTTACTTTATATAATATATCATATACATAATTGAATACGTGGGGGTGAGGTGTTTGAAGCACTCAGAATTACGAAGTGATGCTTGAAAGAGGGCGGATCCATTGTATCGGACATCACATAGTTTACTCATTTCAGGGAGATGATTTGCAATAGTGTGAGTAAAATCTCCAAAATTGGTTATAGAACGCTATCTGATTGGTTATTGGGTTTTAGTGGGCGGAGTGTACGGTATTAGCTTCTAAAATACTCGGTGATTAGAAAATCACTGCTATCTCGATATAAATTAAATAAACACAAAAGTCCGGATCAATTGCAGTGCGAATTAATGTGAAATGAACAAAACAATGATATGATAATTAATATGGTTTGGACAAATGAAAAGTATGAATGAATGGTAAAAAAAGTGTATGTGAACTATGTAAACGAAACTAGGATGAAAATTTGTCGACCTTCGTAAGAGCTCTGACTTCCATACCGAAGGTCCCGAGTTCGATTCCCGGCGATGGCAGTGTGATTGTCTTTGGTCTGGTGTAGAATTCACATGATAATAAAATGACGATATATTGGCTACCTATCACATGTCATGAGAATCAATATAATAGCTAAAATAAATTGTATACAGTAATTGGGTTATAATGACCTGTTGTATACTCGTACAAGGAAAAAATACGTTATGAACAAAATAATGAAAGTAACATTGATATGGTTTGGACATTTGTAAATAATTAATGTAGAATAAATGGTGGTGGTGCTGTATGAATGTATGGAAGCGAAGCATGGAACTGGCAGAAGAAGGATGAGAGCAGAATAAATGCGGTAGAGATGAGGTCCCTAAGACGTATGTGTGGTAGAACGATATATGACAGAATCTCAAATGCTGATATAAGAAAGGAATGTAGAGCGAAAGAAGGTATTTTGAACAAAATTAAGAAATGATCGCTGCGTTGGTTCGGACATATGGAACGCAAGGATGGAGAAAGAATGGTTAAGAAAGAATACGTTAATGATGTAAATGGGGTACGAAGTCATGGCATAACCAAATTAATCAAATTTTAAAGGTTGGTCATGTTAGAAGTCGGAGGATTTGACGTGCGTGTATGACTCGTTGTATGAATGTGGAGGAAGCTAGAGAGGTTTGCCAGGATAGAGTAGTGTGGCGGTCAATTCTCTCTGCCTACCCCTGCGGGGAAACGGCGGGATGGTTTGTATGTTTGTTTGTTTGTGGAATGAATGGTAAAAAAGTTTATGTTAACGATGTAAATGAAAGAAGAAAGTTAGGAAGACCGAGAAAAACGTATAAACTTTATAGTTTTTGAAGAAAACTTGTTCAACTTTTACTTCTAAATCAACTTTGTATAAAATATTATATTTTTCTTTAACTGATAAAACAGAACCTTTGTATTCAAAAACACAATATTAAATAATATTTACAATCCTAAAGTTAAAGAAAAACATTAAATAAACATGAAGAGCAAGCCGTATTCAAAACTTATGTTTTTTTATTTAAATAATAACAGGCAGCCATTTTGGATTCAACTCTTTCTCGACAGGTATTGTACACAAAGGACAAGAATATCTAACCCCTTCATCCTAAGGATCCCTTTAAAGACACTCAGAGGACGGGTCTTATGAATAATGCCACACTAGAAGAATCTTCGTACGAGACATAACATATGAAGTTTGAAACTTGTGGTGGTCTTATATGCAAGTATGTGATATAGATGGTTAAAAAAGTATTCGTTAACGATGTAAATGGAGTACGGAGTCGAGGTAGACAGAGGAAAACGACCTTCGTGGCAGAGTGGTAAGAGCTCTGACTTCCATACCGAAGGTCCCGGGTTCGATTCCCAGGGATGGCAATGTGATTGTCACACTGTCTTTGGTCTGGTGTAGAATTCAGGTGACAATAAAATGACGATAGATTGGCTACCTATCACATGTCACGAGAAACAATATAATAGCTAAAAAAAAAATTGTATGCAGTAATTGGGTTCAAACCGACCTGTTGTACCTATATATAAAAAAATATGTGAAAAAAACATGGCATGACCAAATTAATCAAATTTTAAAGATTGATCAAGTTAGAAGCCGGAAGAATCGACATGCGTGTATGACTCGCTGTATGAATGTGGAGGAAGCTAGAAAGGTATGTCAGGATAGAGTAGTGTGGCCTACCCCTTCTGGGAGACGGCGTGATGGTTAGTTAGTTAGTTAGTTTTAATCAGTCTCACGGAACTTGTGCTCGTGGAAGACCTCCTTAAAGAATTAATTGTATCTCAATAGAGACGAAGACTCAAATTGGAAACAGAATATGGTGTTTACAGGACTTATGACCTGTCATTAGTTGGGTTAAGCGCACGCTTTATGTAATACAACATTCCTCCTTAAAGATGAAATAACAGCTGGGAATTCACCTCGGAGGAGAAGCAACTCTATAAAGAACTCACCACATACCATAGGTCTACAGCAAGGCACGAAGAATAAGAAGGTTATTATGTTTTTAATCGCATATATTGGTTTTTAAAAAACATAAAAACATTCCGTGATAATGTCAAGGTGATGTGGTGTTTATTGATTTTCCTTATATATACGAGTATGTACGTAACGTAAAATCAGATTAACATTGTATGAAAACATAAACGCTAATACGTGGGGCAATGATAGCGTGCTTGTAATGTAGATGTAAAATATGAAATTTATACATATTAAGGGCGTGACATTTTTGGCTAGGTCAATAAAGCTGTGGCCTTTATGGCTAATCGCTATTTTTCATAATACGTGCTATTTTTACCACTTTGATTATTTTTAAATTCTTTCAACTTACAAAATATAAAAGAGTCATTAAGATGGTTTGGACATGTACATGGAATGAATGAATTTCGTTTATTGTTGGTACGCAAACAAACTATCTAATGTACAATAGTAATAAGTAAGTGGAGAAGACTCCTTGAGGCCCTATGCACCACGGAGGTGTGACAGGACAAAAAGAAGAAGAAGAAGAATAAGTAATTGAAAATATATTATATAAAATATAACATCCCTGGCCGTGCTAGAGGGTGTTGGTCTTTTTGTCCCTGATAGATTTCTCCGACAGCGACAGCACAGATTGTTTTACCTACCGGCCACCAGAACCAATCTGCCTCTGGTGACACCGGTGGGAAGAGCAATTATTCTGCTGAACGCGGTCTCCTCGGAGATCGACGTCTTTCATATTAGTGAAGGTACGTTCAGGAGACAAATACTCTCGACTTTAGAAAGTATCTTGTCTTCCTAATGTCGAACCATCTCTAATGCGTTCCTGGTACTATGTTGTATGTCTTAAACAGTTTCCTGTTTGTAATGGTGGTGGTCTAGGGGATAGACTCCTGATCTCAGTTCTACTGCATTTATTCTACTTTCATCCTTCTTTTGCCAGTTCCATGCTCCGCTTCCATACATAAGGGTCGGTAGAAGAACACCATTGTGCACTGCCATTCTAGCTTTTTTGGATAGGTTTTTGTTTGCGATGACAACTTTAAGTGCACCATTCACTTTGTTGCCATTGAAATAAGGGTTGGAGACTGATTATTTAATGCAATATAAGGCCAAACCATAGAGAGCTCCCTGCGCTTACCCGAACCTGTTATAGGCGCAGCGGCGCCTTTCGTCAGCTTCACTCGTGCACTCCCTAGGCCCGTCCCCCGTCCATGCGGGACTTACGTTAAAAAAAAAAGATGGGAGACCCAGACCACATTTAAGCTACGCTACTCTTGATGTCCCGCCGTATACACATAGAAATACAACAGCAAGAAAATACACAATTGATACATAAATAACATGTTAGAGAAAGAATAAAATATAAATAGTGCACAGCAGGAGGACAGGAGGGAGGGAGGAGACAAAATGCAGGATGGGGGAAAGAAGGAAATTTATTTAATATGTGGAATAGGGAAGGTAACATAGGAAGTTTATTCAATATATTTTTAAGAGAATAAAAATAATGCAATTGAACTAAGGAGGAGGAAAACGAGGTCTGGCATTGCGGATTAGTCTCGGCACCCCCTCAAAGAGGCAAGTGACTTCACAAAACGGCAATGTCCGGTCGAGACGGTTGGCCGCATATTTAAGGTAGTAGGTAGGTAGTAGTCTGGTAACTAAAGCCGATTTTCATGTCTTTTTTGGAGGGCGTTTTTTTGTAGGAAAATAAAAATGAATGGTTTTGTAAAAGGCACTATATTCTACAAGTCAGTTCAGCTACTCGCCTATGCAGATGACATAGATATTGTGGGACGGTCACTTGAAGCTACCCATGAAGCGTTTCTAGCATTGGAGGAAAAAGCAAAAATAATGGGACTTGTCATAAATGAAGATAAAACAAAATTGATGATTGCTTCTAATACCACATATCCATACCCCCAGGTTTTCTCAGCTGCAAATTACAACTTTGAAATAATTAATTCATTTACATACTTAGGCTCAACAGTTACCAGTGATAATAACACCCGAGAAGAAATTGACAGAAGGATAATGGCAGCAAACCGATGTTACTACGCTCTCCAAAAACAGTTAAGATCCAAATTACTGCGAAGAACCACAAAAACACTATTGTACAAGACCCTGATCAAACCAGTCCTCACATATGCCTCTGAAACCTGGGTGATGACAAAACACACTGAAAGGTCCATCGCAGCATTTGAAAGAAGGGTTCTTAGGACAATATATGGCCCAGTGAGAGACCACAATGGTTGGCGTCGTCGATATAACCGAGAGCTATATGATATCTATAAAGAGCCCGATGTGATCAGATCCATCAAAGTGGGGCGCTTGAGATGGGCTGGTCACATAATCTGAATGGACGACGACAACCCTACAAAACGCCTCACGCTCTCAGTACCACAGGGACGTAGAAGACCAGGAAGGCCCAAAATGCGATGGATGGACAGTGTCAACACGGATGCATCGGTGCTGCAAGTGAGAAATTGGAGAATAAGGGCATCAAACAGACAAGAATGGAGGAAGCTCCTGGATTCAGCCAAGGCCCACCCAGGGCTGTCGAGCTTAGGATGATGATGATGGTTTTGTAAATTTGGGATGTTTTTATTTACATATTTTGAAACCCAAAAATTTTTTTTTTGAAAAAGTTTAATAGTTTATTATTATTATTATTAGTAATCGAAGTTGGCACCTCGAAAAAAAATCGCGTGGGTGGCCCGGGTGATTTTGGCTCTTGATGTTATCTGAAATAAAACAAATTGAAAATTCTTAATCTAAAGACATGTCATTCTCGTCGGAACTACCGAGACATTTTTTCACCCCTAACTTTTTATTTTACAACCCCTTCTTTACTGACTTTTTTTTTCAAAATCCGCCATTTTGTTATTTCCATGAAATTTAACTTTTGTAGTTCCGACCAGAATGACATGTCCTTTAGATTAAGAATTTTTGATTTCCAAAGAGCCAAAATCACCCGGACCACCCACGCGCTTTTTTTTCGAGGTGACAACTTCGATTAATAATAATAAACTATTAAATTTTTTCAATTTTTTTTTTGTATCTTTAATATGTAAATAAAAATTTCCTAAATTTCCAAAACGATTCATTTTTATTTTCCTACAAAAAAACGCCCACCAAAAAAGACTTGAAAATCGGCTTAAGTTACCAGACAATGCAACAAAGGGAAGTCTTGTGGTGTATTTTCTTTGGACAAGACCATACCAGTCCTTCCTTTCCTATGTACTCCATCTTATAATATCATCAGCCTCACACATCTCTCTTAATCTGATGTCCCTAACGCAATCTCTAAGTGTATTGCTTGCTATCATCCTCGGTGTATTCATCTTGGAAGTTCTTACAAACTTGTTTGGTCTTGACGGTGACCGTCCATGCTTCAACGATATTTGTTATACATATTATTGGTCTTACGCACGCTTTATAGATTCGCATCTTACTCTTAATGGCCTTGCGTTTATTTTTCCGTATTGTGGATTTCAGAGCAACAGAGATTGCAGCTGCCTTATTGACTTGGGCTTGTATTTCTTCCCGCAGACCAGCTTTTAATAACAATAGTAATAAATATTGTTTCATGAACAATTATATAAAACTCAATATTAAATTATACAAGTCTACGTGATTTTGAAACATAAATAAGAATGCTCTTTTTTGCGTTACATGTAGGTATTTATTAAATCACTTTTTCCCAAAATTGTTATTATTATTTTATTATTATTGTTATTATTATTATTATTTTATTATTATTATTATTATTCATAACAGTGCGAGCCATATCGATGTAAGAGGTATAGCTTTTATATTGATTATCATGACTTGTGATGGGTAGCTAATCTATCATCATTTTATTTTCACGTGAATTCTACACCAGACCAAAGACAGTATAACAATCACACTGCCGTCGCCGGGAATATAACCCGAGACATAGATAATAGTCATCATCATCATTCACGTGGAAAGGGCGAACCAGCAGAATGACTCCAAGAATCAGCTATATAACCAGTAATGTCCGGTTTCGACACATAAACCAAGGAGATTTTTTTTTAATTTCACACCACCACTGCAACGGTCACTGCTTCACTGACACTAAAAATGTCCAAATCCGAAACGATTAAATTCAACGTCCAAATTGCTCTTCCTACTGGCATCACCAAATGCAGGTTGGTTCTAAGATATGACGCTCTACATCTGTGACATGAAGCAATCCGGTATCTCGAGTATCTCAAAGGAATCCCAAATATGTCGACGTCAGTGAGGCAGTTCTCTTTCCAGAATTTGCAATATATTTTTTTATGAACACTGCCTCACTGACACTAAAAATGTCCAAATCCGAAACGATTAAATTCAACGTCGGAATTTGTAGAATCCTACTGGCATCACCAAAGGCAGGTTGGTTCTACGATACGATGCTCTACATCTGCGGCATGGAGCAATCCACACTGCATATAATTTCATTTATTTTTATAAAAATCACAAACATTATAGATATATATAATTCCAGATCGTTTGCAATTACATTATAAGAATTTAAAAGAAGCATAAAAAAAATTAAGCTTAAGAATTAGAAAAAATCATAACATTGATATTGCATCCCTGAGGCAACTCACACTACTACGAAATATGTCCACCTCCGAGGCGACCCGATTAAGTAATAAGATTGCCCTACCCACAGGCATAACCATTGGCAGGTTGGTTGTGCAGCGCGACAAATAAAATAAACTTTGCTGTCTTTGACGAAGGTATATACGAGTATACACCTAGATCACTCAGGACATCAGCTAAAAGAAGTGAACTCCCAAGCGAATATTCCTCCTTATCTCCAATGATTGGTAGCTTAGCATACCTAGCAAGAATTCAGTCGGAAAGAGCCACGAGTAATAACCGCGCTCCCTGAGGTTAAGAAAGCGCAGATTTTTTTTCTGCACTCGCTCCACCATCAGAGAATGTCGGATCCCAGGTCGTTGACCAAATAATGTAACTATATGCCCTTGCTGCCTTGTGACATGCACGAATGAGGATCCGGTTCGGGTGTTCAGTAGTGCAGTCCGGTTGGCGGGCTTCTGGGACTACGTTATCAGACAAAGTTGCCTGACACGACGAAGAAGATTTCGAATAAACTCATTGGGAGCACCCTGAATTAAGAAAGATCTGCAATGTAGAAGATGTCGTGCGATGGGGAAGTCTGAGAATACGGTACTGGAGAGATCATGTGGAAAGAGCATGTTCTAAAAGAGTGATAAATATAGCCGCAAATAAAGTACCAACAGGAAATCGACCTGCAGGAAGACCACCTAAAAGATGGCGAGACAGTGAGACATCTGCATCCCAGGAACAGGCTCCGAGAAATAACAGGACACAGTCCTAAATAAAGCAGAAGAAGGGAGCACCCCTTATGTTACAAAAATAACCCCCTACGACTTTAACAACTTGCGTTTTTCATGAATGCAAAATAATTAAATAAAAATGCTGTGATAACAGAGTGACCACTAATGGGACCCGTAAAAAAAGGTTTTGGTTTGCCAACGGTGTAACGTGAAGGAAATGACGTTAATTTTATTTTAAAAAAATCACAATGTATTCAATTCCAGATGAAAACACTCCGCGGTATAGCTGGCAAGACCCTACGTGATCGAGTTAGGAATACAGCAATCCGAGAAATCTGCGAGGTCGAAGATGTGGTCAGATGGGGACGTCAAAGACGGCGATAATGGCATCAACACGTAGAAAGGATGAGCTCAAATAGGATACCACATATAGCTCTCCATGGAACGCCAAACGGACAACGCCGACCAGGGAGACCCCCGAAATGGTGGAGAGAAAGCTGGAGTTCAGCGTCTCAAGAGAACCCGCCTGAAATAATATATTTTTTTAAAGTAGTTTACCGTTTACATAACACGAACCGCCACTGTTTTTTTTCAACATCGCGGGAGGGATGGGAGGGGAGTAATGACGTCACATTCCACACAAGCGCCTAAGTGCCCGCGTAATTAGGCCGCGCCATGTTAGATTTCACTGTCAACTGATAACGTATTAGGCAGCGGAGTGCCGCCTTTTCATAATATCAAAAAATAATCTTCTCCGGTAGGAACGCTTTATTTATTCTCTGCTCTTTAAAAATTAATTAGGCTGAATTATTAGCAAGATTACAAAATGCTGGTCATAAACGTTAGGCGGGACTTATAGTTCAAAATGTGGAGGGGAAACGAATCATAAGTACAGCTTCTCAAATAAGTGAAAACGCTTTTGCGGTAGCCCTGGTATACCTGCATATGCCTCAAGGAGAGATCATCAACTCTGCAAGATACTGTGAGACCCTAAAAAAATTGCGGAGGGCGATTCAGAACAAGAGGAGAGGCATGCTGACAAAAGGAGTCTACCATTGTCATTGTCCATTGTCTAAAGGAGGCATTGTCGTGCCACAGCACGACAATGCCAGAAGGAACTGCTCGCCTCGTTTAAATGGGATGTCCTGGACCTGTATTATTATATTAAGGACCATCCCAATGTTGCTCGTCGCTTCAATTGTTTCTTTGATTTAGATGTCGTTTGTCACTTGGATGTTTCTTTCATCTAGATGTCGTTTGTCACTTGGTTGTTTCTTTCATATAGATCTCGTTTGTCACTTGGTTGTTTCTTTCATCTAGATGTCGTTTGTCACTTGGTTGTTTCTTTCATATAGATCTCGTTTGTCACTTGGTTGTTTCTTTCATCTAGATGTCGTTTGTCACTTGGTTGTTTCTTTCATATAGATCTCGTTTGTCACTTGGTTGTTTCTTTCATCTAGATGTCGTTTGTCACTTGGTTGTTTCTTTCATATAGATCTCGTTTGTCACTTGGTTGTTTCTTTCATCTAGATGTCGTTTGTCACTTGGTTGTTTCTTTCATATAGATCTCGTTTGTCACTTGGTTGTTTCTTTCATCTAGATGTCGTTTGTCACTTGGTTGTTTCTTTCATATAGATCTCGTTTGTCACTTGGTTGTTTCTTTCATCTAGATGTCGTTTGTCACTTGGTTGTTTCTTTCATATAGATCTCGTTTGTCACTTGGTTGTTTCTTTCATCTAGATGTCGTTTGTCACTTGGTTGTTTCTTTCATATAGATCTCGTTTGTCACTTGGTTGTTTCTTTCATCTAGATGTCGTTTGTCACTTGGTTGTTTCTTTCATTTATGGTAGATGTCGTTTGTCACTTGGTTGTTTTTTTTATTTAGATGTCATTTTTGTCACTTGGTTGCTTTTTCATTTAAATGTCGTTTGTCACTCGGTTGTTTCTTTCATTTATGGTAGATATCGTTTGTCACTTGGTTGTTTTTTCATTTAGATGTCGTTTGTCAGTTGGTTGTTTCTTTCATTTATGGTAGATGTCGTTTGTCACTTGGTTGTTTTTTCATTTGGATGTCGTTTGTCACTTGGTTGTTTCTTTCATTTATGGTAGATGTCGCTTGTCACTTTTTTATATATTTTAAACTGTTAAATTAAATAACTTTGTTTTTTGTATCACTGTCAGATTTTCGTGAGTTTTCGAACCTTTGTGTGTATTTGTTCCTATGTCAATTTAAATAATTACTTTGATATAATTTTGAAGTTCTTGATAAAGTTGAGTTAGGTACCTAAATATTTTAATTAAAAGAACGGTTAGTTACTATTTATAAGAGAAAACATTAAAGGTGGAAAAAATAATAATAATAATAATAAAACAGTAATTAGCAGGAACAATTACTCATATTATAGCAACAATTACACACAGAGCCCTTGAGATGATTAATTCATACAAATGGCGCTCTCACAAAATCACAAAATTTTGAAAATACAAGTATATAAAATAGTTATATAGTTAGAAATTAGAAAACAAAAATTAAAATATATTTTGAAATAATTTTCCAAAAAAAATAAAAGCTTTTTTTTTAATTTCATAATGTAAATAGAAAGAGTTTTGTTTAAGAGGACTCTCAAATCAAGTCTTATGTCTTTTTCCCGTATCCCAATCTTGCAGGAGAGGGACTCCATTGCTCTCGATACATTACGGGTCCCATTTAGTTCGGCATGAGTTCGGAACCAAGTTTATTGAAAGTTTCTTACTCCAGCCATTATTTAATCTCAACTGTATCCTGAGTTTTCCACCCTTATCGGGGAACCCATACGTTTTGGTCAGTGCAGTTGCGAAAGTATTGTTCCCCCAAAAATAACGATATTTTATAGATTACGATATTTAGTTTTCACAAAAAATCCAATTTACTATTTGTATAGTCTGAAATAGACGAACAAGTTAAATGAAGGTAAAAAAAAATCGATTCCCTAAATGGTTAAGCATAAATGATGGACCGCCACACTCCATCATGTCTTGCAAGCACGTCGACGTTTTAGCATGCTCCAAGACACGACCGTCACGCATTTTTTAAACTGCTTAACGCATTTTTTAAACTGAATACATAATTTATCTTTTTTTATACACTCGTACTTTGTATATACAACACTTCTTCTTCTTCTTTTTCAAGTGCCCTGTCGGGTCCCCCCAACGTTGGCGATCACCTCGGCGAACCTGTCCCTGTCCTGGAACAGCTCCTCAACACTTCGGATGCCGGTCCACTCCCTCACGTTTCGCAGCCAGGACATTTGCCTCCTTCCGGGCCCTCGGCGTCTCTCAATTTTTCCCTCCAATATCAGTTGGAGAAGGTGGTACTTTTCCCCACGCAGTATATGACCCAGATATAAGAACTTTCGAACCTTGATAGTTGATAACAATTCCCTGTCAACTCTAGCTCGCCTCAGGACTTCGGTATTGGTAACCATGTCTGTCCAGGGAACTCTGAGCATTCGGCGATAGAGCCACATTTCAAATGCTTCCAGTCTGTTCATAGAGTTAACTTTCAGGGTCCAAGTTTCACACCCGTACAATAAAACAGACCACACATAGCATTTGATCATTCTCTGGCGGAGTTACAACACTAACATAAAAAAAATACCTAGACATGTTTCGGACAACCAGTCCTTCTTCAGTGATACATATTATAAAGATACATATTTAAAATATTATAAAATTGTTAACATGAACTGATAGAATTTTTTTTAGGTAAAGAAAATGACATGCTTTTCCTTGCTTGCACGGCAAAAATAACACACTCTTATAACATATTTGAATGTCGAGAAAATATACGTTTTTCTCTAAAATGTTATAAGTACCATTATATTATTGTTCAATCAACAATAAAAATAATGAGGTCATTTTATCACGTAAATATACCTTCTGTATTTTCTTATCGGTATTTATATATAGTTATTTTCTTTATCTTAAAAAGATTATAAAATGTTTACTGCGTATTGTATATGTATTGTAAAGGATTATATTTATAAATATTATATCTCAACCTATATCTGAACAGAGAATGCAACGTATGGCTATGAACTATGGACCATTGGGCAGAGTGAGTGTAAACGTCTAGTTGCTCAATGTGGTGCTACGGACGCATGATAAGAATTAATTGGTTGAAAGACATCCATAATAGCAAGGTATTAAGTATAGCCGGGGTTCGAATTATCAGTAGGGTCGCGGCGAGTCACATCTTGCTGGAGGGTGTGATTCTATAAAATGCTGCGAAACACCCAGTTGCATTCCACCGGCAACACTACTGACTAGTCCAACTCGTTAGCGTCCCTGTCGCGAACCCCGGGCAATAGGATCACACTCGTAACCGTGTGATCACAGCAGATAACGAGGGGATGAAAGCCACTCTGGTCACCTTTTCCCAGGAATCACTATGGCGAAAAAGAGTGGACAGGAATAACAAGAGTTCAGAAACCTGTTCCAAATGCAGATGCCTTTGCTGTAGTTATCGCCAACGTTGGGGGGACCTGACACGGCACCGAAAGAAGAAGAAGTATAGCCGAAGAAACGACCCAAATCTTTAAAAGCCTGACCCAAAACGGGCAAACTGGATAGGCCGAAACATCAAGCATCAGAGCCTGCTTATTACCATCGCGGAGACAGAAACTGCAGAGGTCGCCCAAGAGATGCCTTTATGGACCAAGTGAATAGAGACGTGTGTTGTGGCAGTAACACAGATATAATAAGACTTGATGGACACATGACTTAATAGAGCGAACGAGTAAAGGTCGTTGCAGACTAATTGCCAGAATTTTTACCATGAAGAAGAATTAAACCCGCAGTAACAATTGTCTTCATATTCTTCTTAAACTTGTTGGAGGCCGCTAGAGCCTGTTTGTGCTGAGTTTGCTGCTCTTGCGACATGGATTCCAAGCTGTTTTCCATCTCTTGGGGGGGGGTCTTCCAGGCATTATTTTTACCTCTGGTTTCCCATGCAGGGCAAGGTGTGGTAACCTCTTGTTATGCATTATTTCTACATGGTCACTCCAATACTTTCTTGTCTCTCTCCGCCAGTATCAATATTATCAGTCCCAAATAGACGAGGTACGAGCCATTGAAGTATAGGGTGTTTTTATTAAAGGTTTGGTTTTTAAACTAAACATTGTTTCTACAGACTGTCAATTTGAGAGTTGACAGTTGATTTGAAATCAGTACGTTTTGCCATTTTACCATAAATAGACATACGTTAGAACAGCGCTTGCAAATTGTGCAAATTTATTTTGAAAATCATGGTTCGGTTCGCCATACTTATCGTGCACTACGTCCATTTTACGGTCGACATAATCGTCCTACAAGAGTGAAAATGACTAAAGGGCGCCGCGGCGTCCTATAACAGTTTGGGTAGTGTAGCGAACCTTTTATCACTACTAAAATTAAATGATACAACAAAATAATTGGTTGTGTTTAAGATATTTATTTCAACGTCATTTTGAGCAATATGGTGTTCAAACGACACCAAATTATAAAAATTGTATACATTTACTGTTTTCAATAATGCACTATATTTCATTAATAAGGTTAATTTATGTTTCAAAAATTTTCATTTTTTATGTTTGTAAATTGAAGAATTGAACGCTTCGCCACTGCTTCCCCCTTTTGGTTACTTTTTTCTCCTTCTGGTCAAATAGCCGCAAACAAAGTTTACTGAATATACACAGTTGTACGAGTAAGTTGTTTAAGATAACTTTTTAAAGATTCGATTATTTATTTTATTTTTATAAAATATAAGTACTTAACTAACTGACCATCACGCCGTCTCCCCAAAAGGGTAGGCAGAAAGAATGAACTGCCACACTTTATTCGATGCGTCACTCCATCCTTCTCTTTTTGCCATCGCGAGAGACGCAGTGTGATGGGTTGTGAACCTCATCGCCACCAATAGGCATCTCCCGCGCACACTTCGATCGTTCAACGTGTACATTATAAATCTAAAAGAAATTATATAAAATATAATTATATAAAATAAAATAACAATGAAAAATAATTTAACACATAATGTTATTTTAGATGGTGCACTTGTCGTCAGCTGGACGATCCGGACATTTGTGCTTATTTAATTTTTATTCCACTGTTTTTTTTTAATTAACTGAAATTAGGCACTTAAAACAATCCAACACCAGCAAAAATTTTTGAAGAATTTATTCAAATTGTCATTGGAACAAATGAAAAAAATATTTTTACACCAAAATTCTTTTTATAAACGAAAAATCTTATATAATTTTAACATCAAAACAGTGAAAATGTATTTTGTGTCACAAATAACTATCATAAAGTGCGGCAACAATCAAATTGACCAAAACAATTCACTTATACACGAAATCAAATTATCCAAATTTACGGGAGCACCACATGAACCAAACCAAATTTTCAAAATCAGAACCAGTATAATTAGTACTTATTATCAAAATATATGCGTAAGTCTATCTCGCGGTAGAAGAGACACTTCTAGTGAATGTTTGAGTTCGTTTAATGCATTGATGGTTTTGGTTTCATTTTTAAAAACTTCATTATAATACGAGTATGCATTAAAAACGCGATTGTTATTTTTTCTCATGGATTTTTTTATTAATATTTTAAAAAAGTCAAGTTTCATTTTTTTACAGTTTGAGAACGCTCTCGCAAGGCAAAACAAATTATTCACTATTATTCATAACTAACTAACTAACTAACCATCACGCCGTCTCCTCGAAGGGGTAGGCAGAAAGAATGGACTGCCACACTTTTCTTTTCTGACATATCTATATTCTACCGCTTCCTCAATATTCATACATCGTGTCATGCACGCGCGTTGATTTCTCAGACTCCTCACATGGCATTCAATATTTGATTCATTTGATCGTGTCACGTTTTCCCGGCTTTCTTCTATTTCTGGTTCCGTTTACATCGTTAACAAATAATTTTTTTGCCGTTCTTTCTTCATTCATTCTTCCCATATGTCCAAACCATCTTAATGATCCTTTCATTATTTTGTTCATTACACCATCATTCGCACCGCATTCACTTCTTATATTTTCATTCGACACTCTATCATACATAGAGTATCAACACATTCGTCTAAGAGATCTCATTTCTACTGCATTTATTCTACTTTCATCCTTCTTTTGCCAATTCCATGCTTCGCTTCCATACATTAGGGTCGGTAAAGAACACCATTGTGCACTGTCATTCTAGCTTTGTTGGATAGATTTTTGTTTATTATTCATGTAATGCTTTTTTCCATTTGTTAACGAAAATCATTGTTATTTTAATTAAATTTAATTTTGAAACACTATTTTTACACGTATCACAATTTATTTTTTATATGACATTGTCGCAACAGCTGTTTCACCAAATTATATTGGCATCATCAGGTGTTACAAGCACAGTTGTTTGTAACAATAAAACACGCGATTAGTAATATTGGCATTCCCGTAGGCAGATCGGATCTGTATTTATATTGTTGCTGCATTACGGTCCCCTTATATCGCGCTCTGAGAATCATAAAATATATGTAATAAATTTTAGAGAGAAAAAACACAATTTTAAATCTTTTGTAATTTTACATCCGGTTACAACTATACCTTTGTTTTCCATTTTCCTTAAAACCTAGTGACGTTCAATTTTAAACCTTTCGTCGTTGGAAATTTTCTCCCCGCAAATGAGGAAAATCAAAAATGAAGCTGGTAGTAAAAAGCAAGTAAACAATAAAGGAGCGAACTTCGTATAGGTTAATGTAGGAAATGGCAACAAACTACACACAAAGATTGCAACACATTTAATTTAAATGTCTTTCTTCTTCTTTAACAGCCGTTGTCGTCCACTGCTGGACATAGGCCTACCCCATACTTCTCCATGTATGACATGTCATACGGGGGGTGGTTGGCATTACAACGCCACGCGGGTTGGCGAGGTGTCCTTCCACGTTAGCCTATGCATCAATCCACCATCCACCGAGGTTATTCACACTCGATCTCTAACATTTCGCATAGTTTCCAGGGGAGACCAAAGTCGAGGAGGTGTGGACAGGTACTTGGGATCAGATCAATCCTCCAGCGTAGCATGGCCATCACCATGGTGATGGCCATGCACCGCTCGAAGAGTCAATAGGATCCCCCTTACTCCCCCTATAAATATAATATAATATAATTTGTATATAAACCTCTTTATTCGTTATAAACCCCAACTGGTTTCATTCCCACGGGAGCTTCGTCAGAGTAACAGAATATACTAAACAAAAATCAAAGAACAGCATATAAAAAAAAGTGTGGTTTGTCTCTAACACATAGTTGGCGAATTCAGAAAAAAACATGACAATTCAGACATCTGAGATGTTCCTTCACCCTTACGTTAACATTTCAAGCAATAGGTTTTTTATGAGTTCGCCAAACATCTGTTAGAAAATTCTCCATAAAAATTCCCCGGATCTAAAATTTGATAACTTAGAAGTACTTAAATTAAGAAAGCCCTAAATAATAATTTGCCAATAAAAAAAAAATCAGACTAATCTTTCCCATAGCCCCATTTTAGCCATGTTTCCCATTTTAAATCATTTTCCCAAAAAATAAAATTAAAAAATTTAACCCCTCTGTCCGCCACTAGAATATTAATAATAAATTCTTTATAGTTATTTCATAATGTTCTCGGCTCACCGTTCTATCATCCTATTTGTCCTCGTGCAACTTTCTCCTTTTCATTTTATATTCCTTTTTTTATATGTTTTTCTCTGATTTTATGTTTAGTATATTCTGTTACCCTGCCGAAGCTCCGCCGTGAGCAAAACCGGTTGATGTTTATAACGAATAAATAAAAAAATTACAAGCATATTATTATTATAATATTTAATAATGTCACACCACAAATTAAGTGCTTCATACAAAAGTATTATATAAAAAAACATTTCATTTATCTATTCAAAATCGTTTTCTAAGAATTTTATTCATTGTTATAGCAGAATTCCAAGAATATGAATTTCACTTATCTTAGTGATAAAATTAAATATTAAAAATATTTTTCACCAAATGTATATACAGATAAGATTTACTGGCACACTCATCTATCGTGCCATTTATTTCTTGTCTTATCTACATTCATCAAACGATTCAAACAATTACGTTTGTTTTTTTAGCATGATTGAAATAAATCATTAATAAAAAGAAAACTTTTGTCTTCTAGGAATTTTATTAAATTTTATATGGAATGATATGTTTCGCCTTTCTAAGGCATTATCATTATCAATACTTTAGAAAGGCGAATCATGTCATTCCATATAAAAGTTTATAATGTTCCTAGAAGCCCGACGTTTTCATTAAGATAATCAAATGATTATACTGAAATCTCTTGATGCAGTTTCATTTTAAATAGTAATAATACAATAAAACGATGTTTTTTAATTACTTCCACTTTTGTCTTTATTTCGACAGTGACCGGTTTCGCCAGGCTCGCTGGTATCGACAGACTAGTCACCTCACCAGTCTGTCGATGCCAGCGAGCCTGGCAAACCGGTCGCTGTCGAAATAAAGACAAAAGAGGAAGTTTTTATTAATAATAATTATTTAATTTAGAGTTTTACATCTTTGTTCAAGAAGCAAAAATGCCAGTACGTAATATAGTTCTTCTGTCAAGTCTTATGAATGAAAATGAGCTTGGAGCTGGCAAAAGAAGGATCTTCTTCTCCGGTCTCAATCTAATGATTGGTGTGCAGCAAGGCGACGCATCTCCTCGTCCACTCCGCTCGGTCCTCGGCAACTCTCTTCAACTCCGCATAAGAGGTGCAGCCCATATCTCAGCAAATCTGGTCTAGGTACTCCAAAAAAGGCATAAAAATAGGATAAATGTCGTAGAATTTAGATCACAGAGAAGAATGTACGGGGAAACGATTCATGATTGAATACCGAACGACGAAATAAAGAAGAAATATAAGGCACATGATTGCATCATAAGTCAAATAAAAAAAAGGATTCATGAGAAGGTTTGTACATCATCATCCGCTGTCCCTCGTGTCTGAGGAAGACTGTCCTTCACGGTTGTGACTGAAGAGCCCAATCCTAGACTCACACACTCTGGGGCATCTGGGACAAAGGAAGGCGCTCATAATGGAGCCACCAACGTCTCCAGGTGGTCTTTCCTTTCTCCTTCTCCTTCACTTTGCAGCGTCGTCTCTGCGCTGTGGTTCAAAGTCCTGCGCACCTTTATGTATTGTTATTGTCCACCTTGGTCTGTCCACCTTGTTATTGTCCACCTTGTCTGCAGTCTTTTCCCAGTAATCATAATCGATATTAGTCTTTTGGAGGTTTGTTTAAGCGAGTCCTTGAAGCGTTTTCTCTGACCAACGTGTGAACGTTTCCCTTTAGTCGCTGTGAGTACATACTTTTCCTTTGGAGTCTTGTCTCAGGCATTCTGATGGATCGAGAAGACGAATGGATCAGATAAGAATGGTTGAAAAATTGTATACAAGCATTGTGAATGAAAAGAGAAGCCGTGGACGACCAGGGAAAGCATGTTATGACGAAATTAATTTATTTATTAAGAATTCTGATTATTAATAGTTTTGCAATAACGTAGAAAACTATATTATCTGAAAACATTCTAGCCAGTACATAATAACGCACCAAGAAATTTGGAATATTTGTTTATATGTACTACCCTTCATATTTCAATTGCGTATCTTATAACTAAGTACCAAACAATGTTTATTCGTCTTAGACTTAATGAAATAGCTGTCATATTAGAATGCCATTGGGAATTTGGAAGAGATATTTCAATATTGTTCCTTTGACAATAATGGCTATAAGATACAATGTGTTTCAATTTCAAATGTCAAAGAGAATTTCATTAATAATTTGCATAAATAATTTCTGTCATTATTCTTGTGATAAATTGGTATTTTTTTAGTTGTATTTTCAAATCAAATCAGTTTATTTATCAAAGATAGTAAAATAACTAACCATCACGCCTTCTCCCCGAAGGGGTAGGCAGAAAGAATGGACTTCAACACTTTTCTTTCCTGACATATTTTCTCGCTTCCTCAACATTTGTACATCGTGTCATGCACGCGCGTCGATTTTTCTGACTCCTCACGTGGCCTACATTCAATATTTTATTTATTTGATCGTGTCACGTTTTACTCGGTCTTCTTCTATTTCTAGTTCCATTTACATCGTCAACATATATTTTTTACCATTCTTTCTTTCCATATGTCCAAAACATCTTAATTCTGCCCGTATTATATGCCACATTATACGTGCTAGACTAAGTAGGCTGGGCTGGATATGTTGAGAGACTGCCATCGTCATGGGCACCAAAGGGAATCCTTGAGGGACATCCGGGTGGAAGGATAAGAATTAGTAGGCCGAGGTTCTGATGGGAAAATGAGGTAAGAAAGGACGCTGCATAATCACTGAAAATTAGAGATATAATATATAGATTGTTTCTCGAACAATTAGGAAAAAAAACATATTAAATAATTTATACAAATGAAAACGACTGTTTTCAAGACGATTTATTATTTTTTCAGGAATGACATGTTTCGCCTCTCTGAGGTTTTATCATTTTTTCAATGACGTTATTATTCGTATTAAGGATGTTTTAATCTATAATCTCTTTATAAATATTAATTAAATTATCAACTAACTGCTATCATACAATTGCTTATCAGTAAATTTATTTCGATAATCCATTGTTTGGCAGGCACACTATGATACTTTGATATTATTAACTGTTTTATTTGGGTCACTATTTTAATACCACAATATCTTCTTCTTTCTTTCGCCTTGCCGTTTCCGCTATTTGGTGTCGGCTCTCCTAATACGGCTCCGCCAAGTGTCGGGATCCAGGATCATCTGGCTGTCCAGTCCCAGCGCCCTCAGGTCGTTCCCAAATGTGGACATCCACGTTGCAGGAGTCCGACCTGGTGCCCTCCTTCCATATTCCAGATGCAGGCCTTGTGGACGATATAGTCATCATGTAATACCACAATTTATTTATTGAATTTCTTTGAATTTTCGAGACAGCTATTTCGCCGGCATATTTATTGGCATTTGTAACACCTGATGATGGCAACGTCTGTTGACCAAACAGCTGTAGCGTAATATTTCAAACTATGAACTGCCCGTTTGATATTGTATTTTACATAAAATTAAAAAAGGATCCACGAGATGGTTTGGACATATGGAACTAATGAATGAGCGTAGAATGGTTAAGAAGTTGTACACAAGCAGCGTGAGTGGAAAAAGAAGCCGAGGACGACCGAGGAAAACATGGCATGACTAAATTAATCAATTATTAAAAGGCGATGACATTCGAAGTCGGAATAATCGACGTGCGTGCATGGTACGAAGTATGAATGTAGAGGAAGCCCGAGAGGTATGCCAGGACAGAGCATTGTGGCGATCTATCCTCTTTGCCTACCCCTCCGGGTAAATAGCGTGATGGTTAGTAAGATAGTTAGTTTAATCCTTATATTATATTATTATAAAGATTCGTTGAACTTGAACCTCCATTATCATTTCATATATAAGCCTAAAAAAATCTGTAAAGGTACCAGAAGATGGCAGCGTGTTGAAGACACAAACATTTGTGGATTTTAACTAAATATGTATTTAAAAAAATATTTTTTCATTAATATGAATGAAAACGTCCGTACTAGGAGTTTTATTATATTTTATATGGAATGACAAGTTTTGCCCTTCTAAGGCATTATGCCTTAAAAGGGCGAAACATATCATTCCATCAAAAATATTCTTATAATGAAACTCTAAGAAGACAGACGTTTTCATTAATATTAATTATTTAACTTATTTAACGGCTTAGGCATCAACACCGTGGAATTCCATAGTTATATACTTAGGAAATTGCAAATAACTTTGTTTAATCCACTCATTATTAAAAAAATATTTAAAAACACGACATGTTTTGGAGGATGCCTCCATTTTCAGGTGCAAAAATATAACAAAAACTAAACAAAGAAAGACTAATAAAAAAACACATTTAAAATTCGATACAATAATTCAATAATAATTAAATAAAACGATGTTTTTTAACTACTTCCACTTTTGTCTTTATTTAGACAGCGACCGGTTTCGCCAGGCTCGCTGGCATCGACAGACTGGTCTTGACTGAAATTCAAATTTAAAAATTAACCTGGGCTATTTAATCTAAGTACTAATATATATATTTTAACAGTAAGAACTGATAAATAATATTAAATAATAATAATTCATGATGATAATATAAAAAATTAAATTTAGAAAAAACATGCATTAGAAAAGACATAATTTATATAGATACTCGTAGAAATTAATAAATGATTAAATTATTGAATTATTGTATCGAATTTTAAATGCGTTTTTAAATTAGTCTTTTTTTGTTTAGTTTTTATTATATTTTTACACCTGAAGATGGGAGGTTTCCTCCGAAACATGTCGAATTTTTAAATATTTTTTTAATTATTAGTGGACTAAACAAAGTTATTTTCAATTTCCTAAGTAGGTATATTAATTATTTAATATTGAGTTTTACATCATTGTTTTAGAAATAATAAATGTTTTATTTTCATAATTTAAAGCCGTGCCACACTGTTTTAAACAAGCTATCCACATCGGTCTCCACCGGCGGTTTTGAAATAGTCCAGTAACTCCATCTCGCTCGGATACTTTTAGTTTAAAGTATCCGAACGAGATGGAATTACTAAACCATTTCAAAACCGCCGGTGGAGACCGATGTGGAGAGCTTGTTTAAAACAGTGTGGCACGGCCTTTATAAATGAACTTTTACCATAATATTTCAAATAACAAGATTATATTTTTAAACAAGTCCTCTGTGAATTAATTAAAACCACGTAAATATTATACTGGAGCAGGTACTTGTTTTAATGACTGTGCTTTTCTTAGTTTAGAGGTGGTTTTTAAAACATGCGACCTCCTGATTTCAATGGGCCGGGTAGTATCAAAGTGTGGGACGCGTGTCACAAATAAAAAATATGAATGATGTTTTTATAGCTAATATTTTGCAGAGGAATTGCAGAGAAGTGTAACAATGGATTTACTGAACATTACATATAAGCTTCCATACATAATACCTTATGTATGGAAGCGAAGCATGGAACTGGCAAAAGAAGGATGAAAGTAGAATAAATGTAGTAGAAATGAGATCTCTTAGACGAATGTGTGGATACTCTGTGTATGATAGAGTGTCGAATGAAAATATAAGAAGTGAATGTGGTGCGAATGATGGTGTCATGAACAAAATAATGAAAGGATCATTAAGATGGTTTGGACATATGGAAAGAATGAATGAAGAAAGAATTGTTAAAAAATTATATGTTAATGATGTAAATGGAACCAGAAATAGAGGAAGACCGAGGAAAACGTGGCACGATCAAATAAATCAAATATTGAATGTCGGTCATGTGAGGAGTCAGAGAAATCGACGCGCGTGCATGACACGATGTATGAATGTTGAGGAAGCGAGAGAAATATGTCAGGAAAGAAAAGTGTGGCAGTCCATTCTTACTGCCTACCCCTTCGGGGAGACGGCGTGATGGTTAGTTAGTTAGTTAGTTACATATAAGATACGAACATAATTATTCTTCTTCTTCGAGTGCTATGTCAGGTCACCCGACGTCGGATGTCACCCTGGCGTAGACCTCTCTGTCATGTGCCACGGAATAACTCCCCTAACCCCCAAATTCCCGTCTTCTCCTTGATATTCTCGAGCCAGGACATCTGGGGTCTTATCTTTCATGATGAGGTGCATCAGATCGTATATTTTCTTCCTTATTGTAGATCTTCCTTACGACGACATTCGTGGCCGAGTGGTAAGTACTTTGACAGCCACCCCGAAGGTTCCGGGTTCGATTACCAGCGATGGCAGTGTGATTGTCACACTGTCGATGGTCTGGTGCAGAATTCACGTGACAATAAAATGGCGATGGATTAGCAAGCCGTCACATGTCACGAGAATCAATATGATAGCTTTACCCTTCACATCGATTTGGCTCGCGCTGTAATGATGTAAAGAGCGATTCAAAAAAAAAAAATAATAATAATAATCATCTATTTGGTCTCTTCTCCAGAGGGTTGCTCGTCCTGTGAGGGGGATTCTCAGCTGTCCTTCCATATTATAGGAGGACTTCCACGCGGACGAGTCCCGTGAGGCTGATTATGTAGTGCAATATAAGGGAGTCTGGTGGTATCCATTCTTTGGACATTACCATAATCGTTATCAACAATGATGCACTTAGTACTGACAAACAAAATCATACGTCTCAATAAAATTTCTTTTATTTTGTTTATTTTCTATTATTATTTTTTGTATTGCCTTATAATATGTTTGATTCTCATTTTTGTTATATCTTCTTTAAAAAAAAACAATCTATTTCTTGTTTGCTTGAATAATAAAAGAAAATTTGTTGTACGGCCCGGTAGGAAATCTCATTTCTAAAATCTGGCCTGAAAAGATGGGCCACCCATGCTTAAGAGAATATCTTGGCATCTAAAGTTGAACTATCTCTCATGCGTTCCTGGTATTATATATCATATTTCACCTGTTTTCAATTGATGCATTAAGCTTTAATTTTGCATGTAATATCTTTTGAGGAATAAAGTGATTTGATTATTCTCTATTGAACTTTATCCTCTGTTCCGCTTTTTTTTAATACATAAAGTTTAAAAAAATGTTGTGTGAGCGATCCAGATAAATTAAATTAACAACCCCTGAAGAGGGTGATTTCAGCACGCACCATTACGTATTATTCCAACGTGTAAAATTAGACCCAACTCGATGTTTCCTTTAATCAGATCCAATTTACATACTCATTTTATTTGTCAGCTTTTCCAAGTAATTTCGTGACCAGAACATTGCGCCTTCGTTTATTTTTCAGTTTATGAAAAAAAGACAATACTTTGAATGCGAATTTACTCAAAATACTTACTTACTTACTTCCTATGGCCATACAACTCTTGAAGAGTTTTAGCCTTCTTGATGATTTTTCGTCAAGCTTCTCGATCCTGCGCCTTTTGCTTCCAGCAGTCCGATTCGCTTTACCTAGCCAGGTCAGCCAGAACATTGTCCATTAGGCGCTGTCTAGGCCTTCCAAGAGGTCTTACTCCAGTCGGTCAGGGTCTTGATTGCTCTGGTCTCTTCAGCTCGGCATACGTTCCCAATCCATGTTAGGCTACCGGCTCTCACGGTGCTCGTTATAGGGGCTGCTGGGTCATCGTACGGATCTCTTGGTTGGTCCTTTGCCTCCAAGTTCCCGCTGCAACACCGAGTCTGGGTCCCAGGATAATTCTAATCATTATATTCTCAAACCAGCAGATTTTTTGTTATTCTTTTAGAGTCATTGTCCATGACTCAGAACCATACGTCACCACTGGCCTGATGATGGTGTTATAAATACGCAGCTTGGTGTTTCTGGAAAGAATCTTGGACTTTAGGAACATTCGCAAGGAGGCTGCAGCTCGTAGGCCTTTTTGAACTCTGTGTTCCAACTCCGCGTGCATGTCGTTGGCTTCCGTTTATTCAAAATGAAATGAATAATTTGTAATAATATTTTTCAGAAACGTATGATCGAACAAAAGGCAATCTTAATGCCAGAGAGCTATAACTCCCATACCGAAAGTCCCAGGTTTGATTCCCAGCGATGGCAGTGTGATTGTCACACTGTCCTTGGTCTGGTGTAAAATTCATCTGGCAATAAAATGGTGAGAAATTATCTTCCAATTACATGTCATGAGAATCAATATAATAGCTAAAAAAATGTATGCAGTAATTGGGTTCAAATGACCCGTTGAATACAAAAATATATGATTTTTTAATAAATACTTATACTAATAGATAAGTCCTTCCAATTTTTGTATTTATTTCGACAGCGACCGGTTTCGGCAGGATAACTGTCATTGATGAATAGGCGACACTGTTATAAACTAACTTCTTTATATACACACAGATCAGGGGTGCTTAACAAGATTCTAAGAAGAATTATAATATTTCAAATTTATTAAATTTAAATATTCATACAAACATAATTTCAATTTTTGATATTAAATACAATGGAATTTGAACTGATAACATCTGACATTATTCAAGATATTTCAGTAAAGTAATTAGATTGTATTACAGACAAAGTTAAGAATAGTATCAAACCTATCTTCATTAAGAAATTTAATATGTTCTTATGATCTACACGTGTGGCATTGAGGCGAGGGCGGACACTGTCAAGACTAAAAGTATGCATAGGACAACGGAAATGATAACACTTCATGCTATTGCTGGGAAGTGGAGAGATGTTGAGAGAGCTGTTTAGCATCGCAGGAGGATAATCCTCTAATAACTGACTCTTAACCTCTCCGTGCGTACCGTCCCAACCGTGGGGCCATTTAATACATGGTCATTTAGCGTATTGTCCCATGCTTGGGGCACATTTACAATATTTCGAATATTTCCAGATTATGCCAAAATTTGGATTACCAGAGACATCTACCGGTGTTTACTAAATTATATTAAATTTTCATATGAAGCACTCACTTTGTGGTTAGGCATTTAACTTATAGATATAAAATAACATGACACTTTCTATTTAACCACGGTATGGTTATTATAATTGATGCCAACTAGTTTTGCTTGGACCCAAGCTACATCAGCTAAAGTTTTGGTCCAAGCGAAACTAGCTGGCATCAATTATACGAGTAATATAAAGCACTCACTTTGTGGTTAGGCATTTTAAACTTATATATAAAATAATATAACACTTTGTATTAAACCACGGTATGGTTATGATAATTGATGTCAACTTGTTTCGCTTGGACCCAAGCATAGCAGCTGAAGCTTGAGCTTGAAACTTGAAGCTGGCATTAATTATAATAACCATACCGTGGTTAAATACAAATACAAGGTGTTTTATTATTTTATATCTATAAGTTTAAAAAATGGTGTTTCGTAAATGTCATAAATATCTTATTTCTCGAGAGGTAACTACTACAACAAGATAAAGAAGAATATGTTATTTTAATTTATTTACTTAATGTACTTAACTTGAAAGCACTGCTAGTGTCAGAGTAAATGGAGATCTTACAGCCTGGTTTGATATCAATAAAGGTGTCAAACAAGGTTGCGTAATGTCCCCGTGGTTATTTATTCTGTATATGGACAATTGTATGAAAGAGCTGAAAGGGTTGGATGTAGGTGCCAAAATGAGCGGAGTGTCAGTAAGCTGTCTCTTGTATGCGGATGACGCTGTCCTACTTGCTGACAACGAGCATGAACTACAAGTCCTGGTGAATTGTATGTATGAGGTATGCATGCGAAATGATCTGATGATGAATGTTAATAAGTCCAAGGTAATGATTTTTGAAAAGGAAGAAACCACGACAGTCTGCAACATTAGCGTGAATGGTGAAAACTTGGAGCAAGTAGTTGAGTTTGTGTATTTAGGTAGTATGTTTACAAGAGATGGGAGAGTGGAGAGGGATATTGAAAGAAGGGTTGGGGCAGGCAACAAAGTGAATGGTGCACTTAAAGTTGTCATCGCAAACAAAAACCTATCCAAAAAAGCTAGAATGGCAGTGCACAATGGTGTTCTTCTACCGACCCTTATGTATGGAAGCGAAGCATGGAACTGGCAAAAGAAGGATGAAAGTAGAATAAATGCAGTAGAAATGAGATCTCTTAGACGAATGTGTGGATACTCTGTGTATGATAGAGTGTCGAATGAAAATATAAGAAGTGAATGCGGTGCGAATGATGGTGTCATGAACAAAATAATGAAAGGATCATTAAGATGGTTTGGACATATGGAAAGAATGAATGAAGAAAGAATGGTAAAAAAATTATATGTTAATGATGTAAATGGAACCAGAAATAGAGGAAGACCGAGGAAAACGTGGCACGATCAAATAAATCAAATATTGAATGTCGGCCATGGGAGGAGTCAGAGAAATCGACGCGCGTGCATGACACGATGTATGAATGTTGAGGAAGCGAGAGAAATATGTCAGGAAAGAAAGGTGTGGCAGTCCATTCTTTCTGCCTACCCCTTCGGGAGACGGCGTGATGGTTAGTTAGTTAGTTAGTTATGTACTAAACTTTAAATACTAAAATATTTTTAAATTTCTACGCTTTAAATATCACGTTTTGGGACTTTCTTATAGGTTATTATAATAAAATTCTATCTTCGCATATGGTATTTGTTTTGGGATTCCCTCTACGCAAAGCTCTATCGCAATATGCTTAAAAGTTCAGCAGCAAAGGTGAAATCCGCCTAACCTTTCAGTGACACAATATTTCACACTGAAAATGTCAATCTGAAACTCCGGCTTTTCAGTAATAATAATAAATGTATGTATATTGAAGCTTTTTCAGACACACGCTTTCGAAAGTTCTGCTTCTATTTTAAGTTAATTTATTTTAATAAAGCTTTTTAAATACTGTGTTAATTGTATCTCAATAGAGACGAAGATGCAAATTGGAAACTAAATATGGTTGATCAAGGTGTTTACAGGACTTATAACCTGTCATTGGTTGGGTTAAGCGCACGCTTTATGTAATTACAACATTCCCCATTCCACCTTTCTTTTATGACCATGTATGACAAAGTTTTGGAAGTTGTATATATGTTAAAGTCCTATGCCAGATTTCACATGTCAGTTTCAATGTGCCATCTATGAAGATTTTGATTACATATGTTAATCGTTTTAAGATTACTCTATAAATAATCTACATACTAACGCCATCTATGGAGATTTATGTTTATTAAGCATTAAGCAGAACATCTTTTTAACTCAATGTGAATTTTTTAATTACGTTTACGATCGTGTATAGTCTTAGAAGAAATCGTTTATAAAATGTTATTTGAAGAATTTTACAATTCAGGAATAATAAGATTACTGTATGTGACCGTTCACTAAAACTGTTATAGATGATCCTATATCTATTATAGATGATGATGCGTCCTAAATTAAAGCTTCAATCAGCGTACGAAACCGCAACAATACTCTACTGATTTGAAATGATTTATGTTCGCAAAACATGGTCACAAAAGTGAATTTCTTTATATAAAACTACATTGATTCGTCTTTTCAACGAAGGGAGATATCTTTAAGTGAAGGAATGAGAGGAATAAGACAAAGAAAAGGAAGAAGAGGAAGAAGAGGATGAATATGAATATGAAGAAGATGAAGAAGAGGAAGCAGAGGAAGAAGAAGAAGAAGAGACAGCAGAGGTGGAGAGGAAGAAGGGGAAAAATATGAAGGAGATGAAGGAGAGAAAGAAGAGGAAGAAGAGGAAGAAGAGGAAGAAAAGGAAGAAGAGGAAGAAGAGGAAGAAGAGGAAGAAGAGGAAGAAGAGGAAGAAGAGGAAGAAGAGGATGAAGAGGAAGAAGAGGAACAAAAGGAACAAGAGGAACAAGAGGAAGAAGATAAAAAAGAGGAAGAAGAGGAAAAAGAGGAAGAAGAAATTTTTATTTTATGTGTTAGAAAGTACGGTGAATTAGACTCTTGCTATGTTCGCATTGCCTGATATCAGGGGGAGGTTTTTGCAGGCGGGAAACGAACCGTCCCTAATTGGGTTGGCGCTTTTTATTTGACTCGGATGGACACACAGGGTACGCAATACACCACTAAATATTAAAACAGACTATTTTACTCGTATGTACAAATGGCTATTGAAAGTTCACATCATCCATATACCTGTATGCATTTCTTATTCCCTGTTTCAATCCTAATGATTGGTTGGCAGCAAAGTAACGTCTTCCACTGCGCTCGGTCATCTACAACCCCCTTGCTATGTGCAAAGGGGAGAAATCTACAACCTTCTTCGGCTGATAATATTTGGCAAGATAAAGAAGGCAGTTGTCCTGGCTGCTGTAAAGAGCGATTCAACAAAATAATGACAGTAATGTCCGAAATTTGTAAAACAGACAGCCTAAATTCGAGAAAATCGACACTTCGCTCGGCGAACTCCTCTACAATAGGAAGATTAGTTGAAACGAAGTATTGCCTTAGTACAAATTTCGGGGAAGTAGCGGGCCCAACAGCTTGGAACTATCTACCTCCTACCTTAGATGCATAAATGATCTGACAGATTTCAGATCTAAGCTGAAAACACAATTTTCATAATTCATACCCAAATTAAAATCAAACTTGTGTATTTGTTTTATTTTACTTTATAACCGATCGCGAATATCAGATGCAGCGTTAATCATTAGATTTTTAGATTAACACGTCTTAATGCGCCCTTGTATGGTAATTCCATCACAAAAACGGCGCTTTAAAAGCAAGCATATTATTTTTTTTTATTATGGGTCATATTTGAGATAGTAATAACATTTGATTTATTTGTGATAATAAAAATATTAGATTCCTCCTTTTACTCCTTTCTCCTTAAATACTTTTGTCTACATTTAATCTCCCAAGCTCCCATTCCCGATCAAATACAAATTAATCATTTATTAATTTCTATATAAATTATGTCTTTTCAAATGTATGTTTTTTCTAAATTACAATTTTTCTAAATTATGTTATGATCATGTATTATTATTATTTAATATTATTTATTATTTCTTACTGTTAAAAAATAATTGTTAGTACCTACTTATAACAAATAGCCCTGAATTAAATTATAATTGTATTGAATTTTAAATGCGTTTTTTATTAGTCTCACTTTGTTTAGTTTTTGTTATATTTTTACACCTGAAGATGGTATTCTCCGAAACATGTCGTGATTTTAAATATTTTTTATTAAAAAATAGTGGATTAAACAAATTTTTTAATTCCCAAAAAATATTTGTTGTATTTTTTTCCTAAACACATAATATATAAATATCAAGTATTGGAAAAGAATGAGCAGAATTTAAAACCAGTTCCAAGTTGCGCAGGACTGACCGAAGTTAGGGGGATCCTATTGACTCTTCGAGCGGTGCATGGTGATGGCCATGCTACGCTGGAAGATTGATCTGATCCCAAGTACCTATCCACACCTCCTCGACTTTGGTCTCCCCTGGAAACTATGCGAAATGTTAGAGATCGAGTGTGAATAACCTCGGTGGATAATATTGATGCATAGGCTAACGTGGAAGGACACCTCGCCAACTCATCTGGCAAGCGTGGCGTTGTAATGCCAACCACCCCTCGTATGACATGTCATACATGGAGAAGTATGGGGGAGGCCTATGTCCAACAGTGGACGACAACGGCTGTTAAATAAGAAGAAAAGAGATGCTTTCACTGCAGTGATCACCAACGTTGGTGAGACCTGTCACGCCACCAGAAGAAGACAAATACTCGGGTGTGTGCATTTGTATGATTTTATATGATATAATCCATCATACGAGTATAATAACCACACAAGAAGTGAATTTATATCTCAGAATTTTTTCTAATACCGTATATAATGGGAAAATTTAGTTTTTCTTGGCTATCTTGCCTCAAATTTCCATGAATAAAAGATGAGGCCGACCACCTGTGCCGCAGCTCTGATCCCCGCATTACGTTATAGCAAACATCATTAGCCTTATTAAACGTAAAAGCAACATAAATTTCATTTACGTTTACGCTGCAAAATATATTATATATTATTACTACGGTTCGAAGCCATATTTTTACTTGCTACTCATACTATTTAATTTTTTTTAATTATTTATTTACTCCTTCAATAAACTACATATGCCAGTTGGTATTTATGATCTTGAAACTGTTACACTGTCCAAACAAAGTGCCGAGAAACTACGAGTGACCCAAAGAGCCATGTTAGCAATAAGCCTGAGAGACAGAGTCAGAATCAATGATATTAGAATTTATTTTACAATCTTCAATGTGAGCAGAAAATGTAAGGAAGTGAAGCTTGGAGCTGGCAAAAGAAGGATGAAAGCAGGATAAACGCCGTAGAAATGAGATCACTAAGAATAATGTGCGGGAAAACGTTGTATGATAGAATACCGAACGATGAAATAAGACAGAAATGTAAGGCAGATGGCTGCATCATGGATAACATTTAAAAAGGATCCCTGGGATGGTTTGGACATATGGAACGAATGGATGAGAGAAAAATGGTTAAAAAGTTGTAAACAAGCAGCGTGAGTGGAAAAAGAAGCCGAGGACGACCGAGGAAAACATAGCATGACCAAATTAATCAATTTTCAAATTCGAAGTCGAAATAATTGACGTGCGTGCATGGTACGATGTATGAATTTAGAAGAATCCTGAAAGGTATGCCAGAACAGAGCATTGTGACGATCCATCCTCGCTGCCTACCCCTCCGGGGAAATGGCGTGATGGTTAGTTAGTTAGTTATTGATTCTCAGGACATGTGATAGGTAGATTATCTATCGTCATTTTATTGTCACGTGAATTCTACACCAGACCAAAGATAGTATGACAATCACTACACCATCGCCGGGAATCGAACCCGGGTGTGGCAGTCGTAGCATTTATCATGTCGTCATGCAATGAAGGGTTTTATATATCTTACTTAGTAGAATACACTTTGGTGTTACGTATATGAGTAGGTACCCATGTTGAGCAATGAACATCCGTCTATTGTTGCATCTGGCAACCCCGCAGTGGGTTAAGAGAGGTTCTGGCAATTCTTTTCAATTATACGCGGTTTCCCGGTAAACACTTTTGCCACAGAGCGCTTGCCACCATGTTTTTTTGTTTTTCCATTATATAGGGCAAACCAATTCCCGGGAAACTCGGTTTCGGAAAGTAAATATATACATTTACAAAATGCTTTGCAGAATTTTCTCACAGTTTATTTTTGTGTATATAGTAAACTTTGTCCAACAAGGAATTGGCAAAAGAAGGATGAAAGTAGAATAAATGCAGCAGAAATGAGATCTCTTAGACGAATGTGCATAAATCTATTCATGATATCAGCTTCTCAAGAGATGAGAATGAGAAGATGGCAGAAAGCTGCCGAAACCGGTCGAACATAAACACAAGTGGAAGCACACTAAATACATACTAATAAATAAATTTTATATGAATTTTTTTTATTCTTATTATTGAAAATGAACTTCTACCAAGAAATTTCAATTAAAAACATTAATTATTTACAAACATAAGAAGTGAATGCAGTACGAATGAAAGTATTCTTCTTCTTCTTCTTCTTCCTTGTTGTAGACCTATGTGATCTGCTGTCCAGAGTGTTGCTCCTGCCGTGAGGTAGACTCCCAGTTGTCCTTCCATCATTTAGGAGGTCTTCCACGAGGACGAGTCCCATGAGGCTGATTATATAGTGCAATATAGGGGAGACCTATGTATGGAGTATCTTGATGTACGCACGGCTGCGAGACATGGTGCCTATCCGAAAGAGATAAACGGAGACTAGAGGCTTTTGAGATGTGGTCCTATAGAAGACTATTGGGAATTTCCTGGAGAGACCACATCACAAATGAGGAGGTTCTTCAAAGAATCGAAGGAGAAAGGCACCTGCTCAGGACCTTATCCGAAAGGCGTGCAAGATGGATCAGCCATGTCATATGACAAGAAGGCCTCTTGCATGCCATAATAGAGGGTATGACCGAAGGGACAAACTCTAGGGGACGCCCACGCCGAAAGTACCTGGAGGACCTGTTGGTGGACGTGCGCTGCTCATCATATGCAGATTTCAAAAGCGCCGCACAAGACAGGGAAAAATGGAAGAGATGAATAGAGGAAATTGCTGCAAACTCATCCCAGAATTGAAACCAGAGGACGATAGGGGAATATGGTGGTGTCCATTCTTTGAACATGACCGTACCAGTCTCTTTTTCGCTGTCTGCTTCATCTTATAATATCCTCAATCTCACATATCTCTCTTATTCTGGTGTTCCTCACGTGATATCTAAGTGTCTTGCCTGCTATCCTGTTATGTAGAAGGTTGTTTAGTACATGAAAATGTATATTCTAGTAGTTTTAATATATTTTTGAAAGTGTAATGTTTTGCCTCGCTAAAGCATTTAAAAAATACATTTTAAAATGACAAGAATCTCACAGTTATTCCCATAAAATATAACAATAAATTTTTAAAAATACATGTTTTTGAAATGAAAAAATTAAGACCGCAAATAGGAATCAATTATTGACCTTCGTGACTGAGTGGTAAGAGCTCTGACTTCCATACCTTAGATCCAATTCCCGGCTATGGCACTGGATTGTCACACTTATCTCTGATCTGGAGTTGAATTCTTGTGACAATAAACTGGCGATAAATTAGCTACCTTTCATATGTCATGAGAATCAATATAACAGCTAAAAAAATGTATTCAATAATTGTGTTCAATCAACCTTTGGTATACCAAAAAAACAAAATACATCCGAGTTTTTAACTATCTTCGAATCTACGCCAGATTTTAGTAAGATCAATACAAAAGAAATTATCCAAGTAAAAAATATCTGACCGTTTCGTCTATTTCAATTCTTTCCTTAATTTAAGTATGTATAGGAAAACCCGGATCGACTGCCCTAAATGGTACTTAGAATAAAATTTACGATGCCATCTCATACATTGTCTTTTGAGGTATAAGATTAACTCTAAAAACGAGTGCCCCCCTAAAAAACCTACAACAAGGGAACTGCCATCAACCCTTTTAGTTCCAAAGATCAACTAACTATCACGCTGTTTCCCAGAAGTGGTAGGCAGAGAGGATGGACCTTCTTACTACTCTGTCATAATATATCTCTTGAGCGTCCACTAAATTCATACATCGTAACATGCATGCTCGTCGATTTTTCCGACTTTGACTATGGCCGCCTTAGTATTTGATTAATTTGATCATGCCATGCTTTTCTTATTTTCTTGTTCTTCCACGGCTTCTCTTTCCACTCAAACTGCTTGTAAACAACATTTTAATCATTCTTCTTTCATCGATTTGTTCCATATGTCCAAAGCATCTTAGGGATCCTTTTTTTAATTTTACTTGTGATGTTCTATCATAAATCGTTTTCCCGCACATTTTTCTCAGTCATATCATTTCTACTGTATTCATCCTACTTTCATCCTTCTTTTACATTGGTCTAATGTATGACCTAAAATATATTAACTTTTTAATATACTTCATGGTATGTAAAATCATGTGAGGAGTCAGAAAAATCGACGTTTGTGCATATTTATTTATTTAGGGTAACAAGCAGCGATTACAGTACATAAATCATACATAGAAACAATAAAATAACACCAGTTACATGCTACCACAAGTATTAATGAAACGAAGAGCTAACGGTACATACTAGTTAATCGAAAATTAATTAAAACTAGATTCAAACGAGCGAATTAAAATAATTGAACAAAATGACGTTATACGAGTATATGATAAACTAACTGACTATCTAACCATCCCACCGTCTACCCGGAGGGGTAGGGAGAAAGAATAGATTGCCACACTTTTCGTTCCTGACATACTTCTCAAATTGCTTCCTAGACATTCATACATCGTGTCATGCTCACAAATCTATATAAATAAAAGGCAATCTTCCGGGTGTGTGTGGACTGATTCCGGGGTTATTCCTGGGCAGATCGTTTTCATATTGATACACTTCCTTAATAGATAGACATAGGTGGGCATAGGCATATTTTTGTTATTAATCGAGCTCTAATTAACTTTGTAAATTTATAAATTTTCGTAGTGCGAGCGAGTATAGACCTTCATGTTCGTATCACCTGAGTATCGATCTTTAGAGTCTATATTCGCTTGGCGTTATAAGATGCAAATTAGCTGCTTATTTGACTCTTAGCGTGGCGTTCTTTAATAATACACGCACGTTTTGCATCGCTATTTTGACTCTTTGTGTGGTCATCGTTAGTAGGGATGGGCAAAACGACTCATCTCAGGGATCTGATCTGAACGAATCGCTCAGCAAAGTGAGTCGACTCTTTTTCACGACTCACGACTCGCTGAGATGAGTCGTTTTGCCAAGTGAGCCGACTCTTTTTAACGATCCACGGTTCACAATTTTGAGTTGAAATTATTTTGACCTTTTTTTTTTTTTGCTCCTCGACCAAAAAATTTGATTTCGATTGTCGGAAAAAATTATTGGTGACCTTTTTTTTTTTTTACTCCTCGATCAAAAATTTTGATTTCGATTGCCGGAAAAAATTATTGGTGACCTTTTTTTTTTTTTTGCTCCTCGATCAAAAATTTTGATTTCGATTGCCGGAAAAAATTATTGGTGACCTTCTTTTTTTTTTTTGCTCCTCGATCAAAAATTTTGATTTCGATTGCCGGAAAAAATTATTGGTGACTTTTTTTTTTTTTTTGCTCCTCGACCAAAAATTTGGATTTCGATTGCCGGAAAAAATTATTGGTGACCTTTTTTTTTTTGCTCCTCAACCAAAAAAATTGATTTCGATCACCGAAAAAAAATGAATCGGCTCACTTTGTTGAGCGAAACCGTTCAACTCAGATCCCTAAACAGCTCACTAAAAAGAGTCGACTCACTAAAAAGATTTCCACAGCGGAAACTGGCAGAATTTTGAATGGTATTGCGCTATTTTATTAATGTTATTTTATTATTATGATTTTAATTAGTTATTTAAAATACAATTAATATGACATTTGATGAATTCAAACATAAAGGTGTTCTTTATACACGTACTTTGGTCAGGGAAATATTAAAATGACCACAGCAACGATAAGAAAGTTCTAATGATATACAATATCCATTTATTCGTTTTACTTACGTGTCATTTTAGGTTATGACGTTTCGTTGTGTAATAAATAGTTAATTGGTATAATCTATTTTAATAATGTTATTTTAATGTAAAATTGTTCTGGCAGGGCGAAAATCTATATCTTTGGGATTAGATATTAAGTTTTGATAAAATTATTGCCTGGTTGTGAGAGACCACTGGTCTAATGGGGATATTTTTGTATTGGGATTGAAATTATTTTGTTAATGAGCCATATTGGTGCATATGCATGTTGCAATTCTTCTTAATTTTCCATTCCACTGAGTAATTCCAGCAGCACACATACCCAAATACACTATGAGTTACTTCAGCTTTTTTAGTTTTTCTCAGAAAACAAATGCTGTGATAGGTAGACATATCCTTATATGCAGCATTAGCTGCTTCAGTTGGAAGAGTCCAGTAATATTCCATTTTTGGCCATTAAATTCTACATTATGCTGAGATTTAAAATATTCAAAGATAATTAAATTGATTTCAGGTTATTTCATTTGCTTGAGGATGGGGAAGACAACGCAGAAGATAATGGATTGCGCATGTGCAGAGGATGGGGAAAACAACGCAGAAGATACTGGAGTTCGCATGTCCAGAGGATGGATCCCACACCTCGATATATGCGTAAGAATATAGACAATTTATGTTTACTACTCCATGATACATTCTCATCTGTCTTACCTTTCCTGTATTTGGGGCTTTATTACAAAGAAGAAAGCTACTGAGATTCAGGTGATCCAAAATCGGGCTGTTAGAAATATTTTCCGTCTACCGTGGTACACTCATGTAAGGGCCCTATATTCTCAGACGAAAATAATTCCATTTCAAATCCATCCAAAATTAGAGATCACTAAAACTATACTACAAATAATAAAGTCATCAACGCACTCTAATACTCGACCAATATTCAATACGGACGTACACCAACTTGATACGCGCTCACAGAATAAGAAGCATTGCGTTCAACTAGATTCGGTGTAAAATCCTTACAATTTATAGCCTCTACAGAATTTAATAAACTCCCTAATGATTTAATAATGATGTCGAACCAAAAACTTCAATCTGATCAACTTAAAAGTAATTTTTACATTACATTTTTACATTTTACATTACACATAAGCTACTTTTAGTAGTTTTCATTCATATATGAAAATTCCATTATTAATTTCAGGTAAGGTTTTTAAATTTACAGTTTATAGACAATAATTAAGCACATTCCCAAACGTGCCACCTACATATCTGAATTTTGTGTTGCTCGGGCTTTCACAGTAGCAGGTTCGTCCGCCTGAAATATGCTTCCTGCACGCCTCAGATGCATTGACAATCCGACAGACTTTAAATATCACCTAAAAACCCACCTTTTCAAATTATCGCATAAAATGTTACCAACGGTTGTCTGTATATCAATAAACAATATTATATCGCATTTGCACAAAACATTCATATGTTTAGAGAAACAAAATTCTTGATTTTGTTGTCCATGAAATTCACATCAGAGCCAATAAAGTAAGTTTCTACGATCGTGATTTCGCTGTTGTCACATGCACCTTTCGTGACTAAAAACAATGTCAAAGCGCCCTTGAGATGAGCTATTCACGAAAACGGCGATTATACAAATTAAACAAACAAACAAACCATCACGCCGTTTCCCCACAGGGGTAGGCAGAGAGAATGGACCATAACACTACTCTATCCTGGCAAACCTCTCTAGCTTCCTCCACATTCATACAACGAGTCATACACGCATTACAGATAATTTAAAAAATGGTGGATACGTGTAACATAAATTAAATAAACACAAAAGTCCGGATTGTCCAAGTCAACATGTGCAACATCGAAAAAAAACATTATATGTTATTACATTATGTGCTAAATTAAAAAACAGTGGATACGTGGAACATATTATAAATTAAATAGACAATATGTGCACCGTCTAAAAAGAACATTTTGTGTAAAATTATTTTTATTTTGTTATTTTATTTTATATCATTGTATTTTATATTATTTGTTTTAGATTTATTTTGTGGGTGTTGGACGATCGAAGTGTGCGCGGGAGATGCCTATTGGTGGCGATGAGGTTCGCAACCCATCACACCGCGCCTCCCGCGGGGCGAAAAGAGAAGGATGGAGTGCCGCATCAGTAAAAGTGTGACAGTCCATTCTCTCTGCTTACACTTTCGGGGAGACGGCGTGATGGTTAGTTAGTTAGTTAGTTAATTTGACAAATTAGCCTAATTATTATTATGCATATAGCATGAACTGCCTTTTATATGAAGAATATCTTCAGCAAACAAGTGAAAAACAGTTGTAATTCATTCATTGTATGGAAATTTAAATTTTGCCTCTTCGGTGTCCGCCTTATGGCAATTCAATTTTTTTTTTTTTAATTCCAGGGCCCAAAATTGATGAATCAAAGATCGGACCAAAGTTGCCGATGCAGCGTGTAAAATAACTAATGTTTAAATGGAATGGGATCGGTCATAAAGCAAGGACAACGGGTGATAAGATCTTCTGGCCTGGAGTGGCGAAAGAGAAACAGCTACACAAATTCTGGCAGATCACAAGCAAGATGGTCTGATGACATTAAACGAGTGGCAGGAGGTCAATGGCGCAGAGCGGCGAGGGATACAGTTGTGGAAGTCGGGAAGGGAGGCTTTTGTAGTATTATCATCTATATTACTATTCCACGCCAGCGGACTCGCAGTGCCGAAATCACGATCGTAGAAACTTACTTTATTGGCTCTGATGTGAATTTCATGGACAACAAAATCAAGAGTTTTGTTTCTTTAATATAATGAATGTTTTCTGCAAATGTGATATAATATTGTTTATTTGATTATTAAATTTCATATAAAATATTCAAAAAATAGTTTTTCAATTACATTAGTAATATGTATTCAAGTTTATAATTAATCCAATAAATAAACGAATTGTTATTGAACTTTAATTGTATTTGTTTAATATATATTGGGTTTATTTATGTACTCGAATTTAGCAATAGCGAAGCGTTGCCGGGTCAGCTAGTATTATATAATAAAGACTAAATATATAAGAAAATTAAAGTAAGGAAATTACAGTCTCATCCACGCCGAAAAGTTTTTTTGAGATTTCCCATCATTCAAATGGAAAACATAAATGTCTCCTAAATACTTATTTTAGTTGAAAAAAATTCGATACATTGCCGCGCTCTGAGCGTAGTTAGTGCGATAAACATAGTGCACATTACAATGTATTGAGGATGTCATAGAAGAAAGAAAAGTGTGGCAATCCATTATTTTTGCCCACCCCTTCGGAGAGACGGCGTGATGTTAGTTAGTTAGTTATAAAGTTTCAATCCTGGGATTGGTTTGCAGCAATTTCTTCTATTCTTCTCTTCCATTCTTCCCTGTCTTGTGCGGCTCTTTTGAAATCTGCATATGATGAGCAGCGCACGTCCACCAACAGGTCCTCAAGGTACTCTCGGCGTGGGCGTCCCCTAGAGTTTGTCCCCTCGGTCATACCCTCCATTATGGCATGCAAGAGACCTTCTTGACGTATTACATGGCCGATCCATCTTGCACGCCTTTCGGACAAGGTCCTCAGCAGGTGCCTTACTCTTTCGATTCCTTAAAGAACTTCCTCATTCGTGATGTAGTCTCTCCAAGAAATTCCTAAGAGTCTTCTATAGAACCACATCTCAAAAGCCTCTAGTCTCCGCTTATCTCTTTCGGATAGGCACCATGTCTCGCAGCCGTACATCAAGATACTTCATACATAGGTCTTGATGAGGAGTATTCTCAGTTTAAGGTCTATATTATTTAATTATATTATTTTCGACCTTTTATTAAATGCAAGCCTAGCCTGATGTATACGGCTGTCGACCTCGCTCTTAGACCGGCCGTCCCATGTTATTTTGCTCCCGAGGTAGACAAACTCCTTGGTGTTCTTTAGTGAAACTCCTGACATCACTACTCTCATCTGATGTTGCGTTCGGCCTACAGTCAGCAGCTTTGTTTTGTCTTTATTTATCTTCATGTTGTAGCTATCTTGAAGAATGCCTTGTAAACTTGCTAAGGCCTCCTGCAGTTCCTCGTCACTTTCAGCAACCAAAGCAATATCGTCAGCAAACCTTATCATGTCTATCTTCTAGTTAGTTAGTTATAAAATAAAAACCACAAACATCAACATTTCTGGGTCTTGGCGGGTTAACGATAGAGCACGGCAATAATAGTTTGAGACAACCACCCTCCACCAATGGCATTTATGTCTATTAAATAAATTTTATTTTCCGATTACTCAGGAAAGGGTAGCCCTCCCCTAGAGTGCCCATTTGTCGGCCAAATTGACCCATCAAATTTTCGTTAACGAAATAAAAGCAATCATACAATAAGGGTCTCGATTTTATGTCCTCTGCTCGGGGGCGATTCCGTTTAGACGCCGTTTGAATTCCGCCCGAAACAGGGAATAAAGTTGAATTTTAAAGACATGTCCAAGCCGGCGAATAAAGGATACCAAAAAACTGACATAAAAAAAAAAAAACATTTAAAACGATTTTAAACAGAATCTAATCTTCTTCTTCTTTTTCTTCTTCTCCTCATAGACCTTTGGTCTGTTCCTGAAATCAGGCTGGCCTCTCTTGGGAGGTTGACTCCCAGCTATCTCTCCATTTCTTCGGCGGTCTTCCGGGGGGACGGCAGCCGGCAGGAATCTGATGCGCCACAGCGTATGGGATTCTGGTGGGATCCATCCTCTGCACGTGCGCATTCCAGTATCTTCTGCGTTTTCTGCCCCATCTCACGACATCCCCCACCTTGCAGATCTCGAGGATGGCCGTATTCCTCACCTTATCGCGAATAGTCTTTCCTGCTATCTTCTTGCCTATTTAGCCTTCGTTCTATTGGTATCCGCTCTGGTCTCAATCAAATCAAATATGTTAAATTTCTCAAAATATATTACAAACAAAGCGCTTGACCCGGACATTGAAATAAAATGCAGAATTGAAGTCGCCCGGGCTACATTTAATAAAATGAGAACATTATTTTGCAACGATAATCTTAACTTGAAACTCCGACAAAGAATGATTAAATGTTATATTATATATGGTCTGTTCTAGTATATGGCTGCGAAACCTGGACTCTAAAAGTGAATGTAATGAACCGGTTGGAAGCGATCGAGATGTGGATATACCGTAGAATGCTCCGTATACCGTGGACCGATATGTTCAGCAATGCAGACGTACTACAAAGAGCCAGAGCCAAAAGAGGGCTGTTGTCTAGTGTGAAAATTAGAAAGGTCTCATGTTTAGGTCATGTGCTAAGGGGAGAAAAGAAAAATACCACCTCCTTCGAATGATATTAATAGGTAAAGTGGAGGGACGTCGGGGAATTAGTAAAAGGTAGCTGTCCTGGTTGCAAAACATCAAAGAGTGGACAAGAATAACAAGAGTTCAGAACCTTTTTCAAGTGGCGCAGGATAGAGATGTCTTTGCTGCAGTGATCGCCAACGTTGGGAGGACCTGACACGGCACCAAAAGAAGAATAAGAATATTACAAACACTAAGATACATAATAAGGAACTCAAGGATAAGGGAGATATGCGAGGTCGAGGATGTCGTTAGGTGGGGAAGGCAAAGGAGAAGATACTGGTATGCACACGTGAGGAGAAGGGATCCGTACAGACTCCCCCTTATTGTGTTTCACGGCCAACCCTAAGGTAGACGACCGCCGGGCAGACCATCAAAGAGATGGATCGACAGCTAGAAGTCGACCTCGCATGAGGTCAATTCCTCTTAAGAAACAGGCCACAAGGCCTACACTAAGAATAATAATTATGTGTAAGTTACAATTTTTAAGTTAAGCTTTCTGCATATAATACGAATATATCGAACTTATAGCAACATTAATAAGCTTTCATCCTACTTTCATATTTTTTTTGTTTTGGTCCAATATACGACGATATATAAACTTTTGAATAATAATTTTTAGTAATAATAAATATTTGTAAACAATTTTAAAATATTTAAAATATCTTTATAATATCGCTAAGGAAGGACTGGGTTGTCCGAAACTTCTTCTCCTTCTGATTGTAGATCTTGCGATCTGTTAATGCAGGATATCAACTTTCTTCCTGTGATGAAGACGACCAGCCATCTTACCATCTCTTTGGTGGTCGTCCTGATGGTCGACGGCCCTCTGGAGTCTCGTGCATCATGATATTAGGAATTCTTGCTGTATCCATTCTCTCGGTGTGGTCCCTCCAGAATCGTCTCCTCTGCCTACTCCATTTTACAATGTCTTCAATTTTGCAGGATTTGAGAATTTTTTCATTGAGTATCCTATCTCTAAGAGTTCTCCCCACAATAGGTCGCAATGTTCTCATTTCTGCTACTCTTAAGAGATGTTTGGTTCTGACAGTGTCTGCTTTTGCTTCGATTCCGTATGTCATTATGGGCCTGATGCATGTTTTATATGTAAATTCTAACATTGCTTTCCACTAGCATATGCTTATTGCCTCAGACAGTGTCCCCTAAGGGATGTCTCCTCCCCCCTCCCCCTTCCGGATATCTTAACATCCGGAGATAACTGCAGCTTTATCAGTCTGTTTTTTTAATTTTATAAGCTGTCGTTACCTGTCGCGGGTCCGATTGATGACACTGGCGGATTGGATTTGACCCGCGGGCCGTAATTTGGAGACCCCTGCATTAGCCCTAAGCCTCTCCCCTCTCTATCTCATATGTTTATATATTATATTATGTTTTTATATTTTATTTATTTAGTTTTTTTTGTAACCCTGAAGAAGCTCCGACTTGAGCGAAACCTGTTGGTTTGATAAAACAATAATAACGTAGTAAAAAATAAGTGGAAAGACTTTCAGATTCCCTTATTTTCTTTATTCATCGTTGCACCCCAACAAAGTATAAAGGCAAATGTTTCTAAAGCAATACATATTTTAGTATCAAATTATTGTGCTTTTATTGTGATTTGAACTCATAAAGGCGGGATTTGTAAAGAATAAAGATTTGAGAACGTGTTTGATGTCATACTAAAGGCCCGACTGATGGAAAAAATAAAGTCAAATTATTATTTTTTACAGTTGGGGTCAATCGTAGTTATCAAAGGAAACGTATGTGCTTTATATAAATGGATTACTTATTCGTACGAGTATACAAATACATAAAAAATAGAGTAAAGTTGTGGAAAATACTGTCTGAATATGGAATAAATACAAAACTGATCATGACAATTAAGTCGCTATACACAGAAAGCACTGCTAGTGTCAGAGTAAATGGAGATCTTAAAGCCTGGTTTGATATCAATAAAGGTATCAAACAGGGTTGCGTAATGTCCCCGTGGTTATTCAATCTATATATGGACAAGTATATGAAAGACCTGAAGGGGATGGATGTAGGTGCCAAAATGAGCGGAGTGTCAGTAAGCTGTATCTTGTATGCGGATAACGCTGTCCTACTTGCAGACAACGAGCATGAACTACAAGTCCTAGTGAATTGTATGTATGAGGTATTCATGCGAAATGATCTGATGATGAATGTTAATAAGTCCAAGGTAATGATTTTTGAAAAAGAAGAAATCATGACTGCCTGCAACATTAGCGTGAATGGTGAAAATTTGGAGCAAGTAGTTGAGTTCGTGTATTTAAGAAGTTTGTTTACAAGAGATGGGCGAATGGAGAGGGATATTAAAAGAAGGGTTGGGGCAGGCAACAAAGTGAATGGTGCACTTAAAGTTATCATCGCAAACAAAAACCTATCCAAAAAAGCTAGAATGGCAATGCACAATGGTGTTATTTTACCGACCCTTATGTATGGAAGTGAAGCATGGAACTGGCAAAAGAAGGATACAAGTAGAATAAATGCAGTAGAAATGAGATTTCTAAAACGAATGGGTGGCAAATCTGTATATGATAGAGTGACAAATGCAAGTGAATGTGGTGCGAATGAAAGTGTTATGAACAAAATAAGGAAAGGGTCATTAAGATGGTTTGGACACATGGAAAGAATGAGACGGCGTGATGGTTAGTTAGTTAGTTTAAAAATGTATATTTTAGAAACAAACAAACTATCACGCCGTTTCCCCGCAGGGGCAGGCAGAGAGAATGGACCGCCACACTACTCTATCCTGGCAAACTTCTCTAGCTTCCTTCACATTAATGCAACGAGTCATACACGCACGTCGATTCCTCCGACTTCTAACATGACCAACCTTTAAAATTTGATAAATTTTGTCATGCCATGTTTTCCTCGGTCTACCTCGACTCCGTACTCTATTTACATCATTAACGTATGCTTTCTTAACCATTCTTTCTCCATCCATGCGGTCCATATGTCCGAACCATCGCAGCGATATTTTCATAATTTCCTACCTATATTTTCAAAATACCTTCTTCTGCTCTACATTCCTTTCTTATATCAGCATTTGAGATTCTGTCCTATATCGTTCTACCGCACATACCTCTTAGGGACCTAATCTCTACCGCATTCATTCTGTATTCATCCTTCTTCTGCCAGTTCCATGTTTCGCTTCCATACATTAGGGATGGGACCAGAACTCCATTGTGATCGGCTGGCGAACGGTCTATTTAGGTATTTACAAATAGTGTAAATGGAAAAAGAACTCAAGGAATGTCTAGGAAGACATGACAAAATTAATCAGTTATTGAAAAGCGGTCATATTCGAAACAAGAAAAATAACGAGCGTGCATATCACGATGTGTGAGTGCAGAAGAAGCGCGAGAGCTATGTGAAGATTGGGATCTGGCTGAGTGGTAAGAGCTCTGACTGCCATACCGAAGGTTCCGGGTTCGATTCCCGGCGATGGCAGTGTGATTGTCACATTCACGTGACAATAAAAAGGCGATAGATTAGCTACCTATCACTTGTCACGAGAATCAATATATCAGCTAAAATCAAATTGTATTCAGTAATTGGGTTCAAGGTATACAAAAAAAAAATAACAATGTGGCGATCCATCCTCTCTTCTTACGCCTCGAGGGAAACGACGTGATGGTTAATTAGTTAGTTATTTATTCTATGTTCACCATAACTTTGAGTTATAGATGTTTAATATTTCTTTTTTATATACTTTGTATACAAGACTCACATTTATTTAAAAATAATAATAATAATAAATATCAAACATGTAAAGCCTCTGCCGTGTCAGGATGCCCGAAGAATCTGGTATGGAAGAACAAGCACATGCGTATTTACAGCAAGATCAGCATCTATAAAACATGCGTGCGACCTATCATGACGTACGCTGTAGAGATGTCTGATATACAATTTAATTTTTTTAAATTTAGTGTTGTATATACAAAGTATATGAAAAAGAAAAAGACAAATAATTTTATAATATTTTAAATATTTATATAATATCACTGTTAAGGGCTGGTTAGTCCGAAACATGTTTGATATACGTATATATTTTTTAATAAATATTGGCATATAACTGATTGGATGAGCAAATCTGTGTGAAGTAATACGTCCAAGTCACTCTCTCTCTCTCTCTCTCTCTCTCTCTCTCTCTCTCTCTCTCTCTCTCTCTCTCTCTCTCTCTCTCTCTCTCTCTCTCTCTCTCTCTCTCTCTCTCTCTCTCTCTCTCTCTCTCTCTCTCTCTCTCTCTCTCTCTCTCTCTCTCTCTCTCTCTCTCTCTCTCTCTCTCTCTCTCTCTCTCTCTCTCTCTCTCTCTCTCTCTCTCTCTCTCTCTCTCTCTCTCTCTCTCTTTCTCTTGGTTTCAATCCTAGGATTGGTTTGCAGTAATTTCCTCTATTCTTCTCTTCCATTCTTCCTTGTCTTATGCGGCTCTTTTAAAATCTGCAAATGATGAGCAGCGCACGTCCACCAACAGGTCCTCCAGGTACTCTCGGTGTGGGCGTCCCCTAGAGTTTGTCCCCTCGGTCATACCCTCCATTATGGCATGCAAGAGGTCTTCTTGTCATATTACATGGCCGATCCATCTTGCACGCCTTTCGGACAAGGTCCTGAGCAGATGCCTTCCTCCTTCGATTCTTTGGAGAACCTCCTCACTTTTAATGTGGTCTCTCCAGGAAATTCCTAATAGTCTTCTATAGGACCACATCTCAAAAGCCTCTTGTCTCCGTTTATCTCTTTCGGATACATACAATAAATGAAATTCAGAGACTAGTCGTTAATTTTTCGTTCTTTTTTGTATTTGTTTTTGAAGTTTTGTTTTGAAACCGTCTCTAACGAAAAACACATTTGTCAATGAGACTATATAAGCACTATTATAAGATTATACCACGGTAAAGAGGAGTTTCTTATAGTTTCTTAAATGAGAAAATAAAGCGAGTCAGCTGATTCGGGCGCAATCACCGATACAGCCATCCCGGGTCCCGGGAAGTTGCCGAGTTATTGATACTCCCAAGTTATTAAGCGCTCCCCAAGGAGACCAGTGCCGGGATAAAGAACGGCCGTATATTTTTACGGCCCTCCTGGGCGGAGGCTTCCTGGAAACAGTGGCGGCTCATCCTGGTTTAAATGTAAAAGAAAATAGTCTTCGCTAGTTTCGACCCAAGGGATTTTTTTTTTACTTGTTGTATTTTATTATTTGTGCCCTGCGTTTTAATTATCAGGGCGGTGTGGACATGTTTGATTTGTGATTCTATGAAGTAATATGGCTTTATTATTAGGGGGGCAGAGATTCAAAAGAAGTCGAAAGATAGAAAGGTGAGAGGGGTGAGGTGAAAGAAAAATGAGTAAGAATGAGAATGAAAATAAGAGAAATGGAGTTCCTATCTATGAGATTCCATGGACTAGCTAATAAGCATCCCGACATTTTCCTTACAACTGAGGGAACCATGGAAAACCTCAGTCGGGACGCGACGAACATGTAAAAAACACATGTTAGTTATTTGTTTGCCTCTCGCAACCGATCCATCACCGTGGTTGCGAAGTCAACGAACCTGCAGAGTGTATCCTTGTTGCGGAGGATGGCTGGGAGATCTGTGATGTGGATGTCTGTTCTTTGACATTCCTTCACCAGTTTCCATCTCTCACGCGTGCATACAAGGGGTTGGTTTTGCTGCAAAGTGTAACATTTTTTTACTGGTTCTTGGGATGTCTAGTGTCATCTGCATGTAAGCCGGGACATAGAGGAAAAGAGGAGTAGATGAAATGTCGCTTCGGTCCCTCTTGATTTCTTCTTTTTCTTTCGGTGCTGTGTCAGGTCCCCCTAACGTTGACGAACACTATAGCAAAGGTATCAATGTAGACTGACTGGCTGAATGCCAGATAGTCTACATTGCAAAGTCTTCTGCGAGGGGTAGATTGTACGTACCGAAGCGTTACCCTCTCACAAACTTTGGCGACCGAGCCTTCGCGGTAGCCGTCCCTTCAGCCTGGAATAATCTTCTAGCAGACCTTAAATGCATTGAGAATCTGTCAGAGTTAAGATCGAGACTCAAAACGCACCTTTTCAAATTATCATTTCCTGATAAGAAGGGTTGATCAGCTGCAGCCCTTATTCTAAATATGTTTATTTTTAACTAGTTCATAAAACTGAGCATTTTTTAAAGCGCCCTTGAGGTGAGTAGGTAATTCATAAAAATGGCGCTCTATAAATTATTAAATTTATTATTATTTATTATTATAAAGCGTGGCATGACCAAATTAATCAAATACTAAAAGGCGGCCACATTCGAAGTCGGAAAAATCAACGAACGCGCATGTTACGATGTATGTCAAGACAGATTAATTTGGCGGTAAATCATCTCTGTCTACTTCTTCGGAGAGACGGCGTGGTGGTTAGTTAGTTATTGGAACTATAACAAACAAGTTAGCATCACTATACTCCCTCTTCTACAAAATACAAAATTACTTACCAAGAAAAGAAAAAGTTATGATGTACGAAGCGTATATTAAAAGCCGACTGACATATATGATTCCCTTCTGGGGGACAGGAAACCAAAAGGACATCTCCAGACTCCAAAGACAGCAAAATAAAACATTAGCTTATAACATTAATTATCTTACCCCAACCATACGAGTATACAGACAAACAAAACAAACGGACATATCAGACCTGACCAAATTTGAGGCCTTGAAAATTGTACACAGAGTGACCATGGAATAGACAACAGACAGCAGCTACAAATTAACTAAAAATTCAGACGTTCACAGACACTGGACCAGGAACTGTGACAGATATCACCTACCGATTGCACGAACTATGACAAGACAATCGAGGATATTGAACAATGGATTGAAACTTGAAATGAACTACCGAAAGACACAAGGAGTCTCACTACAAATCGTTTTAAAATATACATGAAACATTATATAATTATAAAAAAAAATTAAAAATGTATCCTTCTTCTTCTTTCCGTGTCCTGTCAGGTCTATCCAACGTTGACTATCACCCTTGAGTAGGCCTCCCTGTCCTGGGCAGCTCGGAACAGCTCCCCCACGGTCCTCAGCCCCGTCCACTCTCGGATGTTCCTCAGCCAGGAAACCCGCCTTCTCCCAACACCTCGTCGACCCTCAATCTTACCCTCCAAGATTAGATGTAACAGTGTGTACTTTTCGCCTCTCAAAACATGGCCCAAGTAGGACACCTTACGGACTTTGATGTTGCTCAGCAACTCTCTGTCAACTCTGGCTCTATGGAGAACGCTTGTGTTGCTGACCATGTCAGTCCAGGAGATGCGTAACATCCTTCGGTGTATCCATGTCTCAAAGGCCTCTAATCGGTTCATAACATTGACTTTAAGGGTCCATGACTCCACCCCGTATAATATCACTGACCAAACATAGCATCTGACCATTCTCTGTCGTAATTAAAATGTAAAAATGTATCCATATAACCCTTTTGTTTTTTTTTAAATAAAAAAATATAAATAAAAATAAGGGTTGATGGCCGTTCTCCTGTTGTAGGTTTTTTAGGGAGGCACTCGTTAGTTTTTTTAATATTTTAGTATTAGTTGATATTTTCACGCGGCGCCCCTGCCTCAGGATGCCCTGTGTATCACGGCTAAGCCTGGGGGATAGCCCTCTCCTTACTGGCCGATATCGGCGTATTTCTATGTAAGTTACATCTTTTCACTTTTCTGTCCCTTGTTTAGTGTGGGTCATGCTAAAGGCCACGTGTAACTAGTTATAGCTAACATCTAAATAAACTACACATCTTCTTCTTCTGATGCCATGTCAGAACCCCCAGACGTTGGAAATCACTGCAGAGAAAGCATCTCGTTTCTGATTTTAACCCAACTGATTTCTTGCTGGGTATACTGCACTACCAATCATTGAAAATTAGACGAACTACCTATTTGGGTTAGTGTCTATTTCTTTTTTATATACTTTGTATACAACACTAACTATTAAACAATTAAAATTAAATATCAGACATGTTTCGGACAACCCGGTCCTTCCTCCGTAATATAAAAAAGATATTTAAAATATTATAAAATTATTTACAAATATGATCAGTTTTGACAGATGTATAAATATAACAAATATAATATATCATCAGTCAAAACTGTTCTTATTTGTAAATAATTTTATAATATTTTTAAAATCTTTGTAATATCACTGAGGAAGGACCGTGTTTTCCGAAACATGTCTGATATTTTAATATATTTTTTAATAGTTCATGTTGTATACAATACTCGTATATAAAAAAGAAAAAGACAATAAAAAACATCTAAAACAAAAAGTATGGCGAACATAGAAGAAATATCTATTTGGGTGTTCAATTTTTTCAACTGATTCGTGATAGAATTCATAGCTAAGATATTTTGAATGATTTGACTTATTTTGTCCCTGACAATTAATAATAATAGGAATCGCAATAATCTTATAATAATAATAATAATAATAAATTGGTCAACCATTTCGACATTCATGCTATTCGATTGCAACATTGATTTACTACACATACGAGTACATTCTTCTTCTTATTTTTCTTTGCCTCAAACTTCTCCAGTTCTCAGCCGCCATCATCCAATTTACCTATTGTTAAAGATGTGCTGTATCATTATTAACGTTGGACTCCAACCTCAGCCTAGGTCTTCTAATCCTTCTGGAACGCCTGGAAGTACAGTCATGATTTTTTTAAATAAACGCACACTTCACTTCCTCATTGCACTCCATGAGAAGAGAGCCTAAGTACGTATACAAACTGGTTGACTACAAGGAGACTATAAAGAGAAGAAATCTGTTAATTACACTTACAAACAACCTATTTATTGATTCTTGAAAAAATATATAAAACTCCATATTAAATAATTAATACGAATAATAACGTCTATTTTCTTGAAGATTTATTACAGATAAAGATGCGAATGACATGTTTCACCTTCCTTCTTCTTCATTATTAGTTTCCTTATTGCTGAAGGTCGTGATCTATGGAACTGCCCGTGGCTAAAACAAAATGGTTCCAATCATCTCTGTTCATCATCAGTTTTGTCATTTTCTAAATCTGGTGACACCACCGCGCAGGAGATCTGCCACTACTTATTTTGCCTGGAACGCTTCCTGTATCAATACTTTTACCAGGTTACCAAGCTCTATTCTGGCAATTTGACTAAACAAACTCAATACTCGCCGACTGCATATTACAGAAAGTCTTCCTGTTATTTTGAGTACATTAATAATGAGTCTTTTGCCCTTTTTGAAGTCCACGCTATCCTTAGCATTGGGATGCCAACACCACATTTCAAAAGCGTCAATTCTGGCGTGGTCACGGGTTTCATTGTCCAGGTTATAAAACATTGACAATAACTTAGAAAGACGAAAGATAACTCTATAATAAAATTTCTTCGTACGTATCACGGTCGGATAGTAATTTGTGGTGGTCTTTCTCTTAGCCTGCCACTGCAGAACCGGCGATGATGATTAGTAAGTTAGTTAAATAAAACAAATACAATAAGGTTTTTCATTAACCTTGTGCACTTGTGGCAGCCCTGACATTCATTGCATTATCAAGAGTAAATATAGTACTTGCAGGATAATTTGCCTACATAATGCAACGGAGTGTCTGGATCTCTGGTCGTGCGGTATGTGTTGTTGCATCTATTACAAAATGACTCGTCTTCAAGCGTAACATTCTAGATACTATCACGACACTTATCTAGACGAATCAGCTGTGAGTAATTTTAAAGTATTGTTTACATCTATCTATATATATAAGGATCATTAAGATAGTTAGAAGAATGAATGAAGAATGAATGGTAAAAAATTTATATGTTAATGATGTAAATGCAACCAGAAATAGAGGAAGACCGAGGAAAACGTGGCACGATCAAATAAATCAAATATTGAATGTCGGCCATGTGAGGAGCCAGAGAAATCGACGCGCGTGCATGACACGATGTATGAAAGTTGAGGAAGCGAGAGAAATATATCAGGAAAGAAAAGTGTGGCAGTCCATTCTTTCTGGCTACTAGTACATACATACATACATACGTGGTCTGTTCTCAAGAGTGTTGCTCCTCCTGTGAGGTAGACTCCCAGATGTCCTTTCATCTTTCAAGAGGTCTTCCACGAGGACGAGTCCCATAAGGCTGATTATGTTATGTAATAAAGTGGAGTCTGGTGGTGTCCATTCTTTGAACATGACCGTACCAGTCTGCTCCATCTTATAATATCCTCAACCTCACATGTCTCTCTTATTCTCGTGTTCCTCACGCGATCTCTCAGTGTCTTGTCTGCTATCGTCCTCGGTGTTTTCATCTCGGAAGTCATCAAACATTCATCTCCTCAACCTCCTTTGTTATACCTGGAATAAATTCCAATGTCAATTTGAATAATTTCTTTAATACCATTTTGAAGTTCTTGTTAGAGTTGGGTTAGGTACCTAATTGCAGTTAATTAAAAGAACTGTTAGTAACTGTTTAAAGGTCAATAGAATCGAAAACCCATACACCTAGACACATGCTATATATGTTTCTAGGTTCTTGTATTTAGTTTGAAAACTTTTTTTATTCGTTTAAATCGTTCTCTCGATGATGAAGGTATAAAGCCTTCGAAACATGTCGAGAAAAATAAACTCAAATGTGGAATATGAAAAAAAACAGCGTTTAATTCATAAAAAAACATCAAACCATCACGCCGTTTCCTTGAAAGGGTAGACAGAAAGAATGGACCACCACACAACTCTATCCTGACAAACCTCTCTAGATTCCTCCACATCCATACATCGAGTCATATACGCCCGTCGATTCTTCTAACTTCTATGAAAACAGGCTTTAAAATTTGATTGATTTGGTCATGCCACGTTTTCCTCGGTCTACCTTAACTCCGTACTCCATTCACATCGTTGACGTATACTTTCTTAATTATACTTTATTCATCCTTGCGTTTTATGTGACCAAACCAACGCAGTGATCCTTTCATAATTTTGCTCATAATACTTTCATCCGCTCTATAAATTGCTTCCTAATATCGGCATTTGAAACTCTGTTTTACTTAGACGTTTGTGTGTTAAACATCGTTTTACTATAAAAACATCTAAGGTATTTTATCTCTACAGCATTTATTCTGCTCTCATCCTTCTTCGGCCAGTTCCATGCTTCGCTTTCGTACGTAAGAGTTGGAACTAGAACTTCATTGTGAACGGCAATTTTTGGTTATATTGATAATTGACGACCTTCGTGGTAGGGTGGTAAAAGCTCTGACTTCCATACCGAAGGTCCCGGGTTCAATTCCCGGCGATGGCAGTGTGATTGTCACACTGTCTTTGGTTTGGTGTAGAATTCACGTAACAATAAAATGGCTACCTATCACATGTCACGAGAATCTATATAAAAACTAAAATAATAAATTGTATATTGTTATAGGGTTCAAACGACCTGTTGTATACATAAAGAAAAATGTTTTGTCCAATTACAGTATTTAAGGCTCCATTCACATTGTTTCCCTCTCCAACACTTCTTTCGGCGTCGCTGTGGGTTCGACCACAATGTATAATGGCTTGTTTATTTAAAAAAAATATGATTATTTTTTAATTGTTGAGTGCATAACTTCATACAGTTAGCGCTAGTATAATATATGCGAAGGTTGTAATAACTACATTGATCGTCGTTAGAAATACATTGATTTAATCCCCGCAATACTAGCTGACTAGACGAGTATAACAGGAAATCTTGCAATTTACGAGTTTTTCTAAATTTATTCAAGGGTAATACAAATACTCGTATTACCTCCAAGACTATTGATACGTTTATGACACTTAAAAGGAGGAAAACCTTAATCAAAATTATTACTACATTGTTAAACAATTTCAAACACGCAAAGTTGCTGCAGAATTTGTATCTCGGTTACGAAACGACTACAGTTTATTTTGTTTAAGGAATGTAAGGCAGATGATTTATTTATTATTATTTTTTTTTTAAATATAAATATTAATATATTATATTTTTAACATATCCTTATGTATGGAAGCAAAGCATGGAACTGGCAAATTAGAATGAAAGTAGAATAAATGCAGTAGAAATTAGATCTCTTAGACGAATGTGTGGATACTCTGTGTATGATAGAGTGTCGAATGAAATTAAAAGAAGTGTATTTAATTGTATCTCAATAGAGACGAAGACGCAAACTGGAAACTTGAATATGGATGATCAAGGTGTTAACAGGACTTATGACCTGTCATTGGTTGGGTTAAGCGCACGCTCCATGCAATTACAACATTCCCCATTCCACCTTTGTTTTTATGATCATGCATATTCATATTCATATTCAAGCATATTCAAGTTTCCAGTTTGCGTCTTCGTCTCTATTGAGATACAATTAAATTCGAATTAACCACCCATCATGGGTGAAAATCCAGGATTCGTATACAGGTAAGTATACATTCACAAAAATATTTAAAAGAAGTGAATGCGGTGCGAATGATGGTGTTATGATCAAAATAATGAAAGGATCATCAAGATGGTTAGGACATATGGAAAAAATTAATAAAGAAAGAATGGTCAAAAAAATTATATGTTAACGATGTAAATGGAACCAGAAATAGAGGAAGACCGAGGAAAACGTGGCACGATCAAATAAATCAAATATTCAATGTTGACCATGTGAAGAGTCAGAGAAATCGACGCGCGTGCATGACACGATGTATGAATGTTCAGGAAGCACGAGAAATATGTCAGGAACGAAAAGTGTGGCAGTCCATTCTCTCTGCCTACCCCTTCGGGGAGACGGCGTGATGGTTAGTTAGTTAGTTAGTTTTAATCAGTCTCACGGAACTCGTGCTCGTAGAAGACCTCCTTAAAGATGCAAGCAGTTTGAGTGGAAAGAGAAGCCGCGGAAGACCAGTGAATACATGGCATGACCAAATTAATCAAATAATAAAAGGCGGCTACAATTGAATTTGGAGAAATCGACGAGCGTGCATGTTACGATGAATGAATTTAGATGAATCTAGAAGATATAGCAGTATGGCGGTGCATCCTCTCCGCCTACCCCTTCGGGGAAACGGCGTGATGGTTAGTTACTAATTTATGTTTTACCACAATATGTGAATGGTATTTTCTAGTATAATAGTATGAATATATAATACTAATGAAAAACGTAGTTTTACTTTTTGGAAAATTACAGGGGATTTTTTTTCAGATTTGTTAAAGATGGCGTTCTCCTGTCAAACAATACTAATGGTGATGGTGATGATACTGGCGTTAGAAGAAAGACGTTTTGGACATCTTGTTGACGCCGCTGATTCTAGAACTCGGTGCAATAATTTGTTCTATATTGGCGAAGGGAAAGACTCTAACACTGGAATCTTACAACAGTTACCAAAAACGACGGGTTATAAGGTAAGAAAAAAAAAAACATACGACCATACGACCTTAACTAAGAGGAAGAAGAATAATAAGATTAATGCCTTCCGATTCAGGAATTCAGTTTCTATTGTTCGAATGTAGTCACACAACAAGGGGATTTTGTTTTCATCAGATATACAAATAAGTGGCCTGTCAGTCAATCGACAACTTTTTAGTGTAATGTACATTACAGTGTTATTATATGCATTATTATTATTAATAATAATTAGGTATATATTGTGTCTTGAAAATACATTGTGTAACATGACTGTCTGATTTAGGTCTGGTGGCCCTCCTTAAACAGGTGCGTGGACTTGGATAAAGAAAAGGATATCTGTCTCCTCAAAGGTTATCCCATAATTGATCATCGTACTTTACATGGACGTTGTGGGTGTCATAAAGGAACCTATATAATCCCGGTATGTATTACTTTTACGTATGAAATGTTTCCAACAATGTTCCCATAAGACGTACGAGGAATAGCTACAAGAGCTGAACCTCTGTAAGCCAGAAGTCCAAGTCTGAAATGTTTACAAACATCACTATATCATAATTCTTCAAAAAATACATTGACAAATTGAATGGAGTGCACTCCCGGCGATGTCTGTGTGATTGTCACACATTTTTTTTAATCTGGTTTAGATCTGTTGTATTGCTATGTGTGTACGGCGGAACATCGGGGTACCGTAGCTTAAATGTGGTCTGGGTCCCCCTTGGTTGCAAATATACATATATTATCATTATTATGTTTTAACTTAAGTCCCGCATGGACGGGGGACGGGCCTAGGGAGTGCATGAGTGAAGCTGACGAAAGGCGCCGCTGGGCCTATAACAGCTTCGGGTAAGCGGAAGGAGCCCTCTATGGCTCGGCAATATAATCTGTTGTAGAATTCAAGTGACAATAAAATGGCAATACATTATAGTTACCATTCAAATGTCACTTCGTTCAAATAACTTGTTATACAAACAAATGTGGAAAGAAACGGGAAACTAACATATTTAAAAATACCTCAAGCTTTCCCTTACGGTGCTAAAATAAAAACGCGCGTTCCTGTGTTCGGTAGTGCGTACTCCTCGCGCTTCCACAGTGAAGTATGCAAGAGTGAAATGCAAATATAGTGTCGCGCACCCAGCGCTACGAATTTTGTTTCCAAAGTTCACAAAATACCTCCGATGTACCCGATAAATTTTGATGATTATTTTTTTAGTCAATGCGTAAATATATTATGGAGAATACCTGAAATCTTAACCTTGTATTTATTATATTTATAGAGATATTGATGGTTATTAGAAGCAACGTGTAGAAGATACCCATCACAGGGAAGGGAGCGTAAAGTGGCATTCCAAGAATCAGCAAAGATGTTAATAGATTTTGCTATAAACCAATCTATGGGATTAGAGCTTAAACAAACGGTACTATAAATATATTTACGGTATTTTTTGTTACAGCGGAAGTCCGGATGCCATAAACTATTCACACAAGGACCATGCATGTTGGGGAACATTGTGACGTACGCGGGGAGTCAAACTATAGCAGCTTGCCGCAGAGACCCCTGCCTTAAGCAGAACCAGGGCAAGAGAGGGAATGACCCCCACCGATACGTCCCGCTTTCAGGAAGCGGAACTTGCCATCAACTCGGCTTTTCAACCGGATGTGCAAGATATCCTATTTATTCTGGAGTTTCAATCGAATTTAAATCATTTTATTCTCGTCCAACGATTACTTTAGATGGGAACGTACCAAAATGCTTGATAGACAAGCCAAAGTATGCTCCCTTTTTGTGCTTAAAAACTGCCAAAGACATCAAATGCCAAATGTCACACGTTAACGGTTTGACATACATTCCTGACCGCGAAACACGAAAAAAGTGTGATGATTATGTTGTCCACCCTGTCCCCGCCTCTGCCTTAATAAAAGGAGTAATTTTAGAAAAAGTTACAAAGAACGTAAATGCAGATTTTAAATTTTGGGTACGTATGCAAAATCTATGTTTTAAATCTGTTAATGATTAAACTTTGTTTTGTGTATTCCAATTATATTTTATATCTTCTATTTCATCAATCAATGTTGACATCATCAGGTGTTACAATAAAATTTCAAATGTCAAATTTTCGTGATTTTTCGAATCTCTATGTATATAATTATGTTCTTGTGTAAATTTGAATAATTTCATTGATATAATTTTGAAGTTCTTGCTGAAATTGAGTTAGGTACCTAAATATTATAATTGAAAGAATGGTTAGTTACTATTTACAGTAAAAAAATATTAAAGGTAAAAAATATAATAATAATAATATTAATAATAATCAAATTATACATCTGATTAATTTAAAAAAAACGGTGGATACGTGGAACATAAATTAAATAGACAATATGTGCATCATCTAAAATGAACATTTTGTGTTAAATTATTTTTATTTGCTATTTTATTTTATATCATTGTACATTGTATTTTATATAATTTGTTTTTGATTTTTTAATGTAGACGTTGAACGATCGAAGTGTGTGGAGATGCATATTGGTGGCGATGAGGTTCGCAACCCATCACACCGCGTCTCCCGCGAAGATTTGGTCTGGTGAGATAAGAGTCTATGGTCATGCTTTCAGCGTGGCGGGTCCGTTGTTTTAGTATTAAGTATGAGGAAAAACTAACTAACTAACTTACCATCACGCCGTCTCCCCGGAGGGGTAGGCAGATAGAATGGAACGTCACACTGTTCTGTCCTGACATACGTCTCTCGTTTCCTCTACATTCATACATCTTGTCATGCACGCACGTCGATTTTTCCGACTCCTCACGCGACCGACATTCAATATTTGATTGATTTGATCGTGCCACGTTTTCCTCGGCCTTCCTCTATTTCTAGCTCCGTTCACGCCATTTACATATACCTTCTTTACCATTCTGTCTTCACTCATTCTTTCCATGTGTCCAAACCATCTTAATGACCCTTTCCTTATTTTGTTCATAACACTTTCATTCGCACCACATTCACTTCTTATACTTGCATTTGTCACTCTATCATATACAGATTTGCCACACATTCGTCTTAGAGATCTCATTTCTACTGCATTTATTCTACTTTTATCCTTCTTTTGCCAGTTCCATGCTTCACTTCCATACATAAGGGTCGGCACAGGAACACCATTGTGCACTGCCATCTTAGCTTTTTTGGATAGGCTTTATCTTAGCTTTTTTGGATAGGCTTTATATAAGTATGAGGAAAGTGGCATTAAAAACATATCATTTACTGTTTTGCAGATTTGGTGGCCACCATTGGGAAGGTGTGTGGATTTGATACGTGAACGAGATATTTGCAGTAATGGTGGACAACATCCTGCATTAGACAACAACAATCATGGAACCTGTCAATGCTGGGGTGACACATTTCAAATAAGGGTAAAATCATTCATTTCCTTCTGTGTTTAATAACCTTTTAATATTATATAATCTGTTTAAACAGGACAACATATAAAAACGTTCATATAATTATATTGTTTCTTGAATAATACTAAATAAGGATTGATTGTTTCTCAATAGAGACGAGTTAAAACATTCCCCATTCCACCCTTCCCCTTACGAACACCATGTCTGACAAATTTTTGGAAGTTGTATATATCGCACGATTAATAGTAAACTGACCGATTATGGTTTAGGTCATAAATGAGTTAACATTAGACAGAGGCTTGTGTTAACGCTATCCATCGATTTTTCACAATGTTAACGCTCTCCATTCGTAGTACGATAATCGTTCACAATGTTAACGCTATCCATTCGTAGTACGATAATCGTCCACAATGTTAACGCTATCCATTCGCACGTGTTTTTCGACTAATTTTGTTAAAACACCGACTCATGTCAGATTGAGCAAAACTTGCTTTTTTGAGTTAAGCCAGTGTTCTATTAAGCTTGCGATGTGCTACTATATTGTACCACACTTCACACGTTATTAGTTCAATCTACACTAGCGCCATCTATTAAGAAGAGGTGTAAGCATTAAGCAGAAAATCTTTTAATAATGCAATTTGAAAGGCTACATTTGCTAGACAACGCCAGGAGAATACTTCTCCAATTTTTATGCTTTTTAAACATGGACCAGTTTTTGGTTTTTCTTTGTCTTGTCTACAAATACTTGTCTACAAATATTGGTAACATTCAATACTAAATAACTTTATATAAATTCAAAAATTTAACTAGTTCCAAGTAATAAGTTCCTACATTCTGGAATTTTTCCTTTAAATTGTTTGCAATCATGTATTAGGCCACGTCTACCTTAATTACCGTATTCTGCTTATTTAACTTACTTTAAAAACAATTTAAATATAAAATACAATAATTATTTTATACTATGTTTCTAATTTTATTTCACTATTGTTTTTTTTTTCAGAACGTGACTGGATGTCACAAGACATTCACCCAAGGACCTTGTAAGCAAGGAGATGTGGTCACCATCAGAAACTCGTATATAGCAGAGTGTAACAAAGATGTTTGTGCCCGAAAGAGAAAGGAAGATAAAAGTGTGAGATTCGTATTTTTCGACAATAACGTATGTACAAAAGTGAGCAAAAGCGTCACTTGTTATTTTAAACCCCACACCAAACCTCCTTATAATTGTGTATCGCCTTTCAACGACGTGCCGCCCGCCTGTGATCCCTCCCATGTAAAAAAGGAATGCAGAAAGCAAGTACAAATTGAATAGAAACTTCTTTCTTTTCTTCCTTGTTGTAGACCTATGTGGTCTGTTCTCCAGAGTGTTGCTCCTTCTCTGAAGTAGACTCCCAGCTGTCCTTCCATCTTTTAGGAGGTCTTCCACGAGGACGAGTTCTATGAGGCTGATTATGCAACGCAATATAGGGGAGTCTGGTGGTGTCCATTATTTGAACTTGCCCGTACTAGTCCCTTTTTCGCTGTCTGCTCTATCTTATATTATAATATCCTCAACCTCACATATATCTCTTATTCTGGTGTTCCTAACGTGATCTCTCAGCGTCTTGCCTGCTATCGTCCACAGTGTTTTCATCTTGGAAGTCCTCAAAACTTGTTTGGTCCTTACTGTGTCGACCCTTGCTTCGACGCCATATGTTATTATTGGTCTTACGCATGCTTTATAGATTCTCATCTTACACTTAATGGACATGTCTATGTTTTTCCATATTGTGGATTTTAGAACGCCAGAGATTGCAGCTGCCTTGTTTACTTGGGCTTGTATTTCTTCCCGCAGATCAGCTCCTCCCACCAGGTTTATGCCTTGAGACTTGAAGATCCTGACTTGTTCTATGAGTTGATTTTCTATGGGTTACATGTTTTGGGTGTTTTGGAAAAGGTCGTACATTTTGTTTTTTCGATAGAGATCGTAATGTTGTATTTCTCACAGGCGTGATGTAGTCTATCTAGCATTTTTTGTAAGTCATTATTGCTTTATAATTATAGCATCGTCTGCATGACAGACCATATTGACAATTTGCTCTCCCATACTATATCCCAGTTGTAGCGCCTCTCCCATCCTATGTCACAGTTGTAGTATTGAATAGAATGATAAAGTAAAATCTTCTCATTCTTCTGATGCCGTATCAGGTTACTCCAATGTTGGCGATCATTTCAGCGTAATCATATCTGCCCTGCGCCACTTGGAACAGGTTCTGCTCATTCCTATCCAATCCCTTATATTCTGCAGCTAGGACAATTTCCCTTTTGCCAACTTCACGCGGTCCCTTTACCTGGCTCACGATTATTAGCCGAAGGAGATGGTATTTTTCTCCCCTTGGCACATGACTCAAATACCTTTCTAACCTTCACACTCAACAGCCGCTCTCTATTGACTCCGGCTCTCTGAAGTTCGGCTGAATTACTTATCTTATTATCCACTATACGAGGTGTGGCAATTAAATTCCAAGAATTTGTAAATAAAACACAGGCAAATATAGTTAGTAACCAATTTTTTTAACGGCCTTCACAGTAGTCTCTCCTTACTCATAACAACGTTTCCAACGTTTTTTACATGATTGGAAGCAGCCTTGATAGTCCTCTAAGGTTAGGCCTTTCAAGACGACGCGACGGTCGCAGCCTCCTGGACGGCCTCTACGCTGCCATGGTGGGTTCCTATGAGGTGACTCTACATTTTAGGGAACAAAAAGAAGTCACAGAGGACTAAGTCGGGGCTGTAGGGTAGATGCGGTATCGTTGGGATACTTCTTTTGCCAAATATTCCCTCACAATCAAGGAGGAATGAGCCGGCGCGTTATCAAGGTGCAAGAGCCAGCCGTTCGGATCGTTTACGGAAAACACGCTGTTGCAGACGGTCCAAGACATCAACATAGAACTTTCCAGCCACTGTCTGGCCCCCAGGAACGTATTAACGGTGAATAATACCATGAATATTGAAGAAAATGATCAGCATTGCCTTGAGGCGTGATTTTGACATCCTTGTTTCGTTGTGCGCTCCCCACTCTCTTCCACCCACTGTAGGCTTTGTCTAAGGTTTTGGGATTATATTAGAATATCGAGGACTCATCTCCAGTGACTACACGGCCCATCCAGTCTCTGCCGTCACTCTCAATGCGGGACAACAAATGGTCACAAATTGATTTTCGCATTTGTTGTTGTTGCATTGTAAGAATTTTGAGCACTACTCGTATCTTCGCGCAGAGCTTTTTCGCATATTCAAATTTCCGTGTAACATCTTTCCAGTTGTTTATTTATTTATATTTAACTCGTATGATAACGCAAGAAGGGTAAGATGACGACCAGAGAGGACTAGCTCTCGAAGACCGTCGAAATTTGCGTATGTGTGTGTGTGAGAATTGGCGTTCCTGACCGCGGATCGTCATCCAACGATTCACGACCATTTTTGAATCGTTTTGCTCATTCAAACACCCGTATTTGTAACAGACACTCATCTCCAAACACCGTATTGATTCATTATATACACTTTCCGAGTCCAAGTTTCACTGGTATACAGTAGAACAGACCATATATTACATATAACCAGTCTTTGTCGGAGTTTCAAGTTAAGATTATCGTTTCGAAGGAAGATTTTCATTTTATTATATATAAATACGTAAAACAGAATACATAGTTTTATTAAAATTTAAATGTACAAGAAATAATGCCGAAATAAACATGGAGCTACGCAGTTATTTAACCTGTATTATTCCCGGCCAGGATTTCTAATAAGGCCTACACCTCCATACTATGTGACCCTTCCAAAACAGGATCAAGTCGAATCCTTTAAACATACATTGACTATCACAGGTTTACGAACTGCTTCTATTATATTAAAACATGCATTCCTGTCAGTTCTGATGTTTAATTTTGTTTTATAATTTAGATGAATTATTAAGGATTTTGGCAAGGCAGTGTTAAATGAGCTAATGTTTGTATTGGTTTCAATTTAAAAATATTTGAATATTTGAATTTTTGAATTTTTTTAATATGTGTATTTGGAAATTATACAACTTAATATATAACGTTTTGTTATGCCTTTATTAAAATGTAATACGTGTTACTCGATTACAATTTTTAAAGATTTTATAGAGTAATATGAAATAAGCTTTTGTTTTATTAGTGTAATATTAGTTAATTAAGGAAAATGTTTAAAGTATTTAAATATATTTGCATTTGGAAATTTTTAAGAAATTTAAAAAAGTAATGTGTTTCACCTTAATATGGTATTATCAAAATACAATACATACCATATAACAATGTAGTTCACTTTTTTTTAAATCTAACCTAACCCAAGGAAATTGAACCCATTATATTAAATTGTTTGTGCAATAATTAATAAGTTGATATTTTGTGTAATTTAAATATAATAAAATTATGAATTAAATAAATTTGGTTTTGTTCATTGTGAAATTTTTAATTCGGACATATAGAGCGCATGGGTGAAGAAATAATGGTCAAAAAAGTATACGCTAACGATGAAAATGGAGTACGGAGTCGAGGCAGACCGAGGAAAACATGGCATGATCAAATTAATCCAATTTTAAAGGTTGGTCATGTTAGAAGCCGGAAGAATTGACGTGCGTGTTTGACTGGCTGTATGAATGTGGAGGAAGCTAGAGAGGTATGTCAGGATAGAGTAGTGTGGCCGTCCAATCTCTCTGCCTACCCCTGCGGGGAAACAGCGTGATGGTTGTTGTTGTTGTTGTTTTTGTTGTTGTGACGGAGTGTGGGATGGGAGAGAAAACTTGGAATGATGAAAGAAATAAAAAAATCTTAAGTTAATAGAGAAAACAGTCTTGGAAACTAAGGACAGGAACACAGGGAACCTAACATTTTAATGTGTATAATTTAAAAAGAAAATTCATCCAAATGAAAAGAACTCTTTGTTCAAGCAAATGTGAACAGATTTAAAGTGTTGTCGATCCCTGCATAAAGGCATACACAGCAGTCGCTAATCCGCACATTCAATGGGGGGAGCAGATTGATACCACTTGGTTAAGAGACGTTTTCCCTTCTAAGCACACCGCCCTAATACCTTTCAGAGACTTTGCATACAAATTATATTTTAAACTCGCAACGACAACGTACATTTTGGACTGATACTCAACTCTATTTTTAAAGGTTCGTTAAAAGTCCAGTCAAATTAGCGTTTTACCTCGTAATTGCTAATAAACAAAAAAGCTAGAATAGCAGTGCACAAAGGTGTTCTTCTACCGACCCTTGTGTATGGAAGCGAAGCATGGAACTGACAAAAGAAGGATAAAAGTAGAATAAATGCAGTAGAAATGAGATCTCTTAGACGAATGGATAGATACTCGGCGTATGATAGTGTCAAATGAAAATATAAGAAGTGAATGCGGTTCGAATGATGGTGCTATGAACAAAATAATGAAAAGATCATTAAGATGGTTTGGACATATGGAAAGAATGAATGAAGAGAGAATGGTAAAAAAATTATATGTTTACGATGTAAATGGAACCAGAAATAGAGGAAGACCGAGGAAAACCTGGCACGATCTATGACTATGACTGTGACTGTGTCTGTGACTGTGACTGTGGCTGTGGCTGTGGCTGTGGCTGTGGCTGTGGCTGTGGCTGTGGCTGTGGCTGTGGCTGTGGCTGTGGCTGTGGCTGTGGCTGTGGCTGTGGCTGTGGCTGTGGCTGTGGCTGTGGCTGTGGCTGTGGCTGTGGCTGTGGCTGTGGCTGTGGCTATGGCGAATGTAATGGCTATGGCTATGGCTATGGCTGCTCTATTTGATATTTCAAAAACGCATACTTTAACATAATAAACTGTTAAATTAAAAAAAAACTTTGTTTAACGAGTATGTGTCTCAATTGCATTTTTACGCGACAGCTGTTTCGTTAACCTATGTTGATATATTTATTGTTTCTTGAACAATGATTGAAAACTCCATATTAAATACTAACCTAAACTATGCCTACCCCTACGGCGAAACGGCGTGATGGTTTTGATTGATTGATTAAATAAAAGTCGAAGAAAACGACGAGCTGACCGTGCCACGGTCGGGTAGAACAATGTCGGTCTTTCGTAATGGTTAGTAAGTTATTTAAATAAAACAAATTTAAGAAGTAATTGTATCTCAATAGAGACGAAGACGTAAATAATTTGGAAACAGAATATGGTGGTCGAGGCGTTTACAGGACTTATGACCTCCTGTCATTGGTTGGGTTAAGAGATCGCTTTATGTAATACAACATTCCCCATTCCGCACTTCTTACGACCACGTCTGACAATTATTTTTGAAAGATGTATATACTCGTATGCTACTATGTTGAGAAACATTTCACATATTTTAGTTCAATCTACACTAGCGCCATCTATTAAGACTAGATGTAAGCATTAAACGGAAAATCTTTATTAATGTAATGTGAAAGGCTTTCATCAACCCAATTATCACACATTACTAGACGCCTGGAGAAAACTCTCCAATTTTTATAAGCTTTTAACTTGGACCAGTTTTTTTACAACATTTTGTTTTGAATGTATACAAATGCCTGTAGAAAAAAAAGCAAATATATATTTTTTTTAATTTTGAAAAAGAAATACGCAATTCACCTACGCGCGCACTTGTGGTAGCCCTGACATTTTTCGCATTGTTAAGAGTAAATTAATATAGAACTCACTTGTGCAACATTATGCAATAGAGCGTCCGGATCTCTGGTCGTGCAGTGTGTGTTGTTGCATCTATAACAAAATGACATGGCTTAAAGCGTAACATTCTATATACAATCAGGACACTTATCAAGGCGAATCAGCTGTAAGTAATTTTGAAATATTGTTTATTTTCATTTATAATTATAACTTTCTAACCAACTAACCATCACGCCGTTTCCCCGGAGGGGCAGGCAGAGAGGATGGATCCCCACACGGTTCTATCCTGACATAGTTCCCGCGCCTCTTTTAAATTCACATATCGTGACATGCACGCTCGTTGGTTATTCCTACTTCGAACACGGTCGCGTTTCAGTAATTGATTAATTTAGTCATGCCATGTCTTCCATGGACTTCACATCTTTTTCCATTCTTCCCTCATCCATTCGTTTCATATATCTAAACCATCCAAGTGACTCTTTCTTAATTTTATTTATCACGCATTTATCCGCCTTACATTCCTTACTTATATCATCATAAGATTTTCTAACATACATTCTTTTACCGCACATTTTTCTCAATGACCTCATTACTACGGCATTTATCATCCTTCAGAAGAAGCCCACTCCAAGCTTCACTTCCATACATGAGGGTCGGCACTAGATCTCCATTGTGCACTGCCATCTTTGCGGTTATGACTTTGAGTGCGTCAGTTATTTTGTTAGCCATTAAAACAGCGGAACATTACACATTCCTGTTTGACACCTTTTTAAAATAACTAACTAACTAACTAGCCATAACGCCGTCTCTCCGAAGGGGTAGGCAGAAAGAATGGACTGCCACGCATTCCTTCTTTCCTGACATATTCTTTTTTTGCTTCCTCAAAATTTATACATCGTGTCATGCACGCGCATCGATTTCTCTGACTCCTCACGTGGCTGACATTCAATATTTGATTTATTTGATCCTGCCATGTTTTCCTCGGTTTTCCTCTAAATCTAGTTCCATTTACATCGTAACCCGATAAAAATATCAGATCGAATGGAGCAAGATCAGTTTAAAGTTTTTTAATTTCATATTCTTTAAATTAATACTTAATAAACTTTCTAAAATCTCTAATACACGATGTTGTATGTATAAACATTACTGTTGTTCATTTTAAATTGTTGATAAAGCTGTCACATCTTGGTTTGACATCACCAAAGCTGTCAAACAGGGGTTTGTGATGTCCCCTTGGTTGTTCAATCTATACTTGGACAAGTGTATAAAAGAACTTGAAGACATAGATGCTGGTGCTAAGATGGATTGTCTGTCAGTCAGCTGTTTGTTATATGCAGACGATGCTGTGTTAATCGCTGACAGTAAAGAAAATTTGCAAGTCTTAGTGTCAAGGATGTACGAGGCATGCAAAAAAGAGTGACTTGGTGATGAATGTGTCTAAATCTAAAGTGATGATTTTCGAGAAAGAAGAATGTATGACGATTTGTGATAAAAGTGCGATGGGCGAGAAATTGGAGCAAGTTACCGAATTTACGTATCTGGGAAGCATGTTTACAAGAGACGGAAAAATGGAGAAAGACATCGAAAGAAGGGTTTGTGCTGGGAATAAAATAAATGACGTACTCAAAGTCATTACTGCAAATAGAAATATATCCACAGAAACAAAGATGGCAGTACACAATGGAGTTCTAGTGCTAACCCTCATGTATGGAAGTGAAGCTTGGAGCTGGCAAAAGGAGGATGAAAGCAGGATAAACGCAGTAGAAATGAGATCACTAAGAAGAATGTGCGGGAAATCGTTGTATGATAGAATACAGACTGCATCATGGATAAAATTAAAAAAGGATCCCTGAGATGTTTTGGACATATGGAATGAATGGATGAGAGTAGAATGGTTAAAAAGTTGTACACAAGCAGCGTGAGTGGAAAAAGAAGCCGAGGACGACCGAGGAAAACATGGCATGACCAAATTAATAAATTATTAAAAGGCGGTCACATTCGAAGTCGGAATAATCGATGTGCGTGCATGGTACGATGTATGAATGCAGAAGAATCCCGAGAGGTATACCAGGACAGAGCATTGTGGCGATCCATCCTCTCTGCCTACCCCTCCCGGGAAATGGCGTGATGGTTAGTTAGTTAGTTAGTTAGATAAACTAACTAACTAACTTACCATCACGCCGTCTCTCCGGAGGGGTAGGCAGAAAGAATGGAACGCCACACTGTTCTGTCCTGACATACGTCTCTCGCTTCCTCTAAATTCATACATCTTGTCATGCACGCACGTCGATTTTTCCGACTCCTCACGTGACCGACATTCAATATTTGATTGATTTGATCGTGCCACGTTTTCCTCGGCCTTCCTCTATTTCTAGCTCAGTTCACACCGTTTACATATACCTTATTTACCATTCTGTCTTCAATCATTCTTTCCATGTGTCCAAACCATCTTAATGACCCTTTCCTTATTTTGTTCATAACACTTTCATTCGCACCACATTCACTTCTTATACTTGCATTTGTCACTCTATCATAAACAGATTTGTCACACATTCGTCTTAGAGATCTCATTTCTACTGCATTTATTCTACTTTTATCCTTCTTTTGCCAGTTCCATGCTTCACTTACATACATAAGGGTCAGCACAAGAACACCATTGTGCACTGCCATCTTAGCTTTTTTGGATAGGCTTTTGTTTGCGATGACAACTTTAAGTGCACCATTTATTCTGTTGCCTGCCAACCCTTCTTTCAATATCCTTCTCCACCCTCCCATCCTTTGTAAACATACTTCCTAAATAAACAAATTCATCCACTTGTTCCAGATTTTCACCGTTTACACTAATGTTGCAGACTGTCATGCTTCCTTCTTTTTCGAAAATCATTACCTTAGACTTATTCACATTCATCATCAAATCGTATCGCTTGCATACCCGATACATACTAGACACCAGGGCTTGCAGTTCGTGCTCGTTGTCTGCAAGTAACACGGCGTCGTCCGCATACAACAAACAGCTTACTGACACATCTTCCATTTTTGCACCTGCTTCCAACCCTTTCATCTCTTTCATACACTTGTCCATATATAGTTAGATAATGTTTTCCTTAAAGATTGATTGACATATTGAGATATACTGCCTTTAATGTTTTCCTACATTTGGGTTACAATGCCTATTTCTTATTTGTTGAGCGCATAACTTCATCATATTAGCGCTGGGAAAACATATGTGAAGGTTGCAATTACAAGTCGTTATAATTACATTAATCTATAACACCTACAATACTTGTAGACCGGACGGGTCAACTAGAATTCAAGGATAATAAAGATATTATCTCCAAGAGCTTAGTGATACGTTAAGTGCATTTAAATGAGGAAAATCTGAATCATATATAATACGTCATTGTAAAACTACAATTTCAAATACGCAAAGTTGCTGAGTTTCATTTTTTTTTATTTAACCTTTCCCTTACGGTGCTAAAATAAAAATGTGCGTTCCGGTGTAGCGTTAAAAAATTAGCGATTTTAAATCGGAAAAATTGGAACATTCATAGCTAATCCTCTTATATAATTATAATTGAAGTAAAAAATTATAATAATTGAGATTTGATTGCTAAAAACATTTAAAAAAAACATCTGGCAACGCTCACGGAACGGGCATAGACCCGCTCTGGTTGGAAGCCCGAAAGCGACTGCCGCCGGCGGGGCGGGACGGCGAGAGTGAGAACATTGAGCTAGAACATATGCAAGAGTGAGATGCGAATATAGTGTCGCGTACTCAGCGCTACGAATTTTGTTTCCGGTGCTCAGAAAATACCTACGATGTACCTGATGATTTTTGATTATTATTAATATTATTTTTAGTCAATAGTTCTGATTTTAAAAATTTGGTTTGGTTCATGCGGTGCTCCCGTGAATTTGGCGAAATTACGTGTATAATTGAATTGTTTTGGTCAATTTGATTGTTGCCGCACTTTATAATAGTTAATTGTGAGACGTAATACGTTTGTACTGTTTTGATGTCAAAATTATACAAGTTTTTTCGTTTATATAAAGAATTTTGACAGGTGTAAAAATAAAATTTTCATTTGTTCCAATGACAATTTGAATAATTTCTTCAATATTCTTTTAAAGTTCTTGCTGGTGTTGGTTGGTTTTAAGTGCCTAATTACTGCCAAATAAAAAAGTGGATACGTGGAACATTAATTCAATCATATAACAGCTAATTTAAAAAACGGTGGATACGTGTAACATAAATTAAATAAACACAAAAGTCCGGATCGTCCAACATGTGCAACATCGGAAAAACATTATGTGCTAAATTTAAAAAACGGTGGATTCGTGGAACATAAATTAAATAGACAAATGTGCACCATCTAAAAATAACATTTTGTATTAAATTATTTTTATTTTGTTATTTTATTTTATATCATTGTATTTGATATTATTTGTTTTAGATTTATTTTGTGGATGTTGGAAGATCGAAGTGTGCGCGGGAGATGCCTATTGGTGGCGATGAGGTTCGCAACCCATCACACCGCGTCTCCCGCGGGGCGAAAAGAGAAGGATGGAGTGCCGCATCGGTTAAAGTGTGACAGTCCATTCTTTCTGCCTACCCTTTCGGGGAGACGGCGTGATGGTTAGTTAGTTAGTTAGTTTTATTTTTTTAATCAATGCGTAAAGTACCTGTGTGTTCGAAAATATCTTGGCATTCCTGAAAACAAATCCAAGCATTTTAATGGAACTATTACATAGAGCAACTATGTGAAGATTGAACGATAATTGAGCATCGAACAGAACACCGAGATCTCTGGATGTAGAAGCTCTTTCAAGCTGTACCCCATCCATAAGATAGCGAAAGTATAATGTTTTCGATGCCCGTGTGTATGACATAACAAAGCACTTGGAGACGTTGAAGAATAATTTATTACGTTTACTCCATTGGGTTATGCTCTGAATGTCACACTGAAGCTTCAAGCAATCTGAGGGATTCTCTATTTCAGAGAAAACTTTTATGTCATCAGCAAATAATAAAAAATTTGAAAACTTTATTTCGTTAGAAATATCATTTATGAATATCGTGAAAAGCAATGGTCCTAAATTAGACCCTTGTGGCACCCCTGATGAGGTGTGAAAGGCCGAAGACTGAAAAAGTCCATATGACACATATTGTTTTCGAGATGTTAGATAGCTAGAGAAAAGCTTGAGCAGATTGTCACTAAAGCCAATCCTTTGAAGCTTTCGAAGCAAAAGTTGGTGGTCCACCTTATCAAACGCTTTTGAAAAATCGCTATACGAGCAGTCGACTTGTGCACCTTTATCAAGGCACTTAGTGACAAAGTTCGTAAATACCATCAAATTTGTAATGGTTGAACGCCCTGATCTGAATCCATGCTGTTCATTAATTATGAATGGTTCTATCTTTGGGTTAATAAAACGATGTATTAACGCCTCAAATACCTTCGCAGGTGTAGATAAAATTGCTACTGGTCGATAATTTTCAACACATGATTTTGTGCCTTTCTTGAAAACTGGAGAGATTTTAGAAATCTTCCAAAGTTCCGGAAAGACACCCGTTTGTAGCGATCGATTAAATATAATGGACAGTGGTTTTTTGAAAATGTGGTTGCAACCTTTTAATATAAAGGTTGGAACAAAATCTGGACCTAATGAATTCGTGTTTTTGAGTTGATTAATAGCCTTGAAGACTTCACATTCACTGAAAAAATCTATGGAAATATCTTGAGCGCCCTGAGTCGTATTCTGCGAATCAGCATGGACTGCCTCATTTGATGGAGTACTGAACACAGATTTAAAATGTTCAGCGAACGCATTCACAACTTCTCTATTGTGAACCTCTTGACCTTGCCACGTCATTGTATCAATAACACCACCATCATGGCGTTTGGAGTCTATATATTTCCAAAAATCATTGGGATTTCTCAAGATATCGGCTCCAATGTTGGATATATATGATTTGAAAGAAGATCTCATTTTACATTTTACCGTAGCTCGAAGACTACTAAAGAGAGTGTAGTAATGTGAATTACCAGAAGACTTCCACTTTTTGTGGTAACTATGTTTCATTCTGATGTCACTGATAATATCTCGAGTGAACCACCTCGGATATCGTCTATTAGTGGTAGCCGGGGGTTTCCTAGGGAAGCAATCATCAAAACAAGAATACACAATGTCATAAAAAACTTGTACGGCCTCATTCACGTCTGTTATAGAGCGAAGTTGATCCCAGTTTGCCTGAAAAAGTGCATCATAGAGGAAACTGAAATCACCATTGGAAAAATTCCAGCCCCTCCATGATACCGTGTCCGCAGTAGGGACCCTAGAATGTGGTCTTGAAGTCTCTATAATCAAGTCGAAATTTAAAGCAGGATGGTAAGAGTCCTCTTTCGTGAGGGGAGATTCGCCTCGAGAAACGGATACCGGAACTGTCGAAAATATTAAATCAAGTATTCTTTGTTTGGTATTCAGAATGCCATTGCACTGGACGAGTCCCAGCACCGAACACATAAATGAGATCTCCTCATCGACATCCCTGCTCTGTGCCGAGTACAAATTAAAATCGCCCAGTAAAATGACACGCTTATCCCCAATTATTAGCAGATTACAAAGAATCTTATTAAAAAATAATCTATAAGACTCTAAAGAACTCTGAGGAGGAAAATATATTACGCATATGTAAACTATCGTACCTCTATATGTGAGCTTAAGCCAAAGATCTTCATTGACCGTTTCCAACATAGAAAATCTCTGGATATCCATAGATTGTCCGTGTCTCACGGCCAACAAACACCCCCCACCCTGCCTGTGAGCACTACAAGAGGACGCGCGATCTCTCCTAAACACAATAAAATCCGACGTGAATAGTTCCGAGCTCAAAACGCTATCACTAAGCCACGTCTCGGTCAAACATATTATATCAAAATCACATCCTGCTACCTCATTGTAAAACTCGGTGCATTTGGTATTTAACCCTCGTGCGTTTTGATAAAAACATTTTAATGAAGAGGAACAAGAAACAGGGGGAACAATACTGGCCTCGCTTGTGTCTAGTCATTTGACTTTAGGCAAGTGCGGAGTTACCACCCTATTATCCCATTCCTTAACATATGAATGACGTGGCCAATGACAGGGCTTTAAAACTTCACCAACAATTTCTGAAGGTATACCCAATTTGAACGAGGCATAATCTCCCCTCGACTTGATTTTGAAGACCTTGAATGCGGCCGTACTGACAATCGAGGTAAGGTATTTGATAAGGTCATCTGCTGTGGTATCCTTGTGCAGGGGGTAGAGGTGATAAAATGTCATTTTTTTGTTTACTGAAACGTCATCACTGCGAAGTTTACCGCGCACCACACGACCTCTGCGGGTTCCCTTCGCCACTTTCCAATCTTCCGCCACAGTCGCAGGTGTCGAGGCTGTTTCCGTGGATTCCAGGGTCTCCGATGGCTGGTCCTGGTTGGGCTCAGAAGGGCACGTTTCTGGAGAGGAGCGCTGGGAGTTGGCCTTCCGCTTACTGGAACCGGCAGACACAATGGTAGTAGATATGTCCCCCGTCCCTCTCAGCACACCAGCCGTAAGGGACCTCGTCATCATTCTTCTCGGTTGGCCAACCGCTGCTGCAGTCGAGTACAGCCTAGGAGCAGGGACCGGGACCACAGCAGGAGCCCGAGTGCGACCAGGAGCGATGACAGACGCCACAGGGGGCGCTGGGCAAGTGGGAGATACTGTTACAGCAGTAGGCGGAGCGGAGACGGACAGAAGAGATGCAACTTGATTGCTCGGTGGATCCTCGGCTGAGGGCAAGCCATTCATCCGTCCTCCACATACACATTCACTCATTTTTTGTAACAGTATGGCCACTGCGGAGTTAATTAAGTCCACTTTTAAGTGGAGTGATTTTATCTCACAGAGCATATTTACGGAATCACTCATTTTGTAAATAAATAATTTGAATAACAATTAACTGTCACTTGTTGTGGGAGCGATCGTGGTGACAATCGTGGTGTAATGGGGGTAGGCCGCGCAAGTGTCAAATAGTTTTGGGTCAAACTCGCAAACACTGAGGAGCAGCTCCACGATAATAGTCACAAAATAATCACCAACTTTACAATATTACAACAGTTGTAATTATAGTTGTGGACAATGCCACAAACCAAAATAAACTAAAAAGTACAGAGGAACAAAAATTCAACTGTGCACTGTTATAAGTCCATAGAAAAAAAAGATTAGGTTATTAGAAGCAACGTGATAAAACGCAACGTGTAAAAAAGGTTATTAGAAGCAACGTGTAGAAGATACCCATCACAGGGAAGAGAGGGTTAATAATGTCTACAACACGTGTCTTCTAGTATAGTTGATTCAATATATAGAGTCGATACCAAAACTACTAAGAACCTTCTCAGAGAAACTGAAATGAGAACCTTACTCACTATCGCAGGCAGAGCCCTCAGATATCGGATCAGAAATGAGACGATAAGGTCTGTCTGTGGTGTTGAAGACGAAGCAAGGTGAAGAAGAAGCAGACAGCGCTTTTAAATAGATCATGTAGACCCCGTAGAGGATTCAAGAGTTGCAAAAATTGTCAAAGATACAATTCCCAACAGCGAGAAATTACCAGGAAAGCCGGCGACAAGAAGAAGGGATAGCTGGATGTCATCATCCCAGGGCAGCTCACCTCATGAACATGTGATCTTACATAAAAAGAAAAAGAAAAAGAATTTATTAGAAAAGAGCGAGGGTAGTATACATTACATATGAATGGTTGAATGCCCAACACAAAGTAATGGTGAATATAGAAGAAATAAAACGCTGATTTCTTCTTCTTCAGCCTATTCCAGTCCACTCCTTGACAAAGGCCCCCTCCATTAGCTTTGACGCCACTCTGTCTTGTGCAGACTGCATCCAGGTTATTCCAATATGCCTGTTCAGGTCATCCTTCCACCGTAGTTGCGGTCGCCCTGCATTTCTCTTTCCCGAAAAGAGCAATATTGCTGACATGGAAGTCAGCAGTATTCTTGTCCATTTTCGCCCGAGCTTCTGAATCCGTGACATCTCCATTGCCACTTTCGAGTCACTACCCGGTGGAAGATGTCGGTGACCTTTGTTTTTTCTCACACCATATCGTTTTGATTCAGTCTCTCAGGCGTCTCTCAGTCTCTCAATCTCTCCTAACGTTGATTTACTTTTTGGAAAATTAGAAGAGATTTTTTTTTCAGAATTTTATGCGATGGCGTTCACCTATCAAACAAAACTAATGTTGATGATGATGATACTGGCGTTAGGAGAAATAATTTTAGGACATCCTGTTGACGACTATGACTATGAAGAAGATAGATCTCCATGCAAAGATTTGTACTATTTTGGTCAAGGGAATGACTCTAACACTGGTTTCTTAGAACAGAAACCTAACGCGACAGGTTTTAAGGTAGGAATGAATCAACATATACATTTTTTTAAAACTAAACCCTTTAATATGAATCCACAACACACAGTGATGGATTGATGGTAGTAAAACTTGGAGCTGGCATACAACGATTCATTTAATTACGATTGGTTTTTTTTAGTATAATATATTAAAATAGAAATACTCCAATATCCACCAAAGCTAAAATGATAGTGCGTAATGGGGTTCACGTGTCAACCCTTAAGTATCAACTTATGTAGCTTGGAGCTGACAAAAGGTAAATGGCGTAGAACTGAAATCCTTGAGAAGAATGTTCAGGAAACCTATATGACGAGGTGCAAGCACAAACCAACAAAGCGAAAGCCGTGGCTGGCTGCTTGCGTGACACCATATTGAGGAACGAATACATGCTAACCGAAAGTTATGTCAAGATGTACAAGGCATACGTTCGCTCCATCATGACGTATGGAATAGAGGTCAGAGCCAATACCAACAGAACTAAGAACTTTCTTAGAGTAGCAGAAATGCGAACCCTATGCTACATCGCACGCAAAACCCTCAGAGATCGGATCAGAAATGAATCGATAAGGTCTGTCTGTGATGTTGAGGACATAGTGAGATGGGGAAGAAGCAGAAGGCACTTTTGGAGAGACCACGTGGACCGCATGGAGAATATAAGAATTACAAAAATTGTTGAAGATGAAAACCCAAGCAGCAAGAGATTACCAGGAAGGGCGCCAAAGAGATGGAAGGACGGCTGGACATCATTATCCCAGGACAGCCCACCATCACAAATAGATCATACAACCTTAACTAAAAGGAAGGAGAAGAATATTAATGCCTCCCGATTCAGAAATACAGTTTCTTTTGTTTGGATTTAGTCACACAACAAGGGAAATTTTGTTTTTATCAGATATACAAATAAGTGGCCTGTCAGTCAATCGACAATAATTTAGTTTGGTACACATTACAGTGATGTTGGATTATTCTGGATTATGCTGATGACCTCTGTTTGCTTTCGATAAACCGGGTGGATGCAGTGTAGAAGCTGTGTAGACTTCACGAGGAAGCGGCAAAAGCAGGTCTCAAGATTAACATGTCCAAGACAGTAGACTTACAAGTGTCCACAAATTACTCCACCCCAATCTTGCTCCACGGTGTCCCTTGTGTGACCACGGCCAGCTTCTGCTACCTCAATAGTATGATAGCAGGTTCGGGAGGTACGGAGGAAGATGTAGCCAGCAGACTCAACAAGGCGAACTTTCGCTATGCTTCGCCCTGTATGGCATTCCAGTATCATTTCGAGAAAGCTCAAGCACCAAATATTCAGCAGTAGCGTTAAAAGCGTACTGCTGTACGGATGTGAGACTTGTAAATCTACCGCAGACGTTATTGGTAAACTCCAGCTGTTTATAAATAGGTGCCTTCGCTCAATATTCAAAATCTATTGGCCCCAAACAGTGTCAAATGCCGTTCTCTGGACCATGGCAGGCGAAAAGTTAATTAGAGAACAAGTTGCTAGACGCAAATGGCTGTGGATCGGTCACACTCTGAGACGGAACCCAGCCTTCATCGCTCAGGGCCCACTAGACTGGTCCCCTATGGGAGGAAAGAGAAAGCGAGGCAGACTTAGAGCCACCTGGAGAATAGCCCTGCAGGACGAGGTTAAAGCAGCAGGCCTCACTTGGGATGATGTCAGTACCAGGCATGCGATAGAGTCGGATGGAGAAGGTTAATTGAGGCCCTATGCACCACGGAGGTGTGACAGGACAAAAAGAAGAAGAATAAGACATTACAGTGGTGTCATATGCATTATTATTATTAATAATAATTATATATTGTATCTTGTTAATACATTTAGTAACTTGACTCTCTGATTTAGGTCTGGTGGCCCTCCTTAAACAGGTGCGTGGACTTGGTTAAAGAAAAAGATATCTGTCACCTTAGAGGTTATCCCATAATTGACCGGGATAATTTACATGGACGTTGTGGGTGTCATAAAGGAACCTATATAATTCCGGTATGTATTACGTTTACGTATGAAATATTTACAAACATCATGACATCATAATTCTTCATAAACCCTTTCACCTACAAACCTTTATCCATTGACAAATTGAATCAGTGCTTAGATCAATAATGTACCAAATCTACTTCTTAGTTTTATCACCCGTCTGTCGTCCACTGTTAAATGTAGGCCTCTCATTCATCCACGTCAAATAATAAAACTTAAAAAAAACTGAAGATTTCATTTATATTCATATTAATTAGTCACGTATTAATATATATGGGAATCACGTAAGGGATCATAAAATGTTACTACCTTTACAAAGCGAAACTCAATAAAATAATACTTCTAGAAAACAGAATTTTTCATAACAAACTAACTAACAAACGGGCATTTTTCCAGGAGTGGTAAGAAATATATTTATTATTTCTTGAACAATAATGTAAAATTTTATATTAAATAATAGATACGAATGAAAACATCTGCATTCTAGAAGTTTTATTACATTTTATGGGAATGACATGTTTCGTCTGTCTTACGCAATATTTATGACCAAATTAATCAAATATTAAAAGTTGGTCATGTCAGAAGCCGGAAGAATCGACGTGCGTGTATGACTCGATGTATGAATGTGGAGGAATCTAGAGAGGTGTGCCAGGATAGAGTAGTGTGGCGGTCCATTCTCTCTGCCTACCCCTGCGGGGAAACGGCGTGATGGTTTGTTGTTGTGTTGTTGTTGTTAATTATTAGACATACACATTATTTGATGGTATATTCACGATAATAACAATAACAATAATAATATGTTAACTTTTAAAGCGCCGTTTTTGTGATGTAATCACCTCAAGGGCACATTAAGACGTGATTTTTAAATCTAAAAATCTAAATGTGAACGTTTAAAAAACGATCGGATAAAAAGTATCAAAGAACAAAGTATAAATGTTTAAATTGGGTATGAAATATGAAAAAGATGGGTTTCCAGTTTAGATCTGAAATCTGTCGGATCATTTATGCATCTGAGGTGTGAAGGGAGATTGTTCCAAGCTGATGGACCGGCTACCGCGAACGCTCGATCCCCGAAATTTGTACTGGGGCAACGCTTTGGCTCAACTAATCTTCCTATTGCCGAGGAGTTCGCCAAGCGAAGTGTGGATTTCCTTGTATTTAGGCTGTCCGTTATACAGAGTTCAGATATATAACTTGGTGCCATTTCGTGTAGCGCTTTGAAGACTGTCCAGTAGAGTTTATACTGGATACTTTCTGGACTTTTAAGCCAGTGAAGTTCTTTGAGATGTTGTGTTATATGGGACTTATATAACTCGTGATTGTATCGTGAAAAAATATGAACGTAACGACTTGAAAGTATTACTTCCATAAATAGATTGTTTCTACACAAAAGCAGGTGAAATATTCTCGGTTGCCATTGTAGAGAACAATAATGGTTGTGTCGAGTGTTTCAAATATTGCGAAAATTATTAAACGAATCAAAACACGTTTCTACTTGATTTTTCACCATTTTCTGTTTTTATTTTTTTTTATAAACAAACCGGTTTCGCTCCCCCAGTGTTTTAATCAGAGCTACACAATAAACTAAATGGCCGGTTGGTTTGATAAAACAAAAATAAAGTGATGAAATACAAAGAAAAAGTGTTTACCACACCACAAATTAAGTGCTTCATACAAAATTTCGACGGCCTTCGTGCTGGAATGCGAAAGAGCATTCCAAGAACCAAAAAAGATGTTAATAGATTTTGCAGCAAACTAATCTATAGAATAACTAGAACTATGAACCTGGCAAAGGTCAAGGTGATGGGCACGGAAAGGCTTGAAATCAACGTGGACGGCAACAGAATTGAGAATGTCCAAGAATATACATACCTGGGACACATTATTCGATTGGGCTGAGATAACCAAACCGCAGAGCTAAAAAGGAGAAATGGACTAAGCTAGACAGCTTTTGGAGACATGAGTTACATTCTTAAAAACCGTAAAATACCGATCAACCTGAAACGAAAAGTCTATGAAGCCTGAGTTCTGCCAGTTGGTACTTATGGTCTTGAAACTGCTACATTGTCCAAACAAAGTGCCGAGAAACTACGAGTGACCCAAAAAGCCACGGAAAGAGCCATGTTAGGGATAAGCCTAAGAAACGATACGGTGAGAGAAAAAACAAAGGTCACTGACATCATCCACCGGGTGGCGACTCTAAAATGGCAATGGACAGGTCACGTAGCCAGAAGCTCAGATGAAAAGTGGACAAGAATATTGCTGACTTGGAGACGGCAAAGAGAAGTGCAGGGCGACCGCAACTACGGTGAAAGGATGATTTGAACAGACACGTCGGAATAACCTGGATGCAGTCTGCACAGGACAGAGTGACATGGAAGTGAATGGAGGAGGCCTTTGTCCAGGAGTGGACGGGAATAGGCCGAGGAAGAAGAAGAAGAATAAGAATCTCTAGAATTGAATCTTAAAATAAATAAATAAATGATAGTATGAATATGGTGGTCTAGGGGATAGAACGCTTGGCTTCTGATCAAGGGGACTTGGGTTCGAGCCTGGACACGACCAGATTCCTTCTTCATAATAATGAGCTATTTTCTGCTCACATTAAAGATTGTAAGATAAATTTTAATATCATTGATTTAAATCTTTGGTGTTAGTCTTTTTTTTTAAATATGTATATTTATTTAAGGTATTTTTTGTTACAGCGGAAGTCCGGATGCCATCAACTGTTCACTCAAGGACCATGCAAGTTGGGGAACATCGTGACGTACGCGGGAAGTCGAACTGTAGCGGCTTGCCGCAGAGACCCCTGTCTCAAGGAGAACCAGGCCAAGAAAGGGAATGACCCCCACCGATACGTCCCGCTTTCAGGAAGCGGGATTTGCCATCAACTCGGTTTTTCCACCGGGTGTGCAAGATATCCCATACTTTCCGGAATTTCAAACAATTTTCAAACATTTTATTCTCGCCCAACAATTACTTTAAAAGGGAAAATACCAAAATGTTTAATAGAAAGACCAAACTATTCACACCTATTGTGCATAAAAACAGCTAAACACATCAAATGCCAAATGTCTTATGTTTCTGATTTGACCTACATTCCTGACAACGAAACACGAAAAAAGTGTGACGATTATATTGTCCACCCTATCGAGCCTACTACATTAACTGAAAGAGTTATTTTACAAAAAGTCACGAAGAACACAGCTGCAGATTTCGAATTTTGGGTACGTATGCAAAAGCGGTGTTATTAACCCCCATTGTGCGCCTGGCTTCATTTGGAGTAAAAAATTGGCTTGAAATGCAGTTGACTACATTTGCAGTTCAGGCAGATAGTCCTAGTTCATTATAATTCTTCTTCTTCAGTCTGTTGTGGCCGTTCTCTTCTTGAGGTAGGCGTGTCATCTTGTATTTTCCACTCCCTTCTATCCTGAGCGATCCGCATCCAGCCACTTCTCTCGCCCTTCCGGATATCGACGCGCCATAGCAACTGTGGGCGCCTATCTCCACACTTTTCTGTTCTCAAGCACCAGCACAGCCGTCGCCTTGTCCCCTTTTCATCTGGGTCTCGAGCGACGTGTCCCACCCAACCCCACTTAAGGGTTGCAGATAACTTGATGACATCGTAGAATTGTGTCCTGGATCGTATGTCCTCATTTCTGACTCTCTCTCGTAAGCTGATAACCACCACCGCTCTCTCCATAGCTCTCTGTGTGACTCACAGCTTATAGGGACCTTTTTGTGACATTACTATTTTCCCCAAACGAAACAATTTTTAAGGATTAATTGTATCTCATTTGAGACGAAGATGTAAATGGTTTTGGGTACAGAATATGGTGGTCGAGGCATTTACAGGACTTATGACATGTCATTGGTTGGGTAAAGCGATCGCTTTTATGTAATACAACATTTCCCATTCCGCCTTTCTTATGGCCACCACGTCTCACAATTATTTTTGAAAGATGTATATGCTACTTTGTTGAGGAACATTTCACATATTTAAGTTCAATCTACACTAGCGCCATCTATTAAGATTAGATGTAAATATCATTATGTTTCCAAAACAATTTAAGTCTTCGTCTCTATTGAGATACAATTAATCCTTTAATGATTAACCCGCAATGAGTAAAATCCAGTATTTGTGTACAAGTTAGTATTTGTATACATTAAAAAAAATCTAATATAAATCAATGTGAAATACGATAATGCGTTCCATGCTGAAAAAAAACACTCATTTAATTTTTATTTTTAACTTTTTTTTTTTACAAGGATTAATTGTATCTCAATAGAGACGAAGATGCAAATTGTTTTCTGTTCCCAGAAAACAATTTGCATCTTCGTCTCTATTGAGATACAATTAATCCTTGTAAAATAAAAATGATTTATCCGCAATGGGTGAAATCCAGTATTTGTCCACAAGAATTTGTATACATTCAAAATGTTGTTTATTTTTAACGTTTTTTCCAATAAAATTTCAGACTTATAAATTTTTAAAGAGCGTAACAACCTGTTTTGCGATTTCGATTTGAAAAAACTCATTAAAATCGAAATAGCTAATATATTATTAATGAATTTATGACAAATAATTAATTTGTTTTTGACTACGCTTCCAAATTTTGTGAAAATGCGACACAGCATTATCATTGAATAAATTTGTAGAATACGCATAACCACCTCCTTATTTAGGGTGATGCTTTTTTTTAACAGTTTCTGCAACTTCATACTCCTCCACTTACAAACATCCTCCATAATTTCTTGCTGTGAAACACAATGCAAATCCTTAAACTCTTCGGTGGTTAGTTCTTGACTGTCCTCTTTCACAAGCTCATCAATATCGTTGTTATCCAACTCTAGTCCCATGGTATTGGCCAAAGATAAAATCTCGTTGAAATGACTCCACAGGAACTGTTTCAAACCCCTCAAAATCACATTCGATAACGTTCTCTGGACAAAACTCTTTCGTTATGCTAAATGTCGCTCGCTAAGAACAATGTTTTCACAATCTATTTTGCTCGTTTTGCGAATTAATCGTTATGAGAGATTCCACAGTATAAAAAAGATTTAATAAGTCGATGCAAAGATGAGTGAGCTGTCTGTAAATTGTCTGCTTTACGCGGACGATGCCATTCTCATTGCGGATAGTGCGGACGAACTATTGTACAAGTCTTGGTGTCGAGAATGTATGAGGTATGCAAGTCAAATGATTTAATGATGAATGTCGGAAAGTCAAAGGTGATGGTTTTTGAAAGGGAAGAGCAAATGACAGTTTGTAATATAAATGTGAACGAAGAGAGCTTGGGAAAGGTGAGGGAATTTGTGTATTTAGGTAGCATGTTCACAGCAGATGGCCGAACAGATAGTGACGTCGAAAGAAGGGTTGGTGCGGGTAACAAAGTGAAGGAAGCTTTAAGAATAGTTTTCGCGTTCATTGATAAATAACAAGAATTTATCAATGAAAGCGAAAACGGCCGTTCACAATGGAGTTCTGGTTCCATCACTAATGTATGGAAGCGAACCATGGAACTGGCAGAAGCAGGATGAAAGCAGAATAAATGCGGTAGAGATGAGGTCCCAAAGACGTATGTGTGGTAGAACGATATACGACAGAATCTCAAATGCTGATATAAGAAAGGAATGTAGAGCGGAAGAAGGTATTATGAACAAAATTATGAAAGGATCGCTGCGTTGGTTCGGACATATGGAACGCATGGATGGAAAACTAATGGTTAAGAAAGTATACGTTAATTATGTAAATGGGGTACGGAGTCGAGGCAGACCGAGGTAAACATGGAATAACCAAATTAATCCAATTTTAAAGGTTGGTCATGTTAGAAGTCGGAGGAATAGACGTGCGTGTATTACTCGTTGTATGAATGTGGAGGAATCTAGAGAGGTTTGCCAGGATAGAGTAGTATGGCGGTCCATTCTCTCTGCCTACCCCTGCGGGGAAACGGCTTGATGGTTTGTTTGTTTATTTGTTTGACTTGTTTAGAAAACTATATATTTAATGTTTTGTAGATTTGGTGGCCACCATTGGGAAGGTGTGTGGATTTGATAAGTGAACGAGATATTTGCAGTAGTGGTGGGCAATATCCCGCATTAGATGACAAAAATCATGGAACCTGTCAATGCTGGGGTGACTCATTTCAAATAAGGGTAAAATCACTAATTTCCTATCACATTTTTAACCATTTTGTACAATCTGTTTAAACAGGACAAACTATAAAAACGTTAATATATTGTTTTTTTTCACAATGATGTTAAACTCCATATAATCTTAATACGAATGAAAAAACTTATGTTTT